>OY856411.1:1011085510-1011818010 GCA_963693085.1 Alisma plantago-aquatica
CACCGGGACTGACGACTCCTCCTCCTACCAGACTGTCGGATGACAGTTGTCCTCCTGAGTGGTAGTGTCCTCCCGCCTCTGTAGTAGTCCACACGGACCACCTGGAACTCCACTCTCCTTGTCCCATAAGGAAGTGGAAGGAGTCGCACCCTCCTGTTGACGTACTAGTCGCCAACACACTCTCCTGCTACCAGTTGCAACTGCAGTTGTCCTTCCCTTGCTGCACCTCCCTTTTACGGGAAGCACTTGCTCGGGATCTCTCACGGTTACCAAAACCAGAGAGAATGACAACTTCGCAAAGCAACCGACTTGCATTGAGTTGTACTTTGAGAAGCCCCCAATACCCCTATATATAGGCGGGTCATGGGACAGGGTTCTCTGTGCCCGACAATACAGGACTAAAGCAGGAGTAGAAGGGTTCGAGAATTTTCCACAAAAAGCAACCGGTTCCCAACTTGAAATGATCGGTTCACAACTGAACCGATCGGTTCGGCCATTGAGCCGATCGGTTGGACCTGAGCCGATCGTTTGGGGCACTCCAACCGATCGGTTGGTGCCCTGAACCGATCGGTTCATGGTCCTAATCCAGCTAAAAAGACTTTCCTTGTTTCATTCTCAATTGGTATCGTATACCAATGTTATTCCCAATCGAATTGGGCAATTTGAAACCAAAGGAAAATTCTTGCCGACATGACTTTCCCAACTGGTCGGTTGCACCAGTTGAGCCGATCGGTTCAACTCTTGAACCGGTCGTTTCAACCTGGGCATGAGCCGATCGGCCTGGACACTCCAGCCGACCGGTTCAGCACCTCAGCCGACTGGTTCAGCACATGAGACGATCGGTTGGGAGCACAGTTTGGGCAAAATCAGTCAATTACGATTTCAATCAATCCGATACTCCAATCAATGCGTCCAACACCTTGAACCATATGATATTGAGCCATCGACTGATTGAGTGTTTAATTGAACTACTAAACTCCTTTAGTAATCAATCTAAACATTGCTTTGTGGACAAAACTCCTCTTCCAGGTTAAATCCTATGTGTGTGACCCTGCAGGTCCATTTCACGTTGGCAGTGAAAGTCCATAACACTTATGACTTCACAAGCAAAGAGCGGTGCCTAGTCACACATCAGTGCTACCCAAGTGAAAGTAGAAAGTTGGAGAACAACTTTCATCCTACAATCCGTGAATGGTGTTACAGTGAATGTATAATTCCTTTTTCACTGATATCCCGAATGAACTCAAGGCATGGAACTGTCATCCTGTCAACGTTCATTCACTTTCTTGATCTCAGAGTATATTGAAGGAGATATGTATGACATCAATATCACATACTGATTCACACATGCGTGCGCACGCCTATCTCAATCCTACTCATCAAGTGGCCTTGGATATCAAACTCCCTCAGGAGGGACAAATCCCATATCTATCACTCACCCCTCAAAAGCCCCATGTGTCAAAGCCACCCAATCATCACCTTTATAACAACCCATGTTTCAGGACTGCGTTTGATGATGTCAAAGTGTGCCCAACAACATGTGTTGAGTGCAGTGATTTCAGGTCTAAGAATCACACTCACCACCATCACTGTGAGTATTGACTGTGACTACCATCTCATGGTTCCATGTGTCAAACTCACGGTGGGTCTGTCTGGTACCTTGTTCTCTAACAAGTACCTATGTGTTTGGTTTGATATCCCTATATCATGACTAATGAGATTCTGTCATCAACCAACACCACAATCTAGTCTTGTGTGTCATTGTTGTCTATCTACCTTCCACAATGACATCCGACTAGGGACATAACAAGAATGTACAAACTCTTAGCATCCGTATGATCTCATCGTTCAAGTCCTTAACCTGAAAGCATACGTCATTGAGTATTGTCATTCTCTAGACATTCAATCTGTTCTATCACTATCTCATATGACTGAACCAGAAAGAATTGGAAGCTTGCCTTTGATGTTTATCAAATAAATCTTAATGTATCCCACCAATCATCCCATGATTGGCTCTCAGGGCATACATACCAACAACTGCTGCCTCAGCTGTTGTTCCTCCTCTACAGAAAGATCGTCGCCAACTCGAGCATGTCCACCTAAAAAAATGTGGATCCCACGGGGTGAGACAATTGTCCCAGCGAGAGATATAAGTCTCCGTCGACCATATTATTATCATAGATTAAGCATTTATAAACTGAGCAGAGGTTCTTTTTATATTAATAGGTAGGATAAATCACTGTATGAATAGAATGAAGTAATCTCTTTTCTCAAGGAGAACATTACATCCACCCATGGTAGAGTTATCAATCATTTATATGATTTGCAAGGAATGTAAAGAAACATAAATATCATCTATCAACTAAGATGTATAACTGAAGTGCGCATCAATCAATGTTTTCCATATTCGATCATTAAGCAGGTATGCTACACGGCTAATTACATTTTTCAATCACACTTATGCCCTGAGGAGATGAGGTATACCGCTCATACTCCAACCGACCATGGCTACGTAAAGCATCAATACCATACAAGGTTAATGGGAGAGCCGACTGCCATGACCTCTGTCGTCTCGGTCAGTGCGAGACCACAAGCAGGACATCTCGTGTCATTGCTAAATAGTTTTCTAGGATATATTGGCAACTTCGCTATAGAGCTACAACGTCAACTGCACTCTCTTTGGGGAGATCTCAATTATCCATCCCCGACCTTCATCATCATCGGGAGATTCGTGATACATCCATCTCGGCATATATAATGGAGGATTGAGAGATTTCATGTTTATATCACATCAATCCCACATTAGAGCGTAAGGATATTCATGCCCATCACCCCCGTATATTCAAAAATATGCCCTCCGGGTTATGCCGCGGAGCAACATGTTTCACCATTTAGTAAATTCTGACGTTGATGGATCTATGGTCAGGGCACTACATGATAAGATTTCACTTGATTAATTAAGTGCATTACTGTATCTTTTAGCATCAGTCAAGTTTCAAACAAGAATTATTATAACAGATGCTACAAAGAAAGGTATAATACATCTATCAAGTACTTTTCAAATCTTTAGAACACATATAACATTGAGGATCTCAATCCCTTATCTCATTACAGGGAATTCTCATCCCTTAACATTATCATCATGATTACTAGATCTGGTTATTCAAACCCTTAGTTCATCACTGAACAATGTTACCACTTATCAGGTAACTAATACCTCTAGGTCCTCAGACCAAGGTATACATGATACTTGTTGCACAAGCATCTCACATGGCTCACAAGTCCATTGCACATCTTGTCATCTCTCACTAGGCAACAACTTATTCACATGGCTCACAAGGCCATTACACATCTTGTCACCTCTCACTAGACAACAACTTATTCACATGGATCACAAGGCCATTACACATCTTGTCACCTCTCACTAGGGAACAACTTATTCACATGGCTCACAAGGCCAATAATCATTATACTTGTTGTACAAGTATTCAACATGCCTTACAAGGCTTATGCAATAAGAGAAATCCATCCTTCCCCATTGTTAGGGTTAGGGTTTCCTTTTATAGCTGAATAGGGTTTCAAGTTAATACTATCAGTCCAGACCCTAATTCATTACTCCACACATCTAGGAGCATATATTCATATCATAAGTATGCAATCATACTTATATGTTCTCATCATTTGTCATTAAATGATTATCAAAATAAGGTATGAGTTTCTCTCTCATCCTCTCTAGGATATTGATTACATCATACTTTATTATCTTCGCTTGACCCTTTCTCAAGGTATGTTAGCCTACATTTATCAAAATGCATTACATCTTAATTTAATAATTGACATGACACACTTCATGTGTTACTCATCCAAGTATATTGGATTTAAGGTGCATCAACCTTGAGGTGCTGGATGTGGTATTTATCATGCCTTAATGTTTTACTTCCCTCATTGCTTTTAACTTACTTAAGTTCATCAACTTATCTTGTATTAGGGTATATCCCACCCTAATACTTTATGCACTAACACATCACATTTATCATGTAGTGTATTCGCCATAAGTCACACATTTGAATTACCCAACTATCATCAAGTGATATAGACTCATCTTGAGTTAAGGCATTGTTGATATACCATTATCAACCACTTTAGGTGTTCTACCTATCAAGGTATTAACCAAACCACACCATGACTTGGTGTTACACTCATCACTCCTAAGAGTGTTTTACCCTCACCTTTATAAGGTGCATCAGATTGAGTCATGTATGTCAAGTTGAACACATGTATTGGATTAGGTGTATATCGATCTAGGCATCATCATATCCCTCAAACCCTTACCCATTAAGGTATCAACCTTACCATTCATATGGTGTATCAACTTCACCATACATGAGTGTAACGTCATCACCTCTCTTGAAGATATTGGCCACACCATACTTTAGTGTATTTGCCATCACATTTTCTAGGGTATTAACCACCTTACCACTTTTGTCATCTAGTGTATTGGGTTACCCACCATATAATTTTAGAGATATGTGCTCAACACCATATCATCCAAGAGGTATATTGTAACGCCTGGGCCCACTGCCCAAGGCTCTACTAGAGTTTCAGGAATGACGACTGGCTCCATAGACCACCACTAGCCTTAACTGCGTGCTTTGTCCTCACTCACGTGCAAGCTGGGGTCAACTTCCCGACTGGTCACCCATCCTAGTACTACTCCAAGCCGAGCACACTTAACTATGGAGTTCTTTAGAGATGGGCTCACGAAAAAGGAGGTGCACCTTGGTGATATGGGTAGTCCAATCATTCCTTTTCAGATCATGTTATCTGAGGCCTCAAATCCTAAGACATTACAATCTTCCCCCTTAGACTCTTGATGTAACATCCCTGACCTAGGTTATGCTTTAACCCTAGGTGTTTTGATTAAGAAAGATGATTATAATTTTATTCTTATATTGTGAAAAGTAATTAGGCCTCATGAGGAACTTATGTTTCAATTTTGGTCCTGTTTGAACAATGTTGAAGCAATGTTTGCTTATTTTGGACTAAAGTGCAAATTACCCAAGTTAAGGGGCTAACTTGCAAATGTTACATAATAATATGTTCCTCTGATGTTGAAACATCATAATAGTGAATATGATGTAGTAGTATGGTTTCTACAAGCTTGGACACCAAGACAAAGCTTGTTGGACAATGTTTGTGTATTAAAACCTAGTTTTGATGTAAAGTGCAATTTACCCAAAACCTAAGATTCAATATGCAAATTACCACTTCAATAAGATCCCTAATGTTTCTTGGCATCATTTAGAGAAAAGAAAATGAGAGGGGTGCCTCATTTGAATTAAGTTGGAGGAGAGAGAATCTTGATATTAAAATAATCAAGATTTAATCCTAATTGAAACCCTAATTCAATTTAGGACAAAAATGAATGTGTTAATTAAAGGGCTTTCAACCAAAATTAAAATGGTTGAGTTCAGATATATATGGTCGTCTTTGTGCTTTGCAAGAGCCACGAAATATATCAAGGAGGTGGAATTTCCACTCACCTTATTATAAGGAAAAGAAATATCCAGTAAGTCATGGATATTAATATAAAAAGGGTTAATGTGCTTATTTTACTTTTCTTTAAAATGTGGATAATTGAAGGGAATAAGAGGCCAAGAAGATAGCCTCGTCTCTAAGGAAGGAGAGGGGTCAAGTGGCAAGGGAATTGAGGGTATAATTCCTACTTTCTCTCTCCTAATTGATTTTTTTAATAAAATTCACACATAAGCTCATTTATCCATAGAATGAAAGGGAATTTCGGATTTACTTCCACCCCTTGCTTGGAAAACGACCTTGGGAGCTTGGGAGCAAGAAGAGAACGACCCCCAACCTGTTGGTAAGTCCTTTACCTTCGTTCTCCTTGATTCCATGGTGGAAATCGAAAATAAATTATGGATTTCTTCTTAATTCGATCTCCTCTTCAACCCTAGCCAAACTTTTCAACCAAAAGTTTGAGGACGAGCCTAAGGGGAGTTGCAGAAGATTCATCCACCATTGTTGGTGTGAGCTTGGAGCTTTGGAGCTCAATTGGAGGTGGGTTTTATAACTTGAAACCCTAACTTTGTTATTGCATTCAAATCCCCATCAAATAATGATCATTTCTCTATTTACAAATATTGATTTGGTTGATTGATGCAATATCCATGGAAATCATAGTAGGTTTCGTGGGTCTAGAGCTTGATGATGATGACATAATCATAATCACACACCTCCCCAAAATATCTAGACCAAACGGTATCAATCAAATGCCCAAACAGTTTCACAAACAGTTTGGGATGAAACGGTTTCACTAAACTGCATAGAAGCAAACGGTTTAAGACCGTTTGGTGATGCTGACCAGGGTTGACCGTTTGGGGATTTATTCATAATGATCTAGGTTAATGACCCATCAATTATTATTGATTAACTCCAATTGGTTTATGAGTTGAAGGTCCATCAATCACCTAAACCCTAATAGGGTTGAGTGTTGATTTCATAAGTGATTGAGTTTGAAACTTGGGTTGATTGACCCAAACAGTTTCAAAACTGATTGGGAATCACCCAAACGGTCTCAAGACCGTTTGGAGATCACCCAAGACCGTTTGGAGGTCTAGGGTTAGGTATGGTCAAGTGTTTGACGGTCCAAAGATAACAAATTGAAATACAATCAAGTGCTGATTTGGTGACCAATCCTAGGATCCAAACTCTAGTTGAATGACATGGTTAATGATGATGTGATGGGCAAACGGTCTCAAGACCGTTTGGAGGTCATATAAATGATCCCAAGGCCGTTTGGGGGTCACCCAAGACCGTTTGCAGGTCTAGGGTTGACTATGGTTAGGGGTTTGAAGATCTAAAGGTACTAAGTTGAAGTGCAATCAAATGCTGATTTGGTGATCAATCCAATGATCCAAACTTTGATTGATTGACTTGGATTTTGAGGTTGACATGGGAAAATGGTCTCAAGACCGTTTTGAGGTCATCCAAACGACCTCAAGACCGTTTGGGGTCAGGTCATGCCCAATTTGGATGAAGGCTCAATGGTTTCAAAGTAACCAATCTCACATTGATTAATGTTGAAAGATCAACGATTCCAAACCCTAATCCAATTGATTTAAACCCTAATTGATGATCAATTGAGGGTCAAATCAGTTGAAGGTTGACCTATTTAACTTAATTGAAGTTTGGTGATAGGTCCAATTGATGATTGCTTACATGAATTTAATGGTTGAAGGATTCAACATTGGAAACCCTAATTTAATTGGAGTGGTTGAGACCCTTTTTGGTCCTTGCGGTTTTGAGGGGGGTTGGACCAAATGGTCTCAAGACTGTTTGAGTCCACACGGTCTCAAGACCGTTTGGGGCCAAACGGTCTCAAGACCGTTTGGGACCAAACGATCCCAAACCGTTTAGGTGCATGCGGTTTCAAAAAGTCAACTTTGGCAAACGGTCTTCACCACCTACTTTACTAAACGGTTTTGAGTATTCAACCAAGACCGTTTGCGGTATGATTGGTCAAGACCATGTGAGGTCTAAGTGACCAAGATCATTTGGAAAGTAATTAATCAAATTGTATGAACACTTAAAGTGAATAAAGGTCAATGGTTTAAGTGGTCAATTACATGATGTAAATCAATGGTGATAATAATGGTACCTTTAACGAGATAGGGTGATTAGTACCCTTCAAGTAGCTAAGCCCTAATGATCATGGTGATAATGACATAACCCATGATGTCAATTCTTCTTCAAGATTGAGTTGACTTAGCTTAATCAAGGCTGAAGCAAACATCATCTTGTAGAAGATGAAAGAGAAGATTTCCTACATGATTGATAATCAAGTAATAGACTTTCTATTTGAATGAATGTTTAATTAGGGTATGATCCTTCATAGTGAGATCATGAAACCGTAATTATGAGGGTTTATGAATCATAACCCTAACTGAGAATATTAATGGAAGTAATCTTACTACATGATAATGGTATGATCTTAATTCATAGTGATGGTATGATAAACCCTAATTCAGGGTACTTTGATGATCACTCCTACTTGGGGTGAATAGTAAAACCTAATCTAGGGTAATGTGATATGAATAGTAAATCCTAATAGGGTGATGTGATGTGAATAGTAAACCCTAATTGTGGGTTATGGAATAAGAAACACTAATGGAGGGTGATGACATGAGAAACCCTAATTGGGGGTGATGTCATGAGAAACCTTAATTGGGATGAACAATAAGTCTAAATATGGTTTATTGAATATGAAACCCTAGTTTTAAGTGATGTTATGTGGAACCCTGATATTATGATATGGTGTAAGACTCAATTCAGGGTGATGTCATGTGATGATATATGAAACCCTAGAGATGGTTTAATAGCCAGTACACCAAAGAGAGGTGTGTCTAAAATAATTAAATAAGATGAATATGTTATAGACATGAAGGATAGGGTTGATGAACCATGTGAATGATAAGGTGGTGATTTTAATGAATAAGGATCTAAGAGACAAGATGATGCCTAGATCCTTGTACAACCATCTATATACATGAGTAATAGCCTATACACCTTACAATGATGAAGACATGGAACTTTTATGAATGATGTATGCTATACTAAATAATGATGTGGATAACATCCTAAGAGTTGAAATACCTAAAATAGTTGATAATGGTTTATCTTATATCAACAATGTCTATCAGTTGGATAAGTCCATATCATCAAAGACAATTGGACAACTCTAATGTGTGACCCCTACACCATATGATGAAAGTAACAAGTTAGTGGATAAAGTATTAAGAGGGAAATACCTTAATACAAAGTTAGTTGATTAACTTAAGAATATGGAAATGAAAAGAAAGTGATACATTCAGATATGATAGATATCACACTCTGCATTTCATTGTAGACTTATCTTGATGAACCTCTAATCCAATACTCTTGGTTAAGAAACACATGAAATGTGTGATATGCAATCGTTACAATAAAGATGTGATGAACTCAATGTACTTTGATAAATGTTGACCAATATACCTTGAGAATGTGGTAAGATAATCAATGAGTATAATGTAATTATATCATGACAAGGATGAGAAATGAACTCATGCTTTGAATTGATGATCATTAATGATATATGATAAGAATGGTAATCATAAGAAAATACTTATGATGTCTTGGATGCTCCTAGAGGTGTGGAGTAATACATTAGGGTTGAACTAATAATGTGAGCATGAAACCCTAATTAAAGCATGACGGGAAACCCTAACCCTAATTTTGGGTAAAGGGAATGAAAAGCCCTAATTGATAGATAACACTAATCCTGATAAAGGATGGTGGTGTTACTAATGTTTCATATGATGTGATACATGACTTACATGACTGTTATCATAACCATGTAGACATCATGAGTTGATGAACATAGCCAGATATGAGCTATGACATATAATTAAAATGTTGTATGGCCTTATGTGCCTAATGTTGTTGTTGCTTAGTAAAAGTAACAAAATGTGCATGAACCTTATGAGTTCCATGAGTACGTTGTTGCCTAGTGAAAGGTGGCAAAACATTTAATAGGCTTTGAGAGCCATGTGGGATACTTGTGTAACAAGTATTATGCATACCTCGGTCTGAGGACCTAGAGGTAATAATTACCTAATAAATGGTAACAGTGATAGTGATGAATTGAGGGTATGAATACCCAAAGTTGATAAGTATGATAATGATGCTGCTGAGGGAAGTGAACTTTCAAAGAAATGAAATGAGGGACTGAGATCCCAATGTCCTATAAAGACTGACAAGTGATTGATGAATATAGTACTTTTTTCTTAATGGCATTTGTATGAATAAGTTATGTTTGAGAACTTGACTGATGCTAAAATAAAATGATAATGTACTTAATTAATCAAGTGAAAATATATCATGTAGAGCCCTGGCCATAGATCCATCATCATCAGCAATAGGTGATGGTGAAACGGGTGCTTCGCGGAAAAACCCAGAACGCATATTTTGAATATGTGGGGGCAATGGGAGAATGTATCCTGACGTCCTAATGAGGGAATTGATGAAAGGTAAACAAAAAACCTCTCAATCCTTCATTACTTGTACCGAGATGGATGTATCACGAATCCCCCGATGATTGGGACAGATGCAGTACACATCTCCCAATAATGTTAATGCCGGATCGATGGAGATAAACATGAGATCTCACGATCGCAAAGAGAGTACATCACGCCACTGTAACTCTAATAGCGAAGTTGCTAGTATACCCTAGAAAGCTATATATATAGCAGAGATACAAGATGTCCTGCATGTAATCTCGCGTTGACCGAGATATGGGAGGTCTTGGTAGCCGACTCTACCTTTGACCTTGTATGGTACTGATTTCAACTTCGCAGTGGTCGGTTGGAGCATGAGCGGTATACCTCATCTCCTCAGGGCATAGTGTGATTGTAAAATGTAATAAGCCGTTTAGCATGTTTGCTTAAGGATTGAATACGAAAATTCATTGGCTGATGCTATACTTCTTTTATGCAACACTAGTTGATAAATGTTATTCATATCTCTTTACGTTCAATGCAAGTAGATATGTGAAATATGAATCTACCATGAGTAGATACAATGCTCTCCTTAGGAAAGGAAATTACTTTACTTTGTTCATTCAATGATTAATATTGTTGTTATTATATAAGAACTCCTGTTTAGTTTTAATTATAATAAACTGCTATAACAATGTTTTGGCGGATGGTTATATCTCTCGCTGGGACAATTTACAATTGTCTCACCCCCGTGAGATCCAATGTTTTTAGGTAATCACAGAAGAAGAAGCAGGAACCCAATAGTAAGAGAAAAGCAGTAGCAATATCAGGGACATCAGTGATGACTCAGGTGGAGGCACTGGCTGCCAAGTTTTGTCTAGATAGTAGTCCTATGTGTTGTCTCTGTACTCTCAGGTCCTCAGAGTCAGTAGATAGTGTTTTTATCATCAACTTGAGATTTTGGCTTGATTCCTCGAAGTTATATGTTGTCTATATTTCATGTCTGGAGACAGTTGATGTTGTAAATCTCAAGAAGAGATAGTGCAAGACATGTACTTTGAAACAGAATGTAAATTTTATACTTTGGCTCTTGAAGAAAAATATTTCCTATGTGTGGATCTCTTTGCAAAAAGTTTTAAATTTTTAGTGATTTTCAGTAATCCGCTGCTAATAATTTGCTTCCGCATTAGTTAATCTTGTTTTCGTGAGTCGGTCATTACAATTAGTGGTATCAGAGCTCTAGGTTCGTTGAATCTACAGAGACATAGGACTAAGGTAGAAGAGTCTGTTTGAGTGTCTTCCAGTGTATCTGATAGTGTCTTCTACTCATATAGGAGGAGAAGAACTTGAAGATGACTGGGTCACATGAGGAGTTTGATGTAGAAAGCAACAATGCTGCACTAAGAAGAGGTGCAGGGGAACATGCAAGAGAGGGACAATTGCTTGAGAATCCCCTAGTTAATCTAGCTGTGATAAAAGAAATCCTTCCCTAGGTATCACTGTTGGGGAACTCAGGGAAACCATGATGTATTTAAGGGATCGAGCACTAGCAATACAACCTAGATTACCAGCCCCCAATGATGATGTTTTGGACATCAACATGATATGTAATCCACAACAGTAGGTTGAAGCAATGGGAAATGATGAAGTTCTAGACTTAGAACAAGTCTGTGCTCAACCTCAGCCTGTTGAATCAATATATAGTGATGTAGGGAATAGAATACAACCTAAAATTAGGATCTGCCAGAAGTGCAGGGAACCTGGACATATCAGAAGGTTTTTCCCAGAAAAGAAAAACAAGATGATGATTGAGAAAAGGCCTATCCAAATTCAGGAACAAAGGCCTAGTAGTTCCAAGAAGGGAAAGACTTTGGTATCACCAGTACAACCAGGACCTAGTGCACCAAGGAAATGGTCATCTAGAAAAGGTAAAGAACCCTCTAGACCATACCTGGCACCCAGAATTTGCTACCTATGTAGACAGGTAGGACATCTGGCAAGAAATTGCTCATCTAGAAATGTTATGGTGAATCAACCTCTGAGGCAGAATCAGCCTGAGGCAGTGAATAATCCACGAATCATGATAGGTTAGACAAAATAATGTCATTCTTATGTCTTTTTATGGTTTCCTAAGTTAAATGCGAAGGTAATTGACTGTGTTTTCCTTGATTAGTCCTATGAGGACTTATATTTTGCATAATAAACATTGTAGATGTTTCATGTTGCTCTTACCTCTATGAGATGAAGATGAGGTATTGAAGAGACATCTGAATAAAATCCAGTAATGTCAAGTCTTATACTTGTGATAATATGAAAAGGAAGGAATATGACAGTATATAAGTGCATACTACCTTATCTCAGTATTTATATACCCTAGCCAGGTATACAACTATTGATGATAAAGTGAGTATGGAGACTCTTAGATTGTTATCTTTTTTATTGCCCTGATCAAGCAGTCATTCTGATACAATCTAATGAGTATCATGAAATAAGAAATATGGAATAAATAAATGTGTCCTGTCCTAAGTATAAGAAAGAGAAATCTGAGATAACCTCAGATGAGCATGTTTGTATGAGGAAATAAAAGTATAATCCTCATAAGATAAGAATGAGAATAAGGGAGATGAATCTCATCTAATAAAGTTGTAAGTATCATAAAGATCCTTACCATAATGTAGAAATGGAAAATATGATGAGATCATAAGATGATCATAAACATGCTAAAAGGATAATGATATGTAATCATCCTTATAAGATTCCTATGCTAGGGCAAGGAACCTAGGATGAGATAAAGAATAAATGTTTCATGAATAGTTGAAAATACATGAAATAATAAGATAAATATGAATCCTTGTTATCTTTCCTTTCAGGGACATGACAATCAAGTGGGTCTTAGGACACTTGATGTGCATAAGATAAAAATGTTCATGATGATGGATACTTAGAAAAGTATTAGTTTACCTTGGACCTTGGTTTCAAGGAAAAGATATATGTAACAAGTGATGTCCCAAGAGGAAAGGAAGATAAACATGTGATGTGTTTTTAACACATGTAATAGATACCAAGGTAAGGGATCCTGGTATCTAAAGAAATATCAGATGATCTATGTTGATTACCTGGAATGGTCAACTATGAAATCAGATTGATCATGCAAAATATTATGAACCTCACATGTTAGGGGTTTATGCTTTGCACAAACATAACAATTAATGATATCTTTGAGATAAGTTCTCAATTGATAAGTAACCTTTCCTTATGACAAGAGAATGTACAACTAATGAGATAGTTAGTGCTAGTATAAGGAAAGTTAGTATGGTGTTATCAGGTGAGATGACACGATCAGAGTATGGAAAGACTTATAGTCTCAAGTAGATGACATAATATAATTGTGATCTTGAAAGAGAAATACTAAACTAACTAAGGAACATGGGAGTATATGCTCCATGTGAATCATTCCATGATAAACTTATATGGAATAACTTTGTATTGATCAAAACTCTATGGTGTCCCCATAATAATGAAATTTTATGTGATGACATGATGATATGATGCATGAATACTATCTATTTTTCTTTATCTAGGGATTTCAGGGACGAAATCCCTATAAGGGGTGGATAATTTGTAACATCCCTGACCTGGGTTATGCTTTAACCCTAGGTGTTTTAATTAAGAAAGATGATTATAATTTTAATCTTATCTTGTGAAAAGTAATTAGGCCTCATGAGGAACTTATGTTTCAGTTTTGGTCCTGTTTGAACAATGTTGAAGCAATGTTTGCTTATTTTGGGCGAAAGTGCTAATTACCCAAGTTAAGGGGCTAACTTGCAAATGGTACATAATAATATGTTCCTATGATGTTGAGACATCATAATAGTGAATATGATGTAGTAGTATGGTTTCTACAAGCTTGGACACCAAGATAAAGCTTGTTGGACAATGTTTGTGTATTAAAACCTAGTTTTGATGTAAAGTGCAATTTACCCAAAACCTAAGGTTCAATATGAAAATTACCACTTCAATAAGATCCCTAATGTTTCTTGGCATCATGTATAGCAAAGAAAATGACAGGGCACCTCATTTGAATTAAGTTGGAGGAGAGAGAATCTTGATATGATAATCAAGATTTAATCCTAATTGAAACCCTAATTCAATTTAGGACAAAATGAATGTGTTAATTAAAGGGCTTTCAACAAAAATTAAAATGGTTGAGTTCAGATATGTATGTTAGTCTTTGTGCTTTGCAATAGCCACTAAATATGTCAAGGAGGTGAAATTTCTACTCACCTTATTATAAGGAAAAGAAATATCCACTAAGTCATGGATATTAATATAAAAAGGGTTAAGGTGCTTATTTTGCTTTTCTATAAAATGTGGATAGTTGAAGGGAATAAGAGGCCAAGAAGACAGCCTCATCTCTAAGGAAGGATAGGGGTCAAGTGGCAAGGGAATTTAGAGGATAATTCCTACTTTCTCTCTCCTAATTGAATTTTTTTAATAAAATTCACATATAAGCTCATTTATCCATAGAATGAAAGGGAATTTCGGATTTACTTCCACCCCTTTCTTGGAAAACGACCTTGGGAGCTTGGGAGCAAGAAGAGAACGACCCCCAACCTGTTGGTAAGTCCTTGACCTTCGTTCTCCTTGATTCCATGGTGGAAATCGAAAATAAATTATGGATTTCTTCTTTATTCAATCTCCTCTTCAACCCTAGCCAAACTTTTCAACCAAAAGCTTGAGGACGAGCCTAAGGGGAGTTGCAAACGCTTAATCCACCATTGTTGGCGTGAGCATGGAGCTTTGGATCTCAATTGGAGGCAGGTTTTATAACTTGAAACCCTAACTTTGTTATTGCATTCAATTCCCCATCAAATAATGATCATTTCTCTATTTACAAATATTGATTTGGTTGATTGATGCAATCTCCATGGAAATCACAGCAGGTTTCGTGGGTCTAGATCTTGATGATGATGAAATCATCATAAGAACACACCTCCCCAAATATCTAGACCAAACTGTTTCAATCAAATGTCCAAACGGTTTCACAAACCGTTCGGGAGTAAACGGTTTCAAACCATTTGGGATGAAACGGTTTCACTAAATCGCATAGAAGCAAACGGTTTAAGAACGTTTGGTGATGTTAACCAGGGTTGACCGTTTGGGGATTTGTTCATAATGATATAGGTTAATGACCCATCAATTATTATTGATTAACTCCAATTGGTTCATGAGTTGAAGGTCCATCAATCACCTAAACCCTAATCGCGTTGAGTGCTGATTTCATAAGTGATTGAGTTTGAAACTTGGGTTGATTGACCCAAACGGTTTCAAAACCATTTGGGAATCACCCAAACGGTCTCAAGACCGTTTGGGGATCACCCAAGACCGTTTGGAGGTCTAGGGTTAGGTATGGTCATGTTTTTGAAGGTCCAAAGATAACAAATTGAAATACAATCAAGTGCTGATTTGGTGACCAATCCTAGGATCCAAACTCTAATTGAATGACATGGTTAATGATGATATGATAGGAAAACGGTCTCAAGACCGTTTTGAGGTCATCCAAATGATCCCAAGACCGTTTGGGGGTCACCCAAGACCCTTTGGAGGTCTAGGGTTGACTATGGTTAGGGGTTTGAAGATCTAAAGGTACTAAGTTGAAGTGCAATCAAATGCTTATTTGGTGATCAATCCAATGATCCAAACTTTGATTGATTGACTTGGATTTTGAGGTTGACATGGGCAACGGTCTCAAGACCGTTTGGAGGTCATCCAAACGACCTCAAGACCGTTTGGGGTCAGGTCATGCCCAATTTAGATGAAGGCTCAATGGTTTCAAAGTAATCAATCTCACATTGATTAATGTTGAAAGATCAACGATTCCAAACCCTAATCCAATTGATTCAAACTCTAATTGATGATCAATTGAGGGTCAATTGAGGGTCAAATCAGTTGAAGGTTGACCTATTTAACTTAATTGAAGTATGGTGATAGGTCCAATTGATGATTTCTTACATGAATTCAATGGTTGAAGGATTCAACATTGGAAACCCTAATTTAATTGGAGTGGTTGAGACCCTTATTGGTCCTTGCTGTTTTGAGGGGGGTTTGGACCAAACGGTCTCAAGACTGTTTGAGTCCAAACGGACTCAAGAATTTTTGGGACCAAACGGTCTCAAGACCGTTTGGGACCAAACGATCCCAAACCGTTTAGGTGCATGTGGTTTTAAAAAGTCAACTTTGGCAAACGGTCTTCACCACCTACTTTACTAAACGATTTTGAGTATTCAACCAAGACCGTTTGAGGTATGATTGGTCAAGACCATTTGAGGTCTAAGTGACCAAGATCATTTGGAAAGTAATTAATCAAATTGTATGAACACTTAAAGTGAATAAAGGTCAATGGTTTAAGTGGTCAATTACATGATGTAAATCAATGGTGTTTATAATAATAGTACCTTTAACGAGATAGGGTGATTAGTACCCTTCAAGTAGCTAAGCCCTAATGATCATGGTGATAATGACATAACCCATGATGTCAATTCTTCTTCAAGATTGAGTTGACTTATCTTAATCAAGGTTGAAGCAAACATCATCTTGTAGAAGATGAAAGAGAAGATTTCCTACATGATTGATAATCAAGTAATAGACTTTTTATATGAATGAATGTTTAATTAGGGTATGATCCTTCATAGTGAGATCATGAAACCCTAATTATGAGGGTTAATGAATCATAACCATAACTGAGAATATTAATGGAAGTAATCTTACTACTTGATAATGGCATGATCTTAATTCATAGTGATGGTATGATAAACCCTAATTCAGGGTACTTTGATGATCACTCCTACTTGGGGGAATAGTTAACCCTAATCTAGGGTGATGTGATATGAATAGTAAATCCTAATCTAGGGTGATGTGATGTGAATAGTAAACCCTAATTGTGGGTTATGGAATAAGAAACCCTAATGGAGGGTGATGACATGAGAAACCCTAATTGGGGGTGATGTCATGAGAAACCTTAATTGGGATGAACAATAAGTCTAAATATGGTTTATTGAATATGAAACCCTAGTTTTAAGTGATGTTATGTGGAACCCTGATATTATGATATGGTGTAAGACTCAATTCAGGATGATGTCATGTGATGATATATGAAACCCTAGAGATGGTTTAATAGACAGTACACCAAAGAGAGGTGTGGCTAAAATAATTAAATAAGATGAATATGTTATAGACATGAAGGATAGGGTTGATGAACCATGTGAATGATAAGGTGGTGATTTTAATGAATAAGGATCTAAGAGACAAGATGATTCCTAGATCCTTGTACAACCATCTCTATACATGAGTAATAGCCTATACACCTTACAATGATGAGGACATGAAACTTTTAGGAATGATGTATGCTATACTAAATAATGATGTGGATAACATCCTAAGAGTTGAAATACCTAAAATAGTTGATAATGGTTTATCTTATATAAACAATGTCTATCAGTTGGATAAGTCCATATCATCAAAGACAATTGGACAACTCTAATGTGTGACCCATACATCATATGATGAAAGTAACAAGTTAGTGGATAAAGTATTAAGAGGGAAATACCTTAATACAAAGTTATTTGATTAACTTAAGAATATGGAAATGAAAAGAAAGTGATACATTCAGATATGATAAATATCACATTCTGCATTTCATTGTAGATATCTTGATGAACCTCTAATCCAATACTCTTGGTTAAGAAACACATGAAATGTGTGATATGCAATCATTACAAAAAAATGTGATGAACTCAATGTACTTTGATAAATGTTGACCAATATACCTTGAGAATGGGGTAAGATAATCAATGAGTATAATGTAATTATATCATGACAAGGATGAGAAATGAACTCATGCTTTGAATTGATGATCATTAATGATATATGATAAGAATGGTAATCATAAGAAAATACTTATGATGTCTTGGATGCTCCTAGAGGTGTGGAGTAATACATTAGGGTTGAACTAATAATGTGAGCATGAAACCCTAATTAAAGCATGACGGGAAACCCTAACCCTAATTTTGGGTAAAGGGAATGAAAAGCCCTAATTGATAGATAACCCTAATCCTGATAAAGGATGGTGGTGTTACTAATGTTTCATATGATGTGATAAATGACTTACATGACTGTTATCATAACCATGTAGACATCATGAGTTGATGAACATAGCTAGATATGAGCTATGACTTTCATATAATTAACATGTTGTATGGCCTTATGTGCCTAATGTTGTTGTTGCTTAGTAAAAGTAACAAAATGTGCATGAACCTTAATAGTTCCATGAGTAAGTTGTTGCCTAGTGAAAGGTGGAAAAACATTTAATAGGCTTTGAGAGCCATGTGCGATACTTGTGTAACAAATATTATGCATACCTCGGTCTGAGGATGCAGAGGTAATAGTTACCTAATAAATGGTAACAGTGATAGTGATGAATTGAGGGTATGAATACCCAAAGTTGATAAGTATGATAATGATGCTGCTGAGGGAAGTGAACTTTCAAAGAAATGAAATGAGGGAATGAGATCCCAATGTCTTATAATGACTGACAAGTGATTGATGAAAATAATACATGTTTCTTAATGACATTTGTCTGAATAAGTTATGTTTGAGAACTTGACTGATGCTAAAAGAAAATGATAATGTACTTAATTAATCAAGTGAAATCATATCATGTAGAGCCCTGGCCATAGATCCATCATCGTCAGCAATAGGTGATGGTGAAACGGGTGCTCCGCGGCAAAACCCGAAACACATATTTTGAATATGTGGGGGCAATGGGCGACTATATCCTGACGTCCTAATGAGGGAATTGATGAAAGGTAAACAACAAACCTCTCAATCCTTCATTACTTGTACCGGGATGGATGTATCACAAATCCCCCGATGATTGGGACAGATGCAGTACACATCTCCCAATAATGTTAATGCCAGATCGATGGAGATAAACATGAGATCTCACGATCGCGAAGAGAGTACATCATGCCATTGTAACTCTAATAGCAAAGTTGCCAGTATACCCTGGAAAGCTATATATATGTAATCTCGCACTGACCAAGATATGGGAGGTCTTGATAGCCGGCTCTACCTTTGACCTTGTATGGTACCGATTTCGACTTCGCAGTGGTCGGTTGGAGCATGAGCGGTATACCTCATCTCCTCAGGGCATAAGTGTGATTGTAAAATGTAATCAACCGTTTAGCATGTTTGCTTAAGGATTGAATACAGAAATTCATTGGTTGATGTTATACTTCTTTTATGCAACACTAGTTGATAAATGTTATTCATATCTCTTTACATTCAATGCAAGTAGATATGTGAAATATGAATCTACCATGAGTAGATACAATGCTCTCCTTAGGAAAGGAAATTACTTTACTTTGTTCATTCAATGATTAATACTGTTGTTATTATATAAGAACTCATGTTCAGTTTTAATTATAATAAACTACTATAACAATGTTTTGGCAGAGGGTTATATCTCCCGCTGGGACAATTTACAATTGTCTCACCCCCGTGGGATCCAATGTTTTTAGGTAATCACAGAAGAAGAAGAAGGAACCCAATAGCAAGAGAAAAGCATCAGCAATATCAGGGACAACAGTGATGACTCAGGTGGAGGCACTGGCTGTCAAGTTTTGTCTATATAGTAGTCCTATGTGTCGTCTCTGTACTCTCAGGTCCTCGGAATTAGTAGACAGTGTTTTTATCATCGACTTGAGATTTTGGCTTGATGCCTCGAAGTTATATGCTGTCTATATTTTATGTCTGGAGACATCTGATGTTGTAAGTATCAAGAAGAGATAGTGCAAGACATGTACTTTGAAACAGAATGTAAATGTTATACTTTGGCTCTTGAAGAAAAAGATTTCCTATGTGTGGATCTCTTTGCAAAAATTTTTAAATTTTTAGTGATTTTCAGTAATCCGCTGCTAATAATTCGCTTCCGCATTAGTTAATCTAGTTTTCGCGAGTCGGTCGTTACACTTGACGTCCTCGTCAAGGTTCAACTATATGGCCTCATAATCTGACCCCATTTCAGTGCAGACCCACAATAGCCCATGGAAACCCAACTCCTGATCACGGAATACCAATGCAAGGGTGGCTACATCTACCATGGACAACCCTTTCCTACATGCCTAGACCGGACGGCTCAAGACTGGCATGCCACATGCCCATGTGGGCCCCACATACTGGAGGGGTTATGGCTATAATACCATTTGTAATGGTTTGGGCCCACTGCCCAAGGCTCTAGTAGAGTTTTAGGAATGACGACTGGCCCACAGACCACCACTAGCCTTAACTGCGTGCTTTGTCCTCACTCACGTGCAAGCCAGGATCAACTTCCCGACTAGTCACCCATCCTAGTACTACGCCAAGCCGAGCACACTTAACTATGGAGTTCTTTAGAGATGGGCTCTCGGAAAAGGAGGTGCACCTTGGTGATATGGGTAGTCCAATCATTCCTTTTAAGATTATGTTATCCGAGGCCTCAAATCATGTGACCTTACAATTGGTACCTAATTAAGGGAGACCAATAGGTCAGAGTCGTTATCCCAATTAATCAGATCAATGGTTCGACAATTAATCAATAATAATTACTAAATTATACCAAAAATATACTGAAAGCTAGAATAAAATAAAACTTTGCATACCTTTTTTAAAAACTTGGATATCTAGCTTCTATCTACATCTAGACTCCATTCTAACTAATCCTCCTTGCACTTTATTTCTTAATTTCACAATATGCCACTTTACTATTTGTCCTTTTCAATTTGTACCTAAAATACCGACAAATAAAACGTCAGTCAGCATAAATGAACATGCTGGTATGTGGGGACAACTGAAAATTGTGCAACTAACTGTAACAACATATTGCAAGAAATTATGGTTTAGCAAGCCAACTTTACATTTTAAACATAACTACTCAATCCATACATACCCTAGCCTCTGCGCTATCCCTACAGTGGACCTGGATGCTACCTCTCATATGGTAGATCCCAACTGACCCCCATGATCCTACCTAACAGTTAGATCAATACCTAGGGTCGAAGAGTCTCATGGAACTACCCATAGGTAGCCCAATCACGAACTCATGATATGATAAAGAGTCGCATGGCACTACCCATAGGTAGCCCAATCCCTGACTCATGATAACCTGATGGTCCTACCTAACCGGTAGACCATGTACTAGGTAATCCTTTTCATCATTAGCAAAGCCACAGAGGAGGACCATGATCTGAGATAGTCATGTACACATACTTATGGTGATATCCGTAGTCACTTTATAGTTGCATGAAATAAAAGTCAAGCAATTATTTCCAAGCAACCGATAAAACATTCGGGAATTTCCGTGAAACTAAAGTGATTTAACCATAAGCATAACCACATACCTGTCAGGCTGATTTGAGATAGAATTAATCCAAAAGGCAAGCAAGCACACAAAGAGATCCTAAAATATGCATATGATTTCCTATCATTGATCATGCCATCAAGATCTGTTAATCCTAGCTCGCTTCCTAGGATTTCTTGTCCACTTTTACGGTTTTATTAGGGTTTTAGCCTCCATTATACATATTTCTCATATTTTCTCTTTCCTTTGCCATTAATTTATTATCTTGAGTAACTTGGACCTCAAGGAACCTTAAAATTTCTAAATCCCATCTTTGGGAAATATTCCTTTGCCTTTTCTCTCATCCATTATCCCTTTCTTACTTATTTCTTTATTAAAAGATTTCTTTTCAAGGATTTCTCTTTATCTTTTATTTCCTTTCCCTCTTTTCCTATTTATTTCATTAAAAATCATAGGTATACAAAAGTTATTCGATTGTGGCCATTAATGCCGCTTTCTAAAGATTTCTATGTATTTCTCATAAATACTTTGCTTAATATTCATTATCTTGTATCTTTTTCTACTATTTGGACTTTTCTTCTTTTCTTCTCTTTTATATCCATTATTGGATTAACATAATAATAGGAATCATGAAATTCTTATACAAAGGGATATTTGCAAATAAATCCATTGTTTGTAGCAAGTCATATAATCTTCTCAATTAAGTCCAAATTCATAAAATCATTACATTTCAATTATGAAAACATATGCAAAATTGAGGTTGTAACATGAATGCTTAACCCAATATCGGTTTAGAGGTGTATGCTTGCGACCCATATCACTTTAGAGGTGTATGTATGCTTACCATATCAGGCAAGAGGTGTATGCTTTCTTTACACCATATCGGGCAGAGAGGTGTGTGTGTGCTTCGCCCCATATCGGGTAGAGAGGTGTGTGTGTGCTTCACACCATATCGGGCTAAGAGATGTGTGTATGCTTCACACCATATCGGGCAAAGAGGTGTGTGTGTGCTTCACACCATATCGGGCAGAGAGGTGTGTGTGTGCTTCACACCATATCAGGCAGAGAGGTGTGTGTGTGCTTCACACCATATCGGGCAGAGAGGTGTGTGCGCGCTTCACACGATATCAGGCAAAGAGGTGTGTGTGTGCTTCACACCATGTTGGGAAAAGAGGTGTGTGCTTAACCCAATATCATTTTTGAGGTGTATGCTTGACCTCCTATTGTGCAAGAGGTGTATACTACACCACCATATCGTGCAAGAACGTATAAAATCATATCCATATTGTTTTAGTGGAGTAGGTTCATCACCATATCAGGTTAGAGGTGCCTGCTTGTGTGCTTCAATACGATATCACTTTATAAGGTGATACCATCATCTTCAAGCTCTAGACCTTCATTATAACAGTTATAGTTCATGGAAACAGGTCTAAGAAACTACTATACCTCATAATTTCATCAACTATTTCAGAAAATTTCGGAATTAAAAGTAGTTCATTAAGTATAGCAATTTAGGTGATGAATAATAACATGATAGAGTTCAAGTTATATAACCCGCCTTAAGAACAACTTCAAAGCTACAAAACTCCACATTCCTAAGGTTGAAGATGACTGATCAAAAGTCCAAGGCTCGTTCACAACTCCTTCATATACAAGGAATCACCATGGATAAGCAATTGGTGAAGAAGAAAAGAAAGGAAGATCATAACCCTAAAATCATGCTTCAATCCAAGGTTGAAGATGATCATGGCCTCACCTTAGGGTTAAGTATTGAGCTCTCTCTTTCTCCTTATCACCTTGAACGATACCTCACTACCCTTGCATGATATTCCATCACTTGTGGCCGATATTCCCCTCACTTGTGGCAAAAAACACTCCACTTGGCCGATATCGACTTGCTATGGCCGATATCAACATGCTACGGCCGATATCCAAGGAATATGCACGATACCACATCACCTATGCACGACACAAAGTCTCCATGCATGATATATAAGAGCAAAGAGGTGGTAGAATTTGAAAAAGTTCACTTAGGGGTGAAAGGAAGGGTATATATACTTGTGGTTCATTAAAAAGTGTATATATGAGGTGTCATCAATTTACTACTAGTAGGTGCGACATGGACATGCATGGATTGACACATGTACTTGCATGCACTCGATATTTATCTTTCCATACAAAATAAAAACTTGAGGATAATGCCAGGGATAAGGGCGGCCCCCTTTGATTATCTTCTAGGACAAGCCACTTCCACTCACATTATTATATTCACAATTCAATGCAACCTTTTCCAAGGAAATTTGCAAGCCGATATCCATTGCTTTATTGAGGTGATTAGCTAATTTTTGAAATGTCAAAGAGTTAAAAACATGATATGGGGGTATCCTATTTGGCTCCTTGTCCTATAGGGACTCCCATTTAATCACTACAACCTGATACACTTAATACAAGCTCAAATTAGGGTTTCCATTCAACCCCTTTCTTGGTCTTTTCATCACCAAGAATAATACCACTCATAAATGATTCAAACATGGTTTCTTATTCATTATATCTCCTCTAAATGATACATAGAGGAAGTAGGAACATTCTAGAGGTGGTAATTTACATATCAACCCCACATTTTGGGTAAATTACAATTTGTACCAAAATTGGTGCATACGGTACTAACATTATTCAAACAAGTTCAAACTTGGTATTTAGGCTTTCCACAAGCCACCACTTAGCATAATTCTCTCTCTTATGATGCTAAAACACTTAAGGAATGTTAAATATGTGACATTTTGCAATATAACCCCTCATCTTGGGTAAATGGCACTTTGGTCCAAAATAAAGGAACATTGCTCAAACGACATTCAATCAGGACCAAACATAAAACATAAGTGTGTCACCTGATAACAAAACTCCTTAGAGGATTATATTAAATTTCTAAGCAACTTACTTAGCCAAAACAAATAGGGTTACCTCATAACCCAGGTCAGGGTCATTACAAGTTATAAACCCCTAACAAAGATTTCATACCCAAAATCCCAGGTAAAGGGAGACAAATATTATTCATTCATCATATCATCAAGTTACCACATAACATCTTAATGTCATGGAGATACCATAGAACTTTAATCAACACAGAGTTCTTCCACACAGGGTTATCATAGAATCTGTCACACACGACACATACTCCACTGTCTTTTTCATTATTGACTGTAGAGTCAACTCTGTGTCAAGTAACACTTTTCTTAGTTAGAGAATCATTATACATACCCTATTTAACTCAGGTGTCAAACCTCACTGATTTGTTACCTTTCTCAACTTACAACTTTATGTGACAAGATTCTAGGGAGTCTTCCATACTCCTCATTCAGTTTAGCATTTTACTTCCAAGGAAAGACCAGAGTTACATTTTGTCACCCACTAGGGACTACAAGTCTTATCATACATCTACTGTTCCATCTAACCTATTGATACAACACTAAACTTTCTTACTACTTGTACCAACTATCTCATTAGTTGTACATTCTCTTGTCATAAGGGGAGGTTACTTATCAATTAAGAACTTATCTTAGAGGTGTCTTTAGATGTTATGTATAGGTTGCCTTAACAGATCTAGATAAGGGTATTTTAAGGAATTATTTCTAGCTTGATAAGCTTTTCCCACAATGATTTTACAATTGTTTCTTCAATTAGTACATCCTTATCGATGTTATGTTTATGTGGAGCATAAACCCCTAACATATGATGTCCATACTATTTTATGTAACTAGACTGATTTCACAGTTGTCCATCCCAGGTAACCAACATAAATCATTTGATTAGGAGTTATCTTTTTACTTTCTCATACCACCTGATATTTCTTAGATACTAGAATTCCTTACTTTGGTATCTATCACGTGTCAAAAACACATCACATCCTCATCATTTCCATCTCTTTGTTGTTATTACCAAAGCCACATATATAAAAGGATCTTTCTTTCATCTTTTGGACATTATTTATTACACATATCTTTATCTTGGAACCAAAGTCCAAGA
Organism: Alisma plantago-aquatica; assembly: GCA_963693085.1. NCBI lineage: Eukaryota > Viridiplantae > Streptophyta > Magnoliopsida > Alismatales > Alismataceae > Alisma > Alisma plantago-aquatica. The sequence goes on from OY856411.1 coordinate 1,011,110,978, forward strand.
TGAACTGATAATTTTCTAAGTATCCATCAATGGATTATTTCTAATCCATGCACATCAAGTGTCATAGTACTCACTTGATTTCCATGTCCCTAAAAGGAGAGAACACAAAGAAACATATTCCTCTTATCACTCCATCATCACCCAGGGTTGTTTATCAAAGAGAAGAGATTATCATCTCCTCTGATTATTGCATGAACTTTCAACTGTTCATGAGTCATTTATTCTTATTTCACCCTCGAATCCTTGCCATCTACATAGGAATCATATGGATGATTACATATCATCATTCCTTTCTTTGTTATTGTCTAACATGTTATGAACATTTTGTGATTTTATCACATTTCCAATTTTCACATTATGGAAAAGATCTTTACTATTCACACAAACTTTATCAAACAGGGATCACCTCCCTTGTTCTCATTCTCATTTCATGAGGATTATACTCTTTACTTCCTCATACACATAGATTGATCTGAGATCAGCTCAGATTCCACTTTATTGCACTTAGGATGTGATACAAATGTCCATACCATATTTCCAGTTTCACTATACTCACTAGATTGTCTCAAAATGACTACTTGATCAGAGTAATCAGAAAGATAACAACTTAAGAGTTCCATACTTACCTTATCTTCAATAGTTGAATACCTGGCCATGGTATACAAGTACTGAGATTAGGTAGTATGCACTTTGTGTACTATCATATTCCTTACTTTTCGTATCATCACAAACACATTATTTAACATTCCTGGATTTTCTCCAGGCATCACTTCTATATCTCATCCTCTTTCACACAGATAAGGGCAATTATAGAACATTTAAAAGAATACTAAGCGGAATATAAATTCTAGTTCTCATCATTTCTTCCCTATGTTCCCATAGGGCAATCAATAGGGAGGTCCATAACAACAATCCTTTTTATGATTATCAGATAACATCAAGATAAGGCATATCAAAATGAAAAACCTCTATCTGACTGTTACCCCTCGCGATCATCCACCGCTTCAGGTTGACTCAACACATACAGTCTATCTGTTTCATGTTGTTGCTCTTACCTTTTTACACTATTGGGCTGTGACTTTCGTAAGCCCTTTCGAGCCTACCTTAGTTGTTGAGTCATTTCCTCCCTTCTTTTCAAAGAAAAGAGTTTAATATGCTCAACATGTCCATACCTATAACATGTCTTTCCCTCGTACCATGGTCTTATCGGTCTTATTACCGATGTAAAAACTAAGCCATGGGTTCTTACAGGTGGAAAGTTAAAATTTTTGCCTTTACTTAGTGACTACTACCCTAGTGCACTAGGAATTTATTGCACCGATTGCACAAAAAACTTTGGCTTTTTAGAACAACTAGGAAAATGTCTCTACAATTATAGAGACCTTACCTTAATTCTCAACTTATTTCCCCTTCTTGGGCATTACCATCACAGATATACTATCTGTCTATACTTATGGCAGAGTCTATTTTCTTGCCATATGTTAATCTTTCCCACATTTTCCACTATTCTTGTAAGGACCCTGACCTTCATTTTGGGTTTACCCTGTTTGTTTTGCCTAAACCTTATGCTTGGTTGCTTGTTAATCATCTTTAGTGATGATTAGGGTTTTCTTATGTTTAGTTGCGAGTTGGAGGTGCTATTTGCAAAATAACCTAAGTTAGGGTTGGAGAGCAAGTTTGCCACCTTGAGAAATGTCTTTCTCTGTAACAACCCCGCCTGTCGGTAACCCCCAATTAAGGGAGACCGAAAGGTCAGTGCCGTTATCCAATTAATAGGATCAAAGGTTCGACAAATAATCAATAATAATTATGAAATTCTACAAACTAAACTAAAATTTGGTATAAAATTAAAACTTTGCTTACCTTTGAAAACTTTGGAAATATATCTATCCAGAGCTTGAATTATTCTATCTAAATCCTCCTTGTGCTTTACTTCTTATTTTCACAATGTGTCACTTTACTGTTTGTTCATTTCAGGGTTGTTCCTAAAACACCGACAAACAAAACATCGCTCAGCATATCAAAATATACTGGTATGTGGGGACAACCAAAAGTTTGCACATATGGATAACAATCTGATTATCACAATCAAGTTAATTAACCAACCAATTTACATTTTCCAGTATGACATTATCCACCGCTTTTGCCCTAACCCTGGCATACCCACTTTAGGGTTTCTTTTGTCAATGACTTAAGGCCACCTTCTCAATCCCGAGCTTGGTTCCTGGGGTCACCCTTTATAGTGCTCGTTAGTCATTCAATATCATAGGCCACCTTCTCATTCCTGAGCTGGTGCCTGGGGTCACCACTCATGGTGCCCATTGGTCTACCCATCTGGGCCTGACCTTTGGCATCATCCATCAGGGTGGCATGTAGGTGTGAGAATACATACTTCTATTATTAATGTGATAATCATAGTGACTTTATGATTTGCAAGTATGAACATCCAAACTGATAATTTTCCTTCAATGCGATTAACCATCCGGAAAATCCTCGGGAAACTAAGGCGGTTATTCATAATTAACCACATACCTGATCCAGAGCAACTCGATCGTCCAAGCAACAAGGATAAAGAACAAGCAACAAGCAATCAACAATATCCTGAAATTAATGCATGGGATCCAAGTGTTATAGTTTATCTAGAACATTCTTAAGCTAGACTTGGATTCCACCTTAGGCTTTATAGGCCACGTTAGGGTTTTATTAGGGTTTAAGCCTACATAATACTTTTATCACATTTAATGCTCTCTTAGTTCACAAACCCTAATTTCAACATCATAAGCCCAATTAAAGTAGATTATTTCTCTTTCATACCAAAAATACCATATTTATTCTTTTAAGTTATTTCAAGGTCATTAGACTCAATTATCACCTTTAGTTTCTTTCGGATTAAGAACTCATAATTCATTATGGTCTAATTCCCATATGAACTCTATTTATTATTAATTCTACCTTGATTCATTCAAAAACCCTAATTTCTATATTAAGGTTATTTTTCCACAAATTAGGAACTTTAATGCTCGAAATAGCTTATAACCATGAAAACTCAGTTCTATACATGAAATCGAATAATTAAAGCCATTAGTAGTCCTAATTACCAACATTAGGGTTTCAAGGCCCATTAAAGCCTATTTATGCACATGGAACCCTAAATTAAGCCAAATATGCAATAAGATCATCTTTTTAGATCAAATTTTCTCTCTTGTGACTAATAAGTTAATATTGTCTTAAAGTATCTAAAGAACATCATGATATCTCATTACCATCAATTCTTAGGGTTTTTCATCAATTAAACCATTAAAGGTAATAACTTTATACACTTTTAAATTTCAAGCAAAACTAGACTTTAATTATATTTTCATTTTATTCCTAGTATTTTTTTGATCAAAAATCACTATTTATTTGTCATGATCAGAGCTAGAAATAATTAACTACGATTTTTGCAAGGTTAAATACCTTTGGGCCAATTAGTGGCTGCCACATCAGCCAAATGAGTCTTTTTTTCATATTCACGTGGGTCAAGGCTTGTCTTGAGTGGTTGATTATTATTCTACCCTCGATCCTCTTCACAGTCGCCAGGGTTGGGGAGTCTTTTCTCCCCCTCTCATCTTCCTCCTCTCACAAAACCATCGCACGCGAACAACTGCTTGGCCGTGGTCAACTCGGACGTTGACCCGGAGCTTTAGGCCATCAGAGCGGCAGCCCAGGTGTAGATCACCTCTGCGGCCCTTCCCAAACTCAAAGGTAACCTTAGTTCTATCGGAAATGTGGGGAAATCCAGGATATGAGGAGGTGATCCTCCAGCAAGGTGCGTGGCTAGGTCCAGTTCTTGGCGGAGATTTTTCTGCGATTTGTTGCTCTCACCAACTTGCCTCATCCTCGCGGACACACAGGGGTTCTTTGTGGCTATGCACATGGTGTGTAGCCCCCCCTATACATATAGGTTCACATATGGCTGTCAAGAAACCCCAAATTGGGCAAAACGCTTAGAGGCAACGAAACCTATGGAAACTAGGGGTAGATCAACTCAGTTTGATCCCCTAGATTCTTTGGAAATATCCCCGAGTTTGCTTATGCACTCAAGTGTGAGAAAATCAATGATCATATTGCTCCCCCTTCCTAATATGTATGGGGTAGAAGACAACCGTGTTACCCTTGGATTTCGATCCAATGGTTGACGTGCCACACGAGGAACAAAGGAAATCAGCCCAATTAAAATAAATTGTGACATTTATTGATTTCCTCCACGCATTAGGAAAACTTCCAAAAATTGTATATCTCAAATCGCTTACAAGTTTGATCCCAAATTTTGAGGGAAGCTTTTTATTGACTTTATCCACTTGTATACCAATTTTGAGTCCCAAATTCCAAAGGAAAAGGGTGTTTTCTTCATAAGAAAGCTATCATTATAAATTAATCCAATTTAATTTGGTATTCTCTATTTCTTTGCCATTAAATTATTATTTTGAATTCCTTGAACCTTAAGGAATCCTAATGGCTCAGAATCCCATCTTGGGAATATTCCTTAGCCTTTTGCTTATCTTATTTCTCATTATTTTGTTTATTTCTTATTAAAATATCTCTTCTTGAGGATTTCTCTTTATTTCTATTTTATTTTCCTCACTTGTATTCCCTTTAACATTAGGAATCCTTGGGATACGAAATTCCACCAAGGATAACTCAATTATACCTCTTTCCACTTATTTTCCACATTTTACCATTGTTTTCAATTTCTTTCTTAATAAGGAAATATCTAATTAATCTTTTCTTTTCTTATTGCATTTCTTTTGCAACTTTGGACTCCTTGGGACCCAAGGAATCCAAGAGGCACAAAATCCACCTTTGGATTATATTCTTTTGCCTTATAGAGGTTTACGCATATTTCTTTCCTTTATTTCCTTATTTACTCAATAATAGAGTTTCTTTTGTTCTTTCTTTGTTACTGGGCCCAATAGCCAATAAATCCCATAAAATAAACATCAAGGCTATTGTATACGAAACTCATTTATTCAACAAAAATTATATCATCATTTGTTCCAATATCTTTAATATGAGAAATTACATTTCTCTTCTTATGAACCCAAAATTGGGGTTGTAACATCCTTCCCCTCTTATAGGAATTTTGCCCTCAAAATTCCACCAAGCAAACAAACAATTCAGGATAAGCCTTTCTTATGTCCATCAGGGCTCCCATGTGGCTTTACCCTTTCCATGGTGCTTCCCAAGAACCTTCATCATCTCATATTCTTCCATATGAGTTCTTTCTTACCTTGGTATATCGTACTCTCATAGGTGACTCAGGACATTTTAGCCTCTCAAAAGCTAAATAGGTTCAAGGCTCAACACATGGCTTGGGTACCTCACATAGTGCTCTAGATCGGACTCATGGAACACATTATACATCATGTAATCCTGAGGGGTAAGGCTAAACACAACCATCTCTACCAATCCATCTCAAATGGACCCATATATCAGGGACTCATCTTTCTCAGCTGTAACTTAGAGGGGTTGGATTTTCACATCACATATGCTCCCACAATGAATTGCATGTCAGTCTACTTTGCATCAGCTCATGACTCATGTCATCTCGGGGCTCTCTCTCAGCCATTGCATGATCAAAGCGACTTCATCTTCATACACTGTGGTTCTTTTCAGGCCTTTGTGAGGCCTCCTTCACCAACATCATCTTAACGAAGTGGTGACTAACACAACCTCCTTCTAGAACTTCTTGCACCCTGATAAAGGCTATGGTGGTTAACATCACATCTTAAGAACTGTCTCTTTGTATCACCCTGAACAAGCACACTTGCTCTCATCAGACCCTCTAGTTTGGATCATACTAACCATTAGTTAGGGGTGATTAGTAGTACTAACATCAAGTTCTTCATGTACGTACTTCCTCCTTATGGAAGTGAACCTTTAGGTCACACTCAAGAACTTTTGAACTCACATTATGGTGTAGTTGAACCATCTCTCTTTCTTATGTAGTTCAACAAAATCTGTCCCTTAACAGTACTCCTTTCTTTCTCATTTCATCCAGGTAACGCGATCTACCATAACCCATATCGCATCTTGACCTTCTTTGGTCTAGGGAAGACTTACCACCACATCTATAGTGATGAATTCTCATTCCTTCTCAGGGATTCTTTAACCTCTAAGTCAAAGCACCGGGTTACTGGTGTTTGTCCTTCACCTCCTGGGTTGCATGGACACTTGTTACATGCAACTTCGTCTTTGGTATCCAAAGTACTACTGTCACTTACTATCTTTGGAATACCACGGTGTATGATGAACTTAAAATCATGATCTCCTGTATGTCACAAATCTTCAAGCTTGGTACCTCAGAAACCCTAAACCACTCTAATCAGGGTTTCATCACCTTCCTTTCCAGAGAAGTGTATCCGAGGTTCTATCACCATCCTTTCACTACATCCAGGACTAAACTGGCTAACCAAACAACCATTAACTTTGTTCAACAGATATCGTTACATCTGAGTGTTAGCCAAACTTATCTCTTTATCTCAACTTAAGGTTAGCCTAGCAACCTCAACTTCTTCTATCTTCCAACTAAACTATGCAACTATATCTCAACCAGAGCATCTATTACCACTTCACATCCTTAGGTTTTAGGTAATGTTGAAGACATACACCTCCATGTATTCTACTTATTATCTCATCTCAGCTCTAAGTCTATCTTCATCGAGAAAACTCTGAGCTCATCCTCTTGGTTTTTGAATTCAACCTTGTATGACTCATAGCTCATGATAAAGTATCCTCACCAAATGATTTCCTTAATACCCTTAGTGTTTGTAAACCATCCATGTATCACTCACTCCACAAGGGTATGTTATCATCTTTGTCCTCATGCCTTGTAGCAACGTTCCAACTCACATCATCTTTATCCTTCGTGAATGGCATGCGTACTGTCCTATCTCTCACTCCCATAACAAGAGGAAATAATCATTTGGCTGCAGTCCAAATATAGAGTTCTTCCTATTCCAAGAGTAGAGATGGTACAGCCCACCTTGCCAGTACACTTTCCAATCTAAGTTGAAACGTGCCACATATGTCTCTACAAACATCACGATATCAAAATTTACTTCCATGGAAAATTGATCTGGAACCTACGTGGGTCACCACACAATCCTTGGTCATATCCTCTAGGTCTATAGGGTTCCGACACTTTTGGGGTCATCCCTCTTCCTTTATGCATCCAGAGAGTCCATACTCATTTGCCCTTTGGGTCCCATGAGTTCATGAAGGTGATCAATCTCCTAACCCATGGCCCTCAGATAATGATAGTTGTTACTGTAAGGACCCTGACCTCCGTTTAGGGATTATCGTGTTTGCTTTTCTTAACCTTGGTGTTTAGTTGCTTGATAATCACCTTTAGTGGTGATTAGGGTTTGTTGGTGCTTTATTGAGAGCTGGAGGTGCTACTAGCAATCTACCCAAGTCTAGGGTTTGCGGGCAAGTTTGTCACCTTGTGAGGTGTTCCTCCCTCTCTTTGCTTCCTTTAGTATTGAGAGGAAGGGTTGGGCTCATTGCTTGAGTTCCTTTGGGCTTGGATGAGACTTGATGGGCCTTGTTATGTTTTGCCTTTGCCTTGTTGGACCTTGTATCGGGCAGGAGTGCCTTGTGTCGGCCTAGGTGTGTCGGTCATGGCTGTGTCGACCTAGGTGTGCCGCCCAGGGTGTTATGTCGGGCATGGTGGAGTGGAGGAGTGTCACCCATGGACCCTTTGACCCCTTTGACCTCGTTTGTGTCACCACTAGTGGACACTTGGTGCTTGATGCTTGGATGTGGAAATGCCCTTGGACATGTGTTTAAGGCAAGTTTGAGTGGTGGCATTGCCCTTGGACAAGTGTCCCTAGGTGGGCGACACCTTGCCTTGTCTTAACTTGGTTTCTCCTCCATCCTCTCCTATATATGTACCTTCTTTCTCTTGCTAAGGATCCCTTTAGTTCCTTATTCCCCTTCTTCCTTGGTTGCATGACACCCCTTCCTTTGCAAGATTGGTGGCCGATCCTTCTTCTTGGAGTCTCCTTCTTCCTCTAGTGGTGGCCAAACCCTAGAGTGCCTTGCTCTTCTTCTGGTGGTGGTGCTTGGAAGCTTGGTGCTAGGAGCTTGGAGCTTGCTTAAGGCGGGTTACATAACTCCTAACCCTAACTATACTACCTTCTATGTTCTTGTATGTTTCTTATGATCATAATCGGCTATGTATGTTGCTAGTTTAGTTTCTTTCTTAGTTGCATCTAGTTTGCTGAACCATGTTCTAGGGTTTCTTGTTGAGCATCACCCCTCTCCCTCCTTGGTCTAGAGAAGTGAGCTTGAACTCTAGTGACATGGGCAATACTCCTCTCTCGTTTAAGTTGAGAGGTGAGCTTGTGTTCTAGTTGCTTGAGCAACACCCTTCTCTCACCATGTATTCGAGAGGTGAGCTTTGTGGTGGATGTAGACCTTTGTTAGGGTTGATCCTTGTGTGGCCCGATTGGTGATAAGAAGTTGTGCAAGACCCCTCTCTCTTTGTTGTTGAGAGGTGAGCCATCTTCTTGATCCATTAGGGTTTGGTGCCCTTGTGCTTGAGCTTGAAGATAACCTTGCACGATATGGCATGGGGTTGGTGTTGCCCGATACCCCTCTTGATCTAGAGTGTTGGTTGGCATGAGGAGGTTGTGTTGGACGTTACACTTGGCTCCTGCCCTTGTGTGTGTCGGGCATCACACCTGCTTGAGTACCCTACCTGACACACCTAGTTCAGGTGGTAGATTGACGCCGTCACACGTTGGACGTTATGGGGCGTTGTGATCTGGTCCTGCGTTGGGCGTTACACCTCAGTCGTTGCCTTGTCTGTTGGCCGATAGGGTCGAGGCTAGGCTGGTTGAACGACAGGCTCCTTTGCCGCTCGTTTGAATTGTATCTTTGGGTATCATGCTTTGTTGAGTGATCTGCCCGATACACTTAACCTGAGGTGGTAGTCTAGTGCCCGTTATACCTTGGACGATATGGAGTTTAGCGGCTAGCCTTGTGCTGGATGTCATGGCGCAGTGGTGATACCCGATGTAGTGACATGTAGTAACCCTAGCCGTTGCACATGTGGTTGCACGACACATGGGTGCATGACATGCCCCACAGATCTTGTTGCACGTTATGCCTGTGCACGTTATGTCTTAGGTCCTTGTTGCCCGATATATCTCGAGGTGGTAGCCAGTTACCTTTGCTAAGTGCTTGGGCGATATGTGGCTGGCTTTCTTGGCTGATATGGGGCTAGAGTGTTGGGCAATATGAGGAAGTACCCTGCCCGATACTACTTCTAGTGAGGGTGCCCTACCCATCACACTTCTTGTGAGGGTAGTGGGCGCTTCTAGTGAGGGTTTTATTCCTTCTGGAAAACCTATGTGCTAGATCTTGTTCATGTAATCACGTTGGGTTTCTGATGGTGACCCTTGATATGTTTGATAATAGTGAGGTAATTGATATAGTAGATCACACCTATGTATCTTGACATGACATTTCATATGGTTATGATCATCTTGAAAATGGTAAGCATATAAGATGCTTTGCTTGATGATATGACCTATGTCTATGGTCACAGGTTGAGGCATGAATGATAAAACATATGATCATCAAATGTCACCCTATGTTTAATAATATGATCCTTTTGTTAATCCATGATGTTTGTGTATACTAACCATGCATGTGTTTCATACAGATGCATAGCCAGGTAAAGGGCTATGAGGTATATATGTTTGAGTAACACTACTCTGATGGTTACTCTTGATGATGAGATAATATGCATGATGTGTTTTGGTATGAGGACCTGAGTTTGGTTAAAGTACCTAATCAAGGTGTTATCCTATGATGATGCGATCAGGGATTGTTATCCCGAGTTATGAGAATACCTTATGGGTCAGTAGTTCTTATGATGAGGGATTGAGATCCCGAAATAACATGACGGTGGTAACAATAATGTAGTTTAATGTTATACATGTGTTACAACTTGGTTGCCTCAATAACCCACTTAAAATATACTAACTAATCACAGTGGAACATATCATGTAGTTTGCCCTGGCCATAGATCCATCATCGTCAGGAGCTGGTGATGGTGAAACGGGTTCTCCTGTGGGTTAACCCGGAGCACATATTGTTGAATATGTGAGGTTTCTCCTAGCCTAAAATAGAGAGGATTCCAGTGCAGCTGCGGTTGTTGACTCAGGATATATATATATATATATATATATATATATATATATATATATATATATATATATATATATATATATATATATATATATATATATATATATATATATATATATATATATATATATATAGAAAGAGAGAGAGAGCATGGTGAACAGGTCCATGGCTCAGTGTGATAGAGCATGAATGCGTTCATAGATCAGGGAGCATGGTGAACTGCCCCGTGGCTCATATATACTAGCGCCGAGACCTGTACTGAGGCGGGCTAGAGAGAGGGTAGCCTATTGAGCTGACCCTATGGCTGAGACCACTTAAGCATGAGACTGCGGTCCTGCTTTGGTTCTCGTGCACTGACCACGAGGTGGGAGGTCATGGAGTCCGCCTCTTCCATTGACCTTGTATGGCACCAGCTCCGGGTTTCGCAGCCGTCGGTTGGATTTGAGCGGTATGACTCACTTCCTCAGGGCATAATAATATGTAATACAGCCGAATAGTATTTATTGGTTAAGGCAAAACACAGAACATTAATTGAGGCCTTGCTTGTGTAGTTAATCTTGTTATACTTGTAGTTTATCATATATTCCTTATATCATGTGATAAGATCGTATCAAGTTTATCTTGTCAATCATGTTCCATAAAGAGATGCTTGGTTATATGCCTTCCGTACATCTTGGTAAGCTTGATGGTATGAATAGTTTTGCTATATAGACTGCTCATGTTGTACCTTTTATCAGTTATCTGCTGTTGTTGCTTTAACCCTTCTATGGTTTTATGGTTTCAGCGGGGAGTTATGTTTCTCGCTCGGACTGTGTGTCTCACCCCGCTGGTTTGCACCCTTTTTAGGTGTTCGCACTAGACATGGTGGTGGTCATAGAGTTGCGGCTGAGCAGCAAGACGAGCAGTAGAAGGCAAGAGATGGGTCTTAGAGTCATCCCTGTACTCTCAGGTCCTTGGAGGCGTTTTGATGTGGTTTTACGATGTGTAGCTGAAAAAAGGTGATGAACTCATGTGACGACAAGACAGCTGATCCTCTAAGTTGTGGACACGTATCAAGACTTGCAAATGTTTATATACCTTGTTTCGTTGCAGGATGAGGATCTGAATGTAATAGTTTCTGGGTTTATCTGCTTTCTGAAATCGATTTTAATTACCCCATGTTTTTGGTAATAAATGGTTTATGGTGTTTTCTGCACGTTTTCGCGTGACACCTCGCTGTCTGTGTGATAGAGGGATGTTTCGCCACAAGCTTGGTATCAGAGCTCTAGGTACGCTGAGTCTACAGGGATTTAGGACTAGGTTGTGTTTGTTCTTGTGAGTTTTCCAGATTTTCTTACAATCATCTTCTGCCCTCAGTGAAAGAAAAAGCCAAGATGTCTGGAAACCATGAAGAACATGCTGCCGTGAGTAGTAATGCTGCATCAGTTGATGGAGCTGGAGGGTAGGAACATGGAGATCGGGTGCTTGAGGTCCCCCAACTTGACCCAGCCATTCTCAAAAACCCTGCCTATCAACAGCTTATGGGGCAGATGATGGCTACGATGAATCTCATGGTAGAGAGATTTCCAGTGCCTCTGTGACCGGCCTTTTTCACGCGTCCGAAAAGGAACACGGGACAAAGGAAGGAATCAAGCTTTAAATTTATAACCCGAAACCTTCTAGGCCCCCGCAACTTAATTACGGGGTCGAAGTAGATATACGGGGTCGAACACAGGGATGTGGTGACGCTTAGGACGCCACAGATTTCTGTTCTTGAGTCAGATAAGCCAAAACGATAGTCGATAAGAGAAAATTGCTAGAACTAGTCTAGCAGGTTGTCACAATTAAAATAAGGAAAAGAAAAGAAAACAAAAGCAAAAAAAGACAGAGCACGAGGTTCTACTAACTAGAGAAAGAGAGTTCTTGGCTATGTAACCACAAAAGGGGCAGTCTATGCACTCGTTCTCGGGCGTAGACAACCCTCGAACACCCAAGCAAGCATCTAGCACGCACAACAGCATCTGTCCTGTGGGGTCATCCCACTCGCTCTCACGATGCGTGACTAAAACCATCAACGATATGTCATTAACCCTCTCTCAAGGGATGACATATCAACACCTCAGTATATGCTAAGTTCCCTCTCGGGTCTTAGGATATTATGGGGTGTTAGGAACAAAATACCTTGGATCGTCCTCCTCTCAGGTTCAGATCCAAACTATCATCTCTTAGCTATTTCTACAGCGGATCTCTCAATACAGGCAGAAATAGCAGTTCAAGCGAGTGAGATATCAACCAAACTAGCAATCATAACTTGGAAAGAGAAAATAGAACATGCAACATACTAGATCTGATATGAATCTACTTGCTTAAGGAAAAAGTATATAAACATGCCCAGATCGGGCTGCATAGCCAAGAAGGAGCTAACTAGCCATAGACAAGCATAGATGGCACCGAACAAAGATGGATAAACATCGTTTGTACAAGAAACAAAGGAATGCAGTAGAATGAAAGAGAAGAGGGAAGAGATATAGCCCGTAGAGGAGAGGTGGCTCTCGCTCCTTGGCCTCTGTGTAGGCCGGATCTCACCCCTGGGGTCTTCTCTTTGTCCCTCTGGACTCCTCGGTTCTCTCTCTCTCTAGACCGTATCAGGCAGCGGCCGTATCGGTCGGCGGGCGTATCGGTCGGCGCGGCCGTATCGAGAAACAGCCGTATCGGGCAGCGGCTGTATCGGTCGGCAGGCGTATCGGTCGGCGGGCGTATCGGTCGGCGCGGCCGTATCGGGCAACAGCCGTATCGGGCAGCGGGCGTATCGGTCGGCGGGCGTATCGGTCAGAGCGGTCGTATCGGGCAACAGCCATATCGGGCAGCGGCCGTATCGGTCGGCGGGCGTATCGGGCGGCGGGCGTATCGGTCGACGGGCGTATCGGTCGGCGCGGCCGTATCGGGCAACAGCCGTATCGGGCAGTAGACTTTTGGGGAACCTGACACACTAGCTCCTTGGTCTAGGAACTAGCTCTTGCAGGGTCCTTCCTCCAGCCCTCGACTCTCTCCTGCCCCCCGAAGAAGCATTCTTGTAGGCTGGCAGCTGCTATTTATAGGCAGCGAGTTGATGTAAGTTGTAGCTTTTATTGGTCCACGTGTCCTTCATCCGTGGCTTCAATCTTGAGGAACCAGGTCGGCCAATATGACTGTCACTCGGCAACCGTATCGGGTAGCCGTATCGGTCGGCGGCCGTATCGGTCGGCGCACCCGTATCGGCCAGGCCATATCGGGCAGCCATATCAGGCGTATTTGTCGGGCGGCCATCTCATCCAGACCATATCAGGCAGCTATATCGGGCACCCGTATCAGGCAGCCATATCGGCCAGCTGCTGCGATTCTTGTCTTTTCCTGGTCTGGTACTTGAAAGTCCCAAAATTGGCTAGTTTCGGTGCCTACAAGTCTAAAACAGGCTAATTAGCTACATTATTGGCTATTTTCACTACATTATCTAATGGAGAGATAGAAAACATAAAATATGAACAAAAGAGTGCATATTAAGACTAAAGTGGCACAAAACTATAGATAAAATGCATAGAAAATATGCGCTAATTTGGGTGTTATCAACTACCCCAAGCTTAAAACTTGCTTGTCCTCAAGCAAGACTGGGCTCAAAGAACAAAAAGATAACATCCGAATTAAGCTTGGCAATAAATGCTAAGGTTAAGAAAAGTAGTTTAAAGCATCAATACTCTTGATCCATGTCATTTCAGAACAAACCCCCATCAAACAAGCACAATCCTGCCAAAGTAAGATCAAAGAATTTCCAGGCAAGATTAAGCGAATTCACTATAGCCTGCCAATACTCATGAGGGTTTGAATCATAATTGTTTAAACATGAAAGAGTTGTCACTTAGGTGATCATGCGGGTGATGAGTAATGAGCCATCACCATGAATCCATGCATACCAATCTAGAATACCATGCCTCTCACTTATTCATGTCCTAAGAAATAAAGCAAAAAGACTCTAATGACTTCTGAGGATCCCGATCTGCGTCAGATTGGTCCATGTAGCGAGCAACAGTCCCTGCAGTCCGAACCAGTTGGTCCAAAGCAGTGAGATGAACTCCTCGTACTGCGCCCGAACCAACCCTGCTACTGAGATGATCTCATAGGTCACCTAGGGGGTTCCTAGTGACTCTCTAATGAGCTTTTAGAGTGATACTACCAGGCACGACATATCCACGTTCATGAGCGCAGTCATACACCGGCTGGGCACCATCCTCAACTCTCCTAAAAGAGAAAACAAGCGCTCATTTATTGTTCACACTCAGGCTTTTATCATCTGCATTCTATTTTTAGGCTTGGGTGAGAACTATATAGATATTTTGGGATTTTGTGGGCGGCCAAACCTCTTTTGCACATTTTTATATTTTCATCTTTTTGACTCGATCTAATGTGAGAAGGAATATAGTCCATCAAGGAAAAGCACTTCACCTTGATCATAGCTCAAAACTCATCATGATCCGCTTGATACCTGTGTGAAAATATAGCAATTATGATTCAAGAATCCTTAGAATAGAGGCAAACTTGTGAATCCACAGCTAGGTTCTTTGATCAGGTTTTAGCTCATTCCAACGGTCCTTTACCATGGATTTGCCATTCACGACACAGATCAAGGGAATTTAGCTTTAAGCTATGAAAAAGGGACATAACCTTAGGTATATTACCAAACTCAAGGAAAGAGTCAAAGAGCAAGTCAATCAAAAGGCCAAGCAATTTTTAAGATGAAAATTGTGCATCTAGGCATGAAGCCAAGCATTTATCTATTAGATTCACACCACATAGACATAATTGCAAAGCTAAAAAGCTGAAAATTTTGAAAATTTAAGACTAAATGTAGGAAATAGACATGCATGCAAGAAGAGTGAAGAGAAAAGAAGGGCGACGCCTACCACCCCAAGCTTAAAATTTTGCTCGTCCTCGAGCAAGTCTCAAACTTGAAATAGTGAGGCAGGAATGCATGAGTTTAACGACATTTATTGAAGTTCTAAAGATGATGCATGGGTGCAAGGATATCAAAATAGTTAGAGGAAAGAAATTAACCAAAAAGAACAGGAAAAGCAAAATTTATTGTAATAAAAGGGAGGGTGGGTAAGAGAAAAGGGGGTGGCTGCCCCACGATACCGACACTGGGATCCCAAATCCTGAGTTTTGGGACCAGTGTCACCTGTGTCTTGCCGATGGGTTCCACCACATAATATGAGTAGAATAGGCGGGTGTGTTGGCCCTGCCGAGTCTGAAGAAGAAAAGTAAAATCTGGCGACTCGGTGAAGTCATCTTTGTGCTGGAAGTGACTTGAACTGCACTGGGATGAATTCTTTAGCATTTCATCCTCAGGGTACCTTTCATTATATGATTCTAAAAATGAAGGACCTGGGATGTCGACACAGGATGAGATGGAGGGTATAGGTTGAATGACTTGGGTGGGATCCATTTCTCCTCCCTCCATCTCTGAACTTGAGGTT
The DNA here is from genome assembly GCA_963693085.1 of Alisma plantago-aquatica. Classification (NCBI taxonomy): domain Eukaryota; kingdom Viridiplantae; phylum Streptophyta; class Magnoliopsida; order Alismatales; family Alismataceae; genus Alisma; species Alisma plantago-aquatica. The sequence continues at coordinate 1,011,126,664 of OY856411.1, forward strand.
AGATGCTCAGATAAATCATCATGTACAGTCTGAGTCATCCAATCATCTTCTGAACAAGATGTACCCCCTGAAGAATCTATTTGTGGTTCTACCACCCCAAGCTTATCACTTGGCATGGAGTCGAGGGTGTCTTCATGCTTAGCAGCCATGTTGTAGTGCACCGTCCATCCTACCCTCTTGACGTCCACCCTACCTTATAAAGGTATGGGTGTAAATGGTGACTCGTGCTGCTCTAACTCGTCGTCGACATTATACTCACTGCTCCATGTCGAGCAGCTGTCGTCGTCGTCGTCGTTGTCGTCATCGTCATCGAACAAATTGTTCCAAACCATGGTTGGCGTACTGCTCAAAGCAAAGTGACAAGTCTCAATATGAGAGATGTCACTCTGGTCTGGTTCAATATCTGACTCTGGTTCCTCTGAAAAACTTTCCGGATGTGAGGTTGTTTGGCTGTCATTGTGAGGATAAGAGTCTTCTTCATCGTCATCGTTGGCCCATTCATGTCTATGACTCATATCATCCATTGGTTCATCAGCTGGGTCATCTGGATAGAATGAAGGGCTTCCCCAAGTGGGTTGATCTTCACAGAAAAATCCTGGCGAATCCAGTTGATGGTCTGAATAGGATGGTGAGATATACTCCGATTCGGATCCAATGGAAAGGCCTTGATGACTAACGTCTTCATTATCTTGTGATGGCATTTGTAATTGGATTGTAACCAAATCAATGAGCTCTTGGAGCCTCCTGCCTTGTTCAACATCTTTATCATGAAGTTGTTGTACTTGAGCAGCAATGCTTTCGAGACCCGTCGATTCTGCCATGCACATTGGTTGCTGACCTGCTGTACCAGACTGATGCTCTTGAATGAATTCTCGCTCAACAATTTGAACTAGACTTCTACTGCAGTCCGCAGCCTCAGTGCCTACTTTGAGAAGATGATTATGCTCTTCTAGCAGTTGTTGCTTGGGATCGACATCTTCTTGGAGATGAGGGACTAGGGAGGTGAGCGCCTTGCCACTCTCTCCAGCTAACTCCACTGCCTTAATCAGTTCTTGATCCCATGCTAGCACGGGAGTCGATGGTTGACTGGCAGTCTCCTTTGTTGTAATTTCAACATATGACGACGGTGGAGGTGAGTATAACTTGACTAGTTGTAGAGCACGACCTTCAATTATTTGCCAGCAGTCAGAATTGCGGAAAAACTCGGGAGGACAGGCGGATAAGATGACTTGTCTTGCCGAAGCAAGATCCATGTCTGAAAAAGGTACAAGAAATAGAGAAGGTATTCAGTATATATGAACACGTATGTTTAAAACAAATGAAAATTTATGCATATATATACAGGCTTATAGTGACAGAACAAAAAGCTACTAGGCGTGTAAATGTGGAAAACCCACGTCCCCGGCAACGGCGCCAAAAGGTTGACCGGCCTTTTTCACGCGTCCGAAAAGGAACGCGGGACAAAGGAAGGAATCAAGCTTTAAATTTATAACCCGAAACCTTCTAGGCCCCCGAAACTTAATTACGGGGTCGAAGTAGATATACGGGGTCGAACACAGGGACATGGTGACGTTTAGGATGCCACAGATTTCTGTTCTTGAGTCAGATAAGCCAAAACAATAGTCGATAAGAGAAAATTGCTAGAACTAGTCTAGCAGGTTGTCACGATTAAAATAAGGAAAAGAAAAGAAAACAAAAGAAAAACAAGACAGAGCACGAGGTTCTACTAACTAGATAAAGAGAGTTCTTGGCTATGTAACCACAAAAGGGGTAGTCTATGCACTCGTTCTTGGGCGTAGACAACCCTCGAACACCCAAGCAAGCATCTAGCATGCACAGCAGCATCTGTCCTGTGGGGTCATCCCACTCGCTCTCACGATGCGTGACTAAAACCATCAACGATATGTCATTAACCCTCTCTCAAGGGATGACATATCAACACCTCAGTATATGCTAAGTTCCCTCTCGGGTCTTAGGATATTATGGGGTGTTAGGAACAGAATACCTTGGATTATCCTCCTCTCAGGTTCAGATCCAAACTATCATCTCTTAGCTATTTCTACAACGGATCTCTCAATACAGGCAGAAATAGCAGTTCAAGCGAGTGAGAGATCAACCAAACTAGCAATCATAACTTGGAAAGAGAAAATAGAACATGCAACATACTAGATCTGATATGAATCTACTTACTTAAGGAAAAAGTATATAAACATGCCCAGATCGGGCTGCATAGCCAAGAAGGAGCTAACTAGCCATAGACAAGCATAGATGGCACCGAACAAAGATGGATAAACATCGTTTGTACAAGAAACAAAGGAATGCAGTAGAATGAAAGAGAAGAGGGAAGAGATATAGCCCGTAGAGGAGAGGTGGCTCTCGCTCCTTGGCCTCTGTGTAGGACGGATCTCGACCCTGGGGTCTTCTCTTTGTCCCTCTGGACTCCTCGGTTCTCTCTCTCTAGATCGTATCAGGCAGCGGCCGTATCAGTTGGCGGGCTTATCGGTCGGCGCGGCCGTATCGGGCAACAGCCGTATCAGTCGGCGGGCGTATCGGTCGGCGGGCGTATCGGTCGGCGCGGCCGTATCGGGCAACAGCCGTATCGGGCAGCGGGCGTATCGGTCGGCGGGCGTATCGGTCGGTGCGGCCGTATCGGGCAACAGCCGTATCGGGCAGCGGCCGTATCGGTCGGCGGGCGTATCAGGCGGCGGGCGTATCGGTCGACGGGCGTATCGGTCGGCGCGGCCGTATCGGGCAACAGCCGTATCGGGCAGTAGACTTTTGGGGAACCCGACACACTAGCTCCTTGGTGTAGGAACTAGCTCTTGCAGGGTCCTTCCTCCAGCCCTCGGCTCTCTCCTGCCCTCCGAAGAAGCATTCTTGTAGGCTGGCAGCTGCTATTTATAGGCAGCGAGTTGATGTAAGTTGTAGCTTTTATTGGTCCACGTGTCCTTCATCCGTGGCTTCAATATTGAGGAACCAGGTCGGCCAATATGACTGTCACTCGGCAACCGTATCGGGCAGCCGTATTGGTCGGCGGCCGTATCGGTCGGCGCACCCGTATCGGCCAGGCCATATCGGGCAGCCATATCGGGCGTATTTGTCGGGCGGCCATCTCATCCAGACCATATCAGGCAGCTATATCGGGCACCCGTATCAGGCAGCCATATCGGCCAGCTGCTGCAATTCTTGTCTTTTCCTGTTCTGGTACTTGAAAGTCCCAAAATTGGCTAGTTTCGGTGCCTACAAGTCTAAAACAGGCTAATTAGCTACATTATTGGCTATTTTCACTACATTATCTAATGGAGAGATAGAAAACATAAAACATGAACAAAAGAGTGCATATTAAGACTAAAGTGGCACAAAACTATAGATAAAATGCATAGAAAATATGCGCTAATTTGGGTGTTATCACTCCGCCGAGAGCACAGGCTCCTTATGGTGAAACATCGGGTATTGGGAAGACCTTTGAGCGGCTTCGCTTAGTCAGAGCTTCGGACTATGCTGGGATGGCTGATCCAGTGGATGCAGATCTGTGGCTGACAAATCTTGAGAAGGCTTTCCGGATCCTCAACATCCCCGAAGCAGACAAAGTCAATCACGTTGTCTACCTTCTGAAGGGTAGTGTTGGTCACTGGTGGACCATCGAGGAGGAGAAGCGACCCGGTGAGGTGATCGGTTGGGAGGTTTTCCTGCACGAGTTCATCAGCAAATACTTTCCAAAGACGTATCTGGACGAGAAGATCAACCAGTTTGAGTACCTGCTCCAAGGAACGATGAACATCACCAAGTATGAATCCAAGTTCATGGACTTGTTGAGGTTTTGTCCTCACATGGCAGTGACAAATGACGAGCGGATCAGACGTTTTGAGAAAGGCTTGTGTGTTGAGCTGCCAACACCTGCTTCTGCGTTGGAGAACCATGAACGGTTTGCCACGTTTGTGGAATCTGTCCGGAGGATCGAACGGTCAGTCAGGGAGAAAAGAGAATCCATGTCTAAGAAGAGGCCTGCTCAGTTCTAGGGATAGAGGTTTGGTGGTTTCAAGAAGCTAAGGTTTTCAGCGCCTTCAGTGATGAGAGGTTCTAGTGCACCATCGCAGTGGTCTCCGAGTAAGGGGAGAGGTTATGTTTCTTCACCGTCAAAAGTGCATAGTACAGCTTCAGTGGCAGTGACAGGGCCATCTAGTCCACGATTTGAAGATAGGACATGTTATATCTACGGTCAGACAAGGCATTTCAAGTTAAATTGCCCAAGTAGAGATGTTGAAGTAACACAACAGCTGAGGAAGAATCAACAAGGGTCAGATAGAAAGCAGCCCAGTAGTAACAGAGGGCGAGGACGTGGTCAGGCGTCGCAAGATGGATCATCTGCTCAAGGAAGCAGAGGACGTGGACAGCGAGCAATGACTTGATTCTATGCTATGAGTCAGCCAGAGGCGATAGTCAACCCACGAGTGGTGGCAGGTCAGATGGAGTTATTTCATTCTGATATGTCTTCTTCTTGCTTTATATCTATTCTGGTTGACCCGGATGCTACACACTCTTTTATCACATATAGTGTGCTTGAAAACTGTGGTTTACCTATTAGCTATAAGAAAGATATCTTGTTGTTAGAAACCCCTCTTGATGGTTCCTCGATGCTTTGAGAAGAGTGTCCATCTTGTGTCTTATCCTTTTCGGGACACAATATACAAGTGGATCTTATGCCACTTGATATGCATGGTTTCGATGTGATCCTTGGGATGGATACCTTAGAGAAGTATAAGGTTGTGTTGGACTATGATTCCAAGCATGCTGTGTTTGATGATGATGGAGAAAAGCGGATCTTCCAAGGAGAAAGGAAGATTCTTCCAACGTGTATGGTATCAGCTATGGTGGGAGAAAAGTTTCTAAGACAAGGATGTAAGGTGTTCTTAGCTCACGTTGTGGATACCAAGGCGTAAGGTCCTAGCCTTGAGGAGGTGACGGTCGTTCGAGAGTTTGCAGATGTGTTTCCTGATGAGTTCCCCAGTGTTCCTCCACCCTGAGAGATTGATTTCGAGATCAATCTGGTTCCAGGAACATAGCCAGTTGCACAGACACCATATAGGATGGATCTAGTGGAGATGACAGAGCTAAAGAAGTAGTTACAAGAGTTGTTGGAGAAAGGTTTCATCCGACCAAGTACGTCTCCTTGGGGTGCTCCTGTGTTGTTTGTTAAGAAGGACAGATCGATGCAACTATGTATAGATTACCGGTAGTTGAACAAGGTCATGATCAAGAACAAATACCCATTGCCGAGGATAGATGATCTGTTCGATTAGTTGCGTGGTGCTACAGTGTTTTCAAAAATCGACCTACGGTCCAGATATCATCAGTTGAGGATTAAGGCGGATGACATACCAAAGTCAGCTTTTAGGACAAGGTATGGTCACTTCGAGTTTGTGGTTATGCCGTTTGGGCTAACCAATGCGCCTGATGCTTTCATGGATTTGATGAATCGAGTGTTCCGTCCATTCCTAGATCAGTTTGTTGTAGTCTTTATAGATGACATCTTGATCTATAGTCAGGACAGGCAAGATCATGAGCGACATCTTCGACTAGCGTTGACTCTTCTTCGCTAACATCAGTTGTATGCCAAGTTCAGTAAGTGTGATTTCTGGCTGGAAGTAGTAACTTTCTTGGGTCATGTGATATCTGCAGAAGGAGTCAAAGTGGACCCGAAGAAGGTGGAGTCCGTTGCAGAATGGGAACAGCCGAAGACGCTGATAGAAGTTCATAGTATCCTGGGCAGGATACTACCAGAGGTTTATCAAGGACTTCAGTGCGATTGCATTGCCAATGACAAAGTTGACTAGAAAGGATGTACCATTCGTATGGAATGATCGTTGCCAGCAAGCTTTCCAAAGTTTGAAGGAAAAGCTGACTAGTGCTCCAGTGTTAGTTCTACCAGAACCTGGAAAGGGCTATGTTGTTTTCTGCGATGCTTCCCAGAAAGGCCTAGGTTGTGTGCTGATGCAGGAAGATCATGTGGTTTCTTTTGCTTCGCGACAGCTTAAGAAACACGAGGAGAACTATTCGACTCATGAATTGGAGTTAGCAGCAGTGGTTCATGCGTTAAAGATTTGGAGACACTATCTTTACGAGGAAGTATGCCAGATCTTCACAGATCATAAGAATCTGAAGTACATCTTCTCACAGAATGATCTGAACATGCGACAGCACTGATGGATGGAGTTAATCAATGATTACGACTGCACCACTGAGTATCACCCTGGTAAGGCAAATGTGGTAGCTGATGCGCTTAGCCGAAAGTCTTCTTCTCTCTCTCTACAAAGAAGGCACAATGGAATTCCTTGGGATGTCATAGACGGGATATGTTAGTTTCCTTGCGGCAGATGAATGTGCAGATGGGAGTTTCCTTGTTAGCAGGACTTTTAGCACATATGCAAGTCAAGCCTACGCTGAGACAGAAGATCAAAGATGCACAGCAAACAGATGATACAATGCAGTTGATCAGGTCAGAGCTCGACAACAAAAGGCATGATGGTTTCCATGAGTCCAAGGATGGACTAGTTTGCTATCATAACATAATGGTGGTCCCCGATGCTGATAATCTGAGGAAGCTAGTGCTCGAGGAAGCACACACATCGATGTATGCTATGCATCCAGGAGTCACCAAGATGTATCACAATCTAAAGGACCTGTATTGGTGGTCTGGCTTGAAGAGAGATGTAGCCGAGTTTGCGGCTAGGTGTGCGGTATGCCAGCAAGTCAAGGCTGAGCATCAAAATCCGGCAAGTACGTTACAACCCCTGCTGATACCGCAGTGGAAATGTGATCATATAACCATGGATTTCGTAGTTGGTCTGCCCAGGACAACTAGGAATCATGATTCCATTTGGGTAATAGTGAACAGATTGACAACGTCTGCCCATTTCATACCAGTAAAGACAACGTATACAACTGAGAAGCTAGCTCAGGTATATGTAGATGAGATAGTACGTTTTCATGGTGTGCAAGCAACGATAGTTTCTGATAGAGGTCCTCAGTTCATGAGTCATTTTTGGGAACAGTTGCACAAAGCGTTGGGAACACATTTGAGGTTCAACACCACTTTCCACCCGCAGACAGATGGACAGTCTGAGAGGACAAGGATGAGCTTCTTCGGGCTTGTGTCTTGCAGTTCCTAGGCAGTTGGGACGTACATCTCAGTTTGATAGAGTTTGCTTACAACAATAGTTATCAGCGGAGCATTGACATGGCTCCTTATGAGGCCTTATATGGCAGGAAGTGCAGATCTCCGTTGTGTTGGTATGAGTCTGGTGAATATCAGTTTTTGGGCCCTGAGTTAGTACAACAGACAACAGAAAAGATCAAGGTGATACAACAATAGTTGAAAGCGGCACATGACAGGCAGAAGTCTTATGCAGACAATCGCCGACGACCTTTGGAGTTCCAGGTAGGAGACAAAGTGTATCTTAAAATCTCGCCATGGAATGCTAAGGTTTGGCCGGAAGGGTAAGATAGCACCCAGATATATGGGGTACCCAGTCATAGCACATATGGGCAAGGTAGCTTACGAGTTAGAGTTGCCGCCCAAGTTGCACAGGTTACACCCAGTGTTCCATGTCAGTATGCTGAAGAAAAGTCATCCGGATATAGGAACAGTGATACAGCCAGTCAAAGTTGAGCTTGATGAAGATGTGACCTATGAGGAAGGTCCTGTGATGATCCTTGACAGAAGAGTTAAGAAGCTGAAGAGGAAGGACCTGGTTCTAGTGAAGGTTCTTTGGCATCATCGTGGCGTTGAGGAAGCCATGCGGGAGCTTGAGGAAGAGATGAGGAGGAAGTAACCCTCACTTTTCTCTTCGGATTTTGAGGATGAAATCCCTTTGTAGAGGGTTATAGCTTGTAAGGACCCTGACCTCCATTTAGGGCTTATCCTGTTTTCTTTGCTTAACCTTGGTGCTTAGTTGCTTGCTAATCACCTTTAGTGGTGATTAGGGTTTGTTGGTGCTTTGTTGAGAGCAAGAGGTTCTACTTGCAATCTACCCAAGTCTAGGGTTTGCGAGCAAGTTTGTCACCTTGTGAGGTGTTCCTCCCTCTCTTTGCTTCCTTTAGTGTTGAGAGGAAGGGTTGGGCTCGTTTCTTGAGTTCCTTTGTGCTTGAATGAGCCTTGATGGGCCTTTTATGTTTTGCCTTTGCCTTGTTGGACCTTGTGTCGGGCAGGAGTGCCTTGTGTCGGCCTAGGTGTGTCAGCCATGGCTGTGTCGACCTAGGTGTGTCGCCCAGGGTGTGATGTCAGGCATGGTGGAGTGGAGGTGTGTCGCCCATGGACCCTTTGACCCCTTTGACCTCGTTTGTGTCACCACTAGTGGACACTTGGTGCTTGATGCTTGGATGTGGCAATGGCCTTGGACATGTGTTTAAGGCAAGTTTGAGTGGTGGCATTGCCCTTGGACAAGTGTCCCTAGGTGGGCGACACCTTCCCTTATCTTACCTTGGTTTCTCCTCCATCCTCTCCTATATATGTACCTTCTTTCTCTTGCTAAGGATCCCTTTAGTTCCTTAGTCCCCTTCTCCCTTGGTTGCACGACACCCCTTCCTTTGCAAGCTTGGTGGCCGATCCTTCTTCTTGGATTCTCCTTCTTCCTCTAGTGGTGGCCGAACCCTAGAGTGCCTTGCTCTTCTTCTGGTGGTGGTTCTTGGAAGCTTGGTGCTAGGAGCTTGGAGCTTGCTTAAGGCGGGTTACATAACTCCTAACCCTAACTATACTACCTTCTATGTTCTTGTATGTTTCTTATGATCATAATCAGTTATGCATGTTGCTAGTTTAGTTTCTTGCTTAGTTGCATCTAGTTGGCCGAACCATGTTCTAGGGTTTCTTGTTGAGAAACACCCCTCTCCCTCCTTGGTCTAGAGAAGTGAGCTTGAACTCTAGTGACATGGAAAATATTCCTCTCTCGTTTAAGTTGAGAGGTGAGCTTGTGTTCTAGTTGCTTGAGCAACACCCTTCTCTCACCATGGATTCGAGAGGTGAGCTTTGTGGTGGATGTAGACCTTTGTTAGGGTTGATCCTTGCGTGGCCCGATTGGTGATAAGAAGTTGTGCAAGACCCCTCTCTCTTAGTTGTTGAGAGGTGAGCCATCTTCTTGATCCTTAGGGTTTGGTGCCCTTGTGCTTGAGGTTGAAGATAACCTTGTACGATATGGCTTGGGGATGGTGTTGCCCGATACCCCTCTTGATCTAGAGTGTTGGTTGGCATGAGGAGGTTGTGTTAAATGTTACACCTAGCTCCTGCCCTTGTGTGTGTCGGGCATCACACCTGGTTGAGTACCCTACCCAACACGCCTAGTTCAGGTGGTAGCTTGATGCCATCACACCTTGGATGTTATGGGGCGTTGTGATCTGGTCCTGCATTGGGTGTTACACCTCAGTCGTTGCCTTGTCTATTGGCCGATAGGGTAGAGGATAGGCTGGTTGAACGACATGCTCCTTTGCTACCCGTTTGAGTTGTATCTTTGGGCATCATGCTTTGTTGAGTGATCTGCCCGATACACTTAACCTGAGGTGGTAGCCTAGTGCCCGTTATACCTTGGATGATATGGAGTTTAGTGGCTAGCCTTGTGCTGGACGTCATGGCGTAGTGGTGATACCCAATGTAGTGACATGTAGTAACCCTAGCCATTGCACATGTGGTTGCACGACACATGTTGCATGATACACATGGGTGGACGACATGCCCCACAGATCTTGTTGCACGTTATGCCTGTGCACGTTATGTCTTGGGTCCTTGTTGCTCAATATATCTTGAGGTGGTAGTCCGTTACCTTTGCTAAGTGCTTGGGCGATATGTGGCTGGCTTTCTTGGCCAATATGGGGCTAGAGTGTTGGGCGATATGAGGAAGTACCCTGCCCGATACTGCTTCTAGTGAGGGTGCCCTACCCGTCACACTTCTTGTGAGGGTAGTGGGTGCTTCTAGTGAGGGTTTTGTTCCTTCTAGAAAACCTATGTGCTAGATCTTATTCATGTAATCACGTTGGGTTTATGATGGTGACCCTTGATATGTTTGATAATAGTGAGGTAATTGATATAGTAGATCACACCTATGTATCTTGACATGACATTTCATATGGTTATGATCATCTTGAAATATATATTTAATGCTGAGGAAATGGTAAGCATATAAGATGCTTTGCTTGATGATATGACCTATGTCTATGGTCACAGGTTGAGGCATGAATGATAAAACATATGATCATCAAATGTCACCCTATGTTTAATAATATGATCCTTCTGTTAATCCATGATGTTTGTGTATACTAACAATGCAGATGTTTCATACAGATGCATAGCCAGGTAAAGGGCTATGAGGTATATATGTTTGAGTAACACTGCTCTGATGGTTACTCTTGATGATGAGATAATATGCATGATGTGTTTTGGTTTGAGGACCTGAGTTTGGTTAAAGTTCCTAATCAAGATGTTATCCTCTGATGATGGGATCAGGGATTGTTATCCCGAGTTATGAGAATGCCTTATGGGGCAGTAGTTCTTGTGATGGGGATTGAGATCCCGTAATAACATGATGGTGGTAACAATAATGTAGTTTAATGTTATACATGTGTTACAACTTGGTTGCCTCAATAACCCACTTAAAATATACTAACTAATCACAGTGGAACATATCATGTAGTTTGCCCTGGCCATAGATCAATCATCATCAGGAGCTGGTGATGGTGAAACGGGTTCTCCTGCGGGTTAACCCAGAGTGCATATTGTTGAATATGTGAGGTTTCTCCTAGCCTAAAATAGAGAGGATTCGAGTGCAGCTGTGGTTGCAGAATTGGGATATATATATATATAGAGCATGGTGAACAGGTCCATGGCTCAATGTGATAGAGCATGAATGCATTCATGGCTCAGGGAGCATGGTGAATTGTCCCGTGGCTCAGATATACTAGCGTCGAGACCTGTACCGAGGCGGGCTAGAGAGAGGGTAGCCTATGGAGCTGACCCTGTGGCTGAGGCCACTTAAGCATGAGACTGTGATCCTGCTTTGGTTCTCATGCACTGACCACGAGGTGGGAGGTCGTGGAGTCTGACTCTTCCATTGACCTTGTACGGCACTGGCTCCAGGTTTCGCAGCCGTCGGTTGGATTTGAGTGACACTGCTCACTTCCTCAGGGCATAATAATACGTAATACAGTCGAATAGTATTTATTACTTAAGGCAAAACATGAAACATTGATTGATGCCTTGCTTGTGTAGTTAATCTTGTTATACTTGCAGTTTTTCATATATTCCTTATATCATGTGATAAGATCGTATAAAGTTTATCTTGTCAATCATGTTCCATAAAGAGATGCTTGGTTATATGCCTTCCATACATCTTGGTAAGCTTGATGGTATGAATAGTTTCGCTATATAGACTGCTCCTGTTGTACCTTTTATCAGTTATCTGCTGTTGTTGCTTTAACCCTTCTATGGTTTTATGGTTTCGGAGGGGAGTTATGTTTCTCGCTGGGACAATGTGTCTCACCCCGTTGGTTTGCACCTTTTTTAGGTGTTCGCGCTAGACGTGGTGGTGGTCGCGGAGTTGTGGCCGAGCAGTAGAAGGCAAGAGATGGACATGTTGCTGTTTTGGTTGTTTTGTAGTAGAGTCTTAGAGTCATCCCTGTATTCTCAGGTCCTTGGAGGCGTTTTGACATGGTTTTACGATGTGTAGATGAAAATAGGTGATGAACTCATGTGACGACAAGATAGATGATCCTCTAAGCTGTGGACACGTATCAAGACTTGTAAATGTTTATATACCTTGTTTCCTTGTAAGATGAGGATCTGAATGTAATATTTTCTTGGTTTATCTGCTTTCCGAAATCGGTTTTAATTACCCCGTGTTTTTGGTAATAAGCGGTTTATGGTGTTTTTCGCACGTTTTTGCGTGACACCTCACTGTCTGTGTGATAGCGGGATGTGTCGCCACCGTTACCTCCCGACCCTATGGTCATGTGCAACTAGGGAATTAGGCAACTCCTACTTTCATTGGTCTTATCCCTATCTGACCCTAGGATAGACTTAGGATTCCATTATAGTACATGTCCAACATATAACCTTACCCAAGCCTTCATCATCTCTCTCTACACTCGTGGGTTGTCTTTCATCCTTTCACAGGGGTCATGGTGACCTGCCTACCTTGGTCAGGTCCCATACCAGTTACCCTGCATGTAGAGATGGTAATCTATGGGTCTACAAGTTCATTCTCATGTCATGTACTTTTCACTTAGCTTCTCAGGATCCTATGAAACCTCTTTAGGTTACCTCTAAACCAAAAAAATTGGTATACACCCTACAAAAGGGTCCCTCTCCCAGGATGGGAGGAAACTACACCTAGATAATGAAGGTCACAAAAGCCCTTATGTCTAGGGTTTACATCCACATACTTAACCCTAGCAAGCTATTAAGGCACAGGCAGACCACCTACTAAACCATGCTAAGTCATACTTGTTCTCAACATTAAATCAACTTAGTTGTGAGGGGTTTGTCGAACCTGCCTTAAACTTAAGGGGTTTATCTTTCCTTTAAACATGAGAAGTACCATGCTTGAATCTATTAAAACAAAAACCTCATCATGAGCATCAAGTACACCACTTCCCTTCTTAGGCCTAGGAACCCTAGATTCTCCTTTGGGTATCCAACTACATGCTCAATCTCTTAACCACGAATCAAGCATGTCCAAGGTATGTCGTGTACTCCCATGATCCTTTTATATGAGAAACACCTCAAAGTTGAGTCCTCCTCACAGACAACCAACTAGGTATAAGGCCTTACAACCTATTACTAACCCTTTCTAGGTCTAATAAACTCTTCTTCCTATCTCAGAAGGTAAACATCTATACTATAGGCACATACGTACCAGAAGTCTCATCCTCTCTCTAGGGTTTGGTTCCTCTAAAGGCCACAAAGATGTTATCATCCTCCATGGATCAGGCACGAGGCAACCACTATCATCCACTTAGGTCGCATCATCCTCAACCCTCCGTTGTTCCTCATGTCTCAGAATCTAAGCTTCCAACCTCCTTGCTGGGGTCCTGCTTTCTTTCTCTAGAGCTAACTCCACATCCAACCATACTACTAGAGGTCCTCTCTCCATAAAGGATCAAGCTCACATGCATACCTCTACGTGGGTGATGCCTATGTCCAACTTATGTTTGCTCGAGGTTATCCTTAGTTCTTTATGCTTATCTCATAATCTATCCAACATGCTCCCTTGGACAGGGTTTTAACTTACTACTCGTACTACGAATGTACTCTGGGTGCAAGCTATATCCTACTTGCAACAACCCATAAGGTTTCTATAGGTCCTTCTCTAACCTCATCGATGAAGGAGCTATCCTTCACTCTAACATACACGACCCTTTCTAGGGTTGGGTCGCCAAAGGTACCAGGTCATCTAACCTCTCATGGCTCATATGACATCCAAGGCATGTCTATCCAAACATCTGGTCTACCAAGACATCTAACTCATCATGTCATCTCTCCCTCTAACCTTCACTTAGGGTTAGGGTTACCATCATCCTCACATGATGTGCTAGGTCTCTATTTTTAATGGAGGTCTCTACCTCCCAGACTAACTCTCTCTACTCATCCTCATGCCAAGGAGGTCTATCCTCAGGTCTCTCCTGAGGGCAATGACAACTCGTGTCATACGACCTAAGCATGTATATATTCCTTTAAGCTTACTCTATTAAGCTTATGTCCATGACATCTTATTTACATGTTTTTTATTAATTTGGTGGAGGATTCCTTAATCCTTATCAACCTTACCCATACCTCAAGAGGGTGAGGAGAAGAGAGGAAACCCTAATCCTAAAGGTCCTTAATAGAATTTGAGTTGAGAAGGGATGAACAAGATGAGAGAGTCCTAAAGGTATCTTATTTTGAGTCATATCCTAAGACATCGGCTAGGTAGTCACACAATCTGGGAGTCCTCGTATTCCGACTAGTGGTGCATAGGAAAATATTGCCAGCCCCCAGATGTGATCCTTTTCTAGACGCCTCAGTCCTTCGGACAATCCTCTAATAACTCCCTTGGGTTCTACAGAATTTGTAAAATTTAATAATTATTAAGGATTAAGTGAGGAACCTATGCTCTGATACCAATTGTAACAACCCCGCCTCCAAGTAACCCCCAATTAAGGGAGACCGAAAGGTCGGTGCCGTTATCCAATTAACAGGATCAAAGGTTCGACAAATAATCAATAATAATTATGAAATTCTATTAACTAAACTGAAATTTGGTATAAAATTAAAACTTTGCTTACCTTTGAAAACTTTGAAAATATATCTATCCAGAGCTTGAATTATTCTATCTAAATCCTCCTTACACTTTACTTCTTATTTTCACAACGTGTCAGTTTACTGTTTGTTCATTTCAGGGTTGTTCCTAGAACGCCGATAAACAAAATGTCGGTCAGCATATCGAAATATACTGGTATGTGGGGACAACCAAAAGTTTGCACATATGGATAACAATCTAATTATCACAATCAAGTTAATTAACCAGTCAATTTAATTTTTCCCGTATGACATTCTCCACTGCTTTTTCCCTAACCCTAGCATACCCACTTTAGGGTTTCTATTTCCAATGACTTAAGGCCACCTTCTCAATCCCGAGCATGGTGCCTGGGGTCACCCTTTATAGTGCCCGTTAGTCATTCAATATCATAGGCCACCTTCTCATTCCCGAGCTTGGTGCCTGGGGTCACCACTCATGGTGCCCATTGGTCTACCCATATGGGCCTGACCTTTAGCATCATCCATCAGGGTGGCATGTAGGTGCGAGAATACATACTTCTATTATTAATGTGATAATCATAGTGACTTTATGATTTTCAAGTATGAACATCCAAACTGATAATTTGCCTTCAATGTGATTAACCATCCGGAAAATCCTCGGAAAACTAAGGCAGTTATTCATAATTAACCACATACCTGATCCAGAGCAACTCGATCGTCCAAGCAATAAGGATAAAGAATAAGCAACAAACAATCAACAATATCCTGAAATTAATGCATGGGATCCAAGTGTTATAGTTTATCCAGAACATTCTAAAGATAGACTTGGATTCCGCCTTAGGCTTTCTAGGCCACTTTAGGCTTTTATTAGGGTTTTAGCCTACATAATACTTTTATCACATTTAATGCTCTTTTAGTTCACAAACCCTAATTTCAACATCATAAGCCCAATTAAAGTCGATTATTTCTCTTTCATACCAAAACTACCATCTTTATTCTTTTAAGTTATTTCAAGGTCATTAGACTTAATTATCACCTTTGGTTTCTTTCGGATTAACAACTCATAATTCATTATGGTCTAATTCCCATATGAACTCTATTTATTATTAATTCTACCTTGATTCATTCAAAAACCCTAATTTCTATATTAAGGTTATTTATCCACAAATTAGGAACTTTAATGCTCGAAATAGCTTATAACCATGAAAACTCAGTTCTATACATGAAATCGAATAGTTAAAGCCATTAGTAGTCCTAATTACCAACATTAGGGTTTCAAGGCCCATTAAAGCCTATTTATGCACATTGAACCCTAAATTAAGCCAAATATGCAATAAGATCATCTTTTTAGATAAAATTTTCTCTCTCATGACTAATAAGTTAATATTGTCTTAAATTATCCGAAGAACATCATGATATCTCATTACCATCAATTCTTAGGGTTTTTCATTAATTAAACCATTAAAGGTAATAACTTTATACACTTTTGAATTGCAAGCGAAACTAGGATTTAATTATATTTTCATTGTATTCCTTGCATTTTTCTGATCAAAAATCACTATTTATTTGTCACAATCAGAGCTAGAAATAATTAACTACGATTTTTGCAAGGTTAAATACCTTTGGGTCAATCAGTGGCCGCCACATCAGCCAAACAAGTCTTTTTTTTCATATTCACCCGGGTTAAGGCTTGTCTTGAGTGGTTGATTACTATTCTTCCCTCGATCCTCTTCGCAGTCACTGGGGGTAGGGGAATCCTTTCTCCCCCTCTCGTCTTCCTCCTCTCGCCAAACCATTGCACGCGAACAACAGCTTGGTCGTGGTCAACCCAGACATTGACCTAGAGCTTTAGGCCATCGGAGCGCCAGCCCAGGTGCAGATCACCTCTGCGGCCCTTCCCAAACTCAAAGGTAACCTTAGTTCTATGAGAGATGTGGGGAAATCTGGGATATGAGGAGGTGCTCCTCCAACAAGGTGCACGGCTAGGTCCAGTTCTTCGTGGAGGTTTTTCTGTGATTTGTTGCTCTCACCAACTTGCCTCATCGGCGCAGACACACAGGGGTTCTTTGTGGCTATGCACATGGTGTGTATCCCCCCTATATATAGGTTCACATATTGCTGTCAAGAAGCCCCAAATTGGGCAAAACACCTAGAGGCAACGAAACCTATGGAAACTAGGGGTAGATCAACTCTGTTTGATCACCCAGATTCTTTGGAAATATCCCCAGTTTGCTTATGCACTCAAGTGCGAGAAAATCACTGATTGTATTTCTCCCCCTTTCCCAATATTTCTGGGGTAGAAGACAACGACGTTACCCTTAGATTTTGATCCAATGGTTGATGTGCCACACGAGGAACAAAGGAAACCGGCCCAATTAAATAAATTGTGACATTTATTGATTTCCTCCACACATTAGGAAAACTTCCAAAAATTGTATCTCTCAAACCGCTTACATGTTTGATCCCAAATTTTGAGGGAAGCTTCCTATTGACTTTTTACACTTGTATACCAATTGTGAGTCCGAAATTCCAAAGAAAAATGGTGTTTTCTTCATAAGCAAGCTATCATTATAAATTAATCCAATTTAATTTGGTATTCCCTATTTCTTTGCCATTAAATTATTATTTTGAATTCCTTGAACCTTAAGGAACCCTAATGTCTTATAATCCCATCTTGGGAATATTCCTTATCCTTTTGCTTATCTTATTTCTCATTATTATGTTTATTTCTTATTAAAATATTTCTTCTTGAGGATTTCTCTTTATTTCTATTTTATTTTCCTCACTAGTATTCCCTTTAACATTAGTAATCCTTGGGATACGAAATTCCACCAAGGATAACTCAATTATACCTCTTTCCACTTATTTTCCACATTTTACCATTGTTTTCAATTTCTTTCTTAATAAGGAAATATCTAATTAATCTTTTCTGTTCTTATTGCATTTCCTTTGCAACTTTGGACTCCTTGGGACCCAAGCATTCCAAGAGGCACGAAATCCACCTTTGGATTATACTCTTTTTCCTTCTAGAGGTTTTCGCATATTTTTTCCTTTATTTCCTTATTTACTCAATAATAGAGTTTCTTTTGTTCTTTCTTTGTTACTGGGCCCAATAGCCAATAAAGCCCATAAAACAAACATCAAGGATATTGTAAACAAAACTCATTGATTCAACACAAATCATATCATCATTTGTTCCAATATCTTTAATATGAGAAATTACATTTCTCTCCTTATGAACCCAAAATTGGGGTTGTTACATTCTCTCTCTTTGCTTCCTCTAGAGTTGAGAGGAAGGTTTGGGCTCGTGCCTTGAGTTTTCTTGGGCTTGGTTGAGCTGTTTTGGGCCTTGTTTTCCCTTGCTTGGGCCTTGCCTTGCTTGGTTGAGCCCTGTATCGGGCAAGGATGCTTTGTGTCACCCATGAGGGTGTCAGCCATGATGGAGTGTGTCGGCCTTTGACCTTGTTTGACCTCCTTGCTTTGGTTGTGTTACCCTAGCTTGGACATGTGGCTGAACCTTGGTTGAGTGGTGGCATGGCATGTGCATGTGTTTTGCAAGGTGGTTAAACATGTGGACAAGTGTCCCTTGGTAAGGTGACACCTTGACTTGGTTTAACCTTGACCCTCATCTATATATGCTTTGCCTTTCTCTTCCTTGGGAACCCTTTAGCTCTTTTGTTTCTCTCCCCTCCTTGTGTGCATGACACACCTTCCTTGGAGAGCTTGGTGGCCGATCCTTTCCCCTTGGTGGAGATCTCTTCTTCTTCTTCTAGCTAGGTGGCCAAACCCTAGGTGGGTCTTATCCTTTGGTAAGCATCTTCTCTCTCTCCTTAACATCTTCTTCTCCATCTTGCCTACTCTTCAGCCATGGAGGTTATGGTTCTTGTTCCTTTTCTTGAGGTGGCTGAAAGTGGTGAGCATGGAGCTAGGAGCTAGAAGCTTGGAGCTTTGGAGCTTGAGGAGTTTGCTTAAGGCGGGTTACATAACTTCTAACCCTATCTATACTACCTTCTTTATGTTGCATGTTTCATATATGTTGATGATTGGCCAGTACATGTTATATTTCTTGCTCTAGTACATGTTGTTGATCTTATGGATATTATGAGCATGATGTTATTGATGGTTTATATACCTTTACACCTAGTTGGCCGAACCATGGTTTAGGGTTTTCCTTGTTGAGCAATACCCCTTTTCCTTCCTTGGTCTAGAGAAGTGAGTTTGAGCTCTAGTGATGTAGGCAATACCCCTCTCTCGTTTTAGTTGAGAGGTGAGTCTACATTCTAGTTGCTTGGGTGACACCCTCCTCTCACCATGGATTTGAGAGATGAGCTTTTGTATAGATGATGGCCTATGTTGAGGTGGATCCTGGTGGTTGCCCAATTTGTGATAGAGGTTGTGCAAAACCCCTCTCTCTTGGTTGTTGAGAGGTGATCCGATCTTCTTGATCAATTAGGGTTTGGAGCCCTTGTGCCTGAGGTTGAAGATGACCATGTTGGGTTGTGCCTTGCACAATATGCCTTGGAATAATGCTACCCGTTAACCTTCTTGTCTTGGGTTGTAACCTTGTCCGTTACACCTAGTTGGGTTTGGTTGGTGCTCGATATGGTTCCCTTGGTTGACACTTAGTGGAGATGGAGCTTGGGCATTACACCTTGAGCTTGTGCTCTGAACGACACACTCTGAAGTAAGGTTGCGCGATGCCCCCTTGTATTGTGTTGATCTTGGCCGATATGCTTTGTTGAGCCTTGGTGGCTTGATGCCCGTGCCTTGGCCGAGATGACCCTTGTCTTGGATGTGCTTTGACCGATATGATGTCTAATAGCTTTTCTTGTGTTGGGCAATATGAAGTATTCTTGTGATGCCCGATATGATGGTTATATAGAGAACCCTAGATGGTGCCATAGTGGTGGCCGATACGAGTAGCTTGACCTAGATGGATGATAGGTCTGTGCCGGACATGAAGTTGTGTTGCCCGACGCACCCCTAGTGGAGTTGGTAGAGATGCTGCTTGTTTAGCCATCTGGTCCATGCACGATATGGCGCCTTGGGCGATAGGGTGCTATGGTTGATATGAAGGACTCTTAGACGACATGGAGATGGTTGCACATAGAGGCGCCTTGGGAGTTATACCCCCTTGGCCGATAGGCTTGGGTGCGGGTAATCACCCTGCCCAATGCTACCTATCGTGAGGGTTGAATGAGTTTTGGTGAAGGTTTTGATAACTTGGAATGTATATGGCTCATAATGATAACACAAGTGATATGATGTACTCCTTGAATCCTGCAAATATGATGATAAGATATAATGACAGGCTGTGAACCAGGAAGCTTGGAAGCATATGAAGTTGCTTCACATGATGATGTGACCCATGCCTATGGTCACAGGTATAAGGCATAATATATGCTCCTGATTAATAATAATACCATGAATGATAAAGCTTATAATCATAGATGTTGCTCTATACTTGATAGCATGATCATTCCATTAATCCATGATGGCTTCAGTTATCTCTATGAATGAGTATACTAACCATGTAGGTATTTGATGTGGATTCATAGCCTGGTAAGAGCTATGAGACATATGTGTTGGAATAGCACCATGTGGTAATGTGGCAACAAGTTGATAGGTCTGAGGACCTGATATAAGGCTGAGTGCCTAGTTGAGGTGTTACCCTCTGATGATGATATAAGGGATGCGTTCCTAGGATGCTGATACATGATTATGATGCCTTGAGAGGCAGTGGTTGATATAATAAGGGATTGAGGTCCCATGACAATAAAAATGATGGAAAAAATGATGTAATACTATAAGGCTATGTTTATACTTTGTTTTGCCTCAAAAATTGGCTTAAATATACTAATCAATTATAGATGAACATACCATGTAGTTTGACCTGGCCATAGATCCATTACCATCAGTATTTGGTGATGGTGAAATAGGTTTATCCTACGGGATTACTTGGAGCACATATTGTTGAATGTGCGAGGTTTCCCCTAGCCTAAAATAGGAGGGTTTGAGTGCAACTGTGGTTGCAGACTCGAGACATATGGAGCATGGTGAACATGACCATAGCTCAGGATATGTGATGACGAGCATGATGCGTTCATGGATCGGATGTATGCACTAGCACCTATGATGAGGTGAGCTAAAGATATGGGTAGCTTGCGGAGTTGACCATAAAGAAATACTTTCTTATATTCCTCCCGGATATCTTGGTAAGCTTGATGGTAATAATAGCTTCGCTCAGTATGCTTCTCTTGTTATACGCTTTATCAGTTATCTACTTTAATCTTTTGAGGTTTTATAGGTTTGGCAGGGAGTTATGTTTCTCGCTGGGACTGTGTGTCTCACCCTGCTAGTTTACACACTTTTTAGGTGATCGTTCTAGACGTGGTTGTGGTCGTGAGGTTGCGGCCGAGAAGCAAGAAGAGCAGTAGAAGGCAAGAGATGGACATGTTGTTGTTTTGTGGTTTTGTAGAATCCTTCCATATCAATTCTTTCTTCTCCTGAGGAACTTTATGCCAATTATCATACTTAACACCACAATGGCTTCGAGTGACACACCCAAGATAGTTTACAAAATTATTGCGGTTCACTCCAATTGCATTTCCTCCATTATCAAACTCAACAACCAATTTGGATCCACTGCCACTCAGCGCTATTAACTTCTTCAACAGAGTGATGCCCCTTTTCTTGTTAAGTGTTTGGTGCTGCGCATCAAGTTGCTCCAGTGCTTCAGTGGGTACATGTGCATCATCAGCCTCAAATTTGATAAAAATAAACACACTGAATTAGCCCAATATAGAAATATAGGATATATGACATAACTAGAAGATAATGCATTTTATAGAAATACAGGATATGTTTTTAGAATTTACATTGGTATCCTCACCATGCTCGTCATGGACAGCATGCTCATCATGGACTTCATGCTCATCATGGACATCATGCTCATCATGGTCAGCCATCTGAAAATGTCATTAAAAAGGCAAACATTTAGCATTTGTATTAATTAGAAAAAGGCAAAAGTCTTAGAGTCATCCCTGTACACTCAGGTCCTTGGAGGTGTTTGACGATGTTTCCCATTGCTAGCTGTTGTAATTTTTGTATATCCTGCTATTGTCCGTATGTGGCCATTATGAATGTATAAACAGGTGTTGAACTCTGATGCTGACAGTACAACTGGTTCCGATAAGCTATGGACCTATAACATGGCTTGTGAATGTTTATATAACATGTCTTTCTGTAGGATCTGGATGAAAAAGTTCTCTCATGCATGATTTCTGTAATCAGTTTTAATTAATACGTGTTTTCGGTAATGTGAGGTTCTGCACGTTTTTGCATGTCATCTCATTGTCTCTATGATGGTGGGGTGTCACAATTCTAACATGACTATGTCATTCAGGACCCCTATAGAGCCCAACGTTTCTGCATTAAGATCTGGTAACCAAGGTTGTAATGCTAGTATCCAATCTACTATATGCATCACTGTTGTCCTAACCAGTCCAATAAGAGCATAAAAATAGGATTCTCTATCCTGATTGGGTCAAGATGGGAATTCTGAGGCACTCATTATTCTCTTGCCTGATCCCTTGCACCTTCTTTTGGTGCAACAACATTGCTCTTAGCACTGTGTTCCACATGTTCTCCAGTCATTTTTAAACTTCACCCTTTCTTCTGCATAAGAAGAAGTCACTATAGAGTATACTGGAGGACACTAAAACAAACTCAACACCTTAGTCCTATCTCTGTAGACTCAGTGAACCTTAAGCTCTGATGCCAAACATGTAGCGACCATCATCAAATCGACAAACAAATTCTTACAATTAAACAAAATTAAACATAAACAACAGATTAACAAAAATCACTAAAAATTAAAACCATTTTGCAAGGAAATCTTTGTCCAGAAAACTTTTACTAAAAGATCCAAAACTCATACATATCACAATTTACATTGTACAACATTGTTCCATCTCATCTCGAGGACATCATATAACAGTTGTTCTATCAAAACACATATTGGAGCAACATAAAACCTCGAGGCATTCAAGCCAAAATCTGATATCATTCATGAAATCAGTACGAACCAACTCCAAGGACCTGAGAGTACAAAACGACACATAGGACTTCTATGTACAAGACACGATAGACAGTACACTCAACCTGAGCTATCACAGCTGTTGTTCCTCCTCTACAGAAAGATCTTCGTCACCTCGTGCATGTCCACCTAAAAAATGTGGATCCCATGGGGTGACACAATTGTCCCAATAAGAGATATAACTCTCTGTCGACCATATTATTATCATAGATTAAGCATTTATAAACTGAGTAGAGGTTCTTTTTATATTAATAGGTAGGATTAATCACTGTATGAATAGAATGAAGTAATCTCCTTTCTCAAGGAGAACATTGCATCCACCCATGGTAGATTTATCAATTATCTATCTGCTTTGCAAGGAATGTAAAGAAACATAAATATCATCTATCAATTAAGATGTATAACTGAAGTGCGCATCAATCAATGTTTTCCATATTCGATCATTAAGCAGATATGCTACATGCTAATTACATTTTTCAATCACACTTATGCCCCGAGGAGATGAGGTATACCGCTCATACTCTAACCGACCACAGCTACGCAAAGCATCAGTACCATACAAGGTCAATGGGAAAGCCGACTTCCATGACCTCTGCCGTCTCGGTCAGTGCGAGACCACAAGCAGGTTATCTTGTGTCACTACTAAATAGCTTTCCAGGGTATACTGGTAACTTCTCTATAGAGATACAGTGTCAACTATACTCTCTTCAGGGATATCTCAATTATCCATCCCCGGCCTTCATCATAATCGGGAGATTCGTGATACATCCATCCCGACATATATAATGGAGGATTGAGAGATTTCATGTTTATATCACATCAATCCCACATTAAACGGAAAGAATTCAATTTTTTTTCATTTTGAGTTCTATTATTGGTTCTAGGTATCGATAAACTTCTTGGATCTTATTAACCAAGGAGATACAACTTTGGGCAATGGCGTAAGGATATTCACGCCCATCACCCCTGCATATTAAAAAATATGCCCTCCGGGTTATGCCGCGGAGCAGCCCGTTTCACCATTTAGTAAATTCTAACGCTGATGGATCTATGGTTAGGGAACTACATGATAAGATTCCACTTGATTAATTAAGTGCATTACCGTATCTTTTAGCATCAGTCAAGTTTCAAACAAGAATTATTATAACAGATGCTACAAAGAAAGGTATAATACATCTATCAAGTACTTTTCAAATCTTTAGAACACATATAACATTTAGGATCTCAATCCCTTATCTCATTATAGGGAATTCTCATCCCTTAACATTATCATCATGATTACTAGATCTGGGTATTCAAACACTTAGTTCATCACTGAACACTGTTACCACTTATCAGGTAACTAATACCTCTAGGTCCTCAGACCAAGGTATACATGATACTTGTTACACAAGCATCTCACATGGATCACAAGGCCATTGCACTTCTTGTCACCTCTCACTAGGTAGCAACTTATTCACATGGCTCCAAGTACATTACACATCTTGTCACCTCTCACTAGGCAACAACTTATTCACATGGCTCACAAGGCCATTACACATCTTGTCACCTCTCACTAGGCAACAACTTATTCACATGGCTCACAAGGCCATTACACATCTTTTCACCTGTCACTAGGCAACAACTTCTTCATATGGCTCACAAGGCCATTAATCATTATACTTGTTGTAAAAGTATTTAACATGCCGTACAAGGCTTATGCAATAAGAGAAATCCATCCTTCCCCATTATTAGTGTTAGGGTTTCCTTTTATAGCCGAATAGGGTTTCAAGTTAATATTATAAGTCCAGACCCTAATTCATTGCTCCACACATCTAGGAGCATATATTCATATCATAGGTATGCAATCATACTTATCTATTCTCACCATTTATCATTAAATGATTATCAACAAAAGGTATGAGTTTCTCTCACATCCTCTCTAGGATATTGATTACATCATACTTTATTATCTTGGCTTGACCCTTTCTCAAGGTATGTTAGCCTACACTTATCAAAGTGCATTACATATTAATGTAACCATTGACATGAAAAACTTCATGTGTTACTCATCCAAGTATATTGGATTTAAGGTGCATCAAGGTGCATCAACCTTGAGGTGCTGGATGTGGTATTTATCATGCCTTGATGTATTACTTCCCTCATTGCTTTTAACTTTCTTAAGTTCATCAACTTATCTTGTATTAGGAATATCCCACCCTAATACTTTATGCACTAACACATCACATTTATCATGTAGTTTATTGGCCATAAGTCACACATTTGAATTACCCAACTATCATTAAGTGATATAGACTCATCTTGAGTTAAAGCATTGTTGATATACCATTATCAACCACTTTAGGTGTTCTACATATCAAGGTATTAACCATTCCACATCATTACTTGGTGTTACACTCATCACTCTTAAGAGTGTTTTACCCTCAACTTTACAAGGTGCATCAGATTGATTCATGTATGCCAAGTTGAACACATGTATTGGATTAGGTGTATATCGATGTAGGCATCATCATATCCCTCAGACCCTTACCCATTAAGGTATCAACCTTACCATTCATATGGTGTATCAACTTCACCATACATGAGTGTAACATCCTCACCTATCTTGAAGATATTGGCCACACCATACTTTAATGTATTGGCCATCACATATTCTAGGGTATTAACCACCTTACCACTTTTGTCATCTAGTGTATTGGGTTACCCACCATATCATTTTAGAGATATGTGCTCAACACCATATCGTCCAAGAGGTGTATGCTTAACCCAATATCGGTTTAGAGGTGTATGCTTGCTACCCATATCACTTTAGAGGTGTATGCATGCTTAGCATATCGGGAAAGAGGTGTATGCTTGCTTTACACCATATCGGGCAGAGAGGTGTGTGTGTGCTTCACACCATATTGGGCAGAGAGGTGTGTGTGCGCTTCACACCATATCGGGCAAAGAGGTGTGTGTGTGCTTCACACCATATTAGGTAGAGAGGTGTGTGTGTGCTTCATACCATATCGGGAAGAGAGGTGTGTGTGCGTGCTTCACACCATATCGGGCAGAGAGGTGTGTGTGTGCTTCACACCATATCAGGCAGAGAGGTGTGTGTGTGCTTCACATGATATCGGGCACAGAGGTGTGTGTATGCTTCACACCATGTCGGGAAAATAGGTGTGTGCTTAACCCAATATCATTTTTGAGGTGTATGCTTGACCTCCTATCGTGCAAGAGG
Organism: Alisma plantago-aquatica; assembly: GCA_963693085.1. Taxonomy (NCBI): domain Eukaryota; kingdom Viridiplantae; phylum Streptophyta; class Magnoliopsida; order Alismatales; family Alismataceae; genus Alisma; species Alisma plantago-aquatica. The sequence goes on from OY856411.1 coordinate 1,011,152,263, forward strand.
TGTATACTACACCACCATATTGTGCAATAAGGTATAAAATCATATCCATATCATTTTAGTGGAGTAGGTGCATCACCATATCGGGTTAGAGGTGTCTGCTTGTGTGCTTGAACTCGATATCACTTTATAAGGTGATACCATCATCTTCAAGCTCTAGACCTTCATTCTAACAATTTTAGTTCATGGAAACAGGTCTAAGAAACTACTATAACTCATAATTTCATCAACTGTTTCAGAAAAGTTCGGAATTAAAAGTAGTTCATTAAGTATAGCAATTTAGGTGATGAATAATAACATGATAGAGTTCAAGTTATATAACCCGCCTTAAGAACAACTTAAAAGCTCCAAGCTCCAAAGCTCCATGTTCCTAAGATTGAAGATGACTTATCAAAAGTCCAAGGCTTGTTCACAACTGCTTCATATACAAGGAATAACCATGGATAAGCAATTGGTGAAGAAGAAAAGAAAGGAAGATCATAACCATAAAATCATGCTTCAATCCAAGGTTGAAGATGATCATGGCCTCACCTTAGGGTTAAGTATTGAGATACCTCGCACGATATGCCATCACTTGTGGCTGATATCCCCCTCACTTGTGGCCAAAAACACTCCACTTGGCCGATATTGACTTGCTATGGCCGATATCAAAATGCTATGGTCGATATCCAAGGCCTATGCACGATACCACATCACCTATGTATGACAAAAAGGCTCCATACACTATATATAAGATCAAGTAGGTGGTAGGATTCGAAAAAGTTCACTTAGGGGTGAAATGAAGGGTATATATACTTGTGGTTCATTAAAAAGTGTATATATGAGGTGTCATCAATTTACTACTAGTCGGTGCCACATGGCCATGCATGGATTGACACATGTACTTGCATGCACTCCATATTTATCTTTCCATACAAAATAAAAACTTGAGGATAATTCAAGGGATAAGGGTCAGCCCCCTTTGATTATCTTCTAGGACAAGCCACTTCCACTCACATTATTATATTCACAATTCAATGCAACCTTTCTCAAGGCAAGTTGCAAGCCGATATCCATTACTTTATTGAGGTGCTTAGCTCGTTTTTGAAACGTCAAAAAGTTAAAAACACGATATGGGGGTCTCCTATTTGTCTCCTTGGTCGATAGGGACTCCCATTTAATCATTACAACCTGATACACTTAATACAAGCTCAAATTAGGGTTTCCATTCAACCCCTTTCTTGGTCTTTTCATCACCAAGAATACTACCACTCATAAATGATTCAAACATGGTTTATCATTCATTATAGCTCCTCTAAATGATACACAGAGGAAGTAGGAACACTCTAGAAGTGGTAATTTGCATATCAACCCCACATTTTGGGTAAATTACAATTTGTACCAAAATTGGTGCACACGGTACTAACATTATTCAAACAAGTTCAAACATGGCATTTAGGATTTCCACAAGCCACCACTTAACATAACTCCTCTCTCTTATGATGATAAAACACTTAAGGCATGTTCAATATGTGACATTTTGCAATATAACCCCTCATCTTTGGTAAATTGCACTTTGGTCCAAAACAAAGTAATATTGCTCAAACAACATTCAATCAGGACCAAAGTTAAAACATAAGTGTGTCACATGATAACAAAACTCCTTAGAGTATTATATTAAATTTCTAAGCAACTTACTTAGACAAAACAAATAGGGTTACCTCATAACCTAGGTCAGGGTCATTACTGTCAAGTTGAGGAATAGGCCAATTAAATGAGACGGTGAGGGATAAGACAACCCATATGGTAGTGGGTTTAACCACATGACTGAATGTCTCTATATAGTAGAGACCCTCTTATTGGTGGAAACCTTTGGAAATGGTTCGAGCTTTATGACAACAAATGGACTCGTCTGGATTGAACTTATGGCGGAAAACCCATTTGCAACCTATGACATTCATACGTGGGTGATGGGAACCAGTGTCCATGTAACATTAGAGATTAGAGCATTTATTTCGGAAGACATAGCCTCTCTCCATGCAAGATGTTTGTAAGCGTCAGTGTAACATGTGGGTTCTATGGATAGATGGACAAGGAAGGCATTGGGAAGGGGGTGATTAATAGTGCGCCACATGTGTGAGGGGAAAAGGCCCGCAAGCTGACAGTAATTGACAGGTGGCTTGGATCGGAGGAGTTTGGGATGACCAGGAGGAGAGGAAGGAGGGATTAGAACTGTTGGTGGTGGGGGAGGGATGGGAGCAGCTGTGGATGAACTAGGTGGAATGGGGTTGGGGTGCACATTGGGTGGTGGACTTGAAGTAGGATAATGTACAAGTGGTGGTGCGATGACAAAAAGCCAAGGGAAGGAGGGGGAGGAACTTGGCAGTGGAGGGGTGTGTTGGGAGGTGAAAGGATAGATGGTTTCATTGAAATGTACATGGCATTCCATATAGATGCGGGAGGTGGTGAGTTCAAGGAAACGATAGCCATGATGATGCAGTGAATAACCAAGAAAGACACAACATTTTGTACAAAAGTCAAATTTATGTGGGTTATAGGGACGGGTCAAGGGATAAGTTGCACATCCAAACACTTTGAGAGAGGAAATGTCAGGAACAAACTTGTGAAGGTGTTGGTAAGGGGAGGTGTTGTGAAGGGTGGGGGTCGGATGGCAGTTAATGAGGTATGTGTGCGTGTCAAATGCAAAGTGCCAATATGATTTAGGTACATGCAAATGTGCAAGTAAAGCAAGTTCGGTTTCCACCAAATCCTCTGTGCCCATATGTTTGCCCATCTTTGTGACCGGGAGATGTCATCTGTTGGATTGTGGGACTATGGAAGAGTGGATGGTTTAGATTCAGTGGGCATACATGTGACGGGCATAGAGGATTTGTGCCCCACAACATGTCTTATTTTATATTTGACGGTTCCATTCTATTCATGTGTGTGTGGACAAGTTATGATATTATGAATATCATGTTGTGAGAGATAGTGTGCGATAGCACCAAACTCACCACCCCCATCAATTTGCAAAGAGATTAAAGAAGTTTGACATTGGTGCTCAACAACTTTATGAAAAATAGGAAAAATATGAGCAAAATCAGATTTATGAAACATAGGATAAAGTCATACAAAGCGAGAAAAATCATCTAATAAAATAAAAAAGAATCTATGTCCATTCACAAACAACGTGGGAGAAGGGCCCCAACATCTAAAAAAATTTAATGAAGAGGAACATTGCTACAATTATTTGTTATTGGAAATGAAAGACATGAATATTTTCCAAGCAGGCATGGTTTACAAGGATGGAGCATGGACGGATTTGAAATCAGAAGATTGCGGGCTTGACAAATTACACGAAGAGTACGGTGGCAAGAATGGCCCAGAAGGAGGTGCCATATGTCATGTGGTGCATGAACAGTGAGAAAGGCAGTCACTGGAGTAGGCAGAATGCTGGAGTTGGTAGATCCTATTCTTGATTGGACCTTGGAGGAGCACTTGGTGAGTATGTGAACCCTTAACATCAAAGTGGTTAGAATGAATCATGAAATAGAAACTATTGTCTTTTATAAAGAAGGACACATATAATAAAGGTTTGGTAATGGACGGAACATGGAGAATATTGGAAAGAGTCAAAGAACAATACTTGGTAGGTATAGTTGATGAACCAATGTTGGATATGGGAATACTAGCTCCATCTCCGATAGGGGCGTACCAAGGGGGGTGACCGACCTAAATCACGCATCTAAAAAGGAGCAGATCCAGAGTAGTCAGACTCTTAAGATAGTAACCCAACACTTAAGCCGCCACAATTATTATATGGGGTCTAATGTAGTAATAGGGGTCGAACCACAGGGACAAGGTTAGCAGGTGTTTAGCACACACGGTGTCACACTCATATACTCTAGATAACAAATGATTCAAAAAGGGTGTTCCCAAAGGAACGTTAATACTCAAACCAAAGCAAAAGAAATAAACCAAAGAAAAGAAGAATAAAGTAACAAAATCAGATGGAAACAAAGATATGGAAGGGAAACTTGGATTGGGTATCACCTATACAGACTTCTCACCAACATGCAAGCATTATCTCTCCCTCTCATATACTCTATCAATATTACTAGCAATAATAATGATGCCCATTCCTTTCTCTCTCGAGATGAGGATAGATCTAAGTCAAGGGACAACCTCTCTTTTGAGATGACTATCCAAAAACTATAAGGTAGAACATATGGTCATAAGCTTTAGCATTCCAACATTTTCATGCATTCATACTACTCCATAACACAAGATATTAGTGGTACTACTCTTTCGAGGTACCAACAATCAAACATCACAAAATGGTAGCTAATCATGCAAGTGAAGCATTAAAACTGGTGCATGGAGCTAATCTTGACGAGAATATATATATTAAAAAAGGAGAGACAATATTCATGTTGGGAGATCCTTAGTGGCTACTCCCAACCCAAGTTAAGTGTTTAGACACACATGTTTACGGGCAACATAACGACATTACAAAATGATAGATACATTAAGTTCCACGAAGAGATGAGGGAAGTACAATGAGATGGAAGTGATAGATATAGATAGAGAGAGGAAAACATGATACAACACAATACTTCTTCAAATCCAGATCCAGGAGGTTGATGGTGTGGACGTTCTCCTTCTCTCAAAGAAGATGGATCCTTCAATCTTCTATCTCTTCAGCTTCTGCCTTTGGAGATCTAAGACTGATTGGATGGATGGGAACGAGTCTAGAAAGTGGCAGCACTTTGTGGCCCTTTCAGATCTAATGATTTGACAAGACGTGTAGGTGGCCAATTTATAGGCATGTTCCACCGACTTAACCCCTCGACCACGGTAGAGTTCAGTCTTGGTCGAAGCTTGACCTCGGTCGAGGCTTCATTGTCATCTTCTTCTCGGTCGCGGCCTGGTTAAGACAACTTCTCAGTCATGACCTGATTGTCGCACCCTTTGGTCAAACTGCGGTCCAAGGCTAGATCGTGGCTTCATGCTGCGGGTGTGAGAACCATGGGTGCAAGGGGTCGAGGCACCATGAGTGTAAGAACTATGGGTGGGGTTGTTACACACAATGTCTTATTGCAAGAATGAGATAAAGTTGTATTGTTATGCTTCTCATTTTTATTTTATATGTATTAGTTGCTCGTATATTTTTTCTCTCTATAAGACGATATCACTACAACCATTAGCAAAAAAATAGATAAATTTCTAAGGTAACTACACAAAACTGTTGCTTATAGCCAAATTTCTTTAAGAAAAAAGTAAGAGTATGTACAAGTAAAGTTTTTGAAAAAATTGAATGGTAAAATGGTGGCAAAATTATACCTCTCTAACACGTTTATGACTCCTCCCCCAAACTTATCCTTCACCCCAGCCTGGGGTGTCAAAAATTTGAGTGAGACGTATAAACGAGATTTCTTCATTTTGGTTTATTGGTGTTGGAGGCCCACTTAGACTTGAGGAGCATGTTTGCATACACTCCTCGCAGTAGATGATACTGTTCGTATTGCATCCCCTCTACTTTTGCATCCAGATTGGCTAGGACCATCATCCAGGATAAATAGAAAAAGCTACAGTCATTTGACAGAGGCACCAACTGAGGGCTCCTATGGAAGAACTACGTCTTCTTGAAGTGTTTGCTTATTGTGTGCCTGTATCCTTTGTCGTAGCTTTTCAATATCTCAACAATTGCTTCAGCGCATGTGGCAGCCTTTTCTTCGGTTGGTGTCTTTGCAGTACTCATGTTTGTTTTTTTTGTTTAGTGCAAAGGCTGCGTCTGAACTGTTGTATAACACTACAGTCCTTTTGATAACGTTGACTACTAGCAAAGTCTAATGATTGTCGTGAAGGATAGGTAAAAAGATGTAGTCCAGGAGGGACATCAGTCGCAAGCGTTCTTTCTCGTCTGATCTCTTGTCTTTCAGAATGTCATCCACCACTAGGAAGTATGCCATATATGCATTTGGCATGTTGTCTCCTAATAGAGCTTGGTAGGCTGACATCATGCTGACTGATAGGTACCCTCCTATTTTTAGCATGCCACAGACATCATCCTTCAACACACAGATCCCGTCCCATTCGAATATAACTTCTGCTGGCGTATCATCTTCTTTTAAGGACTTCATTATCATTGCTAGTGACTCTGTAGATAGGCTTATGCAACTCCACCTGTCAAAGTCCTTGAAAGTAGGTACTATATCTCCAGCCAGCCCGTCTGGTTTCTCTTCAGGTAGATCATCTTCTTCTACTTTGCCTTCCTCTGGTTGCTTTGCTATAAGTTGTTTGTCTTTATCTTTTACCACTGGAGGCTATTCAGGTTCTGTTTCTGGCATGCTTTCTACAACTACTCCAGTGTCACTTTTCCAGCCTTGTTTCTATGCCGCTACTCTGGCTGGTTATGTCAGGTCAATCAACATGGTCTCAATTTGTTCCCTCCAGGTTACATTTTCAGGTAGAGGGATCTCTTCATGAAGCCTCCACAGTATTGCATCCAGAGGCATTGTCGGGGTGCTGAAGAAATGGCAGTCATAGATAACATGCATCACGTACATACCAAGCAGCCCATGGAGATCTTTAGTGCATAAGTCCTCCAGTAGGATGCCCTTATTGATGGCTTCCATCATTCGTAGTACAATAAAGGTGCAATCCCATGTTCCAGCCTCTTCTTGTGGGACCTTCTTGCAGATTGAGAATAGTTTCCCTATTCCCTTAAATATATTGTCTACTAATTGTATCGCTCTCTATAGATGCATCAACACTTTCAGAATATCCATGGATTTCTTGTCTTTGTATATTAGAGTGGTGCTGTCTAGCTCGGCTGTGCAGTAGTTGAAAACTGTCGTCTTTTGCTCATATAAATCGACGACGATCAGTTCCTAGTGCTTCACATTCCTTATGGGAAGGACCAAAAACTTTGTTTCTTTCCTTCTCACAGCCTATTTTAACTCAGTCACATCAAAAACATTGTAGTCTTCATTCTATATCAGTCCTACTAAATGTGTGGTGTTGTTAAACACTAGTTGCACCTTGTCTAGATGTAAGAACTCTTTGAGGAGGGTGACACATAGTACTTTGAACATCTTCTTGTGGACACATGCCCTTTTCTTTAAGATCCCTCTGAAGTGTTCCCTAGTGAGATGTCTACCCTTGTTGTGATATACAATGTCGGTCCTGGGCAAGCTATCGTTTAGAATATCTGCCAAGATATGGACATCTTTGCATGTTATTCTAGATAGTGCAGTCATGTCCATATCACCCATTTTGCAAGGCATAGGAGTAGCCACACCTGATTCTACTTTCTTGACTAGTTTGCTCTGCTACCTGGTCAGCTCATTTGTGAAGAAAGCAATGATCCCACCTTCCTCATCATTTGAGGTGATGTCCTGTGCTTCCCTTAGGGGTGCTTCCCCAGTTTGATGTAGTCTTTCTATATTCATTGTCATCTGGGCGGTCACCTTATTTGCAATGCCAGTGGGTGCCTACATAGATATATTGTCTTTGACGTTGCTTTCCTCAGACGGCTACCCTAGATCGGAAGCGTTCAGCGCTGCTAACGTTGCCTCCATCTTTCCATCATAATAATGGTCATTCTGTTTGTTGTAGACTGAGGATTGTAGGAAGCCACTGTAAATGTCTATCCCAGACGTTAGGTTGTCTAACAACTTATTTATATCTCTAATTTCTCTAGATGTGAGATCTTCTATTGCTATGGTCTCTGCTCTAGCAACGACTGCTTGTGTGGGTTCGTCTAATGCAGCCTTCCCTGTGGTTAGGGTAGTTGATCTTCTTCTGGTTTCCCCTCCTCGTTATCATATTTTTCTTTGTCCTCTTCAGGACTACTATTCAAATCGAGCTCCCTTGACAACGTAGTAGTTTTCTTTGTTTTTTTGTCTTTAGGAGTGTCTGACGATGGTGGTGCTTCCTTTGCTTGAGGTACACCTGTCACAATAGTTTTTACATTGGTGCTTTCTTCTTTTTGCACTGAACTTGCACATATCCCTCCCACATTGTCATCGTCATCATTGGGGTTTGGAGGGCTCGATCAATCTTGTGATGATGAAGGACCTGTCATATGTTTACTTTTCTTCTTCTGCCTCTGGCTTTCGAGATCTTTGCGTACGTCCTCCAGCTGTTGGTGGTCTTCTTTTAGACGTTGGTTCTCCCTTTTGAGGTTGTTCATTGCCACCTCATAGCCACTTGTTAAGTGGTCCTTATCAGCCCTTAGAGCATCCCTCTCTCTCTTGAGGGCTTCCGTTTCCTCTGTGAGGGCCTTCAACGCTCCCATCATCGTGTTCTGGGTGTTTAGCACCCCTTGCATGAACTGGGGTAGTGCTTCGGTCCTCTTGTTCACTGATTGCACCTGTGTGGTTAGTATACATATGTAAGGACCCTGACCTCCATTTTGGGCTTACCCTGTTTGCTTTGCCTAAACCTTGTGTTTAGATGTTTGCCAATCACCTGAAGTTGTGGTTAGGGTTTGTTTGTACTTTGTTGAGAGGTTGAGGTGCAACTTGCAAATTACCCAAGTTTGTCACCTTGAGAGATGTCTTTCTCTCTCCTTGCATCCTCTAGGGTTGAGAGGATGGGTCGGGCTCTTTGCTTGAGCATCTTTGGGTTTTATTGAGCCTTGTTGGGCCTTGTTGAGGCTTAGTATTAGGTTGGACCTTGGTGTATCGGCCAGGAGTGCTTGCTTGTATCGAGCAAGCTGTGTATCGGCCATGGTGTATCAGTTTTCCATGTTGGGCGACACACACCCTCTTTACCTAGCCTCATTTGTGTCACCATTCTTTGGACAAGTGGTCGTTGCTTTTCTAGTGGGTGGCAAGTCATGGACAAGTGGTTTGGGGTGCTAGCATGTGGAATAACCCTTAGACAAGTGTACTATGGTCAGGTGCCACCTTGCCATGCTCTCCCTCTTCACTCCTTAGTATATAAGCAACCCTTCTTGCTTTCTAAGCCTCTTTAGTGCCCTTAGTTGCTCCCTTTCCTTTGGTTGCCGAGCTAGGAAAAGAGAAGAGGAAGTGGTGGCCGATACAATTGGTGTCTTGGTCGATACCCTCTCCTTGGTGGAGCTTGGAGGGCGACATAGCTCTAGTCTTCTTCTTCCTCTAGTTGTGGCCGAAATCCTAGAGAAGTGTCCTTCTCCTTCTTCTCTTGTGGTGAGTATCTCTCTCTTTCCTTAGCATCTTCTTCTTCTTCTTCCTTTCTTTTCGGCCATGGTGGTTATGGAGTTCTCTTCTCTCTTAGTGTTGGCCGAAGGTGGTGCCTTGGAGCTTGGAGCTTTAGAGCTTGCTTGAGGCGGGTTACATAACTCCTAACCTATCTATATTACCTTCTTTTTATGTTGCTTTTTTATATTCTATCTTGATCGACCATGCTTATCTTGTTAGTAATATCCTTGCTCTAGTATGTGCCCTTGATGTTGTGGGATATGATGACATTATTATGTTGTTTACATGTGTTCTTAGACCTTGTTGGATGAACCTTAGATTAGGGTTCCTTGAGCAAAACCCATCTCTCTTAGTTGTTGAGAGGTGAGCCTAGGGTTCCCTAATTCAATGGTGTGTGTGGTGTGTTCTTGGGGCAAAATCCCTTTCTCTCCCTTTGGTTTTGAGAGGTGAGCTTGAGCTCTAGTGGTGTAGGCAAAACCCTTCTCTTCCTTAGTCGTTGAGAGGTGAGTCTACACTCTAGTTGCTTGGGAAATACCCCTCTCTTACCATGGACTTGAGAGGTGAGCTTTTGGTTGGTGTTGACCTAGTTGAGGTTGGTGGATTAGCCGATATGGGATGATCCACCTTGCTGTCTGATATGTGATAGAGGTTATGCAAGACCCCTCTCACTTAGATGTTGAGAGGTGAGCCAACACTCTTGATCTTTTTGTGTTTTTGGTGGCTGCCTTGAGGTTGAAGATGACCAACCCGATAGGTGGTGTAACCTGATATCTTTGACAACCCAAGATGTATTACTGCCCAATATCCCTCTCCTAGGGTTGAGCTTGGACAATATGTTAGATGGGTGTTGACCTCTTTGACCAATATGGGTCCTCACCCAAGATGTGTTGTTGGACGATATTCTCTTGGGCGATATAGTGTTTACCCAATATGGAAGATAGTACCTTGAGGTCTGTTGATCATTTTGATCGTTGAGAGTGCTTCCCGGTACCCTAGAACCTTTGGGCAATATGTCTTTGGTGTGCCTTGCATGATACCCTTGGATGTGTGCCGATATCCCTCTTCTCCCCTAGGGTTAGGGTTGAGACGATACAGTAGATGAGTGCCTTGTGAATCCTTCACCTGATACAATCTGTAAGAGTGGAGTTAGTTGGAGGCTGGTACCCCTTGGGTGTTAGGAGGTCTGTGTTGAGCATCATGGCATGTTGGTTCCATGCACGACATCCTCTTAGATGGTGCTGCTTGACACCTTGCTGGATGATGCCTTGCCTGATATGGGTGCTTATGTTGTGATGACCTTGTTGGATGATAGGGTTGTATCCCTTGGTCATTTTTCCCCTTGTGAGGTGATCCTCTTGGACGTTATGGTGTGTTTCCTGACATGATGCTTCATGGGAAACATGGGTGTGCTGTTTGGGCGACATAGGTGGTTCCTAGTGTGCTGCTCGTTATAGACCTATTGGGATTGGTTAGCTGTGAGCCCGTTATGTGACATTCCTTGTATATGCCCGTTATCAATTGTACATAGCTGGACGTTAGTCCAAGATAGATGTTAACTCGATGCATGGTGATAGACGATATCCATGTCAGCCCCTTTATGCAGTGATAACCAAGATAGTGTTGAATGTTACACCTTTGGTGAGGGTTGATACACCTGCAGTGAGGAATGTTATGGGTTGTGGTACCTTTGGTGAGGGTTATCCCTAATCTGAAATATCTATAATGCGGATTGTACTTTGTGTTCGGTTGGTAACCCTAATGCTTGATTGAAAAGTTATATAATATAATGTCATGCTTAGATATGCTCATCCAATAGCATAATTATATCTCTCTTGATATATGCAATAATTTTAAGATGTTCCTTGTATGAGTACAGTTGTACCTCTACGCTTATGCTAACCATGTAGGTACCATTTGTATGATGAGGCCACAGTGATGGCATGATAACGATATGATGTGGAACATCAAGGGTTATGATGAACCCAGTGATATATGATGGGTGTTACCCATGGAATGACAATGTGTGCCTTGATGATGGGATTGAGTCCCTGTGATGTTGATCCTTGAGATGGATCTTGATGATTGGCAAGAGGCCAAGTGGTAACATGTAATGTTGGATCCTTGTGATGGATCTGGATGATTTTGAAGGCTTTGAGAATAAGAGTGACAATGTAACACATGATAATGAGATCTATGTTGTTTACTTGTGTTTTAGTTTACATGTTACATAACTTTGTTGAATCTTGCAATCCAATTAAAATACACTAATTAACTATAGATGAACCTTTCATGTAGTTTGCCCTGGCCATAGATCCATCATCGTCAGTAGATGGTGATGGAAACGGGTTCTCCTCCGGGTTAACCTAGAGCTTATATTGTTGAATATGTGGGGTTTCTCCTAGCCGAAAATAGGAGGATTAGAGTGCAACTGCGGTTGTAGACTCAAGATGTGTATAGACCATGGTGAACAGCCCCATGGCACAATATGATAGAGCTTGGTGAACAGACCCAAGGCTCAGTGTGATAGAGCATGAAAGTGTTCATGGCTTAGGAGCATGGTGAATAAGCCCGTGGCTCAAGGTATGTTAGCACCGAGACCTATACCAAGGTGAGCCAGAGGAAAGGGTAGCCTACGGGAGCTGACCCTGTGACTTAGGTCACATAAGAAAGAGACTGTGGTCCTACTTTGGATATCATGCACTGACCACAAAGAGGATGAGGTCATGGTGTCCGGCTCTTCCATTGACCTTGTATCGCACTGACGTTGGGTTTCACAACTAAAGGTTGGATTTGAGTGGTATGGCTCACTTCCTCAGGGCATAATAAATTATAATCCGGCCGTATAATATATTTGCTTAGGGCAAACACAGAACATTGGTTGAGGCCTTGTTTGTATAGTTTCCCTAGTAATATCTTACAGCTAATTAGATGTTCCTCAGATGTTATGATAAGATCCTATAAGACTCGTCATGTTAATCATGTTCCATGTATTATTTGTTTATATGCCTCTTAGATATCCTGGTAAGATGTTATAGAGAAAGTTCTGCTCAATATGTTGCATATATGATCTGCTTATATTAGTTACCTATTTTATCTGTTATAGCTCTCCTTCGAGGTTTTATAGTTTCGGCGGGGGTTATGTTTCTCGCTGGGAATGTGTGTCTCACCCCATTGGATTAAAACCTTTTTAGGTGGATGTGCTAGACGTGAAGGTGATCGTGGTGTTGCAGCTGAGCAACAAGAACAACAGTAGAAGGCAAGAGATGGATATGCTGCTATTTTTGGAAGTTTTATCGTAGAGTCCTAGAGTCATCCCTATACTCTCAGGTCCTTGGAAGTGTTTTGACGAGGTTTCACAATGTATAGTTGATATGGCTTTCTTATCCTGTTATTGATCGGACTAGGTCTGTTATGTATATAAATAGGTGATGCATCCTTTATGGATAAGAGACAGCTGGATCCTATGAACCGTGGACATGTATCAAGTTAATGTATATTTATATAACATGTTTCTTTGCAGGATGTGGATCTGGTTGTAATATTTCCTTTCTTATCTGCTTTCCGCAATCGGTTTTAATTAACCTGTGTTTTTTGTATTACGATGTTTATGATGGTTCCACACATTTTCGTGTGGCGTTTCGCTGTCTTGGTGATGGTGGGATGTCACAATTAGGTTGGTATCAGAGCTCTAGGTTCACTGAGTCTATAGGGATCTAGGACTAGGCTTTGTGTCTGTTCTTGTGATTTTTCCAGATTTTCTCATAATAACCTTGTGCCCCCAGCAGAAGATAAAGCTAAAAGATGTCTGGAAGTCATGAAGAACATGCTGCTGAGAGCAGTGCCGCTACATCAGTTGATGGAGAGAGTATGTAGACACATGAAGATCGGGTGTCTGAGGTCCCCCCAAATTGACCCTGCCATTCTTGAGAACCCTTCCTATCAACACCTCATGGGATAGTTAATGGATGCGATGAATCTCATGGTGGAGAGATTACCTGTGCCTCCGCTAAGAGAACCGATTCCCCATGGTGAATCTTCAGGTATTGGGAAGAACTTCAAGTGGCTTCTCCGAGTCGAAGCTTCATATTATGCTGGAACGACTGATCCAGCAGATGCAGATCTGTGGTTGACAGGTCTTGAGAAGGCCTTCCAGATCCTTGACATCCCCGAAGCAGAAAAAGTCAAGCACAATGTCTACCTTCTAAAAGGTAGTGTTGGCCACTGGTGGGCCATTGAGGAAGAGAAGCGACCCGGTGAGGTGATCTGTTGGGACGTCTTCCGGTGGGAGTTCATGAGTCGATACTTCTCAAAGACATATTTGGACGAGAAGATCAGTCAGTTTGAGCATCTGTGCCAAGGATCTCTAAACATCACTGAGTATGAAGCCAAGTTTATGGAGCTGCTGAGGTTTTGTCCTCACATGGAGACAACGGATGATGAGAGGATCAGATGGTTTGAGAAAAGTTTGAGTGCCGAGTTGTCGACACCTATTGCTGCTTTCGAAAACCGGGAACAATATGCCACATTTGTGGAGTCTATCTGAAGGATCGAATGGTCAGTTAAGAAAAAGAGGGAGACCATGGCCAAGAAGATGCCTTCTTAGTTCCTAGGGCAGAGGTTTGATCGTCACAAGAAACCAAGGTTTTTTTGCACCTTCTATGATGCAAGGTTCTAGTGCACCATCTCAGTGGTCACCAAGTAAAGGAAGAGGGCATGGTTATTCTCCATCCAAAACCTACAATACATCATCAGTAGCAGTGACATGGCCATCTAGGACGCAGTTAGAGGACATGTCATGCTAACTTCGTGGGTAGACATGGCATATAAAGTCGAATTGCCCAAGGAGAGATGTCGAAGTGATACACCAACTGAGATAGAGTTAACAAGGTTCAGATAGACATCATTTTAGTGGTGCCCAAGGGTGGGGAAACGACCAAGCATCACAAGCTGGATCGTCTGCTCAAGGAAGAAGAGGGCATGGATGACATCAAGCAACAACTCGATTCTATGCTATGAGTCAGCCTAAGGCGATAGTCAACCCACGAGTGGTGGCAGGTCAGATGGAGTTATTTTATTCTGATTTGTCTTCTTCTTGCTTTATATATGTTCTGGTTGACCTGGGTGCTACACACTCTTTTATCGCTCTTAGTATGCTTGATAGCTATCTTTTACCTCTTAGTTGTAAGAAGGATAGCTTGTTGTTAGAAACCCCTCTTGATGGTTCCTCGATGCTTTGAGAAGTGTGTCCGTCTTGTGTTCTATCCTTTTCATGATACAACATACAAGTGGATCTCATACCACTTGATATGCATGGATTCAATATAATCCTTGGGATGGATACCTTAGAGAGGTATAAGGTTGTGTTGGACTGTGGTTCCAAGCAAGCGGTGTTCGCAGATGACGGTAAGAAGTGGATCTTCCAGGGAGATAGTAAGATTCGTCTGACATGTTTAGTATCAGCTATGATGATAGAGAAGTTGTTGCGGCAAGGTTGTAGGGCATTCTTGTCTCATGTGGTGGATACCAAGGCAGAAGGTTCTAGCCTTAAGGATGTACCTGTGGTCAGAGAGTTTGCAGATGTGTTTCCCGATGAGTTTCCCAGTGTTCCCCCACCTCAAAAGATTGATTTTGAGATCATTCTAGTGCCAGGGACACATCCAGTTGATCAGACACCGTACAGGATGGCTCCATCCGAGATGGCTAAGCTGAAGAAGTAGTTACAAGAGTTGCTGGATAAAAGTTTCATCAGACCGAGCACATTGCTGTGGGGTGCTCCAGTTCTGTTCGTAAAGAAGAAGGGTGGATCGATGCGTCTGTGCATAGATTACCGGCAGTTGAACAAAGTCATGATCAAGAAGAAATATCCTTTACTGAGGAGAGATGATCTGTTTGATCAATTGCGTGGTGATACAGTGTTCTTGAAGATCGATCTACGGTCTGGATATCATCAGTTGAGGATCAAGGACAATGACATACCAAAGTCAGCTTTTAGGATAAGGTATGGTCACTTTGAGTTGTGGTTATGCTGTTTGGGCTAACCAGTGCACTTGCTGATTTCATGGATCTGATGAACAGGGTGTTCCATCTGTTTCTAGATCAGTTTGTTGTGGTCTTCATAGATGACATCTTGATTTATAGTCAAGACAGTCAATAGCATGAACAACATCTTCGACAAGAGTTGACTCTCCTTCGCCAGCATCAATTGTATGCCAAGTTCAGTAAATGTGAGTTCTGGCTGAAGGAAGTAAGTTTCTTAGGTCATGTGATATCGACATAAGGAGTCAGAGTGGACCCCAAGAAGTTGGAGTCAGTTGCAGAATGGGAGCAACTGAAGACGCCGACTGAAGTTTGTAGTTTTCTGGGTTTAGCAGGATGCTACCGGAGGTTTATAAAGGACTTTAGTGTGATCACATTACCATTGGCGAAGTTGACCAGGAAGGATGTACCTTTTGTTTGGGATGATCGTTGTCAGTGCGCTTTTTAGAACTTGAAGGAGAAGTTGACTAGTGCTCCAGTGTTGGTGCTGCCAGAGCCTGGGAAAGGTTATGTTGTTTTCTGTGATGCTTCCAAGAAAGGCTTAGGTTGTGTTCTGATGTAGGAGGATCATGTGGTTTCTTTTGCTTCACGACGGCTTAAGAAACATGAGGAAAGCTATCCGACACATGATTTGGAGTTGGCAGTAGTGGTTCATGCGTTGAAGATTTGGAGACACTATCTTTATGGGGAAGTATGTCAGATCTTTACGGATCATAAGAACTTGAAGTATATCTTCTCACAGAGTGAGCTGAACATGCGACAACGTTGCTGGATGGAGCTGATCAGTGATTATGATTGTACCATTGAGTATCATCCTGGTAAAGTGAACGTGGTAGCTGATGCGCTCAGCAGGAAGTCTTCTTCTACGAAGAAGGCACAATTGAGTTCTTTGATATGCCATAGGCGGGATATGTTCGTCTCCTTGTGGCAGATGAATGTATAGTTGGAAGTCTCCTTGTTTCCAGGACTGTTGGCACATATGCAAGTGAAGCCTACATTGAGGCAGCAGATCAAAGAAGCACAGCGGGCAGATGCTGCAGTACAATTGATCCAGACAGAGTTTGGTAGTGAGAAGCGTGATGGTTTCCATGAGTCTGAGGATGGACTAGTTTGTTATCATAATAGGATGATGGTCCCCGATGTTGATGATATGAGGAAGTTAGTGCTCGAGGAATCACACACATCAATGTATGCTATGCATCTAGGTGTCACCAAGATGTATCATAATCTGAAAGACCTGTATTGGTGGCCTGGCTTGAAGAGAGATGTGGCCGAGTTTGTGGCTGGGTGTGCGGTATGCCTATAGGTTAAGGCTAAGCATCAGAAGCCGACATGTACATTACAACCCGTGTCGATACCGTAGTGGAAATGGGATCATGTAAACATGGATTTTGTATTTGGTCTTCCGAGGACATCTCAAAATCATGATTCCATTTGGGTGATAGTGGACAGATTGATGAAGTCTGTCCATTTCATACCTATGAAAATGACATATACAACAGAGAAGCTTGCTCAGGTGTATGTGGATGAGATAGTGCATTTACACAGTGTGCCCGTAATGATAGTCTCTGATATAGGTCCTCAGTTCACGAGTCATTTTTGGGAACAGTTGCACAGAGCATTTGGAACGCAATTGAAGTTCAGTACCGCTTTCCACCCGTAGACAGATGGGCAGTCTGAAAGGACTGTTTAGACTTTGGAAAATCTTCTTAGAGCTTGTGCGTTGCAGTTCCTAGGTAGTTAGGATGTACATCTCAGTCTGATAGAGTTTTCTTACAACAACAGTTACCAACAAAGTATTGACATGACACCTTATGAGGCTTTGTATGGTAGAAAGTGTAGATCTCCTTTATGTTGGTATGAGTCTAGCGAATATCAGCTTTTGGGTCCTGAGTTAGTACAGTAGATGACATATAAGATCAAGGTGATACAACAACAGTTGAAAGAGGATGAAAACAGACAAAAGTTGTATGTAGATAATCATCAATGACCTCTGGAGTTCCAGGTGGGAGACAAGGTGTATCTCAAGGTCTCTCCATAGAAAGGCATGCTGAGGTTCGGCCGAAAAGGCAAGTTGGCTCCCAGGTATATGGGGCCATATCTGGTGATAACACGTGTTGGCAAAGTGGCTTACAAGTTAGAGCTACCGCCAGAGTTATACAGGTTGCATCCAGTGTTCCATGTCAGTATGCTGAAGAAAAGTCATCCTAGCACAGAGAAAGTGATACAGCCAGTTGAGGTTGAGCTTGATGAAGACGTGACCTACGAGGAAGGTCCAGTGTTGATCCTTGATAGAAGAATAAAGAAGTTGAAAATAAAGGACCTGGTTGTTGTGAAGGTTCTTTGGCATCATCGTGGCATTGAGGAAGCCACATGGGAGTTTGAGGAAGAGATGAGGAGGAAGTATCCCACTCTTTTCTCTTCGAATTTTGGGGGCAAAATCCTTTTGTAGGGGTTTATGGCTTGTAAGTACCCTGACCTTTGTTTTGGGCTTACCCTATTTTCTTTGCCTAAACCTTGTGTTTAGATGTTTTCTAATCACCTGAAGTTGTGGTTAGGGTTTGTTTGTGCTTTGTTGAGAGGTTGAGGCGCAACTTGCAAATTACCCAAGTTTGTCACCTTGAGAGATGTCTTTCTCTCTCCTTGTATCCTCTAGGGTTGATAGGATGGGTCATTCTCTTTACTTGAGTAGCTTTGGGTTTTGTTGAGCCTTGTTGGGCCTTGTTGAGGCTTGGTATCAGGTTGGACCTTGGTGTATCAGCCAAGAGTGCTTGCGTGTATCGGGCAAGCTGTGTATCGGCCATGGTGTATCAATTTTCCATGTTGGACAACGCACACCCTCTTGACCTAGCCTCGTTTGTGTCACCATTCTTTAGACAAGTGACCGTTTCTTTGCTAGTGGGTGGCAAGTCATGGACAAGTAGTTTGGGGTGCTAGCATGTGGCATAACCCTTGGACAAGTGTACTATGGTGGGGTGCCACCTTGCCATGCTCTCCCTCTTCACTCCTTACTATATAAGCAACCCTTCTTACTTGCTAAGCCTCTTTAGTGCCCGTAGTTGCTCCCTTTCCTTTGGTGGCTAAGCTAGGAGAAGAGAAGAGGAAGTGGTGGCCGATACAGTTGGTGTCTTGGCCGATACCCTCTCCTTGGTGGAGCTTGGAGGGCGACATAGCTCTAGTCTTCTTCTTCCTCTAGTGGTGGTCGAAACCCTAGAGAAGTGTCTTGCTCCTTCTTCTCTTGTGATGAGTATCTCTCCCTTTCCTTAGTATCTTCTTCTTCTTCTTCCTTTCTTTTCGGCCATGGTGGTTATGGAGTTCTCTTCTCTCCTAGTGTTGGCTGAAGGTGGTGCCTTGGAGCTTGGAGATTTAGAGCTTGCTTGAGGCGGGTTACATAACTCCTACCCTAGCTATATTACCTTTTTATGTTTCTTGTTTCTATGCTATCTTGATCGGCCATGCTTATCTTGTTAGTAATATCCTTGCTCTAGTATGTACCCTTGACGTTGTGGGATAGGATGACATGGTTATGTTGTTTAGATGTGTTCTTGGACCTTGTTGGCCAAACCTTGGATTAGGGTTCCTTGGGAAAAACCCCTCTCTCTTAGTTGTTGAGAGGTGATCCTAGGGTTCCCTAATTCAATGGTGCATGTGGTGTGTTCTTGGGGAAAAATCCCTTTCTCTCCCTTTGGTTTTGAGAGGTGAGCTTGAGCTCTAGTGGTGTAGGCAAAACCCCTCTCTTCCTTAGTCATTGAGAGGTGAGTCTATACTCTAGTTGCTTGGGCAATACCCCTCTCTTACCATGGACTTGAGAGGTTAGATTTTGGTTGGTGTTGACCTAGTTGAGGTTGGTGGATTGGTCGATATGGGATGATCCACCTTGCTGCCCGATATGTGATAGAGGTTGTGCAAGACCCCTCTCACTTAGATGTTGAGAGGTAATCCAACCCTCTTGATCTATTAGGGTTTTTGGTGGCTGCCTTGAGGTTGAAGATGACCAACCCGATAGGTGGTGTAACCCGATATCTTTGACAACCCAAGATGTCTTCTTGCCTGATGTCCCTCTCCTAGGGTTGAGCTTGGATGATATGTTAGATGGGTGTTGACCTCTTTGACCGATATGGGTCCTTACCCAAGATGTGTTGTTGGACGATATGCTCTTGGGCGATATAGTGTTTATCCAATATGGAAGATAGCACCTTGAGGTCTGTTGACCGTTTTGATCCTTGAGAGTGCTGACTGATACCCTAGAACCTTTGGGCGATATGGATTTGGTGTGCTTTGCACGATACCCTTGGATGTGTGCCGATATCCCTCTTCTCCCCTAGGGTTAGGGTTGAGACAATACAGTACATGAGCACCTTGTTAATCCTTCACCTGATATAGTCCGTAAGAGTGGAGTTAGTTGGAGGCTAGTACCCCTTGGTCATTAGGTGGTCTGTGTTGAGCATCATGGCATGTTGGTGCCCTGCATGACATCCTCTTGGATGGTGCTACCCAATACCTTGTTGGATGATGCCTTTCCCGATATGGGTGCTTATGTTGTGACGAGCTTGTTGGATGATAGGGTTGTATCCCTTTGTCATTTTTCCCCTTGTGAGGTGATCCTCTTGGGAGTTATGGTGTGTTACCCGACACGATGCTTCATGGGCAATAGGGGTGTGCTGTTTGGCTGACATAGGTGGTTCCTAGTGTGTTGCCCGTTATAGACCTATTGGGAACAATTAGCTGTTAGCCCGTTATGTGACGTTCCTTGTATATGCCCATTATTGGTTGTATACAGTTGGACGTTAGTCCAAGGTAGATGTTAACCCGATACACGGTGATAGATGATATCCATGTCAGCCCCTTTATACAGTGATAACCAAGACAGTGTTGAATGTTACACATTTGGTGTGGGTTGATACACCTGTAGTGAGGAACGTTATGGGCTGTGATACCTTTGGTATGGGTTATCCCTTATCTGAAATATCTATAATGAAGATTGTACTTTGTGTTCGGTTGGTAACCCTAATGCTTGATTGAAAAGTTATATATGATAATGTCATGCTTAGATATGCTCATCCAATAGCATAATTATATCTCTCTTGATATATGCAATAAGTTTAAGATGTTCCTTGTATGAGTACAATTGTACCTCTACGCTTATGCTAACCATGCAGGTACCATTTGTATGATGAGGCCACAGTGATGGCATGATAATGATATGATGTGGAACATCAAGTGTTATGATGAACCCAATGATATATGATGGGTGTTACCAATGGAATGACAATGTGTGCCTTGATGATGGGATTGAGTCCCTGTGATGTTGATCCTTGAGATGGATCTTGATGATTGACAAGACGCCAAGTGGTAACATGTAATGTTGGATACTTGTGATGGATCATGATGATTTTGATGGCTTTGAGAATAAGAGTGACAATGTAATACATGATAATGAGATCTATGTTGTTTACTTGTGTTTTAGTTTACATGTTACATTACTTGGTTGAATCTTGCAATCCACTTAAAATACACTAATTAATTACAGATGAACCTTTCACATAGTTTGCCCTGGCCATAGATCCATCATCGTCAGTAGATGGTGATGGTGAAACGGATTCTCCTGCGGGTTAACCCGGAGCACATATTGTTGAATATGTGGGGTTTCTCCTAGCTGAAAATAGGAGGATTAGAGTGCAATTGCGGTTGTAGACTCAAGATGTGTATAGAGCATGGTGAACAGGCCCATGGCTCAATATGATAGAACATGGTGAACAGGCCCATGGCTCAGTGTGATAGAGCATGAATGCGTTCATGGCTCAGGAGCACGATGAATAAGCCCGTGGCTCAAGGTATGCTAGCACCAAAACCTATACCAAGTGAGGCTAGATGAAAGGGTAGCCTGCGGGAGCTGACCCTGTAACTGAGGTCACGTATCGTGCATTAACCACGAAGAGGATGAGGTCATGGAGTCCAGCTGTTCCATTGACCTTGTATGGCACCAGCTTTAGGTTTTGCAACCGAAGGTCGGATTTGAGCGGTATGGCTCACTTCCTCAGGGCATAATAAATCGTAATCCAACTGTATAGTATATTTTCTTAGGGCAAACACAGAACATTGGTTGAGGCCTTGTTTGTATAGTTGCCCTAGTTATATCTTGTAGCTAATTACGTGTTCTTTAAATGTTATGATAAGATCCTATAAGACTTGTCTTGTCGATCATGTTCCATGTATTATCTGTTTATATGCCTCTTAGATATCCTGGTAAGATGTTATAGAGTAAGTTTTGCTCAATATGTTTCATATATCATCTGCTTATATTAGTTACCTACTTTATCTGTTATAGCTCTCCTTCGAGGTTTTATAGTTTCAGCAGGGGTTATGTTTCTCGCTGGGACTGTGTATCTCACCCTATTGGTTTAAAACCTTTTTAGGTGGACGTGCTAGACGTGAAGGTGATCGTGGTGTTACAACTGAGCAGCAAGAAGAACAATAGAAGGCAAGAGATGGAAATTCTACTATTTTTGGGAGTTTTGTAGTAGAGTTCTAGAGTCATCCATGTACTCTCAAGTCCTTGGAAGTGTTTTGATGAGGTTTCACGATGTATAGTTGATATGGATTTCTTATCCTGTTGTTGATTGGGCTAGGTCTGTTATGTATATAAACAGGTGATGCATCCTTTATGGATAAGAGACAATTGGATCCTATGAACTGTGGACATGTATCAAGTTGATTTATATTTATATAACATGTTTCTTTGCAGGATGTGGATCTGGTTGTAATATTTCCTTTTTTATCTGCTTTCCGCAATCAGTTTTAATTAACCTGTGTTTTTGTAATATGATGTTTATGACAGATCCACATGTTTTCGTGTGGTGTTTCACTGTCTTGGTGATGGCGGGATGTCACAACATAGGTTGGAGGTTATATATGACTTAAACTTAGATATTTGATGCATTTGTTGCCACAATACATCAAACTTGTTATCCGGTATATCTCCGAAGGTTGGAGGGTGTTGTGGTTGTGACTCTACATATTTAATGAATGCTCTTGGTTCCTCCGGTTGTGGGGTTGGCATTGTTGGGCTGGGCACTCTATGCTATGGCTGTCTCAGCATTTGAAGGACCACTTCTAGAATTACCGACTCAGGTATAACTTCAAAGTCTTTGTCTTGTTGGTTGGGTACTTGTTCGCCAATCGCCTATTATTCGATGGTTGCCACCTCAAGGCATGGACTCCTTCTTGTCTTGTCATCCAGGTTCACCTGGATGTCCTGCTATGTTATTTCTTCATGAGGTTGGCATACCTCACTCACTATTGTTTCTACAACTATGGGAGGTGAGGTTGCCTTCAGAGTAGTGGGCTCGTCTAACACTTCCTTCTTCTTCCTTACTGTCAACTTTTTCTTTTCATCTAGCTTCTTCTTCTTTGTCTCTGTAGATTTGTCTTTATTGCCCTCTTCCTTAGCTACTGATGGCTTCTCCACGATATTGTAGATGGCCCCTGAGTACATCTTGTCAATGTCTTCTTAAGTGGGTCATAGTTTGTGGGCATCATAATATTCCATCTCTGGGAGGGGAAGGAGTTTCTTGGAGTCACTTTTCTTGTAGTAGAGTATATCTCCCTTCTGCGCCAAGATTCCCGTGTTGATGAGGGACTTGATGTCAATCTTTGCTTGCCCCTTTGCTACTTTGTACTTCATGAACACATCTGTACTAATGAAGTGGTGGGCTATCTTAGTGATCTGGCCTCCCTTGCAAAGATCCTTGGTCTGTTTGGATTCCCATCCTACGGCTGCTAATAGCCTTTCAATTAGGATTTTTCTAATGTTTACTGGCTTCTTGTTCAGCATAGACCATATCATGAAGAGGTCTCCCTTGGTTACTCCCACTGTCTCCGATCTCATGTATATCATGTTAGAAGTTATCTTCTATATCACCCTGATGAAGCATGAGGTGATCAGGGTAGCCTTGGAGTTCTTGGAGTTATGTTTGTCTTCTTCTGTCAGTTCTTTCCACATTTTGTGGCTACTGTATCTGACAATTTCTTTTTCTCCAAGTGCGGCAGAGCAGGATTGTGCTTCTGCTATTGTTCGCATGAAGATGGTGTTGAGCATAGCCTCTATAATTGTGTGAGACTTTCCTCCTAGTCTCACCTCCAGTTTGAAGTCTCCGCCCCCCTTTTTGCGCTCCTCTTCCTTTACTAGGACTTGCTCCAAGGAGGATAGAAACTCTGCTGTTAGTTGCTTCACGGATGGGGTTTCTAAGGTGCATAGGGCTCGTAGGTTTGCACCCTCCAGCAATTGGATAACTCTGTCGTAGACTCCCATTTTCTTGAAGTCATTGACATCGAGATATCTCATAGGCATGAACACCTTGACTTTAGCATCCAATTGTAAATTGATTGGTACACAACATCTCTTGGCACAAATGCTGACCCATTCTGATTTAGCATTGATCCCTTAGTTTCTTCTTCCTCTGTGTGGACCATTTCTTTCTCCTGCCCCTTTGTTTCCTTTACAATAGTTATCTTCATCTTCTTGTTGCGCTTGATCTCCTTGGGCAGAGCCTTCCTTTTTCCCAGGCTCTTTAGTTCAGTCTCTGTAGGCTGGTACTCTGAAGTCTCTGTTCGAGATGTATCATGTGATTCCTCTGACTCTTCTGGTGTCTGATGACGCATAATGCACTGATACTTCTCCATTGTCAGCTGTAGTTGCAATCTCCTTGCTGCTGGCAGACTTGTATCATTCTTTAAGGCTGCGAATATCTTGTCGATGATCTATTCTATTTCCTTTAATGATGTCACCCTTTTGAGAAATGAGTCACCAGTTGATCCCGACATTCCAAAAAGTTTTTCAGATTATATCATCAACATTGGGATATTAATCTTTAACCCACCTTCATTGATTCTTTTCTTATCATGTATATATTTAATTATGTCACATTTTTTATTTCTCTCTTCACACCGCTACTGCGGTCTTTAAACAACATATGGCCTGGACCGCAGACCAGGCCGCGACCGAGGTGCATTGCTCAAAGGGGGAGAGATAGATAAGAGGGACCATGGTTGAGCAGCAAGCAAGAATGACTATGGTCGCAATCGAAAGATCCATGATCTGTAATGACCTCAACCCGTGGTCCTTTCTCAGTCGGTTGTTGAGTAAGAAAGACACCATGACCTGTGGTTAGAAATAGCAAAAACAAAGGGAACTACGATCATGGTCAAAAGAACCTCAGCAGGGTCTCAACCGCGATGTGCGGTCAGTGAGCAAGTGTCGTTTTGTTTGAAAAACACGACGACCTATGGTCATCGAGCGATGTCGCAGTCGTGATAGCAGAGGACAAGAGGTCCTGCTCCATTGAAGATAGCGATAGAACTCGAGGTCTAATCTTCATCGATAAATCACATGTTCAAAAATGGGTCTTAAACCCTAGCTTGCGTAAGGCGGTAAGTCTGTAGGATTCAGCAGGGCCGCGACCCTTGTTGTGGCAGTTCTAGAATCAAACAATGTTATGAAATCGAGAGAAATGGTGAGGAACAGATGTACAAGTTGATGGAGAATCGACTGAAAAATGAGTACCTCTGAGAT
This sequence comes from Alisma plantago-aquatica, assembly GCA_963693085.1. Classification (NCBI taxonomy): domain Eukaryota; kingdom Viridiplantae; phylum Streptophyta; class Magnoliopsida; order Alismatales; family Alismataceae; genus Alisma; species Alisma plantago-aquatica. Next base: position 1,011,177,034 of record OY856411.1, read on the forward strand.
TTTGGGAATCACGGTGGAAACTGAAGAAGGAAAGGATGCAGGGAGCGGCGAAGATGATCCTCGTCGGTGTAGGCTTGCTTCGGCTGCTTCAACGTCTTCCAAGTACTCATTCATCAACGACGGTTTGGGCGATGGATTCGTTAGTTCGCAAAAGACTGAGATTAGGTAAAAAAGAATGTCATTTTGAGGGTTGGAGTATATATATGTTTGGTGCTGTGACCTGAGGTGTGGGAAACACCTTGACCGCGGTCGATCTTTTCCGTGGTATTGACCGCAACTGCGGCCTATCAGAACCTTAAGAGTGAGTGTCGCGGGTCACAATGCTCTTTCTATTTGATCAAGCTGACACCACGACCTCAGTCCAGGCCGCGACCGCGGACCTTCAAACCAAAACATCATGAAATTAAAACAAAACTTTGTGGCTCCAACGTACCATCCTTGAATAAAAGACATATGATATTTACAAACCTTCTATAAAAGGAAAAACTAAAATATAGGGAAAACTAGAGGCACTTAGATCATAACACTAGAGTACAGAATAAAGGAAAACATGAAACATGAAAAACATCAAAGCTTGGGCTGCCTCCCAAGAAGAACTTGTTTAAAGTCTTGAGCTCAACTTTCTCATTCATCCTATCTTCATTCTCCCTCCACAGCTACAGTGGTTGCCTCATTCATTCTATTTGTTGCTAGGTTGTACTCCCCGAAATTGAGTTTTGACCTCCTCACAAATTCTTTGTCTTCATAGTACCTTTTTACTCTGTGTTTATTTACCTTGAAAGTTCCTATCTTCTCTCCTAATATCTCCATCATCCCTGGTGGGTATATTTTTACCACAGAAAATAGACCTGACCACCTGGTTCTAAGCTTTCCAAGGAATAACCTGATACTTGAATTGAACATAAGGACTTTGTCCCCTTTATGAACATCTTTGTTCTTAAAATGGGCATCATGCTAGACTTTCGTTCTTTATTTGTAAATCCTTGCATTTTCATAGGCATGCAGCCTCAGTTCTTCGAGCTCCTGGAGCTGTAAGAACCTTTTCTCACCAGCTTTGTCAATATCTATATTCAGAATTTTTATGGCCCATAGAGCTTTGTACTCTAGTTCGAGCAGTAGATGACATGATTTACCGTAGATCAACCTGTAGGGTGTCGTCCCTATGGGTGTTTTGTAAGCATTCGGTAAGCCCAAAGTGCGTCATCTAGCTTCATTAACCAATCTTTCCTTGTGTGGCTCACAGTCTTTTCCAAGATTTGCTTAATCTTTCTATTTGAGACTTCCACTTGTCCTGATGTCTATGGATGGTAAGGGGTCACGATCTTGTGCTTCACCCCGTACTTTCTTACCAAGGTTTCGAATTGTTTCTCGCCAAAATATGATCCTCCATCGCTTATGACCGTGTGTGGTACTCCAAAGTGTGGGAATATAGTTTTCTCGAAAAGCTTTATCAAGGCCTTGGAATCACAAGTTTGAGTAGCGATTGCTTCAACCCACTTGGAAACGTAGTCAACACAACGAGGATGTATTGATTCCCTTTCGATGGCGGGAAAGGTCTCATGTAGTCAATTCCCCAAACATAAAAAATTTCTACTTCTATCCAGTCTGCCATGGGCATCTCATTTCTCCTGCTTATATTTCTTGTTAACTGACATTCTTTGCATAATTTAACAAAAGAAGTTAGTATCCTTGAAGAGTGTGGGCCAATAAAATCTAGACTGTAGGACCTTTTCTACTGACCTATCCCCACCATGGTGTCCACCATAAGGTGAAGAATGACACTCTTTTAGGATCAGTGACACCTCCTCTTCTGGTATGCACCAACGATACAGAATGTCGGAGCATCTTTTCAAAAGCAATGGGTCGTGTTTGTTCAGATCCTACAGTAGCGCCGCTTCAAGTATTGCCTGGGTTTACACGTATGTCATATAATCACGTAACTAATGTAATCTGTTGGTGAGATGGCTGCAATGGTCGCTGCGGGGTGACTTGGTCTAACACGAAGAACTCTAAACCCTTTAAAAGCCGTAAATGTTCCATTCCCCCCTCCCCACCACCATCTCCACCGAGTTTGGTGGTTAGCTTGGTCGCTGTTGATTCTATACTGTTTTAGTTCTATATCCATTCGCGTTCACAGCTGTCGAGCTATGAAGGGTGATGAAAAGAAAGTAGTTCAATTATCACTCTAGCAGCAGTTCCTATTTTTCTTGAGTCACCCTGCTTTCTATTAAAGTTTTAAATAAATAGGGCATTGTTTGTTTATCGACTAGTTCTGTAAGACAGTGTGAGTAAGCAATTTTCCCACCACTTACCCGATTACTTGCCACGTGCTCACCCGCTGCTATATTGGGTAGGACAATGGGAGGAGTTTTGCCCGACCCATTCTGCTCGTTAACAAGTTAGTTAACGTTCGCAATCATATACGTTTACAAGACAGTATATACTTTGAGCCTTTGGATCTGAAAATCATGTCTGTTGGATTTTAATGTGGACATCTCGTCCTATTGTCTGGAGACTAACCAACCGGTGAACAAATATACCGTTCACATCTCACAAACCACCACACAACTCCACAAGCGGTGGAATGACCAAAAGGCCATCATCACACATATACAAGGTACGCACCATAATGATTATTTGACTTCCACGAAGAAGAAAAAATTTAGCTGCAAAAGCTGTAGGATAAGCAACAAGTCATCCGAAGAATGATCCCGTATTCTTCTTGTACGAGTGTATATAATGCCCATGTGTCCGTTATTTAGCAAAAAAGAGGGTAGTAATTAAAAACATGAGTGGAAACAAAATCGGTAGGAAAAGAAACTCATTCCGAAAATAATAATAAAATGACCACGATAATCTAGAAGAAAGGGTAAATATCCTACCCCGATTAGTGGATGGATAAGGATAAGATTAGGGTAAAACATCTAGAAGAAAGGGAAATCATCCTACCCAATACATACAACTCTGATGTGGGTAAGGATTTGACAATTATTTACCTTATCCTATATATCACTACGGTATTCATTGACGACCCTCCTTTTCATTAATAATGTTGTAGTTTCTCTAACGAAAGGGCAAAAGTTGCAGTGTTGAGGGGTGTTTTTCTAAGCGTGCGCCTGATAAAATTTTGAGTGCAAAAAATATTATGATGTCTTTTGTCTGGACCTAAAAGAATGTGAGGGTACTTCTAGAAATTTTGATAGTTGAAATATAGGACTCATACAGACTTATGGATTTTAGTAGAGAATTGTTACAGAGTACGAAAAAACTCCAGTAGTATAGCGTTAAGTGTTTTGGTCATGTACACAAGAGGTCATATAGTGGCTGAAAAAAATCTAAACCGATACTATATTCATATTCACATAATGACAAAATCATGATTCTTTTAGAGGGTAAACTAGAATTCATAGATCTGTTGTTAAGCTGGCTGCACCAGTTTAATTTGTTATGTTCCTTACTCTAATCTACATAGAGCTACGAAGCTTCTTGTTGTTCTTTTTCAAACAAATTGTAGTAGTGTTTGTTATTATGCTCTGATTCGTTAATAAATTTGAGTCTCTTTTTCTCCATTCTTCTGGTTGTACTGCTGACATGCTCAATTTTATCATAAATGTGTATTCTCTTTCAGATAACCAATCAAACAAAAGTTGCAACCTTTATTTGGTGTTACACTTTTAATACATTCTCTTAATTTATCTAAGAATTCTACTTCCTTCAAAATGCGGCTCTGATAATGTTTAGATACCTTTGCAGGATAAACGTATTGAACCTCAAGATGTGGACCGGTAGTTCAATACTCACTTCGTCAGTTCCTTTCTTTACTGAAATTCGTGCCCATAAAACCACTGTTCATTTCATACGCTAATTGAATTATGTTGTGGGTGGTAAACTTAAGAAAATATCTACATGTAATCGGGGGCACATCAGTCACCAACCCAGGCTGGGAAATGCGTTTCCAGATGGGAGAACGAGTGTGTGTCAGTCTTTTTTTAGCATATATCTCTTTCTGCAATAAAATTATGTATAATATTTTTTATATGCATCAAAATAAATAGGAGATATGTATAAAAAAGAAAAAAAGGAGGGAAGTATAGAAAAAGAGAGGAGAGAAAACAATATTTGTTCATAATTCTCAGCTTAGAAAGATTTTTTTCTTTTGAAAAAACACAATGGATTTAATAAAAAAATATTTTTTTAACAAGACTAATGTTGATATATTTTGGAGAAAAAATAATATAAGAAACATATACTTCTCTCATGTCATGTATTGTACGGATGTTAAATTTGTACAATAATAATATTTATTCTCTATTCTCTTTTCTTAGTTCTCTTGTACTGTAGTAAAAACTGTATAATACGGTAAAAGAGGAGGAAAGTATAGAAAAATAGGAGAGAAGTAGGAAAGAAAGTAAGAGAGAATACAAAAAATAGGAGGAAGTATAGAAAAAAAGGTGAGAATCAAGGGAGAGAGAGAAAGAGAAATAAATTATATGACAGTTTGAAAAAAGAGGAGGAAATTATATATAAAAAAGTGAAAAGAAGTGGAAAAGAGATAGGAGATAAGTAAACATTAGTATAGTATTAAAATAATATAAGTGCAGTAGGAGTGATGACGAAAGAAAGAGTACAATATATATATATATATATATATATATATATATATATATATATATATATATATATATATATATATATATATATATATATATAGAGAGAGAGAGAGAGAGAGAGAGAGAGAGAAAGTCAGGCTAGAATACACTCGAGTGTATTCAGAGTAGAATACACTCGAGTGTATTCAGAGTAGAATACACTCAAGTAGTTTTCCATGATGCAATATTTTTATTTAAATCTAGTCTATTGATCTTCTTAAACATCATGTGAATAGCTCATATATAAAATTTGGGCCCATTTGGACATTTACAGGTCATGTTATGAAGACTACAAAAATTAAGCATTTCAAATTAGTTTTGTGCGTCGATTTTATTGCCCTCAGATGAGTGACATATACTCATCCAAATGAGCTCAAAATTTCACTACTATAGAAAAGGCCTTTGGCGTCGGTTATTTAAAGTATTTAGCGTCGGTTTCCAAGCGACACTCAAGTGGGCGCCGCTAAAAGTCAACACCTTAATCCTTCCCTCCACCGAAAACGTACCAGCAAGGAAACTATAAGTGTCAGTTATTAAAGAAAACCGACACTATATCATGGTTAAAGACGTCGGTTATTAAATAAAAACCGATGCCCTAACACTTCCTGCCACTGAAAACGTGCCAGCAAGGGAACTATAGGCGTCGGTTATTAAAGAAAACTGACACTATATCATGGTTAAAGACGTCAGTAATTAAACAAAAAATGATGCCATTACCATTCCCGTCACCAAACCAGTGAGGGCACACAGACGTTAGTTTTTTGCTAATAACTGATGTAATATGTCTTTGGTGTCAGTTTTATACAAATAACCGACGCCTATGTTTTGATTTTTTTTCTTATCAGTTTGCAGGCCTACTATATGGCTGGTCAGCAGGATGTAGAACCTGCAGTTCAGTTCTGAACTGTAGGTTTACAACATCCATTGATATCAACTAACAACAGGCCACAAACTTGCAAAGTCATTCACATTCAGACACATGTATTGATAGGATATATATAGAAACATGCAAAGTCATTTACATTCACATCCAGTTCCATTCATTTCATCTCTTTTCACATTCAGACATATGCAGAAACATTCATATATTGATAAAAAAAAGTCATTCACATTCACACATATGACAATTCAGAAAAAGTCATTCACATTCATAAAAAAATAATTATGAGAACAAAGTTTAGAAATATCATTCTTTATTCATCATTGTCATCAGAATCCCAATTATATTTATAAAATTCCTACTACTTGAAGGGATTTTGCCCATTCTTCTCTTACAACATCTAATTCCTCCCTCATATAGGGAGTATGTACATCTAATAACTTTCCACATGTCCTGAAGTCAGTTTTAAACACTTGTAAAGAGAATGACGTATATATATAATTAATAATATATAATAAGATTTATATATTTCTTATTATCTAATGAGACTATATATAATACCTTATGTATAGTATCGATTTCTATTGTAACATGTTTGATGATTAGGTCCATAAATCACATCACACAGTAGGCACATGCCCAACCGTTGTCTTGTGCAACACACTATAAATTGAAACATACAAAATATTTAAAAATACAAATAAGTACAGTTCACATAAATAATATATACACTGGAGTCGGGAAATTACTTTCACATTCTCCCAAATTAGTGGCTGATTCTTTTTCCTGGGGACCTTTCCTCCAACTTTTTTGAACTCTTGTAAAGCCCTACATGTTAATGTAACACATTAAATTGTATAATTAAATAGTAATGTAATAATAAATGTTAACGGATATAAAAATATGAAATATTTCTCACGGGAATAATGGCCTTTTCATTGTGTGTCCATATAATATATTCAATTCCTTCCCCGCAGGATCTAGATAATAGATAGTGAACGTCTTGGGGATAATAACTAGTAACTCCCAATGCCTACCACTACATGTAAGAAAGTTAAAAATTAATAACTCAAAATACATAATAAAAATATAATTTTCTTAAGTCCAAATTATAAGCAAAGTAAACTTACTCGACATTGAATGGAGCTATTATCACCGTCTTCTTATTTTTACTAAATATCAAAAGCAACACAGTAGTATGAAGTAACTGAAGAAGGGTCTGTATCTACTAGACAAATCAAAGATGGAACCAAAAATCCCACATGGGAAAATGCAAATTCTGTACATATAAGGTGTAAGTAGTTGCAATATATATATTACGTTTGCATTAATATATAAGAAACCAGATCACCGTATATAAAACAAGGTATATGGATGTATAAACAAGATCTCATCATATCCAAAACTCTATCATAGATGTGTTTCGCCAATCATAATAAAACAACTCCAAAATATCTTCTATAAATAGCTTGTTATCATATGGTTGACTGGCATTAATACGTATGCATTAATGCGTATGCAAAACTTATATTATGTATGCATTAATACGTATGCAAAATTGTATAAATAGATTGTTAGCTTATGATTGACCTGCAACATCCTCCAGAATAGTAACATTTATAGGATAATTTGAATCATGTTCACCTATCCATACTGCCATACCCCTACAATTAGGACCTAACAAGGCGTGTAGGTCCCTTGGAAGCCAACTTGGTACTTTAGGAGGTGGAGGTGGAGGCCGAGATGTAGCAGGTGTCTTCCTTTTCACCTGTATGTATAATTTCAGATCAATTGACTCATATATACACACTAACAAATTAATGTAATGTAAATTTACCATACAATATTAGTATAGATGACATCTGTTTTAGGCCACATTATCACTCTGCCTTCTGCCTCACCAAGCATTTCAGAATCTGGGTGGCATATGTGACCGGCCTTTTTCACGCGTCCATAAATGAACGTGGGACGAAGGACGGAATCAAGCTTTAAATTTATAACCCGAAACCTTCTAGGCCCCCGCAACTTTTATTACGGGGTCGAAGTAGATATACGGGGTCAAACACAGGGACGTGGTGACGTTTAGGACGCCACATATCTCGTTCTTTAGTCAGATAAGCCAAGATGATAGTCGATAAAAGTAAATGCTAGAACTAGTCTAGCGGGTTGTCACGATTTAAATCAAAACAAAGAAAAAAAAGAAAACAAAACAGAGCTCGTGAGTCTACTAAATAGAGAAAGAGAGTTCCTGGCTATGTAACCACAAACGGGGCAGTCTATGCACTCGTTCTCGGGCATAGACAACCCTCGAACACCTAAGCAAGTATCTAGCACGCATAGTGGCATCTGTCCTGTGGGGTCGTCCCACTCGCTCTCGCGATGCGTGACTAAAACCATCAACAATATGTCATCGACCATCTCTCAAGGGATGACATATCAACACCTCGGAATATACTAAGTTCCCTCTCGGGTCTTAGGATATTCTGGGGTGTTAGGAACAGAATACCTCAGATCGTCCTCCTCTCGGGTTCAAATCCAAACTATCTTCTCTTAGCTATTCCTACAACGGATCCCTCGATACAGGAAAAAATAGCAGTTCAAGCGAGTAAGAGATCAACCAAACTAGCAATCATAACTTGGAAAGAGAAAATAGAACATGCAACATACTAGATATGATATGAATCTACTTGCTTAAGGCAAAAGTATATAAACATGCCCGGATCGGGCTGCATAGCCAAGAAGGAGCTAACTAGCCATAGACAAGCATAGCTGGCACCGAACAAAGATGGATAAACATCATTTGTACAAGAAACAAAGGAATGCATTAGAATGAAAGAGAAGAGGGAAGAGATATATCCCGTAGAGGAGAGGTGGCTCTCGCTCCTCGGCCTCTATGCAGGTCGGATCTCGGCCCTTGGGTCTTCTCTTCGTCCCTATGGACTCCTCGGCTCACTCTCTCTCTAGACCGTATCAGGCAGCAGCTGTATCGGTCGACACAGCCGTATCGGTCGACGCAGCCGTATCGGTCGACGCAGCCGTATCGGTCGACGCAGCCGTATTGGTCGGCAGACTATTTGGGGAACTCGACATACTAGCTCCTTGGTCTAGGCACTAGCTCTTGCCGGGTCCTCCCTCCGGCTCCTCCTCTGCTCTGTAGGTTGGCAGCTGCTATTTATAGGCAGCGAGTTGATGGGAGTTGTAGCTTTTATTGGTCCACATGTCCTTCAACTGTGGCTTCGATCTTGAGGCATCAGGCGGCCGTATCGGGCGATGGCCGTATCAGGCGAAGGCCGTATCGGGTGGCGGCCGTATCGGGTAGCGACCGTATTGGGCAGCGCGGCCGTATCGGTCGGGCCCTATTGGTCAGCTGCTGGAATTCTTGTCTTTTCAGGTTCGATACTTGAGAGTCCCAAAATTGGCTAGTTTCGGTGCCTGCAAGTCTAAAACAGGCTAATTAGCTACATTATTGGCTATTTTCACTACATTATCTAATGGAGAGACAGAAAACATAAAACATGAACAAAAGAGTACATATTAAGACAAAAGTGGCACAAAACTATAGATAAAATGCATAGAAAATATGCGCTAATTTGGGTGTTGTCAACTACCCCAAGCTTAAAACTTACTTGTCCTCAAGCAAGACTGTGCTCAAAGAACAAAAGATAACATCCAAATTAAGCTTGGCAATAAATGCTAAGGTTAATAAAAATAGTTTAAAGCATCAATACTCTTGATCCATGTCATTTCAGAACAAACCCCCACCAAACAAGCACAATCCTGCCAAAACAAGATCAAAGAGTGTCCAGGCAAGATTAAGCGAATTAACTACAGCCTGCCGATACTCATGAGGGTTTGAATCATAATTATTTAAACATGAAAGAGTTGTCATTTAGGTGATCAAGGTGATGAGAAATGAGCCATCACCATGAATCCATGCATACCATTCAGGAATACCATGCCTCTCACTTATTCATGTCCTAAGGAACAAAGCAAAAAGCCTCTAATGACTTCTGAGGATCCCGATCTGCGTTAGGTTGGTCCATGTAGCGAGCAACAGTCCCTATAGTCCAAACCAGTTGGTCCAAAGCAGTGAGATGAACTCCTCGTACTGTGCCCGAACCAACCCTGCTACTGAGACGATCTCATAGGTCACTTAGGGGGTTCCTAGTGACTCTCTAATGAGCTTTTAGAGTGGTACTACCAGGCACGAAATATCCGAATTCATGAGCGCAGTCATACACCGGCTGGGCACCATCCTCAACTCTCCTAAAAGAGAAAACAAGCGCTCATTTATTGTTAACACTCAAGCTTTTATCATCTGCATTCTATTTTTAGGCTTGGGTGAGAACTATATAGATATTTTTGGGATTTTATGGGCGGCCAAACCTCTTTTGCATATTTTTATATTTTTCATCTTTTTGACTCAATCTAATGTGAGAAGGCACGTAGTCCATCAAGGAGAAACATTTCATCTTGATCATAGCTCAAAGCCCATCATAATCTACTTGATACCTGTGTGAGAAGTAGTAATTATGATTCAAGAATCCTTAGAATAGAGGCAAGCTTGTGAAATTCACAGCTAGGAGACTTTTAATCATGATTTAGCTCATTCCAACGGTCCTTTACCATGGATTTGTAATTCACAACATAGATCAAGGGAATTTAGCTTTAAGCTATGAAAAAGGGACATAACCTTAGATTTATTACCAAACTCAAGGAAAGAGTCAAAGAGCAAGTCAAGCGAGAGGTCAAGCAATTTTTAAGATGAAAACTGTGCAATTAGGCATAAAGTCAAGCATTTATCTATTAGAGTCGCACCACATAGCCATAATTGTGAAGCTACAAGCTTACTCTATATGCAAGAAATAAACATGCATGCAAGAAGGGTGAAGAGAAAGAAGGGCGAAGCCTACCACCCCAAGCTTAAGAGTTTGCTCATCCTCGAGCAAGACTTAAACTTGAAATAGTGAGGCGAGAATGCATGATTGTTAATGGTAGTTGTTGAAGTTCTAAAGATGATGCATGGATGAAAGGATATAAAATAGTTAGAGGAAAGAAACTAACAAGAACATGAAAAGCAAAATTTATTGAAATAAAAGGGTGGGAGGGTGGGTAATAGAAAAGGGGGTGGCTGCCCCACGATTCTGACACTGGGATCCCAAATTCTGAGTTTTGGGACCAGTGTCACCTGTGTCTTGCCGACGAGTTCTACCACATAATATGAGTAGAATAGGCGGATGTGTTGGCCCTGTCGAGTCTGAAGAAGAAAAGTAAAATCTGGTGACTCGGTGAAGTCATCTTTGTGCTGGAAGTGGCTTGAACTGCACTGGGATGAATTCTTCCCTCAAGGTACCTTTCATTATATGATTATGAAAATGAAGGTCATGGGATATCGACATAGGATGAGATAGATGAGAGAGGTTGGACATCATCTTGAGGACTCATATCTTCTCTCTCCATCTCTACACTTGAGGTTGGATGCTCAGATAAATCTTCATGTACTTTCTGAGTCATCCAATCATCTTCTAAGAAAAAAGTACCCCCTGAAGAATCTATTTGTAGTTCTACCACCCCAAGCTTATCACCTAGCGTGGAGTCAGGGGTGTCTTCATGCTCAGCAACCATGTTGTAGTAAACTGTCCATCCTACCCCCTTGACATCCACCAAGCCTTGTAAAGGGATGGTGGCAAATGATGGCTCGTGTTTCTCCAACTCATCTTCATTACTATACTCACTGCTCCATGTCGAGCAGTTGTCATCATCGTCGTCGTCGTCTAACAAATTGTTCCAAACCATGGTTGACGTACTTCTCAAAGAAAAATGACAAGTCTCAATATGAGAAATGTCACTCTGGTCTGGTTCAATATCTGACTCTGGTTCCTCAAACCAACCTTCTGGTTGTGAGGTCGATTGGCTTTTTGAGTCTTCATCATCGTCATCATGGACCCATTCATGCCTATGACTTATTTCTTCCATTGGTTCATCAACTGGGTCATCTGGATAGAATGAAGGGCTTTCCCAAGTGGGTTGGTCTTCACAGAAAAATCCTGGTGAATCCAGTTGATGGTCTGAATAGGATGGTGATTCATACTCCACTTCATACCCAATGGAATGGTCTTGATGACTAACATCTTCATTGTCTTGTGATGGCAGTTGTAACCGAATTGTAACCAGATCGATGAGCTCTTGGAGCCTCCTGCCTTATTCAACATCTTTATCATTAAGTTGTTGTACTTGAGCAGCAATGCTTTTGAGACTCGTCGATTCTGCCATGCACATGTAAGGGGAACCCGCTGTATCAAACTGATGCTTTAGGATGGACCCTTGTTCAATGGTTTGAATTATACTATTACTGCGGTCTGGAGCCCCAGTGGCTGCTTTGAGATGATGCTCCTGCTTGTCTAATAGTTGCTGGAGCGGATCGACGTTTTCTTGGAGATGAGGAACTAGCGAGGTGAGTGCCTTGACACTTTCTCCAGCTAACTCCACTGCCTCGATCAGTTCTTGATCCCATGATAGCATGGGAGTCTATGGTTGACTGGCAGTTTCCTTTGTTGGAATTTCAACATATGACGACGGTGGAGGTGAGTATAACTCGACTAGTTGCAGAGCACGACCTTCAATTATTTCCCAGCAGTCGGAACTGCGGAAAAACTCGGGAGGACAGGTGGACAAGATGACTTGTCTTGCGGAAGCAAGGTCCATGGCTGAAAAAGGTATGAGAAAAAGAAAAGTGATTTAGTATATATGAACAAGTATGTGTAAAGTAAGAGGAAAACTATGCATGTATATACAAACTTATAGTGATAGAACAAAATCTACTAGGTGTGTAAATGTGGAAAACCACGTCCCCGGCAACGGTGCCAAAAAGTTGACCGACCTTTTTCACACGTCCAGAAATGAACGCGGGACGAAGGAAGGAATCAATCTTTAAATTTATAACCCGAAACCTTCTAGGCCCCCGCAACTTTTATTACGGTGTCGAAGTAGATATACGGGGTTGAACACAGGGATGTGGTGACGTTTAGGACGCCACAGATCTCGTTCTTTAGTCAGATATGCCAAGACGATAGTCGATAAAAGTAAATGCTAGAACTAGTCTAGCGGGTTGTCACGATTTAAATCAAAACAAAGAAAAGAAAACAAAACAAAACAAAGCTCGTGAGTCTACTAAATAGAGAAAGAGAGTTCCTGGCCATGTAACCACAAACGGGGCAGTCTATGCACTCGTTCTCGGGCGTAGACAACCCTCGAACACCTAAGCAAGCATCTAGCACGCACAGTGGCATCTGTCCTGTGGGGTCATCCCACTCGCTCTCGCGATGCGTGACTAAAACCATCAACGATATGTCATCGACCCTCTCTCAAGGAATGACATATCAACACCTCGGAATATACTAAGTTCCCTCTCGGGTCTTAGGATATTCTGGGGTGTTAGGAACAGAATACCTCAGATCGTCCTCCTTTCGGGTTCAGATCCAAACTATCTTCTCTTAGCTATTCCTACAACGGATCCCTCGATACAGGCAGAAATAGCAGTTCAAGCGAGTAAGAGATCAACCAAACTAGCAATCATAACTTGGAAAGAGAAAATAGAACATGCAACATACTAGATCTGATATGAATCTACTTGCTTAAGGCAAAAGTATATAAACATGCCTAGATCGGGCTGCATAGCCAAGAAGGAGCTAACTAGCCATAGACAAGCATAGCTGGCACCGAACAAAAATGGATAAATATCATTTGTATAAGAAACAAAGGAATGCAATAGAATGAAAGAGAAGAGGGAAGAGATATAGCTCGTAGAGGAGAGGTGGCTCTCGCTCCTCGGCCTCTATGCAGGTCGGATCTCGGCCCTTGGGTCCTCTCTTCGTCCCTATGGACTCCTGGGCTCACTCTCTCTCTAGACCGTATCGGGCGGCAGCCGTATCAGTCGACACAGCTGTATCGGTCGACGCAGCCATATCAGTCGACGCAACCGTATCGGTCGACACAGCCGTATCGGTCGACACAGCTGTATCAGTCGGAAGACTATTTGGGGAACTCGACACACTAGCTCCTTGGTCTAGGCACTAGCTCTTGCCGGGTCCTCCCTTCGGCTCCTCCTCTACTCTGTAGGTTGGCAGCTGCTATTTATAGGCAGCGAGTTTATGGGAGTTGTAGCTTTTATTGGTCCACATGTCCTTCATCCGTGGCTTCGATCTTGAGGCATCAGGCGGCCGTATCGGGCAGCGGCCGTATCGGTCGGGCCCTATCGGTCAGCTACTGGAATTCTTGTCTTTTCAGGTTCGGTACTTGAGAGTCCCAAAATTGGCTAGTTTCGGTGTCTGCAAGTCTAAAACAGGCTAATTAGCTACATTATTGGCTATTTTCATTACATTATCTAATGGAGAGACAGAAAACATAAAACATGAATAAAAGTGTGCATATTAAGACTAAAGTGACACAAAACTATAGATAAAATGCATAGAAAATATGCGCTAATTTGGGTGTTATCAATATGACAGTGGAAGATCCCTCCAATTGGGGAGTATATGTATCGGGCTCACAGGAACCGTACTAGTTGGTACTGGAGTCCCATGAAAAATCTCCCCTGGAAGGGCTGGGTAAGCCTGTGTGTCTACGACAATATGTTCTTGACTTTTTAGATGGCATGACTTCAACCCCTACAAATTTACGTAAAGAATGTTATATAGATATATACATAAACATATCATCTTGAAAAGACTAGCTACTATATATGTCATGAAAATACTTACATCAAACGTGCTAGGTGGTGGGTCTACAGGATTACTCGCAACCTCTACAGTAGGAGAAGAGCGGCCTACCACAGGTATTGTCTGAGTGGCAGTCTGAGACACCTACCACTTGCTAATTGCTTCATTGACTCTCTTATCAAGTGTTTCCTCGACTCTCCTATCAAGTGCTTCCTCGAATCTCCTATCAATTAACTGATCTACTTATACATGGACAAAAGAAACGCTAGCTTCTGATTATTGAATTCTCTTTCGAAATAACATTCTAAAAAAAGAATAAGTTACCTCAACTTGTGAAAGTCCTGCTTTTGGGACTGGTTTGTGCTGTGATGGCTCAAATAATGATTTGATGCCCACACCAGCGCCTGCACCCCTAACATGTCCAGGATGCTCTGGGTTACCCAGAGCAACTATCAATTCATCCCTTGTGCCCTCAGGGATGAACTTGCCTTCCTTCCTCTTCTCGTGCAGCTCCCGCTAATCGCCATCAACAGAAATTGGTAAGTAAACATAACAATAATCAATATTGATCGATTTCTCTAAGAGTTGAATTTTACCATTTTTGCACCCTCCTCAGCAGTTGCGGGCTTCATTATATCTCCCTTCTTGTTTTGCCTCCCAACTATCCACATAGCATGGCGAGGCAGAGGTGAGGGACCAATAGTAGAGGACTCCTGAGTAGCAGCAGACTGAGCAATAGACTCAGCCTGTAGTCTTTGGCAAACGCCTGCATAGCCTCTTGGACCCATTGTGTGGTCATGCACATTCACTGCACGTCTTGCTCTTTGAGCATCACTGATAGCCTTGATAGTAAGAACATTGATTTGGTTAGTAACACTAAAGGTTAATCTTGAATATATGAATACATAAGAATGTATATTAATTAAATTGGGAGTGGCGCTTAATACCTTGAATTCATCCATTTTTCTTTGGGTAACAAACTCCTCCCAGTCTTTGGTGTCCAGGTAGTTCCATTGCTCAGTGGCTGCCTTCTTCCTAAATTTATTTTTTAAAGAGAATACAAATAAAAATTATTAGTGTAGAGTTAGTCAAAAAGTGATCAATGTCGAGAATTGGAAATCAATCAAGAACCTCTTCTCAGCATCGTGTATGTAATCTCGGGTGAGATTTTTCCTATAGTTCCTTAGGACCCTCCCACAACATTGCATCATGCATTTACGATGCAACTTTTCATCCAAATCAAATATACTCCGCAAAATAGAATTTCTATTTACTAGTATCCTAAAAATCAATAATCTAAAAAAATAGAATTGCAAATAATAATAACTCACTCATAGTTCCTTCCATACTAAGTCTTTCTTCCCCTTAGGAACTTTATGCCAGGATTCAAAAAAAGGACTACAAAGGTTACGAGTAAGAACCTCACGATATGAAATAAATGAGTTGTGGTTTACTCCAACTGAATTTCCTCCATGATCGAAATCCACAGCCAGTTTGGGTCCATTGCCCCTTTGCTGTTGTAACTTGTTCATCATTGTGATGCCCCTCACTTTCTCAATTTTTTTGCTTCTGATGAAGTGCCCCAATTTCTTCGAGGGGTACATCACCAACCTAAAATTTGACAAAAAAACACACTTATAGGATATAACTATAAATGAACATATAGATAGAAATATAGGATATATTTTTAAAACTTACATTGTGAGGCGACACATTGATATCCTCACCCTCACGGTAATCATCATCACGATCATCATGCTCATGCTCAACCATCTGAAAGTGTCATTAAAAAATCAAACATTTAGCATTTTACATAACTATAAGATAATAAAACATTGTAAAGTTCACATTCAGAAAAATAGAACATATAAAAAATATAAACATGCATGCCTCTAACATTGTGATCTTTTATCAATTAACAATCCTTCATTGTGATCTCCGCGCACATACAAGTCATCATTAGCTTCAATATTTGGTGGTATTGGCAACCTAATTGAGATTGGACTGGAGTCATCATACTTATCATAGTACTCTTCTTCATCTATAGGATCTTCAATGAACTGTCTTTTACCATGAAGAACAACCGACCATTTATCATTTGCAGGACCATCGATATAAAATACTTGTTTTGCTGTGATGCCAATATGAATGGTTCACCCTTCTCTCCAATCTTTTCAAAGTTTACTAATGTGAAACCCAATTCATCCACTATAAATCCTTTAGTTCTATCAACCCAATTACATTTAAAAAGCGGAATTTTGAAATCTACGTAGTCAAACTGCCATATGTCTTCAATGACACCGTAATATGACATTTTAGCTTCACGTGGTATCTTATCCTTTACACTTGCAAAAAAAATGAGGACACTTGAAGGGTGACCCCACTATTTTGGACGACACTCTTATCATCTTGACGCTTTGTGTAATATGAGAATCTATTTATGTCAAACCCTTTATAAGACATAACATTTAATTTTGGTTTAAAGGCGAGGCATTTGATAGTTTCAGTAAGATTATCTGGTGTTTGAGATAGTTGATGTAAGACTTTATCTTCAAACCACTTAATAAATGTCTTGTTATACTCTCTAGCAAGCCACATTGAATTGGCTCGAGAATATTGTCTCTTGATGAAATTGGTATGTTCCTCGATATAAACACTCACTTCATCGATGTTGTGTAAAATATACAAGTGACCTTGTTCCAACTGCTCACGGATGATTACTTTCATCCGTGATCCCAAAATTGCTTTGCCAAAATGCTCCTCAATATTCTTGTCATTAACAGGAGCGTCAATACCACTAAGAAAGTCATTGCAAAAATCCATAACCTCTCTTGCCGAATAACCCTTAATAATACCCCCTTCAGGACGATAATGGTTTTGAACATCACCTTTAAAAATGCTCATGTATCATTCAAAGGGATACATCCAATGCAAGAAAACTGGTCCCAACATTTTCACTACCCTAGTCAAGTGGACAACAAGATGTACCATGATATCAAAGAATGAAAGAGGAAAATACATCTCAAACTGACATAGGGTAACAACCACTTCTCTTTGCAATTTATTGAGAGTATTAGGGTCAATAACTTTACTGCAGATACTGTTAAAAACGAAACAAAGTCTAGTGATTGCAAACCTTACATTCTTCGGTAATATAGATCAAATTGCCACGGGCAATATTTATTGCATTAGAGTGTGGCAATCATGAGATTTAAGACCTATCAACTTCAGATCTTTCATTGATACCAATGTACGGATGTTGGATGAGTAACCCTGTGGCACCTTAACATTTACCAAGCATTCACAAAAAGCTTTCTTCTCCTTTCTCGACAACGTGTAACCAGCGGGAGGTAAGTATGTTCTCCGATCTCTACTAACTACTTCTATTAATTTTGTCCTTATTCCCATTTCACGTAGGTCCATTCTGGATTTTATCCCATCTCTAGTCTTACCTGGTATATTCAACAGAGTACCGATGATACTATCACAAACATTTTTCTCAATGTGTATGATATCGATGCAATGCTTGACTGCCAAAGAACTCCAATAAGGAAGATCCCAAAATATTGACTTCTTCTTGAATAAAGATTTGTCACTCTGTGTGGCCATCGTACATTGTGATCTCTTACCAAATTCATTGGCAAAGTCTCTTACTCTTTCATAAACATCCTCCCCTGGTATAGGTTTAGGTGCACTCTGTTCCTGATTCCGTCTATTGAATGCTTTGCGCAACCTATGATACACATGGAATTTTGGAAGAAACCTTTGATGACCAAGATATACAGTCTTTTTGTTATGTTTTAGTCGTATTGAATCAGTGTTTTCTTCACATATAGGACACACTTTAGATCCTTTGACACTATATCCAGAAAAATTCCCATATGTTGGAAAGTCATCCACATTGAAAAACAACATACCGTGCAAATGAAATGTCTCTCTTCATGAAGCATCATATGTCATCACAACTTCACCCCAGAGTTTCTTCAAGTCATCAATCAGAGGTTCAAGATAAACGTCGATATCATTTCCAGGTTGTTTAGGGCCCGATATCGATAACGACAACATAACGTACTTATTTTTCATACACAACCAGGGAGGAAGATTATATATAACAAGCATAACTGGCCAAGTGCTGTGTTGGATGCTCAATATCCCGTATGGATTCTTCCCATATGTACAAATCCCAAGTCTTATATTCCTGACTTCTTCACCAAATTTAGGGTACAATAAATCAATCTTCTTCCATTGTGGGGAATTAGACGCATGTCGTAGGATCCCATCATTATTTTTCTTAACATCTGCATGCCACCTCAAATTCTTTACATCTATCAGATTGGCAAACAAGCATTGAAACCATGGTATTATAGGTGGATACTACATCACCTTGGTAGGAGAACCGGTTTTGGACTCCCCCGAAGTCGTCAATTTATACCTTGACGCACCACATTTGGGACAATCTTTTAAATCCACATAGTCCTTTTGAAATAATACACAATCATTCAGGCATGTGTGTATCTTCTTGGCCTCCATTTCCATTGGGCACAACAATTTCTTTAATCGGTATGTTGAGATTGACAGCTCGTTTCCTTCAGGAAGAATTTCTTTCAACAAAGACAACAATGACGTGAAGCTTTTGTCGCTCCATCTATTGTTAGCTTTCATCTTATACAATCTCAACACATCGCTATGCTTCGTAAACTTACAACCTGTGTATAACGGTATCTCAACACCATGCACAATGTTTCTAAACATGAGAGGTGGATCGTTGTGCTCTACCCCACAACTATCCAACATCGCATCAACAATGTCTATTGGAACTGGTTCGTTCACATCTATGTCATCGGAGGCAATTTCCTCTTCTACACAAGCACTACTATCGACATCCACTGATATTAGGTTTGAAATCTCTCCATGCAAGTGCCATTCTATATAGCCTTGTACAATCCTGTTGCACATGACATGACTTTTGATTTCGTCACCAGTGCTGCCTTTCAAGTTGTTACCACAATGCCTACATGGATAGTAGAACCTATCTCCAGGTTGTTTCCTATGTTCCTCGGCAAATCTAATAAATTGATCAAGACCAAAAATAAACTCTAGGGTGTAGCAATTTGGAATGGACATCCATGATCTGTCCATTCTATGATCAAAGAGAGAACAAGTATATATTAGAACAAGATTAGGGTCTAGGGTTAAAAGATTATAGTTTATGGTTAAAACTTTAGGGTTTAAGGTCTTATATATAATAAATGTGTACAACCTATCCCATTCCTGAATACCTAATCTCACTAGTAAGTGTATAATATGTATTGGGTTTTCAAGAAAATTTCGGCAGCATTTCCCCACGTTCTCCAAGTACATATGTACTTAGAGAACAAATGGGGAAATGTTGCCGAAATTTTCTTAAAAACCCAATACACATTATACACTTACATCCTAAGTGAGAATAGGTGTTCAAGAACAGTCCCAAACCGAGGACTATCCATGATTTACTCCTTCTAGGCCAATAAAATATAACACCAGTCCCTTGTTCACAACCCCATTCAATACACAATTTTCTTATAAAAACACTTGTAGACAGCCATAACAACATAGAAAAAAACTCAACATGTCACAACAGAAACATGTCCTTAACCTAATATACAAATATTTGTAACAAAACTCATTAGGAAGACCATTCACATTGTTTCCTGCAAGAACATCATGATCTCCCCATACCTCATCTAGGCTCGTCATCATATGTGTGATACATAAGCTTAATACAACATTATTTAAAATCCATGATGTTCATGTGACATCAACTTAGGGTTACAACAACATAGAGAGAGAAAATACTCTATCATTATAATAATCACACAAGAGGCTATGTACCATCATCTCTTACTTGCATTAGGTTAGGTTAAAAATTATGTGCTGAATTAGGTCAAGCATTGTCATCATATATGGAGTCAACAACACATGATGAACATATAGTCCAGTAATCTACATCAACCGTTCTAATTTGGGGCTCAGGATGTGTGGGGGAGTGTTAATAACCATGAAGCAGATAATAGGTGCAGAAGCAGAAGAGGAGGAAGAAGGGTACCTTTTGAGGAAGAAGATGAGTGACGACGAGCAAGCGAGTAGGGAGTAGGGATCGGCGGCGGCGGTGAGCAGGGACCGACGACAGCGAGCATGTGAGCAGGGAGAAGGGACCGGTGGTGGCGGCGAGCAGGGAGCAGGGAGCGGCAGTGGCTAGCAGGCGAGCAGGGAGTGGCAGTGGCGGTGAGCAGGGAGTAGGGAGCAGGCGAGTAAGGAGCAAGGAGCGGCGGAATCGTGAGACCTGAGCTCAATCGAGAATGAAACAGAGAAAGGGGAAGAGTCTGGTTCGTGTGGGTGTTATTGAGTTAACAATAGACGTCGATTATTAAAGAAAGTCGATGCTTAACATAAAAGGCGTCGGTCAGAACAATTAGAAAAACTGATGCCTATCTACATATGCCGACAAAAAAATTGTTCTGGAATTATGACCATAGTCGTCGGTTGTCGCTGAAAACCGACACCAAAGGGGGGTAAAAATTTCGCGGGGATAATGCCCAAAAATTCATCAACGTCATTTATTGTAAGCAAACTGACGATAATAATGGACCCAATTTCTGTCTCACGAAAAACCTTTATTCGTCGGTTATTTTGTCAACAACCGACGACGTATGTTAAATTTTAGAGGTGATTTTTTTCACTGGAAAATTTGGATTTGGCGATCGATTTTAGGCGTCAGTTTCTTATTGAAGAACCGACGCTAAATAAAAAGTGATACCCGTGTCTGGCCTCTCTTCACAGATAGATGTTAGTTTGTATATTCAACCAACGTTGTAGGGTTTAGGCATCAGTTTTTTGTATACACCGGATGCCTGTAAATGTGACATTTTAAGCTATTTCTGTAGTAGTGATTGCATGTAGCCTAATTATAGTGTAACAATGAAGATCAATGGTTTACATTTTGCAAAAAAAAATAGTCTTGATATGCAAACGCCACTTGAGTGTAGCATGCGATCTGTACAC
The DNA here is from genome assembly GCA_963693085.1 of Alisma plantago-aquatica. Lineage (NCBI taxonomy): Eukaryota > Viridiplantae > Streptophyta > Magnoliopsida > Alismatales > Alismataceae > Alisma > Alisma plantago-aquatica. The sequence continues at coordinate 1,011,198,321 of OY856411.1, forward strand.
TCGAGTGTATTCTAGCCTGACTCTCTCTCTCTCTCTATATATATATATATATATTATTCTTCAAAAGTATGCCAACGTTAGTCTTGTCTGAAAGTATTTTTGTAAGGAATCTAATTTTTTTATTTCAACAAAAAATTCCTATGAATAATATGAAAAATATGTTTCTCTCCCCTCTCGTACTATCTGAATAGTTTTAAGTATGCTTTGGTTCTCTGCTCTCTCTTTACTACTATTCTAATACTTTAAAAGAACATTTGTATAGTAAGAAAAAAGAGGAAGAAGCTATAAAAAAAGAGAAGGGAAAAGAGAGAAGTAAATATTAGTATTGTACTTAAAAATATTTGTATAGTATGAATAAAGAAGTGGGATGTATAAAAGAACAGAGGGTAGGAAAAAGAAAAAGAGAGGAGAGAAATAAAATTAGTACTCTCTTAGAAGTGGTCATTCATGCAATAAGAGAGGATAAGTACACATCTATCATATTATATTTTGTCTCAATGTATATCAATATTAGTCTTGTTGAAAAATATTTTTATTAAGAATTTGATCCTTTTTATTTCAATAATTTATTTATTAAGGAATAAAAGTTATAAGAAAAGTAATTTTCTTTATTAAATTTAATATATTGTATTCACTTTTTAAAAAAATTAATGGAAATAATAAGTGGACTTTTCTGAGTTTAAAAGTTCATGCAACTGCAACTGCAACTATTCACTTTTAGTCCAACCAGTTGAGCCCTAAACTAGAGTTACGCTACCCATAACACACCCGATTTCTCAGTAGTATGCAAAAGTCTGAACCCTGCCGTTTTGGGGATGATACGAATCTCCTACGCACATCAGAATCCGAAGAGGCGTTCTTGACTCACGAGCTTCTCACAACTCCTCTCTGCCATCCAAGTATTTACTAGATCTATTTTTCTCTCCCTAGGATCTCTCCTCCCACTCACTAGCACTCTCGCGGAAGTACTAAACGTCGATTTTTCAGATTCCTCAACTGTTACCCTTCTCCCTCACCAAGCTCTACCACAACTACCCTTGCTGATCTTGATCTCCGCCACAACCTTAATGCTCCCCAGTAGTATAATATTTCTAACTTCGAGGGATTTTTGACAGTCCTACCAGAGATCTTACCGATTGTGGGCATCTGGGATCGTTGCAGGTGGTGTCACATGTTGTATCTCGTAGATCGTCAAAGGTAATGTGATTTTTGAAATCATACACTTATTTTCCCCCTAAATGTAGATTAAAATACCCTGGTTTGCGTGTTTTCCCAAAATCATGAACAATACCCACTTGTTCATCTATTGATTTGGTTGATCAATGAGTTTAATATTATACTTTTGAATGAGTGCGGTTCAGTACTATACTTTTAGACATGTACTATTGTAATACTATATTTGTAAATGTTAATGTAATGTCAAATATGCGTCTACAACTGTGGTTTAGGCAGTGCCAAACGCTACTCCGTAGTGGTGAAGATAATGCATTTTTATTTATGAATAAATAGAAGTGTGATAGAAAAATGATAACCTTTTTGTAGAAAAATGACATGAATGCACATAATTTTGACAAAGGCTACATAAGAAGAGATTGACTGTTAGTATTGCACTTTATGTACTATAAAATGTGGTTGTTAGTATTGTAATTTTTATACAATGTGTCTATTAGTAATGTACTTCTTGTATATATTTTTGTCAAATGCAATATTATGAATGTATGAAAAAATGTGGTGGTTAGTACTACACTTCATGTACAATGTAGATGTTAGTATAATACTTTTTGTATTGCAAAATGTGACTACTAGTATCGTACTTCTTGTACAATGTGTTTGTTATTACTTTACTTATTGTAACAATTTTGTCAAATACTACATTTTAAATGTATGAAAGCATCTGTATGTATCGTACTATATGTCTAGCATTGTACATCATGTATTGTACGTCATGCACTGTATTGGATTGTTGAAATTATTTTGTACAAGTACTTCCCAAAATATTAATTGTTTAATGAATTAACCTACTAGTGATAAAGAATTATAAAATTAATACATAGATAATTTAATAACTAATAAAATTAAAAATGAGTCTTGATGGTTTTACTATTTCATATCAGTAGTAACCAATGGAACTGTTACAATTATTAAGATACAAAAAATATAATGGGGGCAGTGGTAATAAGATTTGAGGGGATAAGTATATTTATGCTAGTATTATACGTCTTATATTGTACGTTTTGTACTATACATCTTGTACAATATACCTTGTAAGTATAAGGAAGATTATCAAAAGATGTTAGTACTATATTTCTCATAATGTACATCTTGTACTTACATAAAAATTGAGTCAAAAATAATAATGATTATGCATAAACAACAATTGTAATGTAATGTTATGTAAAGTATTGTATATATGATTAAAATTTGAAAGTTGTATTGTTGTGCATATATAACAACATTAGACGCAACATATGAAATAAATTACAAATAAAAAGTATGGACAATATGTGTGTGTTTGAGAAGAAATTTGGATTGGGAGAAATCGAGAGGCAACACAACTTTTTGAAAAAATAGAAGGAATCAGAGATGAACAAAAATTAAAATCTAAATACTTTTCATAATTTGTGGTGGATTGAGATATCACAGGTGCAATTCATTAGAGAGTGGATACAGTAACTGTATTTTATATGCCCTTTGCATGACTTTTGTATGTGTAATAATAAATATGAATGACTACAGGTGGAATATTTCTGGAATATTAAAACTTGCTTTTTCCCATACTCTGGGTATACCAGCGCGTGAGTGAGTGACTGTGGCTATTTTCCTAAATTGTACCCTACTATGCTCAACCAAACTAGCCCTTATTGAAATCCGTTCTAAGAAAACCGCCTTTCATTCCCGTGTGCTAATTGAACTGTGGCGTTGTTGGTGTACTAGCTAATCTTGTCTAACCAACCCGTTGACACTTTAATTAATTGCGATAATTATGCTCTTGCTGTGTGACTTGCTAATGCTATATTAATTGCATGGTGTCGGTGTCGAGTTCAGATTTATTGTTCCTCTTTATATGATGAATAGATTGCTCCTTCCGTTATCAATTTACACGTGTCCCTGTCTATCAATTTATAGGTTCCGGATTTTGTTGGCAGTACAAATAGTACAATCTAAAACAAGGTATAGCCAGCTTCTTGTTAAACAAGAAACAAAAAATTGTGATGGGTCGGTGCCGGCCTCGCAGGGGATCTGGCAAAATACCAAACAGATTTGCGTTACTAATGACAGTAGTCGTCATGCCTTCCACTACTTCCATAATTTCTGTAGTGGTGGTCACAACCTTTTGAGAGCCAACATAGTGCTATCTCTGCTTATGCTGCCCCGATTTATGCCCCGATTTGGACAGTTGTTGGGGTGGACACACTCGTGACGCAAATATGATCGGTTTGCTCCATTTCTCAAAAGGAAAAACAAAAGTGAAAGGCTCAAATTACCGCCTAGCGAAGTGTGAGAATAACAATGGGAGCGAAGTCAGTAGTAAGCACACACATCCAACTGCATGCGGTATTTATATGCATAGATATCAATACAAATTATAGTTTGTTCAGATCGTACAGTTGCACCACTTGAAGTATTGACTGGGTTTTCACGTATGCCATATAATCACATAACTGATGTAATAGGTTGGTGAAGTGGTCGCAGCGGTCGTTGTTGTGTGACCTAGTCTAACACTCCTCCGCAAGCAGGATGCTCCAGAGGTAGCAACCTAAGCTTGGATCGGATGAGCTCGCGCCGCGGTCCGGGCAATACTTTTATCATGGCATCGACAAGTTGGTCTTTAGTGGAGATGTATTTCACTTGTAACTTCCGTTTGGAGACAAGATCACAAACAAAATGAAAATCAACCTCAATATGTTTGGTTTGTACATGAAAAATGGGATTCTTAGTGAGATATGTAGCACCAATATCATCACACCATAACACAGGAGGTTGAGTAACCTGATGTTCTAACTCATCCAAGAGAGACCGCAACCAAACAAGTTCAGTAGTAGTATTAGCAAGTGCTCGATATTCTGATTCCATAGATGAGTGAGACAAATTCCTTTGCTTCCTTGCTGACCATGAAATGAGATTGTTGCCAAGATAAATAAGATATCCACCACATGATTTGTGATTATCCGGACAACCAACCCAATCCGCATAAGAGAAGGAGTGAAGTCATAAGGAAGAGGAAGAAGTGATGGAAAGAGAGAGAGAGTGTGTGTGTGTGTTTGAGGTAGCAGAGGATTCATTTATTAACTTACCAATGATCCTCTGTTGGACAATTAATGAACTGGGATACTTTATTAATAGGGAAAGCAATATCTGGATGAGTGAGAGTGAGATATTATAGAGCACCAACAATTTTGTGATACTGATGAGGGTCGGAGAGGGGGGAGCCCTGTTCGGTGAGCGTGAGGGTAGCGTTAAGGGGGTAGACAAAGGCTTGGCACCATCCATATGGGTTGCAAGGAGAAGATCGTGAATATATTTGTGTTGTGACAAGATACCATTGTTTGCACAATGAACCTCAATCCTGAGTAAGTAGTGTAAGGAGCCAAGGTCTTTTATTGGAAATTGGCTACTAAGCAGTCGGAGAATGGTGAGTATTTGGTCTTGGTTGTTGCCAGTAAGGATGATATCATCCACATAAATAAGAGCATAGAGAATGACATCATTCAAAGAGTATATGAAAAGGGATGTGTCTGTCTTGGACGGGGAAAATCCAAAGGATTGAAGGGCACTGCTTAATTTGTAATACCAACACTGGGGGGATGCTTAAGACCAAAAATGGAATTGTGTAGCCCATAAACATGATTTAGATGAGAGTTATCGGTGAAACCAGGGGGTTGATTCATGTATACTTCTTCAGTAAGATCACCATGGAGAAAAGCATTGTCAATGTCAAGTTGACGAATAGGCCAATTAAATGAGACAGTGAGGGATATGACAACCCATATGGTAGTGGGTTTAACCAAAGGACTGAATGTCTCTATATAGTCGAGATCCTCTTATTGGTGGAAACCTTTGGCAACAAGTTGAGCTTTATGATGAGAGATGGAACCATATGGATTGAACTTATGGATAAAAAACATTGGAAACCTATGACATTCATATGTGGGTGATGGGGAACCCAGGCCCATGTACCATTAGAGATTAGAGCATTGATTTTGGAAGAAATAGCCTCTCTCCATGCAGGACGTTTGTGAGCATCAGTGTAACATGTGGGTTCTGTGGGAAAATGGATAAGGAAGGCATTGGGAAGGGGGTGATTTGTAGTACACCATGTATGTGAGGGGTGAAGGCCTGCAAGCTAATAGTAATTGACAGGTGGCTTGGACCAGAGGGGTTTGGGATGACCAGGAGGAGATGAAGGAGGGATTGGAGCTGGTGGTGGTGGGGGAGGGATGGTAGAAGTTGTGGAAGAACTAGGTGGAATGAGGTTGGGGGGCACATACATGGGGTGGTGGAGTTGAGGTAGGATAATGTGAGGGTGGTGATGAGATGGTAGAAAGCCAAGGGAAGGAAGGGGAGGAGCTTGGCGGTGGAGTGGTGTGTTGGGAGGTGAAAGGATAGATGGTTTCATTGAAATGTGCATGGCGTGGCATATTGATGTGGGAGGTGGTGTGGTCAAGGTAACAATAGCCATGATGATGCGGTGAATAACCAAGAAAGACACATCATTTTGTACAAAAGTCAAATTTATGTTGGTTATAGGGATGGGTCAAGGGATAAGCTACACATCCAAACACTTTGAGAGAGGAAATGTCAAGAAGGGACTTGTGAAGCCATTGGTAAGGGCATGTGTTGTCAAGGGTGGGGGTCGGATGGCGGTTAATGAGGTATGTGGTCGTGTCAAATGCAAAGTGACAATATGATTTAGGTACATGTGAATGTGCAAGTAAAGCAAGTTCGGTGTCCACCAAATCCTCTGTGCCCATATGTGTGCCCATCTGTATGACCAGGAGATGTCATCCGTTGGATTGTGGGACCATAAAAGAGTGATGGTTTAGATTCAGTGGGCATACATGTGAAGGGCATAGAGGATTTGAGCCCCACAACATGTCTTATTTTATGTTTGACAGTTTCGTTCTTCTCATGTGTGTGTTGACAAGTTATGTGATGATGAATACCATGTTGCAAGAGGCAGTGTGTGAGATCACCGAACTCACCACCCCCATCCTCCACTCGAGCTTTGAAGGCACTATCTTTTATCTTCCTTGCTTCCTTCTCTTCATACTTAGCTTCCTCTTCTTTCTTGTCAAGTCTTGGCTCATGAGCTTGTAGATTCCCAATAAGATCCTCAGTTGGAATGTCACCAAGACTTATCACTTCTTCAATGGAGGCCACCTTTGACTCCCAACCCTTTAGAAGAGACCTCAAGATCTTTGAGTTGATTTCTCCTCTATCCAAAGTGTGTCTCGAAGAAGCTAGGTTGTTGATGATGATGTTGATCCTTCCTCTATCTTAGAGCATCATTCCTACTCTATTTTTCCACGGAGGTGTTGTATCGAGGTAAAAGGAGGTGCCTACCTTGGTGAAGAAGGCTCCTAGGGTTCCAAATTTCTCTATTTAGGATTTCTTAAGCTCCTCCTTGGTGATTTTGACCAAAACTAGTAAGTATCCTCCTTTCCTTCCCTATTTTCATGTTTTTAGTCTTCATTCCACCTTCCTCTAGGTCGGAACCATGGCCTTCCATGGTGAAACCCCACCTAGAACCCATAAACACCTCATCTCCATGCTATTTTGTTAGGGTTTTTCACATATAAAGTAGAGAAGGTGCTTCTTGATCGAGATAGGAGCTTTGTTGAAGAAACCATCCTCTCTAAGCTTGGGAACCTTACTTGTTGGACCTGTCCACCTTCCCTAGAGGTTCTTTGGAGGCTTACGCTTGGATCTAGGACTGACTTGGACTGCTTAGACTCTGAAGATGAGGTATGATGTATCCCCTATTCTTCTATGTTAAGCAATTCACCTATGCTTATTCATTTTCTTTGTACTATGGACATTAGCCTATACACAATGTGTTTTATTTTGAAAATCTAGGTTCAGTGAACTACCTTATTTGATATTGATCATGTGATCATGGATATTTTTTGAACTCTTATCTTATGCTTTGGTTATGATGAAACTCTAAAAGATGACATGTGATGTCTTTTTCCCACTTATGAGGTGGATGTATATGTTGGTCACTTATGTGGTAACTAGTTTATATATTTTGACTATAATTTCTACTTGCCTCTACATTTAACATGCTATGTGATTCAATAGAACTGGAGTAGTGTAATAGCATTAGTTTTTATGGCAGAAGTATTATTTCCTACAGAGAAGATGTGATATTTCCTACTCTTTTGGGATGGAAAGGAACCTCATACCCATGGCAAGATGTGCGATTCTTGGCCCATATTTTATATATTTGGGATATTGGCAGTATTCCTTTCTCTATCAGGTTTCAAGTTTATGAGACTTGGCCGCCTTTGTGTTTATATTGTTCTAGGGCTATGTTTATTCACATGCATGTAAGTTGATGATATGGGGTGTGTGCCCTAATTCTTTACATGTGCTTGTGTGTGAAATGAGATTAAAGAAATTTGATATTGGCACTCAACAAGTTTATGAGAAATAGGAAAAATATGAGCCATATTAGATTTATGAAACATAGGATAAATACATACAATCTATAAAATAAAAAAGAATCTATGGTCGTTCACAGACGGCATGGGAGAAGGCTCCCAAACATATGTAAAAATTAAATGAAGAGGAACATTCACTACAAAAAACTGGGCCATTATTCACGGGAGAGTCCTGTCACAAACCCCTCTCTACAGGCCCTCAGAAATAGGGACGGTTGAGGGTCTGGCCCTCACAAATGGTCCGTGAAGAGAACTCACGTGACAAATACCAGTGGCCCTCACGAATACAATTGTCACGGACCAACTGACCCTCAAGAATGTTATATTGAGGGACTATTTAGCCTTCATAAATATATTTTTGAGGGACTATTTAGCCTTCATAAATACATTTTTGAGGGACTATTTAGCCTTCATGAATACATTTTTGAGGGACTTGATGGTCCTGGAGAATATATTTTTGAGGGGCTATGTGGTCGTCATGAATGCAATTTTGATGGTCAATCTGGACCTTCATCAATATATTTATGAGGGACTACTGTAAATGATTTGGTTATTGATTATTGAATGATTTATTAAATGTTAATTAATTGTTACTATAGTGAATATCAAATTTTAAATGAAAACTTTGTATACATAACCTCAAGCAATATTTTTATACTAATTCACATGACATCATAAGAAGATTCAACACCAAAATGACACATAAAAATGTTAAATCACCTCAAACCAATTTTTGTTATTGAAGAAAAATATTATCCATACATTGCGTGCTCAACGTTGATATAAATAAAGAGTACATATGGTTTTAAAATTTGAGATTGATGACAATCAACATATCATGCTAGAAACTCTTAAGATCTATAATGTCTCCATATTCCTTCAAATGGTGTTGTGTTCTTCATCAATGCCACGCCTCATATGGTTAGGTACTTGAATATTCTTCTTGTAAAAATGACAAATCATTATATTAATAGAATTTAAAGTTAATACATAAATCATAGTACAACAAACAACTTACCCTTATATTTCGGTTTTGGTCTACTCCAAGGTGAATTGTCCGTCGAAATCCATCATTAAAAGTAATTCTACCCTATCAATATAAATAAAAAAAGGAATCAGAGTGAGTGCGAAGTAGAGATTAATGTAAGTGAACCAACATAGCAGTAACATTTTGATAAACTATTCACTAATGGTAAGGCTTAATTTTTAATTGGAAAAAGTCCTTACAGATGAAGCTGCGTGAGTTAAAATAGAATCTAAAGATAGATTCCAGATCAACAGAACCACAACCTGTGGCAACATGCAAAAAGGACTTATTTCATTTCAGGGGCTTGTTGGTAAGTTCTAGAGTTTTAGTCACAAAGGTTGCAACAACCAAGGTTTTTAGTGGATTGCTATAAATACCAGCCTCAACGTATTTGTCCAGGCAGAGTTTTTATTATTGAATTGCTTTTTGGAAAGCAGTCCTTCTCCTACATTGGTCTGCAATATTTTACAAAGCATTGGTGAAAAATCCCGATCTAATGCAATAGTCCTGTACAAATATCCAGCAATACATGCATTCTATAGAAGATTATGGACCTAACAAAGGAAGTTGTAACATTACGTCATTCTACATTAATCAATATGGCGAAGTCTTGTCTTTCCCCAGCTTCCTGCTTATAGAATTATTCTTTTGGACATTTGCTTCGGGAAACAATTAATAATACTAATTTCCCTTTTTGCATGTCGCCACAGGTTGGGGTGTGTCAACTCTTATTTCCAATCACACAGGCATACTACATACTAAAGTTAAATACAATTACAATGTTTATTTGATAAAACAGATGCAACATTTTACAAAATAAACATAAACTTTGATTCATATAATACATGAATCTAATCTTCCAATCTATATAAGTGAACATATTCCAGTAAATATTATGTGTGCTATTATGCAGTTCAATACATTATCTATTCAATTACATCCTCAGCAAAGCAATCCATTTTTTATGATCTTGATTGCCCTTTCCCTCATTTTCCCATTCAATATGATGATATGTAGCTATTAATAAACGTTTATACTCGTAAAGAAATATACCTAGGCAAGGAGGCACATTTTCTATCAAGCAAACCCTACTGTTCAATATATACAGATATATACGTGCAAACATACATGTATAATATATATATGAACAAAAATGAATTCATAATTAGAGTTGAACTCAACAAGGAAAGGGCCACAAACCAATTCAGACCCATATTACAACGCAAAATAATAAGAATAACAAATATATGTTTTTGAACAATTCCCAACAATTTGGAGCAGCTTGGACAGCCAAAAGTTAAAAACAAAGTAGATAGAGTTAGCCCATACAGAGAGTGGCCATTCCCAAGGTTATTAATATCAACAACCCCTTAAGAAAATGACTCCAAAGAAGGGGAAAAGCAGGGGACAAGGGCATCTGGAGCAGAAATAGTAGGCAATAATAGTATTCATCATCACAATTACTGCCATCTTTAAAGTTCGTGGAGTGTTGGTGCACAAGCAGGTATAACCTAGAGAGTGTTGGTCCACTCAGAAGTAGGCAAAAGATTCACTCTGTTCCTAAGCAAAATCTGGAACGACCACTCTATATTAATTACTCAACTATTAGTTATTTAGATAGTCTAGAAAACAGAGGTTTGATTCAAAGTTTAGACTAAACATGTGCAACTTCTTCAGCACTGACTAAAGAAAAGTCACTATAAACTTTGTATCTGAAATATTATGAATTGAGGCTTGACCAAGATATGGCTAAAATGTAGATAAGATGGAATGAATTACTTACAGGATTTAAACGCTGATTTCTTGGTGTGAAAGACACCGATGAAGATGTGGTTGGCGTGTTCTGCATTTGAGGATAACTTTGTCGATTATTACCAGAAGAAGGGGAGCAACTTTCAACTGCAGCCTTTAATAAAGTGTACATGTTAATATTCTTATGTGTATGAATATTGAAAATAATCTATAGCTGTAATGAGTTACCTGTGGCTGAAAGATCCATGGATGTCCATTGCCTTGTATGGAAAGCCTGCCTACTCCATTCTTTCTTGAATTTCCTTGTATGGAAAGTCTGCCTACTCCATTCTCCCTTGAATTGCCTTGTATGGAAAGCATGCCTACTCCAGTCTCCCTTGAATTGCTTGAATTGATTTGTCTAGAAAGTCTTCCTAAGCCATCCCCGCTTGAATTATTTTGGCTGGGAAACATGCCTACATCTGCACCATTACTTGTATTGTCTTGTATGTGAAAAGAACCCACATCCGACCTATTTGTGCCACTTTGCATGTGTAAGACACCTGTAGTATTCTAATTGGGGTATTCAGCTGCACAATCAACATTAATACCGCCATCCTATAACAAATACATCAACAATGTCAAAAAAAAATTATATATTACATTGACATAGACAACTGAATCTGAGTTACCTGTGATTGATTGTACCAAGTCATTATTTGGGAGACGGAGTTCTTCAATCCATTTATTGTTTCTTCAAGTTCCTTAAGTTTATCCTGAAATAGAAAACAAATTACAAACTGGACCTTGTGACGTGGATGCCCTTGCTTAGGAAGTAGGCTTTGCTCACTTGCAGGCCCACATCCATACTTCCTATTCTCCTGTTCATCCTCAACAATTTCTTCAACTATTACATCATTTTCAATATTGTTGGACAGTAGAGTAGGTTCATCCTCACAATTTTCTTCAATTGTGGATGGAGGGACAGCAATAGGTTGACTGGGTGTGTTGTTACAACTAGATCTAGTGAATCTTCTTCCTGCCATCCTTCAATTGACAAGGAAAAAATTAGATTATTAGTGCAGAAATGTCAGTAACAAAAGTAGTAGCTACATTTGAAAAACAAATAAATTGCGGAGAATATGAGACACCAACATATGAATATTCAGCATTTGAAAAACATATAACTTGTAGAGTACCTTGGTTTCATATCCCAAAAAAGAATAATGATGTCCTACTTGCTGGTATATGAAACAAGACTAAAACTATTGCAAACAATATGCCATATAGTAACAGTTTGCCAAAAAAATGCAATATAACATATTCCCCAAGTAAATTATTCTAGACTTGCAAACAAAATAGATAGATTAATGAACTAAACATTAGCCCCATCATTCTTTTTTTTAGTTCTATCAACAAAAGATCCCTCGGTGTCACTCCTCGTCCAAGACACATCACTAGTTACACCACCATCAGATTGTAAACCAGTCAAACAATTCTCAATAAGAGGTACTTCAGAATAATCTTTAGGAGGATGCTTTAGCACTGTGCACCAATCATCATCATTAGGATCCTTCACATAAAAGCATTGCAATGCTTGAGAAGCCAGGATAAACGGTTCCTCCTTTTTTTTTATCCTTGAAGTGTTGATTTGTGTGAACCCATACTCATCAATTCGCAACCCGTTAGAAGTGCTTTCATCATACCAAGAACATCTGAATAACGGAACTTTGATTCATGGACCATAAGTTAGCTCAATAACCTCCTCTAAGTAGCCATAGTACGTGACTTAAACATTTATAGGATTTCGATCTCTACCACTTGAATAACTTGAAGTGTCAGCATACAAATACACTCCACTATTTTGTGTAGTACATGTACTTTCAATGTGCTTTGAACGGAAATGATATCCATTGACCAAAAATCCTTCATAAGACATTCCCTCAACACAAGGGCCTTGGGATAACCATCTCAAATCATCGCTAATACTGTTTGGCCTAATCTCTCGCATTTGCATTACCTTCATAAAAAAGTAAAACATTAATGTAATCTACACTAACTTGAACATTAAGAGTGACAACAATATTTATGTTTCAGACTTACATGCTCTTTCAACCACTTAGAGAACTCCTTTGCATGTTTTGTTTCTAGGGTCCGTGGGGCAATGTTGGGTTCCATATCTTAAAGAATACACATGTGTTCACTGCTTTATAAGAAGTGTCTAAATTAATGTACAACATATATACAAATATCAGCAATAATTTTAGGACGTAATTAAATCTTACCTTCTGTAAACATCCAATTCCTCTTTATTGAAAAGGACATAACGATGGGCTTGTTCCAAAATGTGGATGTCGAAATTTCTTGACACTCCAACTCTTATTGGAGATCCATCAACATTATGAGGAGTGCGGATCAGTTTTGTCTCAAAATTATGCAAGTACCTACCACAAAATGTCAAACTTTCTTCAGCTAAATAGCCACTAGCAATACAACCAGTCGGTTTAGCTTTGTTTCTTACATACTTCTTCAAGTATCTCTATTTTGGGTACATCCACCTAGTTCGGACAGATCCGGCTTGCCTGGCTTCATAAGCTAAATGAATGGGCAAATGCATCATGATGGTGAAGAAAGAAGGAGGGAAGATTCTCTCCAACTGGCAAAGAGTGACAACAATTTCTTGTTCCAATTCTTTGAATTCCTCCACATCAATAATGTTAGAGCAAAGCTTGTTGAAAAATGAGCACAAATTAGCAATAGGCTTGTACACATCTAAGATTATGCAATGTCTCAAGGCAACTGGTAGAAGTTTATGCATAAGAACATGACAATCATGACTTTTCAGCCCAACAAGTTTTCTATCAGATTTGCTGACACACCTAGATATGTTAGAAGAATAGCCATCAGGAACTTTCAACTTTTCTAACACAGATAGGAACTAATCTTTCTGTGCATTAGTCATGGTGTAAGATGTTGGAGGCAAGTAATAGCGGTCACCTGCATCTACTGGCCATAAATCTCTTCGAATGCACATTTTCTTCATATCTTGACGAGCTTGTAAGTTGTCTTTACTTTTCTTAGAATCACCTAATAATGTGTTTAAAATATTCTCGCACACATTCTTTTCTATGTGCATCACATCCAGATTGTGTCTAACAGATAAATACTTCCAATAAGGTAGCTGAAAAAAGATGCTTATCTTATTCCAACCAGGAGGTAATGGTTGAATTTTATCTCCAAGCCTCTTGCACTTATTCATTTTTCCAAATGTGATATTTTCATATCCATCAAATTGCCTCAATATATCTTCTCCAGATAGTGGCTTAGGTGGAAGTCCAAAATCTTTTTCATCATCAAAATTTTTCCTATCACGTCTATACGGATGATTCATTGGAAGAAAACGTCGATGGAAACCATAGCATTGCGTTTTCCCATATTGTAACCATTTTGATACAGTCTCCACATTACAACAAGGACATCCCAAATCTTTCTTACCTTTAGTGCTCCTACCAGATAAGTCACCATATGCTGAGAAATCGTTAATGGTCCATAAAATCATTGCCTGCATAGTGAAGTTCCTTTTTCTATATGCATCATAAACTTTTACTCCAAGCTCCCAAAGTAGTTGCAACTCCTCAATTAATGGCTCCAAGTATACATCAAGGTCATTGCCAACCATATGTGGACCTGGGATTAATAGGGACATCATAATAAATTGTTCTTTCATAAGAAGCCAAGGCGGAAGATTGAGAGGTGTCACCAACACAGGCCAGATGCTATGTGATGCACTCATATTGCCAAATGTATTAAATCCATCTGTTGCTAATGCCAATCTAACATTGCGTGGTTCAGCAACAAGGTCTGGATACCTGGCATCAATAGACAACCATTCTGGTGTGTCTGAAGGATGATGAATATGACCATCCTTGCCTTTTACTTCTGATGGCCAAATCATATCTTTAGCAATAGATGAAGACATATAGAGCCTCTCTAACCGAGGTATCAAAGGGAAGTGATACATGAACTTAGCATCTACCTTCTTTCCCTTTGTTTTGTATTGCTTTTCATTCCATCTTGAAGCACCACAAGTATCAAAATTTTCTTTTGAAGCTGCATCTTTGCGAAAAAGCATGCAATTATTTGTACATACGTCTATAGTAGAATGATCAAGTCATAAATCCTTCACGATCGCATTTTCTTCATAGTACGTCTCCGGGAATAGACAATTTTCTTCTGGAAATCCTGAAACAATCAACTGTAACAACTTTGTGAAAGAATCGTTGGACCATCCAGATTCCTCCTTCAGAAATAGCAAGGCAACCAAATACGATAGCTTAGAATGACTTGTGCAACCTCTATAGAGTGGTTGATCTGCCTCTTTTAGTAGCTTGTAAAATATTTGTGCATCTACATTTGCAGGTTCATCTGTAGCTTCAGTAGAGTGGTCATTTGTTGTGTCACCCATACCAAACAAATCCTCCAACATCTGATGCATATTGTCAGTGCTAGGCATGTTTGGTGCCACAACAGGATTGCTCCTACCAATCACCTCCCCATGAAACGTCCAAACATCATAGCTATGCACAAATCCTTATTGTAATACATGTGAGAATACCTCCTCCTCTGTTTTAAGGTATCTATTCAAACATACCTTGCAAGGACATATTAATTTCCCCTGTCTAGTTGGTCTCTGATGGATAAGAGCAAACTCAATGAACTTTCGTAACCCTGCCTTGAATGCATCACTTCACACTCTGTTCCCAATATACATCCAACTCCGATCTATTAGAAAATCCATCTACATGAAGGAAAATATATAATAAGTAGAGGAACAGCTATTTGAGATGTAGTCATGTAGGAGATGTAGTCATGTAGGAGCAAGAATAAGTCAGAAAAAGTAGAAGAAAACTTGCAAATAGAAGTGATACTAGTAGTCTAGTAGACGTGCAAGCAGGAGATGCAAGTAAGAATCTGAATTTCTGATATGAATAACAAGGAAATAGCAATAAGAGGGGACATAGAAGTAACAAAAATTTAGATGCAATAGCAGGAACAGGAAATGAAGGAGAAATTGCAAAAAAAGAAAAGAAAAGAAAAGAAGCTAGAATAGGAGACACAAGAGGAAATAGAAAAAAATCAAAGAAACAGTAGTATAAAAGGAATGATTTTTTTGCAACAATTGCAGCAAAAGGGGGTCGAATATACAACATGAAAAAGGAAAAAGAGAAAAGGGTAGGGAATGGAGAAGACATACATGAAGTCTATCAATATACAAGAAGCAAAAAAAGAGGCAGAAGAAACATCCTTCAAGAAAAATCCTTCAAGAACTGCAATAGCATAGGTACCCACCTAATCAATAATAGTTCACAGATCCATTCATTAACTTTTTCTCACATGTCTCAACATATACTCGATTACAGGGGCTACTTATACTGTCATACTAGCTACACAGCTTCTCTTCTCAAACTAGGTGATCTCTCTACTACAAAGGAGTATTTTGACGCATGGCTATTTAGACTCTACTAAAGGAGATTCAAAGTTGTGTGTGGTCCTGATGCTATGGGTTATGTCCAACATATCCCATAGAATCTCAATATTGTAGCAGATCTCTATGCATAAAGGCACTGACAGTCTATTTCTTCTTTGATCTGATATCAACATATTGTTATTACTTATAACAAGCATTATGAGACAAATACCTAACTGTCCATATAAGTCAGCTGAAATACTTAAACATATAAGTATATGATATCATGTATAACATCTCATAAAATTAAGAACTGAAATACTTAAAATAAGTCAGCTGCATAAGACTTAACACCAACCAAGATAGAACATATGACATGCAGACCAGGACAACAGGGACAATTTCATTGTTTGGTATCTTGTTAATAACACAACACTCAAATTATGATAGTAGGAGACTGTAAACCAGCAGAACAATAGACTAGCAGAATAAAACAGTTCATATATACCAACCACTACAGAAGAAAAGAAGTTTCCTCCCAAGAGAAACATTGTAGAAGTGTCTATCCCATCTAAAAAGATTACTTTCATTGATAGCTGCTAGATATCAAAAGAGGAAAATACCCACTTCTGAAAAATGGCAATTTGGATACAGAGATGAGTAGCAATAGCCTCCAACCTGGGAGTACAATAAACACATTTAAAAATGTATATACTTTTGATTAACTTTGAAAATATATAGGGGAATCCTATCAATGAGTTTACACTCAACAACCTTACCCCGATCAAATCAGCTACATGGAAATTAAAGAATAAATGAATGATAAATTCATTAGAACTTCTACACAGAAAACATATAGAAGTATAGAAAAACCCTCTTTTTTAGGTTGTTCATCACTGAGATGTTGTTTCTAGCAATCTTTCGTAATAGGATTTTAAATTCAGATGTATGATCATTTGAATTAAATACCAAGAAAGTTGACCATAGATATCAATATTTTAGATAGAATCCTTAAGAAGGTATTTGTCATGGATCAATTTGATCCATAGACTACCTTAAGAAGATGGTTACATCATCCCACTTAAGAAGATGGATATCATTCTTGCCTTCACACTATCCCCACAAGAAATTTATAATAATTATTTCCACTTCATCACAGATAGAAGTAGGAAGTGAAAAGGAAGAGGACCAGAATTTTTGATTGGCGGACATAGTAGAATTACAAATTTCTAGTCTCCAATGGAAACTGAAATGATATGTAAATAAGTTTGGTATCTTTAAAAATCAAATGATGGGCATAGAAGCACTAAAGCATGGGCGTAAAATGAATGTAACTTCTGGTTCACTTGTATGATATGTATCATTATAAGTTAGTAGCATACCATCTTTGTGCACACTTAGCATCAATAGAATGTCTGTCATGACCATGGAAAGCTTCAGACATGCATTCAACAAAAGGTCTGCTCTTGTTGAGAAGTCTAGTCAGAAGCCTCAAGAACGAATGGGTGTTCTTAGTAATGTGGGTTCCTCCTTGATCCCTTTGTTGTTAAAACAACATTTGTATATTTGTCTTTTTTCATTTCCCCCCTCCATCTAAAATAATTCCCTTTCTTTAACATGTGGTTGTGATGCAGGCCCTAAAAGCCAATAACTATGATAATGATCCTCTGCTAAGTGCAGCTCTGTACCTGAAGATTAATTAAAGGCCGACTGCCCAGGGCTCCCATGGGACACATCCATTCCTAATATAATAGTTGGCTCTTAGGAGATCTTTGGCATGGATGGAAGATGCAGAGAAGTTCACTACAGCTGAGCATCCTCCATCCATGCCAAAGATCTCCAAAGTGCCAACTATTATATTAGGAATGGATGTGTCACATGGGAGCCCTGGGCAGTCGGCCTTTAATTAATCTCTTAGTACAAAGTTGCACTTACCAGAGGATCACTACCATAGTTATTGGCTTTTAGGTCATACATCACAACCACATGTTACAGAAAAGGTATTATTTTAGATGGAGGGGGTAAAGGAAAAAATACATATAGTATATCCAATTGTTGTTTTAGGAGGAACCCATTCATTCTTGAGGCTTCTGCCTAGACTTCTCAACCAGAGCAGACCTCTGAGATGTTGACAATGACTTAGTGTGCCTCTGCAAAATGCAAAAACACCAGGCTATATTATACTTACAACCAAAAACAAAATTAAGTGGTGACTAGACTCTTACATATTCCATTTGACCCATATAATTTTAATAAATCATTACACTTAGCTTACTACATGTCTATTTTAAAACATCAACCCATTCTCAGTCCATAGTAATATTACCCATTTATCAAACATCACAATGTGGGTTCCGAATGAAGGATATAAGGTTTGAGATTTAATTTATATGGCTATTTTATGTAAAGAGGAGATACATTATAGGAAACTCGAAATTTGGATACGCAAATGAAGAAAGAAGCAAACACTGGCAGTAATTAACAGATTACAGTAAACTATTGGGATACACATATGAAGAAATAAGAAAGCATTGGCAGTGAACAATACATTACAGTGAACTCAAATCTGGGATACACATGAAGAAGGATGCACATTGGAATCGTTACCTAAAACTAAATGACCAACACATGATTGAATCAAACAGCATAACAACAAGCAAGCACAATAGTTGCAAGAGAATAATAAAACAAGTAGCACAGAAAAAAGATGCAATTTTAGTAGCAGTACCTTTTTCCACGCTTCCGGTCAATGGACAGAAGCAACGAGATTAAAACTGAAGAAGAAGAACAATGGACGTTGCAAGATAAGAACTAGAGCAGAGGCGGTTGGGCAGCTTATGGGCGTCAGATCAAGGAAAAGAGACTAGTAGCTTGATCCAATGTTGAAGTAGGTTCAGAGCTCCTGCTGGGCGCCGCCTGAGTCGGGTGTCGTTGGTTTCGCTGGGATCCAACACGATATGGCTACTCCTGGCCGTGGAATTGGAATCCGGCCAGACAGCCGACGATTGGAGTTACGAATTGCTGCAGTTGGGGTGGCAGGAGCAGTTGGGGCGCCGTCTGGGAGGTAGTTGGGGTGCCGTCCGGGAGGTAGGCACAGTTGCAGCTGGGTACGACCGGTGGGATTTGGGAAATGCTAAGCGACTGGGGTCCTGGGGTTGCTGAGGATGGGTGGCATTAAGCTGGAGCAGACCCTGGCCGTGGAGTGATGGAGGCCTGGTCGATGGACTGAAGGCGTGGTCGATGGAATCAAGGAGGCGCCGAGGACGAGTGGTGGCTGATCAGTGCTTCTCTAGTTCGTCATTGTGTAGAGGGATGAGTGGTGAGGGTTTTTCTTTTCCTTTTTAATTTTGATATCCAAATGTTGTATTTTAGAATGGAGGGAAGGGAAATGAGATGGAGGGAAGCATTTGTCATGGTATTTTTCAAGGGATGATTAGTGAGTAATGTATTTGTGAGGGATTAGTATTTGTAAAGATGTTAAAAAAATGGTTGAGGGATTTGGTCCCATATTTGAAGGATGAGCCCTCACAAATAGCCATCATTATTCACAATCTATGGTTCCTCACAAATGTTCTTCAACAAAGGCCAAAGTTTTTGTAGTGATTGCTACAATTATGTGTTATTGGCAATGAAAGATGTGAAGATTTTCCAAGCAGACATGGTTTGTAAGGTTGGAGCATGGACAACTTCAAAATTAGAAGATTGTGGGCTTTACAAATTGCATGAAGAGTACGATGGCAAGGATGGCCCAGACGGAGGTACCATATGTCATGCGGTGCATGAACAGTGACAAGGGAAGTCGCTGGAGTGGGTAAAATGCTGGAGTTGGTAGAGGCCATTCTTAATTGGACCTTTGATGATCACTTGGTGAGTCTGTGAATCCTTAACATCAAAGTGGTTAGAATGAAACTAGAAATAGCAACGATTGTAAAGGTTTAGCAATGGATGGAACATGGAGAATATTAGAAAGAGTCAAAGAACAATACTTGGTAGGTATAGTTGACGAACCAATGTTGGATATGGGAAATCTGGCTCCGTCTCTAACAGGGGTGGGGGGGAGGGGCAAGCAAAGGCTAGTGCATCAAGCCAGAGGTGTACACACTAGCCAACAAGGGGTTACTAGATGCACTCCATGGGACTCGAACACACATGTGGATCTTTTAAAATTTATATTAACCCTAACACAGTCAATCATAATACCAAATAGGTCACCTGCAAGCGCATGAGGTACTATTGTAGCATAGATGAAGGGCAAGTGTAGGGGTCGATACTCATGGAGAAATGGGGGCACTAGAGCTAGGTTAGTTTGTCTGGGCTCCCACTGCGGAGACTAGGGTTAAGGGTTTAAAGATTATTTGATTGTTAAACTAGGTGAGCAAGATAGCAATTAAAGGCAAGAATGAAATCTAAGTTAACCCTATACTAGATTAAGACTAAGCTAGGTATGAAAAGGCAGTTTACACTAAGGCAAGAAAAAGAAAAGCACAAGAGCAAGTACAGAGCTAAACTAGAAGGAACAAGGCAAAAATAGGACAAGAAGCTAACTAAATAGGAAAATAGATAACTAAGCTAACACTAGCTTAGCAAGATGAAAACTAGGGTTTTAAAGCAATTAATGAAGGTCAGGGTTGTTTAGGGGATGCACTTATCACTTAAGTTGGGGGTGACATATGAACATTATGATTCCGTTTAGGTTATCCAAACCAAACAACAGGTTAGAGTCTAATGAATTAGCCTAAGCTACTAACTGGATGTGGATATGCTAGGTTGTGTATAGGGAAACTAGTCCCTAACACCCCTTACTACCCTTGTGAGGCTCAATTGGGTTAAGGATTAGGTTCAATTCAATTAGAGTCTAATCAAGTCTATGTTTCTATATTAGACATTCCTAGGGCAATTAGGGGCCAAGGGTAGTAATGGGGAGGTGAAACTAGGGCTTTGGACCCTAATTCCCCCACATTCTAGCCTTGAGAAGGCTCCATGCTAATTGCACTAGAATTATCTAATCTAGCTACTTATATCTCTCACTTAGGTTTAGGGAGATTGATTAGGATGTAGGAAGATGGGAGGCAACCTAGGGATCCAAAAATTGGACCTAGGGGCAAATCCCAAAATTCACATATATAAGCAATTTCCCTAAATTCCTAGGTGATTTCACACACAAACCAATAATTAATTCATGGAGAATGAGATAGAAATAGAATATAATCATTAACAAATGGAATTACCAAGTCTACATGTCATTTTACCCCAACATGGTATCAAAGTAACATTTTACACCCCAAACAGCCCACCCAAGAGGCCTAGCTACTCATAAGAAAGCAAAATACAAAAAGAAACGAGAAAGAGGTAGAAGAAGCCACGGAGCTCATTGTAGATGGAGCAATCCTATCTCCAGCTGCTGCAAGACGTCCTCCTCTGTACTCCAACGTGCAAGGGTGTGGAATGAAGGGGATTGTGGGTAGAAACTAGGATAAACTAGTGTTTTGGTGGTGGAAATGGTGAAATGGAGTGGAATGGCTAAAGGGAGAAAATGGGGAGCTAGGAGGTGGTGGAAGGTAGCTAACCTCGACCTACAACCACCCCCCCCCATGTATAGGTGTGGGGGAAGCAATAGGTCAAGTAGGGGCAAAGTGGGAAATGCAGTGGAAAAAGTAGGTAGGTTTTGTGAGTAGCACGACCGTGGTGGGTAGGGGTGAGCACGGTCTTGGTGGGGTAGAACGATCCTGTGAATTAAAATGGTCAAAAATGTCAGGTTGTTGGTCATTTTTGCACTGAGACTGGCACGACCATGGTGGTCACCACGGTCATGGTGGGGTATGAAAAACCACTAGAGGGGGGTGAATAGGGTTTTATACTTATTTTAAAATAATTTAACTCAAACAACCACAATTGAGATAATAAGAAGGAGACAAGGTGTTTATAGTGGTTCCAACCTTAGCAAATACTAAGGCAGTCAATCCACTACCCAGTTGCTTACCCAACCAGGATTTTGAAAGTATTAAATTTTATTACCTCGCAAGGATATTACATAAAATTACAATACTTTCTACACCCTTTGGACAACCTTCATCTTGAAGTAGTCTCACCAACCTTGAAGCAGCCTTCCTTGAAGTAACTTCAAGCTCCCCCTTGAAGTAGCCTTCCTCTTGAAGTAGCTTCCCATTGAGAAAGCCTTCTAGAAGTAGTCCAAAGATCTCCATCTTCACCAAGAAGATCAAACTCTCTCCAATCCGCAGCCTCCAACCCTAGGAGTAGCAAGGAGAGTACAAGCAATAAGAAAGAACAAGAAAGGAAATGGAAATTACAATTTACCACTTGAAGCACAAGGCTTGATTTCCTATATCAAGTGTATTGATCTCCTAACCAATGAGTATGGAAGTGTAAGTTTATTGGATAGGAGATGCTATCCTATAGGACATGAATTTTGAGCAAAGGAAATGAGTAACAAGTACTAGTGTTGCTCAATTGCTCAAAACAGATTGCCAATTGCAAGTATGAAAGCTCAAGTATTGCACAAGTGTGTTTTGGGTGTCCTATGGCTTGTCCTATTTATAGGAATGGCCTATGGATGCTTAAGGACGTTGTAGACACTTTCTAGGGGGTTCTTAGTGCTTAACTAGCCGTTAGGTAACCATTAGTTGCTTTAGCAACATCTAGTTAATTAAATCTAAAAAGTGCAGACAGAACTCATCTCGATCGAAGAATTGTCGACCGAAAGTCCTTCTCAGTCGAGGACTTGTTGACCGAGGGACTATCTGGAGCAAGTGCATATAACGTTCTAATCCAACTCCCAACTACCTTGTCTGCTGTGTCTAATGGCTACCTGGGTCATTCTCGGTCGAAGAGTTTGTCGACCGAGAGTGTCTCGGTCGAGAAGTTTGTCGACCGAGATTGACCCTGATTCAATGTTTTAAGCTAAGTACTCAGTGTGTGTATGAGTGTGCAGTTATGACACTATTGTAGGGGATGACCTATCTAAGTGTTGTGATTGGCTATGGAAGATCTAACACTTGATTTACATGATGTCTAAGTACTTGTACATTATATATTTGTACAAGTTTTTACATTTGATTGCATTCATGACTTAAAGCATTTTTTTAGTATATAGATCTTCCAAGTATTTGTCATCCACCTTATTCCTGCAACACTCAAGTAGCACGTTAGATCCACAAGAATAAAATGTTTGTCATTATCAAAAAAAAGGGATTAAATGATTTCCATTTAGCCAATAATGTCCCCCTTTTTGAAGATGACAAACATTTCCAAAATATAAATCAACTAGTCATTAAAATGAGTTGAGTTTCATACCTGAGATTTACTTTGTGATTTTCTTCTCTTGTTTATGAAATGTGTGCTTATTATTCCCAAAGAAGTAAGGAACATAAAATCCAATTCTTTAAGGAATATAACAACTTTTAATGTAAAGGCAAGAGATTTTGAAACTCATTGATTGAGTTTGTCAAAGGTACCATTTTAATATTTATATTTATTTCTCCCCCTTTGTCATTTCAAAAAGATATCCATTAAAAATGAATGTAGAAAAACTCTCCCTTAATGTGATATCCCCCAAAAAAATATCCATCAAATCTTTCGAAAATGATGTCCATTTGGAAGCCAAAAATAACACGATAAAAAAACGTTTTCAAGAAGCACAAATATCAAAGAAAACATCCTCTAAGGGAGTGATGAGTAGTTGCTTCCTTATTTTGTTAAATTGGTCTAGGGGAAGCGGTTTTGTGAAAATATCATCCAATTGATCTTCCGTATCAACATGATGAAGGGATACATGATTTTTAGAGATATGATGCCTTAAAAAATGATGACAGATTTCAATATGTTTGGCTCGACTGTGTAAAATGGGATTATATGCTAAGTTTATAGCACTTGTGTTGTCACAAAAAATAGGCGTGGATGAAAAGGTAAAGCCATAATCGCTTAACACTTGTTGCATATAAAGAACTTGAGCACAACAAGATCCAGCTGCCATATATTCAGCTTCAGTTGTAGAGAGGGCAACTGTATTTTGTTTCTTGCTTAACCAAGATACTAAGGCTCTTCCTAACAAGAAACAACTACCACTTGTGCTCTTGCGATCAATTCGAAAACCAACGTAGTCGGCATCAGTATAAGCTTTAAAATACAAGGATTTTCATTTAGGATACCATAAGCCATAACATGTGGTTCCGGCTAAATATCGAAAAATCCGTTGGACGGCTTGAAAATGGGTTGCATAGGCTATGATTGAAATCGAGCACAAAGACCAACTGAAAACATAATGTCCGGTCTAGAAGCGGTTAAATAAAGCAAACTACCAATCATGGCTCTATATAAGGAGTCATCAATAGGTTCCCCATTTTCATCCTTATCAACTTTAGTGGAGGTAGCCATTGGAGTGGTAGCATGTTTGCCCTGGTCCATCCCAAAGCGTTCTTAGAGTTCATTGGTATACTTTTCTTGGCTTATAAAAATTCCGGCAGGAGTTTGTTTTATTTGAAAACCAAGAAAGAAAGTTAGTTCACCCATGAGGCTCATTTCAAATTCTTGTTGCATAATATCACTAAATTGTTTGCAGAATGATTCATTTGAAGCACCAAAGATAATGTCATCAACATATATTTGAACAACTAGAAAATCAGATGCATATGCTTTGAAAAATAAAGTAGAATCTGAATTTCCAATGGAAAAATCATTATCAAATATATAGTTCTTGAGCCTTTCATACCAATTCCTAGGTGCTAGTTTTAATCCATAAAGTTCTTTCTTAAGTTTGTATACATAGTCACCTTTTTCTGGTATTTCAAAACCAGGTGGTTGGGCAACATATACTTCTTCTTGGATTATTCCATTGAGAAATGCACTTTTTACATCCATTTGGAAAAGTTTGATGTTTTTGTGTGCAGCTATAGCTAGTAGCATTCTAATGGCTTCAAGTCTTGCTACTGGTGCATAAGTTTCATCAAAGTCTATCCCTTCTTGTTGATTAGATCATTGTGCTACTAACTTAGCTTTATTTCTTACCACTTCTCCTGCTTCATTTAACTTATTTCTAAAAACCCATTTAGTTCCAATAATGGTTTTATCTTGTAGTTTAGGAACTAAGTCCCATACATCATTTTTAGTGAATTGGTTTAATTCTTCTTGCATTGCCATTATCCAATAGTCATCTTTGAGAGCTTCAGTCACCTTCTTAGGTTCAATTATAGAAACAAATGCCATATTTGCAACATCTTTAAAAGAAGAACGGGTTTTGACTTTATCATTTGGATTTTCAATGATCAATTCTTGAGGATGATCCTTAACGAGTCTAGGAACATATTGTGTCTCAACTTGGTTAGTACTTTTCTCACTGTTATTTGGAAAGGATAAGTTTTCTAATTGATGAGTGAGGTCAATTATTTCAAGATTTTCAGATTGTAGTTCTTCATGAAAGGTAACGTGAATGGATTCCTCAACTTTTCTAGAAATAGTGTTGTAGACTCTAAATGCTTTGCTAGAAGTGGAATATCCCAAGAAAAATGCGTTATGTGATTTAGAGTCAAACTTGTCTCTATCCTCTTTTGTGTACAAGATATAACATGTTGATCTGAAAGTATGAAAATAGTCAACCCTAGGTTTCTTAGTATATATAACTTCATATGGTGTTTTCTTCAAATAAGAGTGAACGGTTACTCTATTTAGCACATAGCAAGCTGTGTTTACTGCTTCATCCCAAAATGTTTAGGTGTATTATGTTCGAGCATCATAGTCCTAGCCATTTCTTGTAATGATCGATTTTTCCTTTCAACTATGCCATTTTGTTGTGGAGTGTGTGGAGCAGAAAATTTGTGAGTGTAGCCTTGAGATGTGTAAAATTCTTCAAATAAATGGTTCTCAAATTCTCCACCATGGTCACTCCTAATTGTACATATTTTGTTTTGTAGTAGGTTTTCAACCTTTGAACAAAATTTTATAAAAAATTGAATAACATCATCTTTGTTTGCAAGAAAGTGTACCCATGTATATATACTATAATCATCAACAATAACAAAACAATATCTTTTTCCACCAATAGATTGTGTCTGCATGGGTCCAAACAAGTCCATATGAATGAGTTCTAGTGATCTACAAGTGCTAAGTACATTTTTGTGTTTAAAAGAGGTTTTAGTCTGTTTTCCCAAAGTACATGGTTCACAATTGATCAAAAGATAATTTAGGCAAACCACGAACAAGATCATATTTAACTAGCTTTTTGATAACATGTGAACTAGCATGACCCAATTTTCTATGCCATAGTTGTAAGGAATTTTCATTTGCAAGTAAGCATTTTCCAACTACAGATTTCATAGAGTTAGGTCTAAGAATATATAGATTTCCAACTCTTTTTCCTTCATAAACAACAGTTGTAGTATTTTCTATTAGTAACTTGCAGCAATTTTTATTGAATAAAACATCATATCCACTATAACATTATTTACTAACACTTATTAAATTATGGTGCAAGCCATCAACAAGTAAAACATTCTTTATTTCAAGGTTTGTACCAATATTACCTATTCCAAAAATTTTACCTTTACCATTGTCTCCAAAAGTGACTGTTCCACTTTTCTTTTCTTCAAAAGTTTGAAATCCTTGTTGCCGGTCATGTGTTTGGAACATCCACTGTGAACCACCCAATCCTCTTGAGAATAATCATTATCATCTTCTTTTTCCATGAGACACTCTACATTCTCTTCTCCACTTTCACTCTCACTTGATTCATCCCACGCAGCTTTATAAGCTTTTTCTCCCTTCTTCTTGGATGAGCTTTTCTTTACTTTCTTTGCTTTAGGACATTCATTTTTGAGATGTCCTTTCTTTCCACATTCAAAGCACCTAGGAGGGGAAGAAGAAGAACCAAAAATTTTGTTAGATCTAAATATTCTATATTTCTTACCATTAACGATTAGAGCTTCTTCTCCTTCTCCATCACTTGTTTCATCACTTTCTTGTGTGACGATCTTTGAAGCTTTGAGAGATATATCTTTATTTCTTCCTTGTTGAAGTTCACGCTCTCATTGTTCCTCTTCCTCCAAGGTTGCCTCATGGGCTTCTAGGTTGCCAATGAGTTGCTCCATCCTTAGTCGAGTGAGATCATTTGCTTATTCAATGGCAGTCACTTTGGGTTTGTATTTAGGAGGGAGAGATCTAAGAATCTTTGACACTTGGTATTCCTCACAAATCACTTTTCCTAAAGCATTCAAACCATTTACAATAGAGGAAAATTTTGCATACATTTCACTAATAGATTCATTTTGATCCATACGAAATTCTTCAAATTTCTGTTTAAGCATTCCGATTTTAGAATTCTTAACTTGAACAGTTCCTTCATATGTTATGGAAAGTCTATGACATATCTCATATGCCGTTTCACAATTTGATATTCTATTTGAACAATATAGTATACTTACGGCTTTTGCATTCATTTGTGCTGACTTTACCGTATTAGCATCCCAATTTGCGTACTCCATTTGAGGAAGTTCATATGGAGTTGACACCATTCTCCATAAGTCCCAGCTGATTCCTTGGAAGTAAAATTGTATCCTCCTTTTCCAGTAGGTGTAGTTAGTGCCATCAAAAGCTAGAGGTCTAGCCACGAGTGTTCCTTCCAAGTTGAGGTTGTTGAGTACCCCGTCACCCATTCTTCAAGACTTTGTTAGAGTTCCTTGAAGCTCTGCTCTGATACCAATTGAAAAAGCACTAGAGGGGGGTGAATAGGGTTTTATACTTATTTAAAATAATTTAAGTCAAACAACCACAGTTGAGATAATAAGAAGGAGACAAGATGTTTAGAGTGGTTCCAACCTTAGCAAATACTAAGGCAGTCAATCCACTACCCAGTTGCTTACCCAACCGGGATTTTGAAAGTATTAAATTTTATTACCTCGCAAGGATATTACATAAAATTACAATACTTTCTACACCCTTTGTACATCCTTCACCTTGAAGTAGTCTCACCAACCTTGAAGTAGCCTTCCTTGAAGTAACTTCAAGCTCCCCCTTGAAGTAGCCTTCCTCTTGAAGTAGCTTCCTATTGAGACATCCTTCTAGAAGTAGTCCAAAGATCTCCTTCTTCACCAAGAAGATCAAACTCTCTCCAATCCACATCCTCCAACCCTAGGAGTAGCAAGGAGAGTATAAGCAATAAGAAAGAACAAGAAAGGAAATGGAAATTACAATTTACCACTTGAAGCACAAGGCTTGATTTCCTATATCAAGCGTATTGATCTCCTAACCAATGAGTATGGAAGTGTAAGTTTTGTGGATAGGAGATGCTAGACTATAGGACACGAATTTGGAGCAAAGGAAATGAGTACCAAGTAATAGTGTTGCTCAATTGCTCAAAACAGATTGCCAATTGCAAGTATGAAAGCTCAAGTATTGCACAAGTGTGTTTTGGGTGTCCTATGGCTTGTCCTATTTATAGGAATGGCCTATGGATGCTTAAGGACGTTCTAGACACTTTCTAGGGGGTTCTTAGTGCTTAACTAGTCGTTAGGTAACCATTAGTTGCTTTAGCAACGGCTAGTTAATTAACTCTGAAAAGTGCAGACATAACTCATCTCTGTCGAAGAATTTTCGACCAAGAGTCCTTCTCGGTCGAGGACTTGTCGACCGAGGAACTGTCTGGAGCAAGTGTATATAATGTTCTAATCTAACTCCCAACTACCTTGTCTGCTGTGTCGAACGACTACCTGGGTCATTCTTGGTCGAAGAGTTTTTCGACCGAGAGTGTCTCGGTCGAGAAGTTTGTCGACCGAGATTGACCCTGATTCAATGTATTAGACTAAGTACTGAGTGTGTGTATGAGTGTCCAGTTATGACACTATTGTACGGTATGACCTATCTAAGTGTTGTGATTGGCTGTGGAAGATCTAACACTTGATTTACATGATGTCTAAGTACTTGTACATTATATATTTGTACAAGTTTTTACATTTGATTACATTCATGACTTAAAGCAATTTTTAGCATATAGATCTTCCAAGTATTTATCATCCACCTTGTTAGTGCAACACTCAAGTAGCACGTTAGATCCACAAGAATGAAATGTTTGTCATTATCAAAACAAAGGAATTAAATGATGTCCATTTAGCCAACAAGGTAAGGGTAGCACAGCCGTACTGGGTAGAAGGACCGTAGTGAGAAAGATGATGGTGGCCGTGGTGCAGCGCCACACTCGTTCTTCTGGTATGTAGCACGACTGTGCTAGATGGCACAACCATGGTGGCTATCCCTTGCATGGTCATTCTTTTCTGCATGGCCGTGGTGATGTCTGCTACTGCACTTGGGCTTGATTCTTCATATTTCCTTGGACATCTTTGCTTCTATGGGGCTTTGGCCACTGGGGGTAGGTTGATGGAGAATCATACTTCACTTTGGGCCTCTCTAAGGGTAGAGAAATCCTAGGATCACTCCTTCTCTCTCTCTTCCATCAAACGTGGTCCAAATGCCTAAAAACTTGCAAATAATGTCCATAAGTGCATTTTACGCAAATATGCATATTGATGTAAATAACATGTAATCTAACAGGTATGGATGTGATTGAAATGCAAAAATGACACAAGATGAAGCCCTAAAATAGGGCTGAATCACCACCCCAAACTTGAAACATAATTGTCCTCAAGTATGCTCCAACTCAATCTCTCTACAAAATTTTCACAAGCAAGAAATGACAAATGCAATGTAAAGGATGATTATTGTTGAATAGGATCAATAGTGACTAAGTACATGCATTCCACCTCTCTCCTCTCTTGCTTTCAAAAACCAATCATGAAAAGGGCACAAAGCATATGAACTTCAAATATAGTGCATAAAACACACAAGCTATCTATATTTCTTTCATGTAGCTCCGGGTAAACCATTTCATGATGGTGTTAATCAAGGATGACCATGAGTTCTATTTCACCTTCACCCTTTCAACTTTATGTTTCAAATCACACCAAATGAACCATGTGGCTGTGGAAAAGGGCAAAATGATCTAGGTTTGATGTTTCCTGGCTCAATGGGTATAAAAATGGAAGAAAGGGTTGCGGTAAGATTTTGGAGTGCTATTACATATAGCACTCATCTTTTCTTTATTTGAATGCTCTTAAATAGGAGCATCCTTTTATCTTCTTTTTGTATTTTTTTCTTTTCTTTTCTTTTTCTTTGCCCTTGGAGTAGATAGGGCATATGGTGATGAGAGTGAAGCGGTGAGATGTAGATGTGGCCACCCCAAACTTTTGGAGGTGGCCACAGCTGATATGTGCACTTTGGCATCCTTTCATGAGGTAGAGGGATAAGAAGATGGTGAGTAAAGAGTTGAGTCAAAGAGGGGTCATTGGCGTGATTCTCAACATAAGGTATCCTGCATGAAAATTAATCCAACACTTCATCCAACAATGTCACACCACATGAATGAACAACCTAAAATTGATATTTCAATCAAGTGATTTCATAGGCACTAAGTGCTCATAGCTTGCTCAAATCATAATTCAACCAAATCATCCACAAACACAAGATAGGTGATGCACATGTAAAAAGTCAAGAATTGATACCATTTAGCAATAAAAATGATAATTCACTTGCATTTGTCAAAGGTCATAATTTTTAATCCAAAAAGTAGAGATTGGGTTGAAACACACTTTTAGATGAGAAATCTCAAATTTGGGCAAAATTGGTCAAAACGGTGCCAAGTTGCCTTCAATTACATCTAAGACTATATTATTGAACTTAAAGCAATAAACAAGCAAATCCTAGCTAAAACATGCAAAAATTACCAAAAATCTACATGATATGCAATGCATGGCAAAAAGGCATTTTTTTTAAAATTATGCAAAAATGACAAGAAAACAACCTACATGGCATGCAAGTATGCAAAGCGGGTAAACTCTAACCTAAAGAAAGAAAAAGCAAACAAATAAAATTAAATGGAAGATGAAATGAAAAATAAGGGTGAAACTGAGATAGGGCATACCGCCCTACCACCCTAAACTTTTAAATCATGTTGTCCTCAGTATGACACTAAAGTCTGGGAATGATAGGGTAGATGATCACTGCGGTGGCGGTGGTCCTCCCTATATTGGAGGATGCTGGTAGTAGGAACCCCAATAGTCTAACTATGGAGGTAGGTAGTTGTCCTGATATGCTGACAATGAACTCCACCAATCTTCTCCCCACTGGGGGTTCCTCTGTTCCTGGGCATGCTAAAACTGGTATAGGTGGTTGACCTGATAATGCATCTACTGATGGTCCAACCACAAGGCATCCTGAGTACACTGAAACCCTCCTATATCTGCAGTATCCTATCATGTGTCGCCTGAATGACCTCTAGTTGTGCATGAATGGTGGTCATGTCATATGCATTCACTGAGGGTTGCTAGCTCTGACACTTCTGTCCTTTCCTCTTGCTATCTCACCCATCATGCCGCTCTGTCTTCCGTCACCCGTCTCTGCTCAGTTGCCTGTGAGGGCTCTCCTAGACCCTCTGTCAATATCACCTCAGGGAAACCTTCCCCTCTAGGATGCTCCTCATATCTCCTCAATCTGTCTAGAAAATCCTGAGTAGGTCCATATTGTTCCATCAGAGGTGGAATATGGTAGGGCAACTCCAAGGGGACTCCTAGGTATGGTGGGTTGACTTAGTAAATGATCTTCTACTCCATAATGGTGATCATGGTAGAGCAGGCTAAAAAGTACAAGTCAACCAGTTTCCCCCCCATCTACCTTTGTGTATCCTGTCATATCATGTCCCAGGGCAGTGGATATAGATGTCACAATCCCTCCCATTACAAATGTATTTGTTCTCTTGGAAGGGATTGTCCTCAGATGACCAATCATTATTGCTCCAAGGTTCACATGCTTCCCCTAAATCAACCAACCAAGTACAAATAGATCCTTCTTTGTAAAACTACCTTGGTTTTCATACCTACTAAAGATTGTGTTTGCCAACACCTTCTGAACATAGAGGAGGAAAGGATTGTGAATGGAACTGGTCTTTGATATTCCCTCTATAAAAGTGCTCTGGCCGGTGAAGTGTTTCCACATTGCAGGATATGTGGAACTGGAGTCATTCTCTATCCTCCCTCTGTTTAGGAGGTATGCCATCTCTTCACTAGGGGAAAATATTCAATTTCGTATCTTTGAGATTATCACCCACCTCTTGTCCCCTGACACAAATTTTCCGTGCGTAGAACGCAAGTGTACGCGTCAATGTAGTAAAGGCCTTTGTGAGGCCCGAGTCGAACTCAGGGACACTGAACTATCGGTAGACTACTACTAACTGTTTGCGATCAGCTAAGCTGGTTAAAATGGTTTGAGGGTTGTTATAAAATTAAAAATAAAAATAAAAAGAAAACAAAGCAATTGATTAAAGGTTTAATTTAATCAATTCAGGTGACGATCTTTAGGATTGCGGTTTCACCGCGGGTTATCATTGTATGGATTCTTATATAGTAATTCAGGTTCATCTCTCAATTCCGGGTAGTTTCCTGTAGTCATAATTGCCCACTGTCGTGGTACAATTCACTACCTATGTCTAGGTCGGTTCCACCGTCGTAGTAACCTATACCCTAAACTAGGTGCATTAAAATCGACCTCTGGGTTTCCATCATTAATTTTACATCACCTTGTTCAAGGGATTTGTTAATTAATGTGGCATTCGTCTCTTTTCAACCGTTAATCCTTCTTTCAAAGTAATTAAGGGCATTAGGTTATTATTATGGTGATCAAGCATAACAATATAATTGAGAAAACAAATTCATACCACGGATTAAAGAGATTAATGATGAATTACTATGATAAAATTGTCATACAATGCTTCCCAGGGCTACTCCTGGTCCTAAAAACAAAGGGGATTAGCCCCACATGTTCATCTCAAAGCAAAACATGGTAGAGAAAAGGGGAAACATGGAGAAAAATGTGATTGAGTGGTGAAACCCCTAAACGGAGAAGATCCAAGCATTCCTAGGCGTAGAATGTGCGATCTCCGACCTTTCAGCGATTGAAAACATCTTCTTCGGCATCTAAAATGGCTGGGGCGTGCTTCTGGGCTCCGTTCTTCTCTCCACACCTTCTCGAGACGTGTACAGCGGCTAATGACGTGATAGATTGCTCTTGGCCGCTGTCATTAGGTATAATCACCAAGTTAGGTCGCCAAAATATCACAGCCGTCAGATTTAGATCGATCTGAAGCAAACTTGTATCTGACGGTGTCGATACCATCGACACGGGTCAATGGTATCAACCTTGCGCGATATCAGCAATTCTTCTTTTTCTTCATTGTTGCGCCTGATGCTAGCTCGATACCATCGACGAGGGTCGATGGTATCGACACCCTGAGGTGACAGTTTTGTCCTTTTCTGTCGCTGTAGCTCCACTTGTCGATAGTATCGACTTCTAGGTCGATAGTATCGACTATCTTCTTGCCAGAAACCTGATCGTATCTCGATACCATCGACTTTCGTGTCGATAGTATCGACTCTGTGATGCTACTTACGGCTGGCACCCTGTGGTTGTGCCGATGGTATCGACCAATGTCGATGGTATTGACACTAGCAAATATTCATTTTTCCTGAAATTGCAACACAAAACCACATAAGCCGAAATAAAACATATTATTGTACTCATTTATGCTCGAAATACTGAAATAAGGGAGATTTGACATAGAGACGGATCATAGACCAAAGTAGATGAATGATGCAATATTAACCACCAAAATGACCAATAAATGCATAAAAAACAAGTAAAACATGTCTATAAATGCGATTCAAAATCATCGCATCAAACTCCCCTAAGCTTGAACATTGCTCGCCTTGGGGCAACAAAACCTTAGAATAGAATTACAAGAGTCAACTAAAGAACAGATCATCACAACAATCATTACCCTATGATCCCCACCGGACATTCACATTCTGACCCTCACTAACCACGGAATGATAATTACCCTAAAGGCGACAATAATCATCCATAAAAGATATCTACCTCAAAACTGATGAACACTATCATATAAGGCAGTTAACATAATAAAATTCGCTGGTTCAAACTCGGTGCATCTTTTGATCTCCTATTCTACGTTGCTCGCCCTAACTACCATCTACATGGAAGCAGCTTTCCTGTTATTCACAAGTGAGGAGAAAATCACGGTGGCCTACCAATTCGAGCAACGGGTGGATGGAATGGGTGGCTCATGGAAGAAATGGAAGCATTATATGGTTTCAACATGCATAAAACAAAAATGCCCTAAATGATGCATACGCAAGTGAAAAAGCCATAATGCCTATATTTAGGTGGAATGATGCATGCACTAACATCCCTTCTCAAGATGAAAAGGAATATCTAAAGTAGCTACATCATGTACTTACTCATCATAAAATGCAAGTGAGACTATGTTCCTTTCTCCCTCTCATTCTTTTTTTTCTTTTTAGATTTTTTTTCTTTTTTTTCAATTATTTTAAAGAGATTATTTTAAGCCCTTGTATCCATGAATGATAATGAATTATTTTCCAGGCTCACTTGTTTCTGCATAGCTTAAATATTTGAAGCATTCAGAAGGTATGGAATAAGTTAATCACCCCTATTGTTGCAGAAGAAATAAGATACATGATGTATTGTATGCATACAAAATAAAATAAAATATGACACACACCTAAGGATAATGTGCATGTATAACTACTCTTGTTTTTATTTTCATGCAAGACATGTGAAAATACTTTGCAATGCATGTCCTATCTACATGAGATGCAATCAAAAAGATTAAAACTGTAATGTACTTCCAATTATTATGGTGGATTATGAAAAACAACGAGGTGGATTGATCACAAGACTAATTGACTGAACCTTTGAAAATTATTATGTGTCCCTCCTTACTAACCTGTGTAGTATAAGAGGGTTCTCTCTCTTACTTCAAATTAGAGTCTCATTATCATTTGGTCAGTTTAGGCTCAAACAACCAATTCCGTCCACTTTTCATGAATCATTAGGAATGTAGAGTTGTGATTTTCTTTTTTAGAGTTGACAAAACCAATCATTTTCTTAAGTTATGTGCCCAAAGTTGAACAACACAAGCTTGCGAACATTAATTTTTTTTTAATGTTCCCTTAATTCCCATGTACAAGCAAATGAGATGACACATGACTTAAGATATCCACAAGTACACTAGATAGAGTGTGGATCCTACGAACAAACTAAGATTGTAAAAACTAGATGACAAGAAACAAAAACAATAAAACTAAAAAACTGAGAAAATAAAAGATAGAGTTGTTCCAACACCCCCCCTAAGCTTGAAATCGACTATGGCCTCATAGTCAAAAACAATCTTAAAGGTTGGAACAGAGGTATCGATCACTCTTCCGACGGAGGCGGGTACTGCGGGGCCGTGGGGTCCCAGGATGGGTACTGACCCTGAAAGCTCGGATCATACTGGGGCATGGGTGGAGGTTGTGGACACCCCCCAAAATAGTTCTGGCTCTAGTAATGATCATAGAAGGGCTGCTGCTGCATCTCCATCCTATGCAACCTATCATGAATCTGTTGTTGGTTGTCGAGGAGGAGGCGCTCATTTTTTAGGATAGCCCTCTATTTGTCAAGCAGCCGGTTCGTCGTATCCTGAATACCAGCATATGCTGCTGTATGATGCTACTGCGTCTGATGGATATCCTGCAGCATTGCATACATTCCTTGCATTGAGTAGACATCCTTGCTTTGCTGCGAGGGCGGTGGTGGTTGCGGTGGCTGCAAAGATGAAGATGCACCCGGATGCATGTGAGGACGCTTCCTAGGTGCTACTCATGCACGAAGAGGAGTGTAGGTCTCCTCTTCCTCTTCAGCCTCATCACCATCATTGTTGTTGTCGTCATTGCCTCCGTCTTCATCTGAGTCATCAATGGCTATGATGGGCCATCAGAAATGTTGAGCACCCTCAATATGGAAGACAGGATCGGGAAATGAACATTCTTGATATGCTTGATTTACATGGCAGTGTGCATAGGGTAAACCATCCCGAAGCAGGATGAGGTTGGAGCTGTGAAGGTGTTGGAGGTTTACCTTGCTCCTAGTAGAGAGGGGAGTAAGATGAGAAAGATCCAGCCCAAGATAGACAGCCAATGGCGTAATCAGCCCTCCAAAATGAATTGGTGCTTTCCTCGTACTCCGCTTCATGGCCACCACGCGCGTCAAGAAGAATGCACCCCAGTTGCACTCCTCCCACTTCAGTAGCTTGTACAGAAAGAATAACTATGTCTCTTGAAATTTGCTGAGAGACAGATCACCACGGGCAAACAAAGTGGTGCATAGCATGCGGTGAAGAACCCGCACGAATGGATGCTCAAAGTCTACCACTGCTACATTGTGGTAGCTCACAGATTTACCAGGCGGCGTAGTCACCAACTCGGAAAAGATAACGTCATAGTCAATCCTATTATCTGGCCACCAATGCTGATAGTTGTGATGAGCCCAGTTATACATGGAATTAAACTGGTTGAGGGTGATAGTGTAGTTGTTGTTGAAAAGCCGGAACGACACCCTCCCTTTTCTCCATTCTCTATCAGTGGCGATCACGTCCTTTGTCAGCACGTTGATGTCGAGTGATGACATGAACTCCGCCATGAGTTCCTTGTAGGTCGGCCACTCGCCAAAGAATGGATGGCCTTCAGCGTAGTACTGGACTTCATCAGTCGTCTGGTCGGTTTGATGCACTTGGCCGTGGAGAACATACTGAAGATTGGCCTCGAACCCTAAATAACGCACCATGTCCCGGTTGACGTATCGGGTCAGCTCTATTTTGCGCTTCAGCAATTCCTCATACACCTTCAGGACCTCCGCAGATGGATGAACAATCCGCGGACATGGAATAGAGTGAGGAAGAGGAGGGACGAACTCCGGGATCTCCATGGGAAGAGCCTGTGAAGAGGATGCACCGGCTGCACACACCATCTTTGTGGAAGAAGGAGAAGTAGAAGAAGGAGCTCGGTGAAGTTTGGAGAAGAAAATCTCCTCTCGGTGAAGAACACACTCCGTGGATGCTCGTAGCTAGGCTTCAATTGCTCAGAAGGACGCACAACACAAATGGAAGAGGAACTCACTGAAGGTGTGACGTCATATGATGACAATTTAGTTTCACCCACTTGGATCTTTGGAGAGTGTGCCAAGGGGATCACGCGGTAGTTTGAACTCCACTCGATCCTGAACAATCCCCAATGTCAAAGTACCTCTCCCAATTGCAGTGACAACATCGACCATCGCTTGAAACGACCTACCTAATAACATCTCGCAACCTTGAAGTTGTGGCATGTCCATGACGATGAAATCCACCAAAAATATGAACTTGTCTACCTTGGCGAGTACATCCTCGCACACTCCATATGGCTTTACAATGGACCCATCCGCCAACTCAATTGTTGCCGCCGATTTCTTTATTTCCTTCAACCCAAGCTTTTGGAATGCGGAAAGTGGGCGCCCGAATCACATTGTGCTTGTAGAAAATGTTGATCGCCTATAGAACATGGAATATAGAAGCTTCCTGGGTCTTTCCTCTTCTGTGGTAAACTCGCGTGGATAATTGAGCTCACCATCTCATTCACCCGACAAATATCGGTGTCCTTAATCCGCCTCTTCTTGTTGATGATTTCTTTGATAAACCTCCCATAGGTGGGAATCTTCTCTATCATTTCCACTAACGGAAAATTGACCTAGAGTTTTCTGAACATCTCCAAGAACTTCCTATAGTGCCGATGCTCTTTCTTTGGCCTCGGGCTGTCCGGACAAGACGCAACTGCCTCATTTAGACGCTTATGAAGTGGCACATATGGGCTTTTCGGGGCGAGCTCCCCTAAGCTTATTTCAATGACTCCCTATGGATTAGACTTTGGTGGATCATCTTCAATAGGTGTAACTTGCAGTGGCACATCACTCGTAGTGAATTTGTCTTCACCTTGACACATAGCCTTAACCTACTCATCTTGCCTAGGTGCGGGTGTGACCATAATGGGCTCTTGGCGGGCTTTTCTGAATAGACAATATCCGCCTGGTGGTCCATAATGACTGCACGGATATGGTATGCTCAGTATAGCCTCCGTATCAAAAATCATTTTACCTTTGTCCTGGACCTCTACCACTGGGGGTTCTACCTCATTAATCATAGATATATACTTTACTTGATGATGTGCTTGAAAAACATCTGCATTCCCAGCCTGTCTCTATTGATTGGCATGCTTTATGGCCGCCACTTCATTGGAAATTTGGGTCACGGTCGTCTCTAGAGCCCTCATTTGTGCCCCATGACTTTGCAATGTTTGTCCAAACTTTGTCAAAATATCACCCTGGGACTACAGCTGCTTACTAAACATGCTCATCATCTCCTGATTTTGCTGCACCACTTGACTAAACAACTCAGTGCTTTTATCTTCGGCTCTTGGTTGTGGCTTTGCATCTGGATCCTGTAGGAAGTTGTTTGGATCCTTCCATGAGAACTTCCTGTCCTTCCTCCAAGCATAATCATTATTTCTATAGCCCTGCAGCTGCATAAATTTGACGTGGGCTTCCTCATCAGATGATGCATCTTCCTTGGCAAGCAATGTCTTGGCTAGAAGATCTAGTTTCTCATTTAGCTCGTTGATGGCTCTGGACTCACCTGTGACTTTGACTTGTTATGGTGCATCCCTATCGCCCCAAGACTGTTTCTTTTCCATGTTTCTTCAGAATCTCCCAACACCTTGTGTCTATGTTATTTAAGAAAAACCCTGAACCTGTTGAATCAAGGTTACTTCTATCATGCTCGGAAAGAGAAAAATAGAAGATTTTTACCTATTTTTCCTTATCCAAACCATGGTGTGGGCACCTTCTTAACATAATCTGAAAGCGTTCCCACGTCTCCGAGTAGGTCTCTCCTGCCTTCTGGGTGAAATTGTGAATTTTTCTGAGGGACCTGACGACAAGGAGTATTACAACCCAGACCACTTGCAAGAAACAGATTTAGAATCCGAACAAGAAGAAATGGCAGAGGAACAGACGATATGGGAGAAGATCAAAGCTTCTTCCTCATCTGCTTCTAAAGGGCCAATAAAGAAGCAGGTGATCAACATTCTGACGTACAAGATTGATCCTACATTAGTCAATTTGGTCAAGTCGAATGCATTCCATGGGCTCAAGAATGAAGACCCAGTCACGCATATAAGCCAATTTGTGGAGAATTGTGACATGATTAAAATTGACAGGTTCCCACAGGATGCACTATACCTAAAGTTGTTCCCGAGTTCTCTAGCAGGAAATGCACGAGAGTGGTTGCACAATTTGGACGATGAATATGTGGAATCATGGAACCACATGGTGGAGGTATTCTTTGAAAGATTCTTCCCACCTGAGAAGACAAATGATCTGACAGTGGAACCTCTGGTGCCTGTTGTGTGTAGTCGGTGCTATGCGTTTGCACCATACACAGTACCTGCAAAATGAAAATTTGAGTTCAGTACCGTGCTAGATGATTACAAAAATTGGAAAATAGACTATGAATTTTAGAAATGATTTCACAATAATAAAAATAAAAAAGTGGCCTAGAGTGGCCGCGTGCAGCACTCGTAGTGCCGACAATTGTCGTGTCCCCGGCAATGACGTCAAAAACTTGACATGAATTTTCCGTGCGTAGAACGCAAGTGTACGTGTCAATGTAGTAAAGGCCTTTGTGAGGCCCGAGTCGAACTCAGGGACACTGAACTATCGGTAGACTACTACTAACTGTTCGCGATCAGCTAAGCTGGTTAAAATGGTTTGATGGTTGTTATAAAATGAAAAATAAAAATAAAAAGAAAACAAAGCAATCGATTAAAGGTTTAATTTAATCAATTCAGGTGACGATCTTTAGGATTGTTGTTTCACCGTGGGTTATCATTGTCTGGATTCTTATCTAGTAATTCAGGTTCATCTCTCAATTCCGGGTAGCGGCCTGTAGTCATAATTGCCCACTGTCATGGTACAATTCACTACCTATGTCTAGGTCGGTTCCACCGTCGTAGTAACCTATACCCTAAACTAGGTGCATTAAAATCGACCTCTGGGTTTCCACCATTAAACTTACATCACCTTGTTTAAGGGATTTGTTAATTAATGTGACATTCGTCTCTTTTCAACCGTTAATCCTTCTTTCAAAGTAATTAAGGGCATTAGGTTATTATTATGGTGATCAAGCATAACAATATAATTGAGAAAACGAATTCATACCACGGATTAAAGAGATTAATGATGAATTACTATGATAAAATTGTCATACAATGCTTCCCCGGGCTACTCCTAGTCCTAAAAATAAAGGGGATTAGCCCCGCATGTTCATCTCAAAGAAAAACATGGTAGAGAAAAGGGGAAACATGGAGAAAAATGTGATTGAGTGGTGAAACCCCTAAACGGAGAAGATCCAAGCATTCCTAGGCGTAGAATGCGCGATCTCCGGCCTTTCGGCGATGGAAAACGTCTTCTTCGGCGTCTGAAATGGCTGGGGCGTGCTTCTGGGCTCCGTTCTTCTCTCCAAACCTTCTCGGGATGTGTGCAGCGGCTAATGATGTGATAGATTGCTCTTGGCCGCCATCATTAGGTATAAT
Source organism: Alisma plantago-aquatica (assembly GCA_963693085.1). Classification (NCBI taxonomy): domain Eukaryota; kingdom Viridiplantae; phylum Streptophyta; class Magnoliopsida; order Alismatales; family Alismataceae; genus Alisma; species Alisma plantago-aquatica. The sequence continues at coordinate 1,011,238,794 of OY856411.1, forward strand.
CACCAAGTTAGGTCGCCAAAATATCACACCCATCGGATTTAGATCGATCTGAAGCAAACTTGTATCTGACGGTGTCGATACCATCGACGCGGGTCGATGGTATCGACCTTGCGTGATATCGGCAATTCTTCTTTTTCTTTGTTGTTGCGCCTGATGCTAGCTCAATACCATCGACGGGGGTTGATGGTATCGACACCCTGAGGTGATGGTTTTGTCCTTTTTTGTCACTGTAGCTCCACTTGTCGATAGTATCAACCTCTAGGTCGATAGTATCGACTATCTTCTCGCCAGCAACCTGATTGTATCTCGATACCATCGACTTTTGTGTCGATAGTATCGACTCTGTGATGCTCCTTATGGTTGGCACCCTGTGGTTGTGTCGATGGTATCAACCAGTGTCGATGGTATCGACACCAGCTGATATTCATTTTTCCTGAAATTGCAACACAAAACCACATAAGCCAAAATAAAACATATTATTGTACTCATTTATGCTCGAAAAAATGAAATAAGAGAGATTTGACATAGAGACGGATCATAGACCAAAGTATATGAATTATGCAATATTAACCACCAAAATGACCAATAAATGCATAAAACACAAGTAAAACATGTCTATAAATGTGATTCAAAATCATCGCATCATCCCCAATCATCACTTTAATTGCATTTTTGCCATCATCAGTCACTTTCTCTAAAGTGGATAAAAAATTTCATGTCAGCTCAATGTATGACTCCTGCTACAGCGTCAGAATCTCAAATAACCCCATCTTCTCCATCACGCCTCGGAAAAAGGCATAGAATCCCATAGCTTCCATTGTCACTTAGCACATATAACGGGTTGCTATCACTTTGTGTGTCAAGCACTCTGAGTGCTCAACTTTCTTCACCCTACCAGTAGTGACCTCAAGCTATGGACTGGGTCACTGCTGTGGTATCTCATTCTACTATGCATCTTGCATCTCTTCATTTTCTTCTTCATCAAGTAGGAGTCACCTACGTGCTTGTGGTTGTGGTGTCAAAGAAGTAGACGGCTGGGATGCTGAAACTGATGTTCGTGCAATAGAAACTAATGGTCTCTCAGATGAGACAGAGGGCGGGGCAGGAGACGGTAGTGGTTGTGATGCTCTGGACGACGACGGTGTCCCCTGCCAAGATTGTGTTGAGGCTCCTTCCACAATTGGTTACACCAATGCATCCAATTCAGCCTCTGTCAACCGGGGGTTGTTGTTCTTCAGTTTCCTTTGATAGGAGATGAGAGCCCAAGTCTTATCCACTGCTTTATTTGCAAATTGCTTCATCCTTGCTTGAAATTGGAGGAGAAATCAACAAAATTCGAGATTCTCCAAAGAACGAGGTTGTTGGGGAAGAATGGAGAGAAATGTGAGATTTTGTGGATTGAAAATAGTGGAATCTGGAGATTGAGGTAGTAGAAATGGTAGGGAATTGATTTGGGATGTTTTGAGGGTGATTTTTTGGAGATTCAAGGGTCAGAAGGGAGAACCAAGGGCTGCACAATCACTAGGGCACGGAGCACGACCATTCTACTCTTTCGAGAAGTGAGCAAGTGATTTTTTATTTTTGCAAAATCTGACTTAAGTTGTAACATCCTTGACCTAGATTATAAGTTAACCCTAGGAGTTTTTCATAAGTATGTAATTAAACGCTTTTGATTAACTTCTGGCATGTAATTAAGTTCCTGAGGAACATACATTCCCAATTCTGTCCTTTTTAAACAATGTTTTAGTAAGGTTTGTTATGCAGGGACCTATGTACAAATTACCCAGTTAAAAGGGTTAACTTGCAATTTTCACATGTTGAGATGTTCCTATGATGATGAGACATCATATGGATGAATATGATGAGGTATGATGGATTCTCCAAGCTTGGGCATCAAGATGCAGCTTGTGGAGCAATCCTTGTGCATGAAACCCTAATTTTGGTGTAAAGTGCAATTTACCCAGAATGTGGGGTGCTACTTGTAAATACACCTTCCAAAGTATCTTTTGTGACTCTTGACATCATCTAGAGTATAAATGATGAAAGAGGAGACTTCCATTAATTAATCAGATAAGATAGATAACCTTTGTATTAAAATCACCATGTTATAAGTAAAGAAACCCTTATATATGTGCACCTTAGTGATAAGGTGACTTTCCTTGCCTTTGGACCTTTGTTTTAATAAGATTCTCACCTAGAGAAGGGGGAGGGACGTGCAAGGAATAAAGGAGGGACCTAGATAAGAAATGGAGAAAACTAGAGGTCCTTATGATGAAACTAGCCCAAGCTATATAAACCACCCTCTTTGCAACCAAGTGAACGTAACCCCATCACTCTTTATTTTGCCACCTTGTTTGGTCTGTCCAAGGCAGAGCTTGGGAGCTAGAGGAGACGACCAACTTGTTCCAAGGTAAGGGATACCATCTTCTAAGCCCGGATTCATGGAAGAAAGTGAATTACAAGGATTGGTTTCATGGTTATCTCACTAGGGTTTCTTGTTCTAGCCGATCTTCCTCAACCTTTTCTTGGAGAAAAGTCATTGGCCGACCAGTGGAGCTAAAGGTGCCATTAAAGACTTGAGAGCTTGGGAGCTTGGAGCTCTGGGAATGGTCATAAGGTGGGTTTTATATCTCTAAACCTCTTGCTTCTTAATGCACATACTTGTTCTTACTTATAGTAGTTAGTTCTTCTTCTTCCCCAACCTTCCTTGCCTTCTTGCAAGCAAAACCATGGAGGAACCAACCTGTCTTGAGGTTGAAGACGTTGGGCGTGAATACCAAGGTAACTTTACCAAACGACCTTGGACCCTTTGGTCCAAACGGTTTGCAAACTGTTTGAAATCAAACGGTCTCACAACTGTTTGATTTCATGCGGTCTTGCAGGACCGTTTGGAATCAAACGGTCTCAAGACCGTTTGGTAGGGTTGACGAAGGGAAGACCGTTTGGAGGTCTGTTGTACACATGTTGAATTAAACACCTACAAAGAACTGAAACCTAATTGCAAACCAATCACAAGTTGAAGGCACCTCAACCCTCTAAACCCTAATCGGTTGAAATTATTGATTTCAATGACCAATTTTGGTGAACTTTGGGTTGAAGGGCCCAAACAGTCTCAAGACCATTTGGGGGTTCACTCAAACGGTCTCAAGACCGTATGGTGACAACCCAAGACCGTTTGGAGGTCTAGGGTTAAGGTAATTTGATCAATTGAGGGTCCAATCACAGTAGGTTGATGAATTGAATAAAAATGCTAATTTTAAACCTAATTAGGGTTCAACCCGCATCAACTTGACCTAGATTTTGGTGGAACTTCGGGCAAACAGTCTCAAGACTGTTTGGGCCAAGTTTGGGCCCAATTGAGTGCCAATTGATAGGTTCAACTTCAATTAGACTCATGATTATCAATGTTGATGGTTAATGGCTGACAAACCCTAATTCAATCGGTTTCAACCCCAATTGGTTAGCAATTGAGGGTCAATTGAATGTCCAATTGGTTACGGATAACCCTAATTAACTCAATTGAAAAGTGATTAGCAAGGATGTGGCCAATTGAAGGCTTCAACATGGAAAACCCTAATCAATTACAACCTTGGATGCACTTTTGAGGTCCATGCAGTTTTGAGCCCATTTGGACCAAACGGTCTCAAGACCGTTTGGGGCCAAACGGTCTCAAGACCATTTGGGTTCAAAAGATCTCAAGGTCATTTGGATCCAATCCATCTCAAGTTCGTTTCATTTCAAACGGTTTCAAAGTCAACACATCCAAACGGTCAACGCATCCATGCGGTCTTGGTGAGCATGCGGTCTTGGGGGTCAAAGTGCCCAAACGGTCAATGCCCCCAAACGGTTTCAAGACCGTTTGGAGGTTGAGGGGTGAAACCGTTTGGGGACTTTTAGGGCTGTTTTTGCTTAGTAGTTTGAAGGTGTAATTGGTCCAATGGTGGTCTAATCTAAACCCTAATGGTACCCTAAGACATTAAGGGGCTAAGTGATTAATAGATTGAACCATGTGGTGAGTGAAGGTGTACATTACCAATATGCCCTTGAAGGGTTCAAATAGGTGACACACTTGATCCACCAAACCCCAATGACTTGATAGTGGTGAATTAGCTTATGTTAATCAATATTGAATTGATCTAACCTCACCTAGAGTGATGTAGTCACCACCTATCAGTAAGAGGAGAGAGAAGGTCCCATGTATAGTTGAAATTCAAGTAAATTACCTTCAATGTAGATGAATGTGCATGATTAGGGTATGATCCACCTATGTGAGATCATGAAAACCCTAATTATGATAATTGATGAATCTTAACCTAATTTGAAGGCATCAAGGATGATAACCTCATACATGGTAATTCCAAGATCCCAATTCACTATTAAGTGAATAGTAAACCCTAATTCTAGGGTTGTGACATGTTGAATGAATAGTAAACCCTAATTGAGGATGATGCGATGAATGTTATTTTTGCTTTATAATTGTTGTCCTGGAGATAAATTGTTTATTGTTATCAGTTGAATTGACTATGCATGTTCTTATAAGAGGTAATCATGACCAGGTAAGGGTTATGACACTATATTCACCAAAAGCATGTTTTAGGCTTTGTGAATAGTGATATATGTTATGATTGCCTAAGTTATGTGGCACATATGAGAATGATGGGATGTAAGAGCCATGAGTAACATCAAGGTCATGCTAACTAGATGACCTGTGAGGAATTGACATCCTATTGATAGTTGATGTGAACTAAACTTGATACATGTAGTGTTCTTCTGCCATTACTGTATTTGGTAGTTAATTGCTTGGAAACCTGCTTGATGATAAAAGAATACTGAAATGTACTTAACTAATCAAGTATAACCATATCATGTAGAGCCATGATCATAGATCCATCATTGTCAGGTGTTAAATGATGGTGAAACAGGTTTTCCTAAGGGAACTCCTGGAGTGCATACTTTTGAGTATGTGGGGGTTATGGATGTGTAAATCCTTACGTCCTAGTGTAGGGGTTGATGTAGATGTATCATAATCCATCAACACTACACTATGCGTTTATGCCAGGTTGATGTATCACTAATCACCCGAGGAATCTGTTATGCCACATCGATGAAGATAAACATGAAATCTTTCGATGGTGAAGAGAGTACAGAATGCCACTATGACTCTAATAGTGAAGGACCAGAATACCCTGGTGAGCTATAGTAGCAGAGACACTAGTTGTCCTGCATGTTGATCCTCAACCTGACTGAGGAAGTTGAAGGTCATGAGAATCAGGCTCTTTCGATGACCTAGTATGATACTGAGGCGACTTAGCAGTGGTCGGTTGGAGTATGAGCGGTATACCTCATCTCCACAGGGCATAATGTTGTATGTAAAATGTAATCAGACGAGTAGCATATCTGCTTAGGTTGAACCACGAGAAACAATGCTTGATATTACATTGTTTATAATGTTTCAGTTAAAATATCTAGCTTGCATGTTCTTCATATTCTACTTAGAAGTAAATGTTGCTTTATCTACTCTTGAACCTGCTTTTGCAGGATAAACTACCTTGCTTATGTTGTTTCCCTTTTTCCTAGTAAGCTTCTGGAGAAGAGTTATAACTCTCGCTGGGACAATTATTTGTAATTGTCTCACCCCATAGACTTCAACCTTTTAGGTGGTCGTTGAGGACGAAAGAACCAGTTTGCAGGAGAGCAGTACCAGGAGCAGCATCAGGGGCAGCAGTGAGCCACAGGTGGATACCCTGGCTGTCTAGTCATTTAGTTAGAAGGTTCTATGTCTTCTCTGTACACTCAGGTCCCGGGAGTTAGATGATCTGAGATTTTGAATTTTGGAGTCTTGAGATTTTGTACATGGTTGTATGTGATCACTCAAGAAGTGACTTAACAGAGATGTAAACTATTTATTGTACTTTTATGAAAGTTTATCTCGTGTCTTCAAGATCTTTCCTCGAAAAGTTTTAATTTTTCATGATTTTTCACATTCCGTCGTTAATCGAATCGTTTCCGCTGAGTTTATTCCGTGTTTTGGAGATCAGAGCCCACAATTAAGTGGTATTAGAGCTGTAGGTTCGATGAGTCTACAGAGACATAGGACTTAGGATGTCGAGTATATCCTTAGTATTCCTTCTTATCTAATAGAGTCTTCTGCTCCTCAGGAGAAGAAGATATATAAGGATGTCTGAGCCACATGAGGAGTATGAGGGCAAGAGTAGCGTAGCTGAACCTCGAGACGGTGCAAGGAGTCCAGAGATGGAGCAGCTCGTGCCTGAGCCACCTGTACAGCCACCCCAGTTTGACCCGGCTGATATGGCAAACCTAGCCGTTCAAGCTATGTTCAGGAAGTTCCTAGCTTCCATGACACATATCACCGACAGGATGACCATGCCTGCACCTAGGGCACCTACTCAGCACGAGGGACAAAGTGTCGAGAAGACGTTCGAGCGGCTTCACAGAGTCGAAGCGACTGAATATTTCGGCACAGCTGACCTCGCAGATGCAGACCTGTGGTTGACCGAGTTGGAGAAGGCTTTCAGAATCCTGACCATCCCCGAAGCTGAGAAGGTTAGACATGTTGTCTATCTCCTCAAAGGAAGTGTTGGTCATTGGTGGAACATGGAAGAGTAGAAGAGGCCTGGAGTAGAGGTTTCATGGGAAGACTTCCGCCGAGAGTTTGTCAAAAGATACTTCCCAAAGACCTTTCTGGACCAGAAGATCTCTCAGTTTGAGAGATTGAGACAAGGTATGGTGAACATGAGCGAGTATGAAGCTAAGTTCATGGAGCTACTACGGTTCTGTCCGCACATGGATGCCACAGAAGAAGAAAGGATCAGGAGGTTTGGGAAGGGTTTGAATGCCAACTTGTCTACCCCCGTGTCCACCCTAGAGAACCGGGAGAGATTCGCTACCTTCATTGAGTCAGTCCGAAGGATAGAAAGATCTGTTGTTGAGAAGGGGCAAACCCACAAGAGATATCCGCAGTTCCAGGCATCTTCATCTAGAGACTTTAAGAAGCCTAGATCCTCTGCACCTAACCCTCCACCACCCAGATCTAGTTCTCAGACTCAGTGGTCCCCAAGTAGAGGTAGAGGACAGAGTCTACCGCCTCAAGAGGCTCACAGTTCAACATCAGTGTCAGTCACCAGACCACCTAGGCCACAGCAAGACAGAAGCTGCTACAACTGTGGGAAAGTAGGTCATCTGATGAAAGACTGCAGGTCAAGGCCTGTTAGTGTGACATAGCCTGAGAGACAGAGCCAACATGGATCACAGAGAAGACAGTTCTAGGGAGCATCTAGGGGATGTGGACAAGTGTCCCAAGCCGGATCATCCGCACCAACTCAACCTCTGGTGACAACGAGGTTCTATGCTATGAACCCTCCAGATGTAGTGGTCAATCCACGGGTTGTGGCAGGTCAGATGGAACTTTTATATTCTGATATGTCTAAATCCTATGTTGTATATTTTTTGATTGACCCGGGTGCTACACACTCCTTTATCACTCGAAGAGTGATTCGTATCTGCTATATGATAGTATGACATAGGGCTGATAGCTTGTTGCTTGAGACTCCGTTGAGTGGGTCTGCTGTGTTGCGGGAGATATGCTCTTCCTACATCCTTTTCTTTTCTGATCATCACATTCAAGTGGACCTTATACCACTTGATATGCAAGGATTTGATATAATCCTTGGGATGGGTACCTTGGAAAGGTATAGAGTTGTCTTGGATTGTGAATCCAAGCAGGCTGTGTTTGCTGATGATAGTGACACATGGATCTTTCAAGGAGAGAGAAAGATTCTACCCACCTGTCTAGTGTCAGCTATGGTTGCTGAGAAGATGATGAGGCAAGGATGTCATGCATTCTTAGCCCATGTGGTAGATACTACCATGGAGAGTCCCACCCTTGCTGAAGTTCCTGTTGTCAGGGAATTCGAAGATGTATTTCCTGAAGAACTTCCTGGTGTACCACCGCCTCGGGAAATTGATTTTGAAATCAATTTGATCCCAGGTACACAACCCATAGCCCAGACACCGTATAGGATGGCGCCTGCTGAGATGGCAGAACTCAAGAAACAGCTTCAAGAGTTGCTTGAGAAGGGTTTCATCCGACTGAACACTTCACCTTGGGGTGCTCCGATCTTGTTTGTTAAAAAGAAAGACGGATCAATGCGGTTATGCATTGATTACAGACAACTTAATAAAGTAACAATAAAGAATAAGTACCCTCTGCTGAGGATTGATGATCTCTTTGACCAGTTGCGTGGTGCGTCCATCTTCTCAAAGATAGATTTGAGGTCTGGTTTCATCAACTCCATATTAAGGATAGTGACATACACAAGTCTGTCTTTAGGACAAGGTATGGTCACTATGAGTTCACAGTTATGTCATTTGGACTAACTAATGCACCAGCTGCATTCATGGAACTCATGAATAGAATCTTCTGCCCCTTTCTCGATCAGTGCGTTGTCGTCTTCATAGATGACATTCTGATCTATAGTAGAGATGCTCAGCAGCATGAATAGCACCTTTGCCAAGCTTTGACCTTGTTAAGAGAACATAAGTTATGTGCTAAGTTCAACAAGTGTGAGTTTTGGTTGCCGGAGGTATCTTACCTTGGACATGTGATATCTGCCTCGAGAATTCGTGTTGACCCCAAAAAGGTAGAATTTGTTCTACAGTGGGAACAACCGAAGACACCGACGGAGGTTCGTAGTTTCTTAGGGTTAGCTGGCTACTACCGGAGGTTCATTAAGAACTTCAGTTCCATAGCCCTACCCTTGACGAAGTTGACCCGGAAGGATGTTCCCTTTGTCTGGAGTGATAAGTGCCAGCAGTCTTTTCAGTTGTTGAAGGAGAGATTGACAAGTGCACCGGTACTAGTGCTACTTGAGCAAGGCGAGGGATATGTAGTTTTCTGTGATGCCTCCAAGAACGGACTCGGGTGTGTGCTGATGCAGGATAAACAAGTGATTTCTTTTGCTTCCCGACAGCTTAAGAAACACGAGGAGAACTATCCGACACACGACCTGGAGTTAGTAGCTATAGTTCATGCCTTGAAGATCTAGAGACATTATCTCTATGGAGAGATGTTCCAAATTTTCACAGACCACAAGAATCTTAAGTACATCTTCTCGCAGCATGAACTTAACATGAGGAAACGTCGCTGGATGGAGTTAATCAAGGACTACGATTGTACCATAGATTACCATCCAGGGAAGGCCAACGTAGTAGCAGATGCTCTCAGTAGGAAATCAGCAACACCATTCTCCGATAGGGCACATATAAACTCTTTGGTATGCCCTAGGGGAGATATGCTCATCTCTTTAAGACAAGACAATGTACAGTTGAAGGTGTCGTGGATTTCCGGGTTGTTGGCTGAGATGCATATCAAACCTACCCTAAGAGAGCAGATTAGAGAGGCACAGCTAGTTGATGTTGCAGTTCAGCAGATCAGATCAGAGTATGGAGATGAGAAGAGAGATGGTTTCCATGACTCAGATGACCAGGTGGCATGTTATCATGGTAGGATGATAGTACCGGATGTGGATAACTTGAGGAAGTTAGTCCTGGAGGAAGCTCATTCTTCGATGTATGCCATGCATCCCAGGAGCACCAAGATGTATAGAAACTTAAAGGATATGTATTGGTGGCCTGGGATGAAGAAGGATGTTGCTGAGTTTGTCCTGAGGTGTCATGTATGTCAGCAAGTTAAGGCTGAGCACCAGAAGACTGTAGGAACGATGCAACCTTTACCCATACCACAGTGGAGGTGAGACCATGTGACCATGGACTTTGTTGTTGGCCTACCTAGGACCAGCAAAGGACATGATTCCATCTGGGTAATTGTTGATAGGTTGACAAAGACAGCGCATTTCTTGCCTGTCAAAACAACCTATTCTGCTGAGAAGTTGGCACAGTTGTATGTTCAGGAGATAGTTCGTCTGCATGGAGTTCCTATTACCATAGTATCAGACAGAGGTCCCCAGTTCACGAGTCGTTTTTGGGAACGACTGCACAAAGCTCTAGGCACCCAGTTGAGGTTTAGTACACCCACTGACTAATGGGAAGTCAGAGAGGACTATAAAAACCTTGGAGGACTTGTTAAGAGCATGTGTTCTCCAGTTTACCGGGAGTTGGGATCTACACCTAAGCTTGATAGAGTTTGCCTATAACAATAGCTACCAGCATAGCATTGATATGGCACCTTATGAAGCTTTGTATGGTAGACGTTGTAGATCACCGGTATGTTGGTATGAAACTGGTGAATATCAGTTATTAGGTCCTGAACTTGTGCAACAGACTGCAGAGAAGATCAAAGTAATTCAACAATAGATTAAGACTGCACAGGATAGGCAGAAGTTGTATGCCGATAAACGTCGTAGACCCTTAGAGTTTCAGGTTGGAGATAGGGTGTATCTCAAAGTCTCACCTTGGAAAGGAGTTCTGAGGTTTGGAAGGAAAGGAAAGTTAGCTCCTCAGTTTATGGGGCCTTATCCAATCATTGAACGGGTTAGAAAGGTAGCCTATAGACTAGAGTTACCCCCAGAGCTATAGAAGTTACACCCTGTGTTTCACATTTCCATGTTGAGGAAATGTCACCCTGATACCGAGTCAGTTCTACAACCTATGGAAGTAGAATTGAATGATGATGTATCTTATGAGGAAGGACCAGTGTCGATCCTTGATAACAGAATTAAAAAGCTAAAGAAGAAATATATAAGCCTTGTGAAAGTCCTCTGGAATCATCGTGGTGTCGAAGAAGCCACTTGGGAACTAGAAGAAGAAATGAGGAGGAAATACCCTGCTCTTTTCTCTTAATATGTCTTATCGATTTCGGGGACAAAATCCTTGTAAGGGGTGGATGATTTGTAACATCCCTGACCTGGGTTATAAGTTAACCCTAGGATTTTTGCATAAATATGTAATTAAACGCTTGTGATTAACTTCTGGCATGTAATTAAGTTCATGAGGAACATACATTCCCAATTCTGTCCTTTTTAAACAATGTTTTAGTAATGTTTGTTATGCGGGGACCTACGTACAAATTACCCAGTTAAAAGGGTTAACTTGCAATTTTCATAGGTTGAGATGTTCCCTTGATGATGAGACATCATATGGATGAATATGATTAGTTATGATGGATTCTCCAAGCTTGGGCATCAAGATGCAGCTTGTGGAGCAATCCTTGTGCATGAAACCCTAATTTTGGTGTAAAGTGCAATTTACCCAGAATATGGGGTGCAACTTGTAAATACACCTTCCAGAGTATCTTGTGTGACTCTTGGCATCATCTAGAGTAGAAATGATGAAAGAGGGCACTTCCATTAATTAATCAGATAAGATAGATAACCTTTGTATTAAAATCACCATGTTATAAGTAAAGAAACCCTTATATATGTGCACCTTAGTGATAAGGTGACTTTCCTTGCCTTTGGACCTTTGTTTTAATAAGATTCTCACCTAGAGAAGGAGGAGGGACGTGCAAGGAAGAAAGGAGGGACCTAGATGAGAAATGGAGAAAACTAGAGGTCCTTATGATGAAACTAGCCCAAGCTATATAAACCACCCTCTTTGCAACCAAGTGAACGTACCCCCATCACTCTTTCTTTTGCCACCTTATTTGGTCCGTCCAAGGTAGATCTTCACAGATAGAGGAGACGTCCAACTTGTTCCAAGGTAAGGGATACCATCTTCTAAGACCGGATTCATGGAAGAAAGTGAATTACAAGGATTGATTTCATGGTTATCTCACTAGGGTTTCTTGTTCTAGCCGATCTTCCTCAACCTTTTCTTGGAGAAAAGTCTTTGGCCGACCAGTGGAGCTCAAGGTGCCATTAAAGACTTGAGAGCTTGGGAGCTTGGAGCTCTAGGAATAGCCATAAGGCAGGTTTTATATCTCTAAACCTCTTGCTTCTTAATACACATACTTGTTTTTACTTATAGTAGTTAGTTCTTCTTCTTCTCCAACCTTCCTTGCCTTCTTGCAAGCAAAACCATGGAGGAACCAACATGTCTTGAGGTTGAAGACATTGGGCGTGAATACCAAGGTAACTTTACCAAATGACCTTGGACCCTTTGGTCCAAACGGTTTGCAATCCGTTTGAAATCAAATGGTCTCACAACCGTTTGATTTCATGCGGTCTTGCAAGACCGTTTGGAATCAAACGGTCTCAAGGCCATTTGGTAGGGTTGAACAAGGGAAGACCGTTTGGAGGTCTGCTGTACACATGTTGAATTAAACACCTACAAAGAATTGAAACCTAATTGCAAACCAATCACAAGTTGAAGGCACCTCAACCCTCTAAACCCTAATCGGTTGAAATTGCTGATTTCAATGACCAATTTTGGTGAACTTTGGATTGAAGGGCACAAACGGTCTCAAGACCGCTTGTGGGTTCACTCAAATGGTCTCAAGACCGTTTGGGGACAACCCAAGACCTTTTGGAGGTCTAGGGTTAAGGTAATTTGATCAATTGAGGGTCCAATCATAGTAGGTTGATGAATTGAATAAAAGTGCTTATTTTAAACCCAATTAGGGTTCAACCCGCATCAACTTGACCTAGATTTTGGTGGAACTTCGGGCAAACGGTCTCAAGACCGTTTGGAGGGTGTCCAAATGGTCTCAAGACCGTTTGGGTCAAGTTTGGGCCCAATTGAGTCAATTGATAGGTTCAACTTCAATTAGACTCATGATTATCAATGTTGATGGTTAATGGCTGACAAACCCTAATTCAATCGGTTTCAACCCCAATTGGTTAGCAATTGAGGGTCAATTGAACGTCCAATTGGTTAAGGAATACCCTAGTTAACTCAATTGACAAGTTATTAGCAAGGATGTGGCCAATTGAAGGCTTCAACATGGAAAACCCTAATCGATTACAACCTTGGATGCACTTTTGAGGTCCATGCGGTTTTGAGCCCATTTGGACCAAACGGTCTCAAGACCGTTTGGGCTCAAATGATCTCAAGACTATTTGGGGCCAAACGGTCTCAAGACCGTTTGGGCTCAAACGATCTCAAGGTCGTTTGGATCCAATCGATCTCAAGGTCGTTTCATTTCAAACGGTTTCAAAGTCAACACATCCAAACGGTCAACGCATCCATGCGGTCTTGGTGACCATGCGGTCTTGGTGACCATGTGTTCTTGGTGATCATGCGGTCTTGGGGGTCAAAGTGCCCAAACGGTCAACGCCCCCAAATGGTTTCAAGACCGTTTGGAGGTTGAGGGGTGAAACCGTTTGGGGACTTTTAGGGCTGTTTTTGCTTAGTAGTTTGAAGGTGTAATTGGTCCAATGGTGGTCTAATCTAAACCCTAATGGTACCCTAAGACATTAAGGGGCTAAGTGATTAATAGATTGAACCATGTGGTGAGTGAAGGTGTACATTACCAATATGCCCTTGAAGGGTTCAAATAGGTGACACACTTGATCCACCAAACCCCAATGACTTGATAGTGGTGAATTAGCTTATGTTAATCAATATTGAATTGATCTAACCTCACCTAGAGTGATGTAGTCACCACCTATCAGTAAGAGGAGAGAGAAGGTCCCATGTATACTTGAAATTCAAGTAAAGTACCTTCAATGTACATGCATGTGCATGATTAGGGTATGATCCACCTATGTGAGATCATGAAAACCCTAATTATGATAATTGATGAATCTTAACCTAATTTGAAGGCATCAAGGATGATAACCTCATACATGGTAATGCCATGAGCCCAATTCACTATGAAGTGAATAGTAAACCCTAATTCTAGGGTTGTGACATGTTGAATGAATAGTAAACCCTAATTGATGATGATGCGATGAATGCTATTTCTGCTTTATAATTGGTGTCCTGGAGATAAATTGTTTATTGTTATCAGTTGAATTGACTATGCAGGTTCTTATAAGAGGTAATCATGACCAGGTAAGGGTTATGACACTATATTCACCAAAAGCATGTTTTAGTCTTTGTGAATAGTTATATATGTTATGATTGCCTAAGTTATGTGGCATATATGAGAATGATGGGCTGTAAGAGCCATGAGTAACATCAAGGTCATGCTAACTAGATGACCTGTGAGGAACTGACATCCTGTTGATAGTTGATGTGAACTAAACTTGATACATGTAGTGTTCTTCTACCATTACTGTGTTTGGTAGTTAATTGCTTGGAAACCTACTTGATGATAAAAGAATACTGAAATGTACTTAACTAATCAAGTATAACCATATCATGTAGAGCCCTGATCATAGATCCATCATTGTCAGGTGTTAAATGATGGTGAAATAGGTTTTCCTAAGGGAACTCCTGGAGCGCATACTTTTGAGTATATGGGGGTTATGGACGCGTATATCCTTACGTCCTAGTGTAGGGGTTGATGTAGATGTATCATAGTCCATCAGCACTACACTATGCCTTTATGCCAAGTTGATGTATCACTAATCACCCGAGGAATCTGTTATGCCACATCGATGAAGATAAACATGAAATTTTTCGATGGTGAAGAGAGTACAGAATGCCAATGCGACTCTAATAGCGAAGGACCAGAATACCCTGGTGACCTATAGTAGCAGAGACACTAGTTGTCCTGCATGTTGATCCTCAACCTGACTTAGGAAGTTGAAGGTCATGAGAATCCGGCTCTTTCGATGACCTAATATGATACCGAGGAGACTTAGCAGTGGTCGGTTGGAGTATGAGCGGTATACCTCATCTCCACAAGTCTTAATGTTGTATGTAAAATGTAATCAGCCGAGTAGCATATCTGCTTAGGTTGAACCACGAGAAACAATGCTTGATATTACATTGTTTATAATGTTTCAGTTAAAATATCTAGCTTGCATGTTCTTCATATTCTACTTAGAAGTAAATGCTGCTTTATCTACTCTTGAACCCGCTTTTGCAGGATAAACTACCTTGCTTATGTTGTTTCCCTTTTTCCTAGTAAGCTTCTGGCGAAGAGTTATAACTCTCGCTAGGACAATTATTTGTAATTGTCTCACCCCATAGACTTAAACCTTTTAGGTGGTCGTCGAGGACGAAGGAACCAGTTTGTAGGAGAGCAGTACCAGGAGCAGCATCAGGGGCAGCAGTGAGCCACAGGTGGATACCTTGGCTGTCCAGTCAGTTAGTTAGAAGGTTCTATGTCGTCTCTGTACACTCAGGTCCCGAGAGTTAGATGATCTGAGATTTTGAATTTTGGAGTCTTGAGATTTTGTACATGGTTGTATGTGATCACACAAGAAGTGACTTAACAGAGATGTAAACTGTTTATCGTACCTTTATGAAAGTTTATCTCATGTCTTCAAGATCTTTCCTCGAAAAGTTTTAATTTTTCGTGCTTTTTCGCATTCCGCTGTTAATCGAATCATTTCTGCTGAGTTTATTTCTTGTTTTGGAGATCAGAGCCCACATAAGTTGCTGGAGTTGGGCTGCAGCACAGCCGTACTGCATAGCACACCCGTGGTGGTTTCAGGCTACACGACTGTGCTGCCTTGCACTGCCGTGGTGCATCCCTTATCAAAAAAAATTCTCAAACTTTGGTCCTATTCCCTGTGATCACTTGTGGATTTAATTCACACGACTGTGGTGGATCACCACTTCCGTGTTGGTATCTGTAGCTGCTATTCCCAACTTGAAGAACATCAAACACTCAAAATTTTGATCCAAAATGATTTTTCATGGGTTACTTTGCCAACGTCTCATCTAATTTTTCTCATTTCACTCTATTTTCACCTGCACATCTTAAAACTAAACAAAAACTATTAAAAACAAATATGTGTGTGTTTGGAAAAGTGTAAAAACAAAGAAAAAGTATAAAAATGGAAGGTTGGGTGAAAAATTCCCAAACCTAGGTGGGTTGCCTCCCACAAGCACTGAGTTTCTTGCCTTCGGCTTGGCTTCTTGGCGATTCTTTAGTAGATCATCCATTTGGTTTCCTCATGTGCCCATTCTTACAAAACATGCATTCCTCATTTGCAATCAATTTGTTTTCCTCATCCTTTTGATCACAATAATCATCATCAACTGTTCCATCTTGATCTTCTTTTATCAAATGATCATTCAGACTTGTGAAGTGATCATGTCCAATATCCCTATCTCGGACCCGCCGAGTTGGGGTTTTGTACATGTTGATCTTGATCTTTATGTCCATGAATGAAACTGTCATGGTGTCGCTACATACATGAATCTTGACATTAGTTGTAGATAAGAACGACCTTCCCAAGATGATGGGAATCTTCCTATCCTCTGGATCCATATCAAGTACGATGAAATCTGCTGGGAACACTGCGCCTTTCTCTTTATCTATCATCACCAAAACATCATCCACTCTTCCCCTAGGCACTTTTATGGATCTATCCGCCAATTGGAGAGTGAAATGTGACGGCTTCAACTTGCCTAAACCAATCTCAAAATAGACATTGTATGGCATCAAATTCACACTAGATCCCAAATCAAGTAAGGACCTGTCTATGTGATGTCCCCCTATATAACTAGGTATGAGTGGGGCTCCTAGGTCTTTTCTCTTCAAGGGAAGTGAATGTTGGATGATGGATCTCACTTGTTTAGTAAATTTTACTTTCTTTAGAATCCTCCCCTTTGACCTTCTCTTCATAGTGTATAGGTTCTTGAGGAAATTGGCATATGATGGGATTTGCTTGATAGCATCCAAGACTGGAATGTTCACCTTCACTTGGCGAAACACCTCAAGAATATCCACATTGTGCTTTTGTCTCCTCTTCATTTCTAGTGGCTCATCTAGTGCTTCAATGAATGGAGGATCATTGGCTTTTACCTTGCTTGCATCAATGTGAGGTGGAACACTAGGGATGGTGGGATTTGCACATGGAGTATGAGGTGTACCACATGGTATCCCAAAATCAACCATATGTATCACTGAATCATCTTCGGCAATTTCAATCACAATATCACCACTTGGCTGCCTTCACTTTGCTTTTCTTTCTCAGTCTTTCTTTGACTTGCAGGCTACTCAAGAGATTTCCCACTCCTTAGAACTGTCACAACACTTCCTTGCTCATGGTGGAGAGGGGCATCTAGTTGTGGCTGTGGAGGAGGTGAACATGACACTCGGGGTTGAAATTAAGATGGAGGGGAGAATTGAGGTTGGAAGGTGAATTGTTGGGAAAATGGTGGTGTTGGAGGGGGAGGTCGAGTATAAGGCTTGGGATCACCTTAGAAATGATAGATGGGCCGCACTTGCATCGGAGGTGGATTGTAGAAAACTTAAGAAGAGGGTATGGGTCCACTTGCTTCATGGTAGCTCATGATGGGCTTCAAAGACAACTTTTCTTCTTGGAGAGCAATTATGGAAGATAGCTGCTCTACTTTCTCTTCTAGTCTTGTAACATCTTTCTGAACATCATCAAATATTTTCAATCTAGAGAGAACCTCTTCCTCAAACTTTGAGCTATATTTTTGACTTTGTGGCTCTTGATAGCTATAGGAGTGAGGTGTCTTCTTTTCCTCACCATAGAACTCAATAAAAATGACCGGGTGGCAAGGAACATTTGTCACCTGGTTCTTCATGAAGCTCACCATGTCACTAAGAATCTTCATCACTTGCAGGCTTGAGTCATCATGAGTAGGAGGTGTCACACCAAAGGCATACCCTCTTTCATTCATCATGCTAGAAGCTCAAATTCTTGATCCTTCAGCCAACTGCTCAAATAAAGGCCATATCTCCTCAAGTGGCCTAGCCATGAAAACTCCTCCATAAGAAGAGTACAATGTGTCTTGGTCCTTTACAGACAAACCAGAGTAGAATGATTGAACTAGCTTCCACAAAGGGATCTCATGGTGCAGACACTCTCTCAAAACCTTCTTAAATCTCTCCCATGCATTATGAAACTGCTCATTGCCCATTTGACGACAACTTGTCATGGCACACCGCATTTGTATCAACCTTACTATAGAGTAGAATTGTCTCAAGAAGGCATTCTTCATTGTTTCCCAACTCATGATGTCCCTTCTTGAGTCATACCAATCTTTAGCTCTATCTTTGAGGGAAAAAGAGAACAAGGTCAACCAGATTGTATCATCACTAGATGTCAGCGTCTTGAAGGTGGAGCATACTTCAAGAAAGGAGTCCAAGTGCTTGTAGGGGTTCTCAATCTCTATTCCATAGAAGATGGGCAGGAGTCCAAGAAGACCTAGAGGAATTGAGAATTGCTCCCCTGTCATTTGATCAAACCTGCTAGCAATTGGTGATTTGTAGTTGCTAGCCATGAAGTAGTCTTGAAGCGGCTTGCATGGTGCATTTTGACCTTCCATCTTATTTCCTCCCGAGTGTCTTGTCACATGCACGAAGCATAACCAAACAAAAGAGAACAAGATAGCAAACCAGTATACACAAAGAATGCAAATAATAATGAATAAAGAATAGCAATGATGAGGGCAGTAGGAAAAGTTAAAGAAAAACTAACTAGCTAGACCGAGCGCCTTTCTTCCCAGCAACGGTGCTAGAAAGCTTGGTGAATCAAGGAAGAGGTGTAACACTAGCCAACAAGGGGTGACTAGATGTACTCCACGGGACTCAAACACACGTGTGAATCTTTCAAAATTTATATTAACCCTAACACATTCGATCACAATACCAAATAGGTCACCCGCAAGTGCACATGGTACTATTGTAGCATAGGTGAAGGCAGCTGTAGAGGTCGATCCTTAGGGGAAAAAAGGGGGCACTAGAGCTAGGTTAGTTTGGTTGGGTTCCCACTGCGGAGACTATGGTTAAGGTTTAAAGGTGATTTGATTGTTAAACTAGGTGAGCAACACAGCAATTAAAGGAGAGAATGGAATCTAAGTTAACCCTAGACCAGATTCAGACTAAGTGAGCAAGAAAAGACTAACCTAGGTATGAAAAGGCAGTTTACACTAAGGCAGACAAAAGAAAAGAACAAGAACGAGTAAAGAGCTAAACTATCAAGAATAAGGCAAAAATAGGACAAGAAGCTAACTAAAAAAAAGAGCTAACTAAGCTAACACTAGCTAAGTGAGATGAAAACTAGGGTTTAAAAGCAATTAATGAAGGTGTGGGCTATTTAGGGGATGCACTTATCACTTAAGTTGGGGGTGACATATGAACATTATGATTCCATTTAGATTATCCAAACCAAACAACATGTTAGAGTCTAATGAATTAGCCTAAGCTACTAACTGGCCATGGATATGCTAGGTTGCGTATAGGGGAACTAGTCCCTAACACCCCTACTATCCTTGCGAGGCTCAATTGAGTTAGGGATTAGGTTCAATTCAATTAGAGTCTAATCATCTAGGTTTCTAGATTAGACATTCCTAGGGCAATCAGGGGCCGAGGGTAGTATTGGGGAGGTGAAACTAGGGTTTGGACCCCAATTCCCCAACATTCTAGCCTTGAGAAGGCTCCATGCTAATTGCACTAGAATTATCTAATCAGGATACTTAGATCTCTCACTTAGGTTTAGGGAGATTGATTAGGATGTAGGAAGATGAGAGGCAACCTAGGGATCCAAAATTGGACCTAGGGGCAAATTTCAAAATTCACATATATAAGTAATTTCCCTAAATTCCTAGGTGATTTCACACACAAACCAACAAGCAATTCATGGAGATTAAGATAGAAATAGAATATAATCATTAACAAATGAAATTACAAAGTTTACATGTCATTTTCCCCCAACATGGTATCAAAGTCACATTTTACACCCCAAACAGCCCACCCAAGCCTAGCTACTCATAATAAAGAAAAATACAAAAAGAAAAGAGAAAGAGGTAGAAGAATCCATGGAGCTCGGTGTAGATGGAGCAATCCTCCTCTCCAACTGCTACAAGATGTCCTCCTCTCTCCTCCAAGGTACAAGGGTGTGGAATGAAGAGATTATGGGTAAAAACTAGTATAAACTAGTGTTTTGGTGGTGGAAATAGTGAAATGGAGTGGAATGGCGGTTGGAATGGAGTGGAATCTCTAAGGGGCCAAAATGGAAAGCAAGGAGGTGGTGGAAGGTAACTAACCTCGACCTACAACTGCTACCTCCCTATATATAGGTGTGGGGGAAGTTATAGGTCAAGTAGGGGCAAAGTGGGAAATGCAGTGGAAAAAGTAGCTAGGTTTTGTGAGTGGCACGGCCATGTTGGATCATCACGACCGTGGTGGGTAGGGTGAGCACGGTCGTGGTGGGGTAGAACAATCGTGTGAATTAAAATGGTAAAAACATGTCAGGTTGTTGGTCATTTTTGCAATGAGACTGGCACGACCGTGGTGGTCACCACGGCCGCGGTGGGGTAAGGGTAGCACGACCGTGCTGGGTAGCATGACCGTGGTGAGCAAGGTGATGATGGTCATGGTGAAGCGCCACGCTCGTTCTTCTGGTATGTGGCACGATCGTGCAAGGTGGCACGACCGTGGTGGTTGTCCCTTGCATGGCCATTTTTTTTCTGCACGAACATGATGTTGTCAGCTGCTGCACTTGGGCTTGATTCTTTAGATTTCCTTAGACATCTTTGCTTCTATGGGTCTTTGGCCACTATGGGTAGGTTGAGGGAGCATCATACTTCACTTTGGGCCTCTCCAAGGGTAGAGAAATCCTAGGATCACTCCTCTCTCTCTTCCATCAAACATGGTCCAAATGCTTAAAAAATATACAAATAATGTCCATAAGTACATTTTACACAAATATGCATATTGAGGGAAATAACATGTAATCTAAATGTATAGATGTGATTAAAATGCAAAAATGACACAAGATGGAGCTCTAAAATAAGACTGAATCAGAGGCCATGCCCCCCCCCCCCAATTTTTTTTTTTAAATTTACATGATATACATATATTCATATGCTAATGTTATTATATATATGGTAAAAGGCCAGTAGCCCAACTGTTTGGGGTTTGCAATCATGACCGATACGCGGTGTGGCCCATGACACCACAGACTGGACAAGGATCTCACTGGGGGCTGCTCCGACCGCAAAAATCCTATGTTGACGCGGCTAGGCCCTGACGCGTCCCGGACGCGGCAGTATTCCCGGTGGTTTTGAGTTGAGCGGGTGGTATTGGAGTGGTAGGTGAAGCTGCAATTAATGCACTGTAGCAGGATGGTAGGTGAAGCTGCAATTAATGCACACCGTGCCAACAATTTACAATGTGGAATGGGTGGAAATGGAGGGACAAAACGGAGGGAACTGTTGGGCAGAGAATGAAAGTTTTGGAGAATGAAATTTTTGGAGGGAATTTTGTGGAGAACGAAAGTTTTGGAGAATGAAAGTCTGTGCCTATTTCAGATGCTAATGACCCTACATAAGACGTCTATGCGCCTACATAAGATGTCTATGCGCATACTTTAGAAGAACGCGCTTACTTTACATGTTAGTGTGCCTACTTTATACGTATATGCGCCTATTTCAGACTAATGCGCCTATTTGAGATGCTAATGCGCCTACCTTAATGAGTTTAGACGTCTATGCGCCTAGTTTAGACGTCTATGCGCCTAGTTTAGACATCTATGCGCCTAGTTTAGACGTCTATGCGCCTACATAAGACGTAGATGCGCATACTTTACATGAACGCTCATAGTGTGCCTACTTTAGACGAATGCGCCTACTTTAGGCGTCTATGCGCCTACATAAAAGGTCTATGCGCCTACATAAGACGTAGATGCACATACTTTAGATGAACGTGCGTAATGCGCCTACTTTACACCTATATGTGCCTACTTTAGACGAATGCGCCTAGTTTACACGTCTATGTGCCCAGTTTAGACGTCTATGCGCCTACATAAGACGTAGATGCGCATACTTTAGATGAACGCTCGTAGTGTGCCTACTTTAGACGAATGCGCCTACTTTAGGCGTCTATGCGCCTACATAAAAGGTCTATGCGCCTACATAAGACGTAGATGCGCATACTTTAGATGAACGCGCGTAATGCGCCTACTTTACACCTATATGCGCCTACTTTACACATATGCGCCTACTTTAGACGTCTATGCGCCTAGTTTAGATGTCTATGCGCCTACATAAGACGTAGATGTGCATACTTTAGATGAACGCTCGTAGTGTGCCTACTTTAGACGAATGCGCCTACTTTAGGCGTCTATGCGCCTACATAAAAGGTCTATGCGCCTACATAAGACGTAGATGTGCATACTTTAGATGAACGCGCGTAATGCGCCTACTTTATACATATATGCGCCTACTTTAGACGAATGCGCCTATTTCAGATGCTAATGCGCCTACCTTATTGATAGAAATGCACCTACTTTAGATGTATATGCGCCTATTTCAGATGCTAATGCGCCTATTTCAGATGCTAATGCGCCTATTTCAGATGCTAACTTTAGACGTCAATGCGCCTACTTTAGACGTCAATGCGCCTACTTTAGTTATTTGTGCGCCTTTTTAATGTAAAATGTGCTTAACTTAATTAGAAATGCGCCTACCTGATTGATATAGGACAATGCGCCTACTTAAGACGTCAATGCGCCTACTTTACTAGTATATACACCCATCTTTAGTTGAAGCCCCTAACACACTCACCATTCTCATACATTTAAAATATATTTTGTATTTTTTGTAGATGCGCAACGCAGCGTCGGAAGTGGGCACAGCCTCGGAAGTGGGCGCAGCGGAAGGTCGCCGGGAGAGCTGGGCGCAGCGCAAGTCAGCGGAAGTCGCCGGGCGCCGGGCTGGTTTTGGGGGGAAATAACGGGGGGAAATATCGTGGCCCGGTTCGATTGGGGTAGGTTAGACCGGCTGGTTCGATTGGGGTAGTTGGCCCGGTTCAGCTGATCTGACAAAGGGTACAGTGGTAGGTGGCCAGCTGGGACGCTGGGACGCGTGCGGGCGGTTTACCGCCGCGTCTAGGACGCGTGAAATAGCCACGGCGTTTCCAAAACTAAGTCCCTCCGACCGCGACCGCGACCACGTGAAGGCTGCCACATGGGTTTGTCAGCTTTCTTGGTTTGTAACTGGTTGTTCAGTTGAACGATACGAGTATGGGAGGGGGAGCCATAGGCCACATGAAGAGTCTGCCAAACAGCAAACGAGGTGTGTAAACCAACAACAATGGGAAACAGAGGAGCAAGAAGCCAACTAAGGATGAGTTGATCCTTGCGAATCCAGGAAGAGTAATCAAGGTTGGGGACGAGAGTTGTTGGAGGATCAGTAGGATTGGAGGGAGTCGGGGAAGGGAGGTGCGGAAGTGGACATGGTAGGGTTCCGTCCACGAAGCCGAGAAGGTTGAATGAACGGAGGACAAGAAGTTGGGTTTTCTAGAGGTAGCAGATAGTTAGTGGAGTTCACTTTTAATGATAGGTGATGATGGATCTGATTAGGGAGGGTGGGGAAGACGCTGGGATCAGGGGCACTGGAGGGAGCGGAGGAGGAATGGAGGGTGGTGGAGGAGGAAGAGCTTGTCGCTGCTGCTGTAGCCATTGGGCTCTTGATACCATGTGACAATAACAACGGAAGTGAATTCAGTAGTAAGCACACAGCCAACTGCATGCGGTGCATGTATTTATATACACAGAGATCAATAAAAATTGAAGGTTACATATACAGAAAATATCTCGTAGTGATCGGAACTGAGTTTGTTCAGATCCTACAGTTGCGCCGCTTCAAGTATTGACTGGTGTAATCTGTTGGTGAGGTGGCTGCAATGGTCGCTGCTGGTTGACTTGGTCTAACACGAAGAACCCTAAACCCTTTAAAAGCCGTAAATGTTCCATTCCCCCTCCCCACCACTTCATCACCATCTCCACCGAGTTTGGTGGTTAGCTTGGTCGCTGTTGATTCTATACTGTTTTAGTTCTATATCCATTCGCCTTCACAGCTGTCGAGCTATGAAGGGTGATGAAAAGAAAGTAGTTCAATCATCACTTTAGCAGTTCCAATTTTTCTTGAGTCACCCTGCTTTCTATTAAAGTTCTAAATAAATAGGGCATTGTTTGTTTATCGACTAGTTCTGTAAGACAGTGTGAGTAAGCAATTTTCCCACCTGTTACCCGATTACTTGCCACGTGCTCACCTGCTGCTATACTGGGTAGGACAATGGGAGGAGTTTTGCCCGACCCATTCTACTCGTTTACAAGTTAGACTACGTTCGCAATCATATACGTTTACAAGACAGTATATACTTTGAGCTTTTGGATCTGAAAATCATGTCTGTTCGATTTTAAAGTGGACATCTCGTCCTATTGTATGGAGACTAACTAACCGGTGAACAAATATACCGTTCACATCTCACAAACCACCACACAACTCCACAAGCGGTGGAATGACCAAAAGGCCATCATCACACATATACAAGGTACGCACCATAATGATTATTTGACTAACACGAAAAAGAAAAATGTTCGCTGCAAAAGCTGTAGGATAAGCAAGAAGTTATCCTGAAGAATGATCCCGTATTCTTCTTCTACGAGTGAATATACTGCCCATGTGTCCGTTGTTTAGAAACAATGTGGGTCATATCTTATACCATATAAAGAATTATAGGTGACGACAGTGGCGGAGGCAGGATTTACAAATTAGATAAGGCACAAATGTCAAACAGTATTTTTGTCGAAAATGCGAATACTTTTGTATATAGTTAATGTATAATTTTCTACAACATTCAAAATAAGAATGAAATGATAATTGTATCCAGATGTTATAGTATACGTCATAAAGATCTCGATCTAAATTATATAGAATCTTCTTGCACAACTTAAATACATATTCATGTCAAATAAAAATCTAGTTGAATAACAATTTAGACAAGTTTACCATATTGGTATATTGAAATCTGGGGCCGATTCATTTTGTGTTGCAAGAAAGTCTTTGAATAACCTATCTGCCATGATGAGAACTACAAGACTAAACCAAAAATAAAATAACAGTTATCTAGGTGACTACTCAATCAGACGATGGATGCAAATAAATCTGTGAAGAAGAAACATAGTCTAACTTACCAATTCATCACGAGATATTTTTATACAGAGAAAGGGTTCAAAGAAAAGAAACTGAAGAAACAAAACTAAGTAACGGAGACAATCTGTGATTAATCACGGTAAAAGAAAACAACAAGGAAAATACAAAATCAAAAGCAACGAGGAGACAAAAAGTCAAGCAACGATTTTCAAAATCAAGGGTTAATATCCTTAAAACGAGTGAGGAAACAAGAATAATAATAAAATATTAATCAATTTTACTGTTGCCGCCGGACTATCATGTACATTGCAGATTCATTAGGAACAACCGTGTGTTGTCTCTCATAATCTCAATCTGTGTTCTTCCTACTGTCTTCTTGAAAACTTCTAATTGAGATCGTAAGCAGTCGTGAGTAAAATATCAAGAAACAATTTTATATAGAAAACTTAAGGGGTATTCACTTTTAATCTCGGAAGCTGCCATATTTTTTCGGCAGGATAGGAGTTTATCAATTGCAGCTTGCAATTGTCAGTACACTTTTATCGGCTAATCACATATTACAATAAATATTTTTCTAAGAATCCCACATGCCTCACCAGGCCCTAATGTGGCTCTGCCACTGGGTGATGAATCTGCTCTTCGTTCCTGTCTATCTGATTGCTTATTACTTTTTAAATTTGTACTTTTCAACCAGCCGCTAGCCTGTTGCTAGCATATTTATTTTTTTTCATTTATTTTTTCAATTGTTGTGTCCAGCCATCTTTTTGATGGTGCATGAATAAGAGAAACAAATCAATCTAGTTTTTGTAGCTGTTAGCTTGCTAGGTTCTACAATGTTGTGAATTTTTTAAGGTATTTTTTTTACTAAAATTATTTGCTATGGGAAAACGACGAATCTTTGTCTACTGACTGCTTATGTATCTTTTTCAATTTGTCTTCTTCGACCAGACTGTGTTCTCAGTTGTTGTGTGCCTGAGTACTTGCTTCTATTTTTTATTTTAAAATATTATTTTATTTTAGTTTTGCAGATATATTTATCTAAGTAAAGACATCGTACTAGCATGCGAGTATGTTTCACGAGAATGCCTGTGAGGTTTGTTTGTGTGGTTTAACGAATATGTCTGTGTTTCATCAGTCTGTTTGTGTACTTCAATAGTCTATCTGTGAGTTCGACTGTATTTCTGATAATTCGACATTTTAGGGTGGTGAATGTTAACTAATAATTGATCGAGTTGTACTCTTTTAAGGGATTGTGTTACTCAATGTTAATAATAAGTATCTATTAGCCGTCGATTCCAATAAATGAGCACAAATAGTTTTAACAATATCATGTTACATGTTGGTAGGAGTCAACCGACATTAATCGAATTGTTCTTTTTTAATAGATTGTATATAAAATTATTGTGAATACTAATCATATAATTTATAGAGTGGCGGTAATTTTGATACTGTCGAGTACAAATTAAAGGGAATAAGTGAACATTTTTTTTGGTCAGTCAAAAAGCGTGTTACTATATACCAAAATTTTTTTGGACACATGGTACCCCAATACAAACCAGAAAGCTATAAAAGCTCATTCTAGGATCAGATACCCCACACAGGGGGTATTTACAAAAGCTCAAGACAAAAAACTAGAAAAAAGAAGACCAGCCTAACTCATCAAACTAAAACCGAACAAACCTTCTAGGAAGAAGCCAGTTAGGAGATGTAAGTACATGCATTTAGCCAACCCACAAAAGGTAAAAACAACTCTAAACAGGACATCCTCCAGGAAACCTTCTAGGACTTAGCTTGAAAGCTTTTGATCTTCTCCGACTTCATTAGCACCAGGTTCCTAGCTGGATGAAACATCCACCTGGGTACCCCCTTGACGAGACATAGGATTCCAAAGAACCTTGCATAACCCAATCATCTATGAATACCATCGTCCAAGCTATAACAGGGATCGACCATATCTCTGACTCGGTTGAAGAGGTGGTGAGGCAGATTGAACGACTTTGAAACCTCCTCCACTAGCATTAGACTTCACCCACAAAGTGTGTAAGAGAGAAGACAAAGGCTAGGCAACCTTCATCACCAACTCGTAACTAGAGCCAGATCGTCAGGACCCTGGTAAGCTTGCTGAAGAGATCATCAATCCAAAGGCATACCATCGAACACCTGGGGTGCACCAGCCGAGAGAAACAACCAAGCAACGGTGGCCTACCCTTGGGTCTTCTGCTGCGTCGTGGTTGGAGTCCCAGAACTGGGAAGCGTCGCCAGGACGCAGCACCTGGTGGAGATGGAGGCATCGCCAGGCTAGATTAGAGAACCAAACCAAGCTTGAGGGCGAGCCGCCATACCACATCGTGGTCTGCCAATCGATCCCTGACTGCATGGCCGCGAGGGCCATACAACGTCAGAGTTAGGAGGCACCACTAGACACTGCCGAGCAGGTCGGGATTGACCCAGACCACCCAACGAATAAGCCCACCCGTACCGATGCGCTAAGCAACTCCGTGTCAAGGTTGAGGTCGAGGGGCCATCCCTGGGAAATCCAAGATTCACCCCAGCTGATGGAGAAGAAGATACATGTGAGGAGAGGGCGACCACCCCATCCAACACCGGCGAAGTCGGAGAAGCCGCACAAGTTCCAGATCTGAAAGGGAACGACCCTCTCCATCTACCACTCTTGAGCGGATTGAAGTAGACAGGGTGACCGCCGAAATCCGGACCCCGATCTTTGATCCTTTGCAGTGCATCATGACTCCTTCGATTCCGATCATCCAAAGATAAACCCCTACGATTACACCTTGAGCACCTGCTCCCTTCACTCCAAAGAACGCCACAGACTCCCAACCACCGCTCACCGTAGTTGAGGGGGCTAGGGGGAGGAGAGTGCCAGGGAGCTGCCCCCTCCCCCCAGCGGCAGCCACCGGAAAGGGTAGAGAGAAGTGGGAGCAGAACCCTCCTCCAACCCAATTATTGGTTGTATATAGTATTGTGAGTACTAATTATATACTACCTACCAACAATACATGCCTAGGAAGGAGGGCACAAGTACACATATAGGATGGAGGGAGTCAACCATTCAACAGTTAGAGTTGTTCTCTTATAGCGGGTTGTATGTAGAATATTATTAGTAGGTTGATATAATTGTTTATTTGTTTTAAAGTAATTTTTGTTTTGTTTTTGGTGTATATATATTTTCCTTTTCAAATTTCTTATTGAATAACTATAAAATTAATTCTATATTAACACACTATTGTCCATGAACCAACTATTAAATGAATTTAATGTGTATATTTAGTAGCATGTGTGTATTCTTCATGAGAATGTCTATGAGATTATTCTATATAGTTCAACAACACATCTATGTATTTCACCAGTCTGTTTATATACATCAGTAGTCTTTTTAGAGCTCAACAGTTCAGCCAGTTGGTATACTTACTTTCTTATCATCTTTTATAAATAAAGACTATTGTGATAATTAGAAGTTGTAGGGTGGTGGGTGTCAGCCAACAATTGACCGGAAATTTGTATGTAGCCTAGTTTTAGTATGACGGTGAAGATCAATGGTTTACGTTTTGCAAAAATAGTCTTGATATACAACACACTTGAGTGTATTTGTGCAATATGTATACTCGAGTGTAGTCTAGCCTGACTCTCTCTCTCTCTCTCTCTCTCTCTCTCTATATATATATATATATATATATATATATATATATATATATATATATATATATATATATATATATATATATATATATAGACACACACACACATATATATACCACAAATAGAAATTACACAATCATATCCAACCTCCTCCTCCAATTTATTCTAGCGGTGCCTCCCTTAACTCAGTAGAATTGTTGGTGTTTTGAACTCTGATGATGCGATATTTACATCTCTGACCATCCTAGGGAAATTAGATTCTCAGTGAGTATCTTGTGTTGTGCTTTCTATTGACTTTCGTATTTGTTTCTGATTAATCAAATATTAATCCTTGTCCAAATCGAATTTGTATAAGTGAAACAAATTGTATTTGCAAAATAGTCTTCTAACTTTCCAAACGATCTCGGTTAGACTAGTTGAGCCGATCGGTTCAACCCTTGAACCGGTCGGTTCAGCCTGTCTTGAGACGATCAGTTCATCACATGAGCCGATCGGTTCACCAACCTGAGCCGATCAATTCATCACATGAGCCGATCGGTTGGGGCAGCAGACTATGCAAAATCAGTCAATTGCAGTTTCAATCAATCTGATACTCTAATGAATCGGTCCAACACCTTGAACACTATGATTTTGAGCTATCAATTAATTGAATGTTTAATTGAACTACTAAACTCCTTTAGTAATCAATCTAAACATCGTTTGTGGTTAAACTCCTCTTCTAGGTTAAATCCTATGTGTGTGACCCTACAGGTCCATTTCACGTTGGCAATGAAAGTCCATAACACTTATGACTTCACAAGCAAAGAGCGGTGCCTAGTCGCACATCAATGCTACCCAAGTGAAATAGAAAGTTGGAGAATATCTTTCAATCCTACAATCAGTGAATGGTGTTACAGCGAATGTATAATTCCTTTGTCGATGATATCTCGAATGAACTCAAGGCAAGGAACAATCATCCTTTCAACGTTCACTCACTTTCTTGATCTCAGAGTAGATTGAAGGAGATATGTATGACATCAATATCACATACTGATTCACACATGTGTGTGCACGCCTATCTCAATCCTACTCATCAAGTGGCCATGGATATCAAACTCCCTCATGAGGGATAAATCCCATATCTATCACTCACCCCTCAAAAGCCACATGTGTCAAAGCCACCCAATCATCACCTTTATAACAACCCATGTTTCAGGACTACATTTGATGATGTCAAAGTGTACCCAATGACATGTGTTGAGTGTAGTGATTTCAGGTCAAAGAATCACACTCACCACCATCACTGTGAGAACTGACTATGACTACCATGTCATGGTTCCATGTGTCAAACTCACAGTGGGTTTGTTTGGTAAACTTGTTCTCTAACAAGTATCTATGTGTTTGGTTTAATATCTCCATATCATGACTAATGAGATTTTGTCATCAACCAACACCATAATCTAGTCTTGTGTGTCATTGTTGTCTGTCTACCTTCCGCAATGACATCTTACTAGGGACATAATAAGAATGTACAAACTCTTAGCATCCATATGATCTCATCGTTTAGGTCCTCAACCTAAAAGCATACGTCATTGAGTAATGTCATTCTCTAGACATTCAATCTATTCTATCATTATCTCATATGACTGAACCAGAAAGAATGGGAAGCTTTCCTTTGATCTTTATCACATCAATCTTAATGTATCCCACCAATCATCCCATGATTGGCTCTCAGGGCATATATACCAACAATGTCATTTCCCATCAATAGTATGTCATCCACATACAATATGAGAAATACGATTGTGCTCCCACTAACCCTTTTGTAAACACAAGGTTCATCTTCATTTTAACTAAAGCCAAACCTTTTGACTACTTCGTCAAAATGTAGATTCCAGCTCTAAGATGATCCATATATTGACCTTTGTAGCTTACAAACTTTATTGGCTTCCTTCGGATTGATAAAACCCTCAGGTTGTGTCATGTACACATCCTCAAGTAAATTCACATTAAGGAATGATGTTTTAACATCCATCTTCCAAATCTCATAGTCATGATAAGCTGCAATGGCAAGCATGATCATGATGGATTTAACCATGGCAACTAGTAAAAAGGTCTCATCATAATCAACACCTTGAATTTGAAGGAATCCTTTTGCAACCAATCTACCTTTATAGGTTTGAACATTTCCATCCATGTCAGTCTTCTTCTTGAAGACCCACTTGCACCCTATGGGTTTTACCCCTTCGGGTGGATCCACTAAGGTCCATACCTTGTTGGTGTACATAGATTCCATATCAGATCTCATGGCTTCAAGCCATTTCTCAGATTCTGGTCCCTTAGTAGATTCTAGATAGGAAGTTGGCTCATCTACTATGCCCAATTCATCACTATCTTGAGTCATGAGAAATCTAAATCTCTCAGGCTCAAGTCGTGTCCTACTAGACATACGAGGTTCCTGTGTTACATTTGGAACTTGAAATTCCACAACAGTTTGTGAGTCTTCATGATCCTTATGTATCTCCTCAGGTTCTCTGCTTTCTTGTTGATCTCGAACTTCTTCGAGCTATACATTCCTCCCACTAATTCCATTGGAAATAAATTCCTATTCAAGAAATACAGTAGTCCTAGCAACAAACACTTTGTTGTCAGTTGGTGAGTAGAAGTAGTATCCCCGAGTTTTCTTGGGGTATCCAACAAAATAGCGTTTTTCATATTTGGATCCTAACATAAGTTTCACATCCCCAAATCTTAAACATAGACAAATTGGGACGATTCCCATTCCATATCTCATATGGTGTCTTTTGAACCGATTTGAAAGGTACGCGGTTAAGTGTAAACATTGCGGTTTCAAGAGCATATCTCCAGAACGATATTGGAAGTTCGGTTGAACTCATCATTGATCGTACCATGTCTATTAATCTATGATTCCTTCTTTCTGACACACCATTATGTTGTGGTGTACCAGGTGGAGTCCATTGTGATACAATACTATAGTCTCTCAGAAGGTCCTTAAACTCTTGGCTCAAGTATTCACTACTTCGATCTGAACGGAGTGCTTTAATACTCTTATCAAGTTGCTTCTCTACTTCATTCATGAAATTGTTGAACATTTCAAGAGTTTTTGACTTGTGTTTCATAAGATATACATAGCCATACCTATTGATGTCATCAGTGAAGGTAATGAAGTATTGATAGACTCGTCTCACATTTGATCTAAAAGGTCCACATACATCAGTATGTATGAGCCCTAATAGATCACTGGCTCTCTCACTGTGTCTATTAAAGGGAGTCTTGGTCATCTTCCCTAATAAACTTGCCTCACATGTCTCTAATGATTAAAAATCAAAATAGTCTAGATAACCATCCTTATGGAGTCTAGATATGCACTTCTCGTTTATGTGCCCAAGATGACAATGACATAAGTATGTTTTGTTTGAGTTGTCAAGTTTTAGCCTTTTAGTATTTATGTTGTATATTCTAGTCTCAAGTTCTAATAAGTAGACACCATAAGACATATGGGCATTGCCATAAAAGATCTCATCTTTAGAAATAGAAATCATTCCATTCTTAATGTGAAATTCAAATCCACTCTTGTCCATAAAAGATACAAAAATAATATTTCTATTAATGGTAGGTACATAATAGTAATTCTCTAATACTATTACAAGGCCCGTAGGCAAAGATAAACTAATAACTCCAACTGTAGTGGAAGCAACTCTTGCTCCATTGACGACACACAACTCAACTTGGCCCTTTCGTAAAGGCTTAATTCTTATCAGATCCTACATATTAGAACATATGTGAGATCTACATCTGGTATGCAGTACCCATGATGAAGAAGTATTTATGTTTATCTCAATAACGTATATACCTGAAGTGGAGATCTCTATCCCCTACTTCTTCTTCCTCAATTCCTCCAGGTAGAGAGGACAATTTCTTTTCCAATGTCTAGCCTGGTGACAATGGTGACAACTGCCTTCTTTGGAGATCCCACCTTTAGCTTTGAGCGCAGATGACTTTGACTTCTGCCCAGCTTTAGAACCTTTCTTAGCCTTTCCTTTGTCTTTTGACTTTCCCTTTGTCTTGCTGATCATCATGACAGACTTGGGCTTGTCTTTCTTTATCTATGCTTCATTTGTCCTCAACATGCCCAACAATTCTGACAACGACTTGTCAAGATTGTTCACGTTGTAGTTCATGACAAAATGACTATATGATTCAGGAAACGATTGTAGAATCACATCAGTGGCCAACTCTTGACCTAGGGGAAATCCCAGCTTGAATAGGCTTTCCACATACCCAATCAAAGTGAGTATATGGGTGCCAACTGAGTCTCCCTCTTTCATCTTGCTCCTAAACAAGGCCTTGGAGACATCATATCTCTCATGTCTTACTTGATGTTGATACATGTTCTTGAGATGTGTTACCATCTCCATGACATTCATGTTCTCATGCTTCTCTTACAACTCATAGTTCATTAAGAAAAACATCAGGCACTTGACATCCACATCATCATCAAGGTGCTTCTTGTAAACATCCTTTTCAAACTTGGGCACATTTACGACGGGTTCCGTTGACTCTGGTGTTTTAAGGACATAGAGCTTACGCTCATGTGTGAGAAAAATTCTTAGTGTCCTAAACCAGTTTTGAAAGTTGGTTCCGGTAAGTTTGTCCTTGGCAAGGACCGATCACAATGAGAAATTGTGAGCGTTGTTTGCCATTTGATTCCTATAAAAGAAAAGGTTTGCATTTAGTCCAAAACATTTTGACTTGTAAAGATACGATAAACGAGATTAGTTAGGCCTTTAATTAATTAAGCTCCCACTATTTTATTAAAATTGATAGCCCTCACTATCAACTCAAAAGATTACAGTGTACAACCTTCTAGTGAGCAACGTCCAAAATAATTGGATCAATGCCCAACCAACGCCGGCGTCAAAGACCAAATACTAAGGTAGGCAACTTTTACCAATTGCATGATATGCAACTCTAGGATAGATGATCATGCACAACTCCTTGCCATGATGCATCTGTGTGCCTCTAGGTACTTGATCCTATTAAGGTTCCCTAGTTAAGTCCAACTCATAATCCAACACGATGAGTGTGCACCCTACGGAGGCATACCCACACACCCACCATCACACTTCCACGAGATAGATAGTGTACCACGCGGAGGTATGTCCACACATAGTCGATCAAGCTTTTCATGTGTGTTTCTTTATGGAAGGCAACTAAAACTTAATATTATTAATTGAGGGGTTTTATTAATATAGATACATATCAAAACACCACATACTTATAAACATATCATATACTACTATATTCACAACCACAAACGATAGACAGGCAATCACAAACACAAATACATCAGTTATGGCCATACTATTGTAATCCTTTGGACCAACAAATGATTACATTCCACCTATGGTCTTATGCATCTCATGGAACAACACCTATGAATCAACCTATAAGGATCAACATTATAATGAACAACTTCATGGATGCTCCGTGAGGTTGAAACTTCAAGTTGCTTCTTGGAATTGGATCTTCATGTTGCTTCTCCATGGACGCTCCTTGGAGTTGAATATTCAGGTTGCTTCTTGGAATTGGATCTTCGTGGTGCTTCTCCATGGATGCTCCTTGGAGTTGGATCTTCAAGTGGCCTCCTTACATCAAGTTTACAAAGATTAAAACTAATCCTATCTCAATTACATCATATGAGTACAAATATAAATGGAAAGAATTAATTACACTTTGAAATAAGAGATGAGGCTCGGCATGCAAGCTGAATAATTTATACAAAAGATCCACGTACAACCATTATACAACCATAGAATTCTCAAACAAACATGCCCACAAGATTCACAACCACATTCATTCACAACATTCACAAATGGGGACACTAGGCCATAATTGTGCATGCATTCACTACATAAAATAGATTTTAAAGGCGACATATATGATATCATAGGTATATCTACATATAAGTATATACATATTAAAATTGTAGTACTTTTAATGCAGGAAATTCCCCATAAATTAAATTTTTGACTCTCACGCAGACTATGCGGGGTACACATGGGCATCGCTCCTGTGCGGAGATCTCGTGCACTTAGGAAAATTAGTATTTTCCATAGTCGACCCCGTCTGAAACATAAAAAACAGAAGCCTGCGACGTATATAGAATTAGGTTTAGATTTTCACATCAGTAGTTTTTATTCACATCGTATGCAACATAGAAAATAATATACATCGATTCGATCATATCAAAAAAAATCCAAATACATCATAGATCAACTTGGCTCTAATACCATTGTTGCGTTTTGTGGAGAAAACATGCATGGCAGAAACAACAACAAAATTCCACGCAACTCAAAACATGATCTTGTCGACAACATTGTATTCAGAAGGAGTGTTGGCGAGATATACCTTATCACGGACCAAGTCTAGCGATGTCCCATTGTACGATGGTGTGCAACACTGTTGACCTACATAGGTAGAACTTCTCTCCCATTCACTGAGTGTGTCTTAAGAAGATCTAGCAGTGTTTCTTTGTGCGGTGATGTACACCACTTGTATCGCGTACGGATGGTCGTAGACATCCTCCGAACGTAGGCGTCTCAACATCTACATCTCTACTTCGTCTACGCAGATGGACTGGAACTCCATGTCGCGCTTCCCAATCTAGAGGAAAGGAGTCGTCTCTGTGCGGCGACGTGCTAGCGTCACGATGCTCTCCTCTCTCCTGAGGACGGTGACAGATAGGGTTTAAATACGTGAGCGTAAACTGAAAAGCCTCTTTCAATATCTTATATAGATATCGGTCGTCAAGCCCCTTTAAATAGGAGATGAGAGGAAGTATGATTTCCTAAATCCATCGGTAAATAGAAATATTGTGTTAATTAAAATGCTCATGGATTAATTAGAATATTATGGAATTAATTAATTAACCAAATAATCACATTAATTGATTAATTAATATCTGACTCCATGCAATCGCTCGGGATGGCTCTATGGGAACATATACCAACAAAAACTATGATTCTTTTAGAGGGTAAACTAGAATTCATAGATCTGTAGTTAAGATGACCACACCAGTTTAATTTGTTATGTTCCTTACTCTAATCTACATAGAGCTACGAAACATCTTGTTGTTCTTCTTCAAACAAATTGTAGTAGTATCTGTTATTATGATCTAATTCCTTAGCAGATTTGAGTCTCTTTTTCTCCATTTTTCTAGTTGTACTACTAACATGTTCAGTTTTGTCATAAATGTGTATTCTCTTTCATATAACCAATCAAACAAAAGTTGCAACTTTTATTTGGCGTTACACTTTTAATACATTCTCTTGATTGATCTAAGAATTCTACTTCCTTCAAAATGCGGCTCTGATAACATTTAGATACCATTGCAGGATAAACATATTGAACCTCAAGATGTGGATCGGTAGTTCAATATTCACTTTGACAATTCTCTTCTTTACTAAAATTTGTGCCCAAAAAACCACTGTCGGTGGTAAACTTAAGAAAAAAATCTACATGTAATCGGGGGAAAACTCAATCACCAACTCAGACTGGGAAATGTGTTTCCAAATGGGAGAAAGTGTGTGTGTCAGTCCTATTTTTAGCAGATATCTCTTTCTGGAATAAAATTATGTATAATACATTTATATATGCAACAAAATAAATAGGAGATAAGTATAAAAAAGAAAAAAAGAGGGAAGTATAGAAAAAGAGAGGAGAGAAAAAAATCTTTGTTCCCAAACTGCTCACGATACTGCTCATGATACTACAATTTTACACCTGACCGCCCGCTGGCATATCTAGAATAGTAGGAACAAACAAATCCATGAACATATGGTTCCCAATATTCAAGCTCAAATTGCTTTCATTAAGGAAAGATCACATTCCATCATACATGCCATGGTTCCTACTCACAACAGCTTTAAGCCATCCGTGAAGCACCTCACACTGCCAGGAATGGTGGACTTTATTATTTTTGTTGATGCTGCTTCCAAGAGTGATACTGGGAATACTGGCGTAGGCATCCATATTGTTGATAGCCATGGTAAATTTGTCACCGGAGAAGGTATAGCTCTGCACGCTACCTCACCTCTCTACATTGAGCTACTACCAATAGCCACTACTGATAACATCAGTTTTTGTGACGTTTTTGCCCTTTATTTTGTTATCAAAACTGCCCTTTTTCTGCTATTTTCCTCTATTTTATTAGCATTTTCGCAATAATTGGCCAAGCAATGCTCTTACTCCGATTTTCCTATCTTTTACAGAATTTTCCTCGCTTTTGTGCAATAAGGCCGATTCCGGCCCATGAATAAGTCCAGACCCGTCTCGGCCTCCCTGACGCCCGATACAGCCTCTGCCCGACACGGGCTGGGCGACACAAAGATGCTCGACGAGGAGATGTCGCGCGACAGGAACGTGCCGACTGACACACCTTCTACCCGATAGGGAGCCAAAGCTGCCTCGACGACCCATCTCATCGGGCGACACAACCACCCACCGGCAGGCGTGCTGCCCGCCACGTGACCAATAGCCAGCACCTTGCGCCGAGAAATGCTTGTATCAGCCGTCCATCTCCATCGACCGGCGTACAAGGGAGCTACGTGGCGCTTCGAGCACCATGTCTTCCCACCAACCAGCTGACTATAAATAGCAGCTACAGGGAGCCGAAAAGACGGCACACACGGCTCGCACAGCTCGCACGGCTGGCACAGCTCGCACAGTTCGCAAAGGTCAGAACAGTTCACATTCGGACAACTGATAGTTAGACAGTTGGGAGCTTGAGCGAGGAAACTCCACGAGCACCCGTATCGTGCCCCAGTGTTCGTCTCGGTGCGACACTAGGTGAGCTTCTCCTCATCCCGAGAGGGAGGGGACATCTCACTTAGGACCGTCCCGGGTGACACTGCGAGCCGATATCGGCCGACATCACTGCCCGACACAAGTGACCTACATCAATAATGCTTAGCTCTTAGCCCGACACAATATCAACCCGATACGCTTAGTCTATTGAACGTGCCACCCGAGAGGGTGTGTCGTCCGACATGAGCGTATCGGCCAGAGCCCTTGACCGATGCAGTCGCCAGTCGGCGCGTGCCGCCCGACACCTCTGTATCGGGCTAGGCCTCTGACTGATATCGGGCAGGAGAGCTACAACACCCTGTCGCCGTTCTACATTAAGGAGGCAACACCTATCTTTTAATTCTGTTATTTAAATTCTTTGTTTATGCAATGAATTAAGACCTTTAAATGTTTATGGAAATGGAAAGATTCAATTACTTGTTGCTCTATGCTTGGTGTACAATGTTGGATGACTGCTCTGTTTAATATCCGAACCCTAGCTTGCATGATTTGGATCACGTTTCGATTAGCTACCGAACCGTTTTCCTGTCGCAACAACTTCGAGAGTTGTGTTGCGGCTCTAGCATTTAGTCCGATTCTGGAGTACGAGAGTGCCTGGAACGGAACTATTTTCTGTAACATTCCACTCTAACGGAAGCCCAGCAACCTCGAGAGGGGTGTTGATGTAGAGGTTAGAGGTACCCGCTCTGAGAGGAGGGGTGCAGTGTGTTACCGCTACCGCTTGTTTTACTATAGTCTTATCCTCTGAACCTTGCCTGAGCTCTAGTCTTTATCTTTCTGCTTCTGTTGCATGAAAACCCCTAAAAACTGCTAAATGACTAAAACCTTAAATCTCTCTTGTAGCTCCATTTGGAGATAGTTTTCTTGTTTATTTCGTGACATCTTACCGTTCCCTTTCGGGAATTTATATCTCTTTATACCTACCGGAGTGTAGCGTGTCGATTTATGGTTCTCAACACTACCCCCTTGTCTCTGTGTTCGACCCCATATGACTACTTCGACCCCGTGAGCAAAGTTGCGGGGGCCTAGAAGGATTCAGGTTTATAAATGTAAAAGCTCGACTACCTCAAATCTGCCTCCAATTTTGGACGCGCGATTTAGGCCGGTCAACTTTTTGGCGTCGTTGCCGGGGACAAGGCAATAGCGGTACTGTTGATGAACCTGAATCCACTAACTACACTCCTGTGCCTCAAGCTTAGAGATAAGCTTGACAACACTCTTTTTCCTTTTTCTTTTCGTAGCATTATACTTTGCTTCAAAATAAAAATTTAATTTTCTGAACTCGATTTTCTTTGTGAATAATTATGTAGGTACCTCAGGGAGAGGATACCCAATTCGTCTGAGCATCTACTCCAGCCGTCATGCCTCCCTGAGTTGAGCCACCCCCGTCCGAAGGAGAACGCCCAGGGTGGGCTAGGGAAAACTCGCCTCCTCCTGACGACGACGGCCGATACGACGGAAACGACCAGCCGAAAGATCCAGAAAGGGATCAATCCGAGACAGATCACCGTCGTAACAGACGTCGCCATCGGCAAAACAGAAGAAACCACGAGCAGGAACGACACCAGGAGGATAGTGACAGTGAAGACTCTGAGGAAGAGGAGAAGACGCTCAGGGAGTTGGCGTCCTTGAAGGCCAACCACTCCAGATGCCCGGTCATAGTCCCACGTTTTAATGCAACCAATTTCGAGCTCAAGCCATCCGTGATATCCATGATTCATAATAAAAGTTTTAGAGGGAACTCCAAGTATGATAATCCGTATCATCATCTTGATGCATTTAAGAATATTTGTGATACCATCAAGATGAGAGGGGTCCCCCAAGAAGTGATATACTGTAAGGGGTTCATCTTTTCACTAGAAGACAAGGCGCTGTCCTGGTACCTTGGGGTACCCCACCAATCCTTGAACGGGTGGAGGGCGTTAGCCGATGCCTTTGTGAACAAGTTCTACCCCACAGAAAGGACAGTCCGGAATCGGCAGAAGATAACTTCTTTCACGCAAAAGCCGAGTGAAAGCCTGCATGATGTCTGGGAGCGATTCCAGGAGTACCTCTGGGATTGCCCCCATCACAACTACAAGAGGGGTTTCCTCATAACCACCTTCTACAATGGTTTGACCCCCGAAAATAGGGTATCACTGAACGCAGAAGCAGGCAGTGATTTCCTGGGGAAGAAGGGCAAGAAGTCGGAGCTGATCATCAAGAATATGGCGGAGTTGATGGCCGACGCTGATTTCGATCGGTCCGATAGAGGGCCGATAAAGAAGGTTGGAGAAGGGTCCTCGATTGAATCAAAGGCGCTGGAGGCAATCACCTCACAGATTCAAAGGATTGCCACAGATGTGAAACAGTTGAGAGAGGCTGGACGTAAAGGAAAGAAACATGTAGAAAAATCGATGAAATGTGTAACCTACAGAGAAGGCGGGCACGGGGTGGATAATTGCGTCTACACCCGGCCAGAGGCAACCAGTGATACAGAGTCCGAGACAGAAGAGACTGAAAATGTTTCTTTTGTAAACTTTAGAAGACCGGACCACCCAGACTTCAACTATGGAAACAAGGATGTGGTGGAGAACTCTCATCAGCTGTATAACTCGACTAAGCCTACCCAAGCTTTTGAAAAGAGGGGAGGAGCAGGTCAATATGCCAGGAATGCCCCTTTCCCGCAGATGAAAGGTAACTTCCAAGGACAGGGTAAAAACCAGGGAACTTCCAAGGAAGAAGGTCAGAACCAGGCTGCTATCCAATCAAATGTAGTAGGGAAGCTGTTCGATTTTGTAAAGAAACAAGATACGATCAACAATCAGCTAGCTCAGAGCGCTCTATCAAATTCTGGTGTTTTGAACTCGTTGTAGGCTCAGCTGGCAGACATGCAGACGCATCAACGCTAGATTGACCAGCAGCTGGCTCAACTTGCCGAAGTTGTGAAGAACCCGTCAGGAAAGATTCCATCAAATACCGAACCAGCAAAGAGAACAGGGCAGTGACCGAAGAGGCAGAAGGTGAAGAGAAGGCCAAGGACGTCCAGCTGAAGACAAAAAACGAAGCGCTTCTCGGGAGGCAACCCGAGCTTTCTTTTCTTTCTTAGAATAGGACTGCATTTTACTTTCCTGCAAGACAAACACTACAAACATTTGGTATGTAATAAGGCCCGAGACAGTTTATGCGCCACATGCACTGACTCTTTTGTTTTATGGGCCACCACCTTAGTTTTACTTTCCGGGATGGGTAATACCGCCTGAGGCCAGGAGCTTAGTCCTAGGCCAATGATGTTTTACTCATCAGCCGCATCTTAAACAGTTTTGTCTTCACGATATCACAGGAGGCAACTCAACCGGCACCTTGAGTGCACGCTTATCGGGCGGTGGGCTTTGTGAAGCGCAATAGTCCCGGTGACGGTTGGGCTGCCGACTTATGTTTTGAAGCAATCGGTCGACACGCGTCCCAGGTTTCACTATTTACTTACTATAAAAGGAAAACGAGATTTACCGTGTCGGGTTCCTTGCTTTGTTGCTTTTACTTTCCTGTGTCGAGCGAGAGAATCCTGTGCTTTAGCTGCCATGTCGCGCGAGACTGCTGAACCTCTTGTGTCGCCCGACAAGCTCCGATCACAACAAGGTATAACCTGACAGGCTTGCCACCCGACAGACCCTGTCGGCCGATGCGATTTCTTTCTTGTTAAAAGTTTATCGATCTCAAGTTTTCCTCGCTGAGCAAGTGTATCGACCGATATGGGTATCGTACAAAGTATCTTTGATTCACGTTGACCGATACCCCATGTCGGGCGATAGCTGTGTCACCCGATGTTGCATCGCATCGCCTGATTTTTCTTATCGGCCGACACATTGCTCTTCTTTCATGAAAATGTATCGGGCGATACCCATCTCCTGTGTCGGGCACATGGCTTCACCTTTGAAACCAATGTGTCGTCCGATACAGGAGTGTCGGGCAGTTTTGTATAGACTATACCGGGCCAAACGTTTACTCTTTATTATATTTTCAAAAGCCAGCTTAATTAATCAGGGTGTTATCTTTTGTTGACTTACAGAAATGGCCCGCACTAAGATTACCGCTGTCCCAGTTGACGAGCAGGGCAGGAGGATCTATCCTGAAACAGCTACTGAAGGGCAGGCGACCCGACATAAGCGCCCGAACCCAAGACAGGCTGGGACGTCGG
Organism: Alisma plantago-aquatica; assembly: GCA_963693085.1. Taxonomy (NCBI): domain Eukaryota; kingdom Viridiplantae; phylum Streptophyta; class Magnoliopsida; order Alismatales; family Alismataceae; genus Alisma; species Alisma plantago-aquatica. Next base: position 1,011,280,387 of record OY856411.1, read on the forward strand.
GGGCAAAGAAGAAGGTGAGGGTTGGACAAGCTGCAACTCCTGCACCAACACCGACACAACCCACAGCTGCACCAACACCACTAGCAGAAATCCTAGAAACCTTCCGGGAGAGTTTCAAGCCAAGAGACGACGAGCATGCTCGTCTCTATGCTGAGTTGGTGCCCAAGCAGTACAAGTCGAGCAGGTTCTGCCATAGGGTCTCATTTGATGAGGTTGGGATCGAGAAGAGGCTGAAGAGCGTCCTTGCGGCGGTAGGACTGAAGAAGATCTGCTTCAAACGCACGGCCTCGTACACTAAACTAACCATGGAATTCATGTCCTCCCTCTGCCGAGTGAAGAATTCAGCGGCAGAGAGAGCAAAGTTTGGCGGGCCAGACAGATTTCAGGCCAGGCTGTACAACTCGAAGCATACCATCTCTGAGAAGGGCTTAAACAGAATCTTCTCTTCTAGAGAGGAGGAGATGAATAGGATGAACAACAGTGAAAGGATCACCGAGGGTGACGGGTTCAACCCCGTGGAGTTCTAAGGGAAGATCACCGGCGAATCTTCATTCAAGCCGAGAGCGAAGGTCGTGGCGACGCACTTCTGTTTCTAGAGGATCGTGCACAAACTAGTGGCCTACTTACTATTCAGCAAGAACGAATCTAGCAGCATCTACACGGAGGCGCTCCACGTCATGTGGCACATTATGGAGGGCCGAACAATCAACCTCGGTAGGTTCTTAATGAATAGGTTCCACCCGATGAAGGACGCTACCAAGGAATACTGCATGGGCGGCATCATCAACCTCATCGCAGTGGGGCTCGGGTATCCATTCGAGCCTCGCAGCCATACAAGAACGCCAGGCGAAGAGGTGTTCGATATCAAATATCTGATGAGAACCAACATCATCAGGAAGGAGAGGGGGAGGTATTTCTACAAGTTTTCAAGGACGGACATACTCCTTCCCCTTCCTCGCTGCGCCGACTATGACATCGAGAAGTTGGTCTTCACCGCCGCCGAGATCAAAGCCATAGCAGATGACACGGCCACAGTCACCACAACCAGGACCACAGAGAGGCCCACTCCAGAACTTCTGATGCCCTACTATACCAGCCACCGCACCAGCAACAACGGTGGCGGTTGAGAAGGTAACAGTGATCGTCGAGGTCACCGGAACAGAAACTTCGGGATCTGCCGCGCAAGAGACGGCCGCAGTTCCCAGACCTATTTCTAAAGTTGTAGAGGCGCGAGAGGAGCCTCAGTGGAGCAACAACATCGGAATGTCCGAGGAGATCAGAAGGGAGCTCGAAAGGACACCCTCGCTGCCGCCGAAGTCCCCGCCTGCAACGGTCGAGGAAACCGCCGATAGTGCAGAGGTGGAGCAAAGTCTGCCCTCACCACGGCCGTCCCCACTCAGAAGAGAAGGCAAGGCGGCGGCACCTGAAACAGCGCCGACGCCCCGCCTGAAGTCATCTGGATCGCGAACGATCTTCATAGATTCCACCTCTCCAGGTGGACCTTCACGCGGACTAGATATCGCAAGGACGGAAGGGAGACCCACCGGACCCCCTCCGTCGCTTGGAAAGATGCTCAGAGACGAAATCGACAATCTGCGGGAGGTAACAACCACCAACTCTGCTACTTGCGCTTCCCTAACACACAAACTTGCATCTCTTCAAGATAAGCAGGACAACCACGAGGTCAGGCTAAATAAGTAAGAGGGCGAGCTGCTGACTCTTGCGGTCATACCCGGTAGACTGGAGGCCTTGAATGCAGTGATGCAACAAGTCCTCCAACGACTCGATAGGATCGAGGAGAGGATGAACAGGAGCGACGATCATCTACACCAAAGGCAGCCGAGACGGTCACCGTCCCCTCCCAGTGGGAACCATAGTCCATCTTCTTCAGGTTCCTCTTCGGGAACAGCGTCCTCCTCCCAATCCTCCTCCAGCAGACAATCATCAACGCACGGAGAGGGGACGCAGCAAGGATCTGCCAAAGGGTCTCCTAGCAAACGGGAGAGCTCTTTGGGATTGGGAGACGCCAACTTCTACATCCCCCTAAATGAAGTGGAAGATGATAATGCAGATACCAACATCGGGGGAGACTCATCAGACGAGTCCGAAGGAGAAGTGGGGGATGTCTACACTGTAAATAACAGACATCCACCCTGAGGAAAGCACTCATTTGCGGACAGATTCCGTGAGCCGTCCGAGATACCATCATTCGAGATGGCTGATTTTGATAGAAGAGCCATTGGGAACCTGATGATCAGAGACCAGAAGCTGTTGAATTCGGTCTTGAGGTCGCAGGGTAATGAAGAAGAAGTCGTCTGGAGCGACTGCTACCTCTCCCTACGACGGGGAGATCTTCGGAAGATGTTCCGCATGTCGGCTGTGGTCAGAAAGCGAGTGTTCAGGGTCCTGGAGAATGCAATGATCGAGAACATCGAAAGCAGGACAGGTCGGAGACAGATATACACAGCCACCCCGACCTTGGCGAGAAGGCTGATGAAGGGAGATTTAGACTCCCGTGCGGTGGTCGACATGCTGCAATACGTTGAAGAACATAAGCCAAATCTAGTGTTGGCCCCGTACAAGCATCACAACGTGTGGTTTCTCTGTATGGAGGACATCAGAAACCACGACGTTCAGCTGTTATGCTGCAGCGATGATGAAGTACCACGCTCCGGGGGTAATTTCAGCTGCCCGGATGACAGAGTGCTGAGACGTCTGCCAATACGCCTGCTACGAGCTTTAAAGGAAGGAATCCAACATCTTCAAGGGCCTTGGAACCACTAATTTATCAAAAACCTTCCCCAACCAGCAGAAAAGGGTAGCGGAAACAACGCCATCTCCATCTTGGGGGCCATTGAAGCGCTCAATGGTGTCGGGAATTTGGGAATCCTCAGGAACAGGTGCTACTATCAATGCAGGGGCATCTACGCCATGCTCCTGATCAAGGACAAGTGCTATTTCCGGGATGTAGGTGTGTCGTAGGAGCTGCTGTATAGTGATGCAGAAGAAGATTCTTTTTCACGATCCAGCAGCCAAGAAGGAAAAGAAGAAGATATAGCCCCCGAGATTCATGGGGCGGCAAGCAGCTAGAAATCCTGAAGAAGGTGCACGGGAGGGAAGACACTGCTTTGCCCGAGGCTTCTGAAGAGCTGATAAAAAATTTTGACCGTTTTTCATGTGCGACTCTCACACAGGAGTAGGTCGACATCATCCAGAAGAAGCTTGCTGATTCAACCCCATCAGACGTTGCTTTTCAGGCAGGAGACTTCTTAGTCCTAGCAGATGAGCTAAGGGACATTGTAAAGGAAGGGGGGTGCTTGACTGTATCGGTTGCAGCAGCTTACAACCAATATATACAGCCAAAGCTAAAACATACATACATAGACCACCCTTTGCTCTTCAACGATATCTTCCTCGCCGACGAAACTGGAGCGAAGCAGATCTTCCTACAAGATTTGAAGGAAGGCGTTGCAGGCACTATCTTTCTGCCTATCGTGCATTACAATCACTGGACGCTCCTGGCGATGTACACTCAGCAACGAGCTGGCATTTCCTACAACAGCTCAGACAGCAACAAGAATCATCTGGTGCTGTGTACATCGGAACCTTTGACACCCGTCGAACGCATAGTTCGAAAATATTACGACGAAGTGTCAAAGATGATCGATCCATTCCTAAACATACAGGGAGGCACATGGCACAGACTCCAGTTCTGCCACCGCAGTCCGCAGCAAGTTGCCTTATCCAACAACTGCGGCATTTTCGTCCTGGAGTGGATGGCAAATGAAGCGACGCCTGACCAGCTCCAACACATAGGATACCACAGCAAACGAGGAGAATATGTGTGGGAGCTCCTCTCTAATGCAGGCGCGACCTCACTGGAATAAACATCACCTCACCTTATCTACTTCACAACTCTGGGGACAGAGTGTGGAGTAAGTTTGGGGGGTACCATGTTCCAGTGAGGGAGGTACAAATTTCCTTCCTCTTCCACTTTGTTCTTTCATTCTTTTTATCCCATATTCGTTATTCTTTTACGTACATATACACTTTCAGTTTTGTACATATACGTTTTCATACCAAAATTTTGAAAATTTTGAAAAATTCTTTTGTCTATATCACCCCTATGCATATGTACAAAGTTGTTGTAATAATAATGAAAATCTGTTGTTCCTTTTTGCAAAGTTTATTTTCTTTGTGCTAAATGTGATGCAAGTCCTGTTATATCTTTTTGATAATGCTGCTCCAAATGAACAAAAGAGTATACTTTGCCATGTCAAAAATTTCAAAAATATAATAATCTCGCGAACAGCTAAGAGATAAGTATGGAGAAGGAAAAAGCTGCCCAAACAGCGGAAATCTCTTTGTTTCCCTCACCCAACAAAATCTCAAAAAAAAAGAGAGAGAAGCCTCGAGAGAGTGAATAAAAGCATGAGAGTTGTGCCCAATAAAAAAAAAAAATATATATATATATATACACCTCTTATTTTCTAAAAGTACCCATCTTTAGGCATGGTAGATCCGGGGTAGTGGTACGTAGGATGTGAAATCACTGCTCTAAAGCCAACTCGCTTGGACTGCAGGGACCACTTGCCCGTTAACGGACCCTTACCTGGATGGACTGATGGGAAACAAGAATGAAAAACCCAAAAAGCCTTAGCCTACCCTATACACAACTTTCTGCCCCGAAAATAAAGCTATTTGGTGCGTAAGCTAACTTCGGAATCATACAACAAAGTCTCGCTGAAGCTGTAGAGAAAATTGTTTATTGAAATAATAAGGCTAGGAAACGTGTAGTCTTTTGTTTGAGTGAAGCAGCATTATCTCTAAAGGCATTACTACACTTGTTTTACCTCTTGGCCTGAAAGTTATCCGAGAAAAAAGAAGCATCACAAAAATATAGTTTAAATATTGATTGAGGACAATAAAAACGATAAGTTTGGGGGAGTTGATAACATCAGTTTTTGTGAAGTTTTTGCCCTTTATTTTGTTATCAAAACTGCCATTTTTCTGCTATTTTCCTCTATTTTAATAGCATTTTCGCAATAATTGGCCAAGCAATGCTCTTACTCCGATTTTCCTATCTTTTACAGAATTTTCCTCGCTTTTGTGCAATAAGGCAAATTCCGGCCCATGAATAAGTCCAGACCCATCTCGGCCTCCCTGACGCCCGATACAGCCTCTGCCCGACACGGGCTGTGCAACACAAAGATGCTCGACGAGGAGATGCCGCACGACAGGAATGTGCCGGCCGACACACCTTTTACCCGACACGGAGCCAAAGCTGCCTCGACGACCCAGCTCGTCGGGCGACACAGCCACCCACCGGCAGGCGTGCCGCCCGCCACATGACCAATAGCCAGCACCTTGCACCGAGAAATGCTTGTATCGACCGTCCATCTCCATCGACCGGCGTACAAGGGAGCTACGTGGCGCTTCGAGCACCATGTCTTCCCACCAACCAGCAGACTATAAATAGCAGCTACAGGGAGCCGAAAAGACGGCTCGCACGGCTCGCACAGCTCGCACAGTTCGCAAAGGTCGGAACAGTTCGCATTCGGACAACTGACAGTTAGACAGTTGGGAGCTTGAGCGAGGAAATTCCGAGAGCACCCGTATCGTGCCCCAGTGTTCGTCTCGGGCGACACTAGGTGAGCTTCTCCTCATCCCGAGAGGGAGGGGACAGCTCACTTAGGACCGTCTCGGGCGACACTGTGGGCCGATATCGGCCGACATCACTGCCCGACACAAGTGACCTACATCAATAATGCTTAGCTCTTAGCCCGATACGATATCAACCGGATACACTTAGTCTATCGAACGTGCCGCCCGAGAGGGTGTGTCGTCCGACATGAGCGTATCAACCAGAGCCCTTGACCGATGCAGTCACCAGTCGGCGCGTGCCGCCCGAGAGGGTGTGTCGCCCGACACCTCTGTATCGGGCTAGGCCTCTAACCGATATCGGGCAGGAGAGCTACAACACCCTGTCGCCGTTCTACATCAAGGAGGCGACACCTATCTTTTAATTCTGTTATTTAAATTCTTTGTTTATGCAATGAATTAAGACCTTTAAATGTTTATGGAAATGGAAAGATTCAATTACTTGTTGCTCTATGCTTGGTGTACAATGTTGGATGACTGCTCTGTTTAATATCCGAACCCTAGCTTGCATGATTTGGATCGCATTTCGATTAGCTACCGAACCGTTTTCCCGTCGCCACAACTTCGAGAGTTGTGTTGCGGCTCTAGTGTTTGGTCCGATTCTGGAGTACGAGAGTGCCTGGAATGGAGTTGTTTTCTGTAACATTCCACTCTAACTGGAGCCCAGCAACCTCGAGAGGGGTGTTGATGTAGAGGTTAGAGGTACCCGCTCTGAGAGGAGGGGTGCAGGGTGTTACCGCTACCGCTTGTTTTACTACAGTCTTATCCTCTGAACCTTTCCTGAGCTCTAGTCTTTATCTTTCTGCTTCTGTTGCATGAAAACCCCTAAAAACTGCTAAATGACTAAAACCTTAAATCTCTCTTGTAGCTCCATTTGGAGATAGTTTTCTTATTTATTTCGTGACATCTTACCGTTCCCTTTCGGGAATTTATATCTCTTTATACCTACCGGAGTGTAGCGTGTCGATTTATGGTTCTCAACACTACCCCCTTGTCCCTGTGTTCGACCCCGTATGACTACTTTGACCCCGTGAGCAAAGTTGCGGGGGCCTATAAGGATTCGGGTTTATAAATGTAAAAGCTCGACTTTCTCAAATCCGCCTCCAATTTCGGATGCGCGATTTAGGCCGGTCAACTACCTCCTCCATCTGTAAGGAGCGTCACATGTCAAACTCTATGATCCTATCTGACTCCAGTTCATCAGTGGACCTGGTAAATCAGACACATTGTACCTCACCGAAGCTCCAACAGGTTTGGAGGAAATTTCATGTCACTCAAGCAACTTTGAACCATCTCTTGGTTATGTATATCCCCAGAGATTTGAATCAGGTTGCTGATAAGCTTGCAAGAAACTCTCTACTTTCTCACACCTTTTACTCTATTCATAATAATAGGCCATCATGGCATCCTGATGTACTTGATGTGAACCTCACCTTATTTTGGCTTGTTCTAGAGCTCAGGATGAATAAGAATTAAGCTCTGGTTGTATAAAAAAAAGAAAACAATCTTTGTTCATAACTCTCAGCTTAGAAAGATTTTTTCTCCTGAAAAAATGCAATGGATTTAATAAAACATATTTATGAACAAGACTAATGTTGATATATTTTGAAGAAAAGATAATATAAGAGACATATACTTCTCTCATGTCATATATTGTACAAATGTTAAATTTGTACAATAATAATATTTATTCTCTATTCTCTTTTCTTAGTTCTCTTGTATTGTATTAAAAACATTTGTATAATATGGTAAATGAGGAGGGAAGTATAGAAAAAAGAGGAGAGAAGTAGGAAAGAAAGTAAGAGAGAATCCTGAAAATAGGAGGAAGTATAGAAAAAAAAGGTGAGAATCGGGTGAGAGAGAAAAAGAAATAAATTATACTACAGTTTGAAAAAAGAAGAGGAAAGTATACACAAAAAAGTGAAAAGATGTAGAAAAGAGATAGGAGAGAAGTAAACATTAGTATTGTATTAAAATAATATATATATATATATATATATATATATATATATATATATATATATATATATATGAGTGTGAATTTGTTTCCCGACAGGTAGCATTGGGAAAGTTACCCGGCAGCAATGTGCGGTGGCATTGCCCTGTAATTACTTCAAAAAAAACAAAATAGGAGGAAAGCATTCGAACGCGAAAAACCCAAAACCCTCACACTGCCCTCGCCTAGACCGTCCCTCTGCCCTCCCTCTGCCATTGCTCTACCTCTCACGCAAAAATCACTGGCAACCAAATCACCGCGACAACCTCCATCCCCAACTCCTCCATCTCTACTTGCTCCTCCATCTCCATCATCTTTGATTCCACATTTCGCTGCATCTCAATTGCAGAGCAGTTACCTCTTCCGAGATGACGAGAACAAAGAAAACATCAAGGAAGACCTCGACAATGCCGTCGTGGAGAAAGAATCTACGGCCAGTGATTGAAGAAGACGAAGACTTTGAAATGCAGCACCATCTGGCCAAGGAGAAGATGGCAAAAGAACCATAGGAAGCGGCGACCGCGGAACCACATACTACTTTGAAAGGGGATACGGAAGGGGCTACGATGCCCATGGAAGCAGATGTAGCGGAGAAAGAAGTAGTTGCGGAAAAGAAGATGAAAAAAGGGGATGCGAACACGGGTCAAACGGGACAAGAAGGGGCTACGAAAGGGGAGAAGGCGGTTGCTTCTGTGACTCCTCAGTCAAAAATGAAAAGGAAGAAAAGAGGGGCTGCAGATCCCCTGACGAGTAAACTGTCAGAGAAAAGAGAAAAATGAAGTAAACTGGGTACGTCTGAGAAAGAAGGCAAAGGAGCTACCGAGACTGGCAAACCTCGGCGTGACAAAGTGGAGAGCGAAGAATGACAAGGTAATTTGTGCTTGCATGTACATTACAAACGAGAAACAAAAAGATTTCGTATAGAAAGTAACAATGCATGTTAAAAGAGTAACTGTTATAAGAAGTAGAGTAACTACACGATACCAATAGTAACTGATATAGAACATTCAAGTAATTGTACGACAGCCTAGAGTAACTGGAGTAAATGTTGGAGCAACTGTTACAAAATGAAGAGTAACTCACACACTTTACATAGCAGTTAACATATGAAAACCATATTGTTAAGCTAAAAAAAAACTAAAAATTTAGAGTAACTTCATTCGTATCTAGGAAAAGAAAGGGAAGGGAAAGCGAAGTCTGAAGAAACTAAGGATACAGAGAAGGCTGCTGACGAGATAGGAGAAGAGGAAATAAGGAGGAAGAAAGAAAAGGGAAAGGAAAAGGCTACCTATGAGGGAGAAAAGAGGAGAGAATTAAGAGGACAGAAAAAGAGAAAGGAAAGGCAACTGAAGGTAATATGGAATGGATATATAAATTTATTAAATTGTTGTTACTATCATATGACACTTACTTTCACTTTATTAAAATTTATGTTACAAGAATAAACAGTTAGCATTAAAAATATTATCAACCTACCATGTGGATTGAAATGTGAAAAATTGAAGAGTAACTTGATTGAGTAACAAGTAATGCTAAAAAAAAAGAAAACTAAGAGTAACTTTTCATATGTTTGCAGTGGGGATAAAGAGGTTGTACCATAGGTGTTACCTAAAGAGCTACATCACCACCAGCCAGAGCGTGGTGTTTACAAGTAATCAGCTGAGAATGATGAGGGCGACGACATTTGCAAACATGATAAAGATGCCGAATCTTATGGTTGACGTATGCCTCTTGGAGGATTTGATAGACAGATATGTGGATGATGACAGGTTTTTGCTGGCCATAGGGGTGGAAAGAAGGATGACGGTTGAGGATGTAGGGGTAATTCAAGGTATCCCAAGCAGAGGTATGGACATCATACCTAGGAATTTTTTTGAGATTGTGAGATCAATATGGAAACAATTTGCCAGGGCAACATGTAAACAAGGAAATGAAGGGGCGACCTCTAAGAGGTTGAGGGAAAAGGATGTCCTGCACAAGGACAACTTAGCAAAGCTTTGGAAAGAATTTGGAAGGATCGAAGATCCAACAAACTACCAGAACATGTGTCTAGCGTGGATGTTGCACCTGCTGGAAACATTCCTACTCCCAGACACCAGCTATTGCACAGCAATCTACATAGTGCACTACCTAGACAATGTTACTGAAACGACGCAGATGAATTGGGCAAAGCTGGTGCATGTGAGTATCTTCAGGAATATGAAGATGCTGAAGCAGAATGTCCAGCTGAGGAGGAAAGGGGAGAAAGGGAAAACCACCCTCTACACAAAAGGGTGTGTGATGTGCCTCTGTGTAAGTGAATGAAATTATCTTCATCTACAAAATTGTTACATTGATGACTATAGGGGGCAGTTACATATGCATTGAATTTTCTCTCTATTTACATGTAGGTTTGGGCATATGAGATGATGAAGATGGCAAAGCCAACATTCCTTGATGCAAAGCCAATGATAAAGAAGTGGGTTGTGCCGGTCGAGAAGTTGATGGACTTAGGGGCTGTGGACCCTAAGGATGTAAGAATATTTCTTATTTGTTACGAAAGCTAATATACAACATAATCCTGCAAGTTTTCATTTTTAAATATTATTTTTGATTTTTTATGGACAAGTTTGTGAAAGTATGAAGATAGACTAGGGGGATAACTGGCAAGCTTCAAGAACAATGAAAGACATGCCCTACTACCTTGCGGATAAAAGGATGAAAAGTAAGCAAACGCCAGACAAGGCGCCAGCAAAGTCGGTCATCTGAAAAGGAGTGCCTACTGAGGACTCCAACCTGGAGAGAAGAATTCACATACTCGAGGAGGAGCTAAAGATGCAGAAGGAGATCTGTACGAAAATAGCTGTTGAGGCATTCACTGAAATGCAGAGAGAGAAGAAACAACTAGAAAATAGAATAGCCGAGATGGAAGAGGAGAATAGAAATCTGAGGAGAAAATTCAGAGATGAAGGTGACAAATCACAGTCACCTGTCGGTGGATTCGAACAATCTTCTGAGAGGTTCACATCGGGGAATGTTCAAGAACCCAAAGACAGTTCAGATGTGCTACCCAAGAAGGATGTCGATACGACGAGCAAAGTAGAGAAGGAAGGTGTGGATAAGGATGACACGCCGAGGAAGCGAGGCAGGCTAAGCATCATAAGAAAATATGTGGAAGAGAATGACTCATAAGATGAGAATGATGGTAAGAAAAATGGTGATGAGGAGGAGAAGAAAGAAAAATCAACTGACGGTTTGGACCACAGAAAGTCTGCATGAGATGTAGAAGAAAAGAGCAAAGAAGAAACAGGTGAACAACAGGACAATATAATCGAAGAAGAAGGGCAGAAGGAGGAGCCCAGAAAAAAGTTGTCAAAGATAGAACAACAAATCATAGGCAGCATCAAGAAGAACGTGAAGAAGAGAAGGGAGGAAAAGGTAAGGTTGCATCTCCTTTAAAGTATATCAATATTTGAGTAACTGTGTAAATACAGTAGAGTAATTGTGTGATATTGTAGAGTGACTGTAGTAATATAAAGAGTAGCTCTATGATAGTCTAGAGTAACTCTGTGAATTAGAAGAGTAACTGTAGGAACATAAAGAGTAACTATACGATGGTCTATAGTAACCGTACGACATATCAACATAGTGTAACTAGTGGAAAATGAAGATTGATTCTAACATGAAGTGCTCTTTTGTTGTTGACAGCACAAGTTGTCAAACTTCATTGGTTTTGAGCATTTTAAAACAAAACAATCCAGGGAAATTGTCCACCACTTCATGGAAAATATAGAAGAAATGTAAGAGAAATTGTTATTTTGTCAAGTGTACACATATAAAACATCGCTTATTCAATATCCAAAACTAATATGTATAACATCTATAAAAATGATTGGCAGGTCAAAACAAGAATGGAGATTCAGTGATGACACTTGGTGCATGGGAAAGGACCTCGCCACCCTACTGTACAAAGATCAAATGATGCAATCACCAGTAAGAAACTAATAAATAGTAGTGTAACTCTTTGAAAGCTTGTGGTTTTTTTTCTAAACAAAGAAAGCAAAGCTTGTGGTTTTTTTTAGGTTATGGACTGCGTTGTACAGATGCTCAAAGCTACCACAAGCAAAAGGAGGAAGAAGGGTCTGTCATGGCACTGCTTGAGCACATATGCTCCGGTAAGAAGAACAGAATTGGTATACAAAATTACATCAAAAATAAAAAAATATATACACAAAACTGAAAGTTATAGATGTGAATTTGCATTTGCAGCAGAAGCTGGTGTTTGATGTTGAAAACATAACCATAGAGCAGATCGACATGCTATCTCCACTATTCAACGTTCTGATGAAAGATTGGGTCACAATGGACTCGATGTTCACCATATTGAACAACGACAACCACTGGCACTTGTACGAGGCAAGTTTCAGGGATGGAGCGCACCGGTCTTATAACTTAATGAGTGGAAATAGCAAGTCAAAAAAGGAATTCCTTAGATGGGTAAGCGATCTATAAAAAGTAACTCTATTTGTAGTGGATTGACAAGATTAATGTTTGTTGATTAATGATTAATAAGAGTTGTGTATTTTTAATGCAGGTGGGTATTGTGCACGAATTGTTCAGGGGGGCAGAAAAAGGAGACCAACTATCACAGTGGGGACGGGAGTACCCGATGTATCCACAATAGGAAGAAGACTCACTTGACTATGGGATCTTCGTCATGAAGTGCCTAGAATTCCTGGTAAATGGAAAACACATGGACTTCACCTACAAGGACATGTCGGCCATAAGGGCTAATATTGTTCAGAGAATGATGGCGAGGGGAGAGTTGCAACCTGTACAAGCGCATCAAAAAGATAACAATGAAGACACAAAAAAGGCCCATCTGAGGAGAACAAGGGAGGAAGAGATGAATGTCAGAAGCAACAAGAAGAAGAGAAGACAGAAGCACCAAATGAAGAGAAGAGCACGGATGAAGAGGTTGTTTCAAGCCTAGATAAATGGTTGAATTTTAGCTGAAATAGTGAATTATTAATTGAAATGTAAAACTTGAACAGTTTGCTTCTGGAATTTTGATGTGCAACTGCTATGACATACATTAACTTGTGTGCTGCGAAAAGCTTAAAAATTACATTTTTGATCTAAATCATATTGCAAATACGAGTATTTCTGGGTTTAATATATAGCATTTTGTTCTTTGAATGTTGTGTTCTTGAATGTAAAACTGCTGTGGTTTTGTATGGAGATATATACTTTGAGTTAGACTACCAAACAAGAAAACAAAACAAGAGAAAGAGTGATGATAATATCATAACACTTAGAATAATTATAAGAACATTAAGAGTAACTGTGATAGTATAGAAAAGTAACCATATGATTTAAATGAGTAACCTGCATACTTTGTAAGAGTCACTCTAAAAAAAGATAGATAATCCATGAGGTATCTGTGACAGCACTAAGGAGTAACTGAGAGAACACTAAGAGTAACTTTGATAGCACTGAGAGTACCTCTGATAGCACTGAGAGTAACTGAGAGAACACTGAGAGTATCTGTGATGATATAAAAAGTAACTCCAGCGTCCAGAAAGTAACTCTTGTGGATGAAGGTTTGTCAAAAACATGAAACCAGCGTATGTGAACCACATAGTAGAAAAAACTGACATTTCATGAGTAACCTTCAATTACTCACAGGGTTTTTTAGTTACTAACATGATTTTTTCAGTTACTCGCAGGGTTTTTTCACTTACTCGCGTGGTTTTTTCAGTTACTCGCAGTGTTTGTTCAGTAACCTTCAAAAATACAATAGGAAAATATTGTAAAGTAACTGTACCAGTATGAGAGCAAGTGTTCGATTCCAGAAAAAGGTAATTGTATCAGCACCAAGAGTAACAGTAGGAGCACAACGAGTAACTGTGACAACACCAAGAGTAACTGTGACAATATAAAAATAACTCTAGCGTTCAAAAGGTAACTTTTGTACTTTGCAAAGTAACTCTTGTGGAAATACTCCCCAGTCCCTCCACCACCAACCCATCCCTCCCCATATGGCCTGCTATCCTCTTTTAGTGAAACACGCTCCATTTAATGCATTAGAAGAAAAGATATGTACAATGCACTGATTCTATTAAAGAAGGAACCAGAAAAGAGAAGAAAAGAGAAGGTTGTACAACGTAAAAGCACAGAGCATGACTGTATCATATAAATTGTATCATCTAAACTGTAAAAGCACAGAGCACAAAGCACTACTGTATCATCAGAACAGTAGAATGTCTGCAAACTGTACTGCCCATCTTTGCAACACCAAAAGCACAGAGCACTGCTGCCATCTTCTTTTAAGTTCCAGTGCTCTCATCTCACCCTTTCACTCACTTTCGAATAGCCTACCTTCTTCACAACCTACCTTCTTCTACCATTACTAGTTTTCTCACAACCCTCAACACAGCCTGCCATGGAGCCATTCATCCAGCCCATGAACTACACCATTGACGACAAAACAATGGAATCCATACAACTTCCTATAGAATGGAAATATCTCCATTTTCACATTAAACCAAGAAACACCACCTTCCATAGCGGAAACCAGACATTTCAGATTACCCTTATTCAGAATGAAAACGGATCACTTTCAACTGGTAGGGGCTGGAAAAGGATGATCGCATAGCTCAAGATTCACAAAGATTGGATCATCTTCCTCAAGCCAACCAATCACCAGACTATCACAACATGGATCACATATTATTTCTTAGAAGCACCAACCGACCTTCTTCCGTTCTTCAGAATGCCTGGTGAAGTAGTATTCTCTGGAATGGACGACTCTACAGATTATTTGTTTGTTAGGGACAAATACCAAGAACCGCCGGGATCAGTTGTAAATCCTTTACAGGTTGACTCATCTACAACAGCTGACACCTCAACATTTGTAGAAAACACTGCTTCTTCTGTCCAGCCTTCCTATCATAAATAGGTATGCACTGCCACCCTTTTCTCCTTGCCTTTTGGTCGATAATCTTCCCCATCACCACCTATACCGCCCCCAACCATCCTGGTCTCAAAACCGTGGTTGACTCATGGGTAAATCCTTTACAGGTTGACTCATCTACAATAGGTATGAATTGCTCATATACGAATTTGTTTGGACAGAAATTTTAATGATTCTGAAGTTGTTGTTTTGGTTTGTTGTCTCTGCTTTGCAATGGAGTAAATAGTGTGTATGATAGATCTCATCATGGATGGATTTTACCCCCTGAGCTCTTTGGTTTTTATGTTCAGTTGATGAACCGTCCTTATATCTAATTTGGCTGTAGTTTTCTGTATTGTTTGTTCCAAAGAGTATGTATAATATATAACATTTTATGCTTTGAATGATGTGTTCCACAGACAATGTATAGTATATATCATTTGTTCCAGAGACTATGTATAATTATAAGAACACTAAGAGTAGCTATGATAGTATAGAAAATTAACCATATGATTCAAATGAGTAACCCACATACTTTGTAAGAGTACCTCTAAAAAAAGAGAGGTAATCCATGAGGTAACTGTGAAAACACTAAGGAGTAAATGAGAGAACACTAAGAGTAACTCTGATAGCACTGAGAGTAACTGATAGAACACTGAGAGTATCTGCGACAGAACTAAGGAGTAACTGAGAGAACACTAAAAGTAACTCTGATAGCACTGAGAGTAACTCTGATAGCACTGAGAGTAACTGAGAGAACACTGAGAGTATTTGTGACAGAACTAAGGAGTAACTGAGAGAACACTAAGAGTAACTCTAATAGCACTTAGAGTAACTGAGAGAACATTGAGAGTATCTGTGACGATATAAAAGTAACTCCAACATCCAGAAAGTAACTCTTGTGGCTGAAGGTTTGTCAAAAACACAAAACCAGTGTATGTGAACCACATAGTAGCAAAAACTGACATTTCATGAGTACACTGAACAAAACATGAAAAAAACTGTACTAATCCAAAAATGTATGTATTTCAAAAGAAAAGAGTATCCATTGCACACGAAGATAAAACAAAAAACATTATGCATAGAGTAACATCTGATCAGAACAGATTCTTTGTAGCATTTTCAAAGTATATATACAACTGGTGGAGCTCAACGTAACACATAGATACATTACAAAACACAAAAGTAAAATTACATGGAGGGTTACAAAATCACTTTCAAAAAAACTGCAGACAAAAAGAACAACCCATTACAGATTTGAATATCCCTCACTCACGCACTAATCAATTACAAACTCCACTAAAAAGCATCCAGCATCAACATACCACACAATCAACAACAGAGATAATCATTGAACAGCAAAGAACAACAACACAGAGTCCAGAAACAAAATACTTGTGGAATGGACTACTTCTTCATAGGGCAGTTCCTGCTGTCATGGTTGACCCCAAACTCTAAGCAATTCTTGCACTGTCTCTCTCTTTTAGACTGGGCAATCTCAACTCTAGATTTAAACCTCACATCGGTCGATCTAGGTCTCCCCTTAGTTTTGCAACTACTAGGTATATGGACCTTGACAGCAGAAGAGGAAGCTGTATTAGAAGCGGTTACACCAGCGCCTGCACCAGGATTAGCGAGATCCAAGTCTAAGAGTTCCTTTCGCAAAACTATTAGTTTTTCATGGAAAAGATCTACAACATTGTTCCTAAACGCTATGTTGACAATCAAATTGCAGGCAAAAACAAGGTGAAGTGTCCTCCCAGTGGATGTATGCTTAACTGACACTTTGCCAAAAATCAAAGGGTGTT
Source organism: Alisma plantago-aquatica (assembly GCA_963693085.1). Classification (NCBI taxonomy): domain Eukaryota; kingdom Viridiplantae; phylum Streptophyta; class Magnoliopsida; order Alismatales; family Alismataceae; genus Alisma; species Alisma plantago-aquatica. The sequence continues at coordinate 1,011,296,786 of OY856411.1, forward strand.
CTCTGTACCCTTTGGTCCACCTCTTCAGTATGTAAGGCTCGGGAAGAGTGCAATAGTCACGGCTCTTCAAATAAGAGAGGATGTGCCTGCAAGGGATTCCTTTGAATTCCAACATGAAGCAGCTGTAGGAAACAATGTCACTAGATGACTCTTTGTTCAATATACGGGGAGTTCCAAGTCCACCGACGCGATACACCTCAACGAAACCTTCTGAAGCTTCCTTTACATTGTAGACCATGCTTTGGTGAACCTCAGACTGGAATATCTTAAAGATGGACTTGGTGTATATGCCTCTCATCTGCTCCTCTAGGGGCCACAGTGATGACAAAGGGAGGTTACTGTACTCGTCATCAAAGTCTTTGAAATTTTCAATCTCTCGCATATGAGAGTAGGCAGTCTCCAATGAACATACAAGTTCAAAGAGAGTCTTCCTACTATTCACATGGTTCCTAATGAATGCATTCAGGCTCTCGCTCCTCTGAGTCGTCCTCATGCACGCAAAGAAGGAGGACTGCATATAGCATGAAACCCAATCACAACGCATCACATACATATCAGAAAGCTAGGTGATGGACAACAAATCATTCTCCTGAATCATAGATCCCACCTCTCTTCGAAAATGTCGACATCATCCACGTTCCAAATGCAATCATTCAAGGAGCTTATGATCTGGTCCTTGTTACGAACGCCGCCAAGCTTGGAGGGATGCTTCTGTAGGATGTGTCAGCTACAGAAGCGATGCTTGCAATTGGAAAAAACAGTGATGATAGAAGCATTCATAGTAGATTCCTGATCGGTTATGATGGAAACCGGCTCTTTGTCAAAACAAAGTAGGTAGTGCTTGAAAACCTAGACAAATGAGTCGTACTTCTCATCGACTAGCAGAGCAGATGCAAACAACACTGTCTTGCGATGGTGATCAACTCCACCAAACATTCCAAAAACCATCGAATACTTGTTGGTGCGGTAGGTGGTGTCAAACACAATCGCATCCCCGAACAGCCTGTAGTCTTCAACGGAGACAGGATCATCCCAAAACAGACGAGTAAGGCAACAATCGGGGTCGTTTATAGAAGAATTTTGGATCGAGGACCTTGAACCTGGTAAAACGATCTAAAACCATGTCGACGTCGTATTTGGCCGACTCTTTCCTCTTGCTACTGATGTGTCCATGAGCTTGTCTGCTGGTAAATGTCAGATTTTCATAGCCGCCAGACTCAGATGCTATCAATGCAATCTGTCTCGATACATGTATGTTAGCTTGGCTCATAGAAGAAAGGATCTCTTTTTGAGTTTCATCAAGAGATGAGTTACACTTGTGGTAACAAAGATGAGCAATGTCAATAAGATCGTGGTTGTGTTCCTCAACAAATGCAATCACAACCCACATGGATGAGGACTTGTCCAGTGTAAAACGTATCATGGCTCCACAACCACACCTCTTCACAGAACGCCTGTGCTTCTTGGACAACTTATCCTGTAAGTTACCCACTACATCACAAACGGGGCTCAGAAGCCCTCTAGACCTCTTAGAACGACAGATCTTACCCTGCTTGTCACAAACCAGATCTTTAGCAACCACAATCTTACTTCCCCGTTCATATCTATTGTCGTCTTTCCTGATGTTAAACCCAATCATTCCAACATAGCTACAATAGAAGGAGATACCTTCAAATAAACTTCCAAACTGAAGGCCAACTCTAGGGACAGCAGTTGGGGACGGAGAGGAAGCACCAATAGAATGAGAAGACTGATGATTATCATCGTCACGACCGACACTTGCATTAGAAACATCCGTATCAAGGCTGGGATCCATGACAGTGTGGTGGAGTACTTCAGAAAACCAGAAGAGTAACCCTGTAATACAACAAGAGTGACTCGGTAAGTCAAAAGAGTAATCAAGTATAACAAGAGAGTAACTACGCAAAATATACAAACATGTATGACGGTTACTACTTCAAAAACGAAAATACAGACACAAAAATTGGGTTTCTTTCCCACACACGAGAAAGAGGGATGAATACACATTGAAATGATGAGAATAAATAGAAAAATGAGTATAATTGAATGAATTGACAAAGAGAAATACAAAATCTACCTGAATGTGGCTTGGAAAAACTATTGCTCGTAAAAATAAAGATAGAACAGGGAATTCTCCCACCACCTCCACTCCCTCTTCCTCAACGACGTCGAATTCACAACAGCAATTTGCTCCTAAATATGCAGAAAGAACATGCAATTCTCCAACCACCCCCACTCCCTCCTCCTCAGCAGCGTGAGATTCACAACAGCAGGTCTAAACGGTGGAATCTAAACGGTGGAATCAACTTGTTGAAAATCGATATCGTCACGGGATACACAGACGAAGGTGGGAGACACCTTAGTCGTCCTCCTCTACATGATTGATAAAAGGGGAAGCCATCCTTGTTATTCGAGAATGTAGATGAATATAGGGATTTCTGAGGAAGAAATGTAAAATGAAGATCGAAATACGCCGCGGAAGTTTGAATAAGAGGCGGATTTACGCATGTGGGCCGTTCAACGGCGGATGGGGGTAGATCGGATCTATCAGCCTGACGGCGTCATAGACGAACGCGGAGGACGCTGCGTGGTTTTTTCTTTTCTGAAACACGTGCTACAGTAACTTCGTCTTATTTACAAATGCCTGCCACCATGCGCTGCTGCCGGATAACTTGCCCAATGCTACCCGCCGAACAACAAATAAATAGCATATATATATATATATATATATATATATATATATATATATATATATATATATATATATATATATATATATATATATATATATATGAGAGATTTACTCAATGCCCACGCACGTATTTATGTTTCGCTACCCGTTTCTTAAAACGCCGTGGCACCCCATTTGTAAATTGATGCAATATCAGTTACTCCCGTCTCCTATTTTGGGTATCTGCAATCCCCAAACTCTCGTTCTCTCTCAATTTTCGGCCAATACGACAGCGGGCCTTGATTTCCATACTACGCCTTAGGAATCCTGCTTGCCGTCTTGAAACCTCTGACCCCACCTCTGACCCCTACCGTACCTTATCAACAGTAGGTGTGCCGCCGTCAGAAATTGGAGGGGCCAAAGTTCACAACTCTCTTCGTTTTGACCCTTTTCTTGAGTCATTTTTCTAAAGGTTTTTGCATAGTCCCGTGGTGAGATGGACAAGGACGAAGACAAAAAGTGTTTACAGAGGCAAAAGCAAAAGACAGTCCGTGTTTGTTGCGGAGACAGTATCTGCTGTTTAGAAGATGGGCCTTTGGAGGCGCCACAGTGGGGTGGGTGATGGGAGCGGCGGTGTGAAATTTTGCGTTAGGCGATTGCCTCTGTATTGTGACTAGGAGTAGCGAGCAATAGGGATGGGGCTTGCACCGGTTGTGGGTCATGCTCCTGTTGTTTCATCCTTCCTTATCTATTATCGGTTCGTGCCATGATTGCCATCTGCTAACCCACCACTTTCAGAAAGAATCAGTGCCGACCGACTGTAATGTACTGGAGATTAACGAAAATAAGTAACTAACGCTTCTAGAATGCTGATCTCACAGCCCTGTTAATAGGAGCAACGAGTCAACCTCATACTCTCCACCCTTTTTCCATCTCAGGGCCAACATGCATCGGTTTTCATCGCAAAAATAGAGCTACCTTCTCACCATCTAATGGCTATCCTCTGATTGGACTACCAGGGAAGCATGTCTCTCATGCTACTCTTTCAGCATCTGCAGGTCGATCCTCTTAATCAAGCAGCTTCTATAGAAAGAAAAAAATGGCAGAAAGGAGCATGTGACATACATCATGTTTTTCTCTGATCATTATTTCTTCTTCCCGTGTATGTAGAATTGATAATGGAAGTATGAGATAGTATTATTTGCCGCCGTGTACAACCAGTAATAACAATGTCATGGCCTTGGTTTCACTTAGGCTCCTATTGGTTTGGCGTAAGTCATGAGTTCCGTGTAACTCATTTTTTGAGAACTCTAGTTCAGTTTCTGTAACTTAAGTTCCATTGACTTCTATGTGATTGGTTTGTTGTAAGTGTAAATATGAAAATCATTAAAAATATTGTCAATTTTTATTATATAATATAAATAAATGAGGTTGAAAATGACATCAAAAATTATATTTGTAAAAATATAACATTCTTAAATCATAATAACCACAACAAATGATTATGGTGTAGATTTTACTCTTCCAAAATATTTTATTGTGGTACAATTAAAATCTTAATAAAAATATTATGATAAAAATTACATCACAATATTTTAATTTCACTTGTGTATACAAAGTATTGTAATAATATCCACATTTCATGTGTTCATAAATATAAGTTTTGGTTCATCATTGTTTAGCGCACTGTAAAATATTAATTTTTACATTATTTCTGTAGGAAACTTTTACTATATTATTCATGCAACGTTACACTTAATTATCATATTTTACATCATATTTTTTAAACATGAAGAATAAAAATATATTACATAAATCGTATTATTTTTACATGGTGTGGTGTTTTTTCTCATGATGTTTATATTTTTTTATTTTATAGATCGTACCCATTATGGTGGTTATAGTGTAAAATATTTTTCACAGTGCGATTATAATATATGATATTTTGTCATATTATGTTGTGGTTTTAGCAATGAACTATATCCACACTGCTAATATTTCTAGTCATAAATATATTACGTTTAATTTTCTACGAATGAAGAATATAATTGTATAAGAAATGTTGTTAGTTGTCTCCAAACTCGTTTTCCACTCTTTTTAAGAGGGAACTCAGGAAATGTATTTTGTATGTAAGTATGTAACTCACCGGAAGTCACAGAACTCAAGTTCCAACACTTACTTTAAACCAATCATGAAAAACTGCTCAAGGAACTCCAGTTCATAAATTTTCCGGATGAGTTACGACAAACAAATCGGAGCCTAATCGGGTCCGGGTTGAGCGGGTCCTATTTCGGGTCAATTCGGGTCAGATTAAATAAAATCGACCTGAACTCGACTCAAATATAATTTTGGGTACTTGCTCAACCCGAATCCAAAATTACTATTTGTGGGTCTGACACCCGATGGACCCCGGTAGATCTAAAAATATCATGCTATATGCAAACCCAAAAAATCTGAAAATACAAACCTGGAAAACTCGAAAAACTCAAAAATAAAAACACATTATACCTGAAATTGCTGCATAATTTGTTGGTTAATTAGTGTTTTACAAGCAAAGAGTTGTATACATATCAAATTTTTATGTTTGAATGTGTTTAACTTTTACATGGACAAAATACGAAAAATATATATACATATATGAAGATATAATTTCGGGTCGAAAACTGCAAATCCAAACCCGACCCGTAAATAATTTTGAATTTTTCGGATTCGGGTCCAAAAAATCAAGACCCAAACCCGCTTTAGTCGGGTCGAGTTTTGCCAGCCCTAGTTTCATTCGTCAAAATAGAATATTTTGAGACCATCATAACTCCGCGGATATGTAAAATGAACAAGTGCCAAGCAGCTCTACACTACACTTATAAAAATATTAAAAGTACGTGTGTGAAACATCAAGTTTAGAATAAACTGTTATACACTGTCGAGTCAATGTCTCTTTTTTTTCTTCTCAAATGTATTATGAGTTATTGATTGGAATATGATGATAACATTGCTTGATAAAGTTTTAAACAAGTTCTTTGAAATGAAAGTCATTAATATGTAATTCCAAGAAAATGTATAGAAACTCTTGATGCTCGATGAGTATAACAATAAAACATTAAATGTCACTATGTGGTGCGAAAAGTAACAGTTTGATATGGAAAGTAAATCCTGGCTATAAAAAGTAACTATTGAGAAAGAAAGTATAAATAGAAAGATTTTACCTACAAGTAACCGTTTGGTATTAAATTCATGGTTTGGTATGGTACATGGTTGGAAAAAATGTAAGTGTATGGCTCTAAAAGCATCTGAACTGCACGGAAAATTAACTATTTGACAGAAATTGTAACATTTTAATCCAAAAGTAAAAATTATATTGTCGAAGGTAAAAAAACAAAAAACTTACATAAAAATATTATTTACTGACGAAAAGTAATTATTTGACACATAAAGTAATATCATGATATGAAGAGTAATGATTTGACACCAAAAGTAATATTTTGTCAAGAAAAGTAACTATTGAACACAAAAAGTAACAATAGTCATTTGATGAAAGTCGGTGTCAAAAACTATGTTGATTTTATATTTATTTTTATGATGGGATTGGATAGTTACTTCTGTCATGTTGCTACTTTTAATATCAGATAGTTACTTTTATTGCAATATAATTACTTTTGTGTCCTAGTGTTACTTTCAGTGGTGGATAGTTACTTCTGTGTCATGATGTTATTTTCAGTGTCAGATAGTTACTTTTCATACCATATAGTTACTTTTTATTTCATGGTGTTACTTTTTATGTCCTGATGTTAGATAATTACTTTTTCATCATGATGTTACTTTTAATGTCAGATAGTTGTTTTTCGTACCATATATTTATTTTTTCTATCCTAGTCACTTTTGGTGACAGATAGTTACATTTTATGTCACAATGTTACTTTTCCTGTTAGATAGTTACTTTTCGTACCATATTGTTAACCTTTGTGTTCTGGTGCTACTGTCAGTGTGGGATAGTTACTTTTTATACCATATAGTTGCTTTTTGTGTTTGGGTGTCTGTGTCATATGGGTACTTTCATATCATACAATTACCTTTTTATTGAAAAAATGAATTGCGAAAACACAGAGAGTAGTTACATTTTGTGCGAAATGGTTACTTTGTGTGTAGAATAATTACTTTCTAGAAAAATAATTACTTTTTAAAGAAAATAATTACTCTATATGTGGAAATGTTATTTTTTGAACATATTACTTCTTGATCATTACAACTTGGCAAAACCAAAGCGTTGGCCAATGCTGACATGCTCGACCTCACTTGAGCGCATGAGGTGTGCTAGATGGTTAACAACCATGGAATCCATACAAGAAGGAAAATAGGAAATGGAGAGAACAAGAGTAGGTAAATCGTAAAATGGAAAAACCAAGTGGGATCAAGTGCTTGGTAACTAGCTTTGACATGAGTGCAGACTATCAATGAGTCAAATTCTTAGACGAGTTCGGTTCTCATCCACACTAACGGCAGTCAAAGTTGATTATCAATTAAACAAATATGTGGTCTTTCTAAGTAATCTCATGATGCAGGCCCGGTAATACATCTTTGGAAAGTGGGAACCAGAGACTAGAGCCCACACATAGTGGCTATATCACATTCGATCCCAATGATTCTAGTGGTATCTGTCTTTTCCTCGATCAAATTGGTGCAGATATATTTTAGTAATAAGATCAAACACCAAGAAGGACCAATCTTATGTCTGATCTTAATCCAGAATTTATTGAAAACACAAAGAGCCAATATCGTGCTTTCATTTCTGCAAGTTATTTATGCTCTATGGCGACTGCTGATATCTGAAGCTAGGCCCGTTCCAGTCAGTGGCAGAGCCAGTCCCCTGATGAAGGGGGGCACAAATAAAAGTGATGTTAAGTACATATGTATAATTTATTTGAGTGTCAACATGTCTCAATTAACCTATTTACTTGGATTTAGAGAGGAAAATAGATGGATCTTACATAAATGAAAATGGAGTTTGAAGACATAATTCATCACTTGGTGGAGTACTTAATTTTGGAATCTGTGTATATATATTATTGTGTATGTATATTATAACATTCTACATACATTTATGATTTATTTTACATTTAAGATGAGTTTGAAATGGCGACCTGGATTATTATATATATTTTTAATATCAAATAAGAAATTTCATACTTGATAAATTTTACAACTCAAGTAATTAAAAAGCAACATAAAGTTAAAAAAAAATTGAATATATAAGTAGTACAATAGGAAAATTACTATTATTATTTAAAAATCAAGAAAACATCACTATAGAAATTTGTTGTTAAATAAAGATACTTATGATGGTGTTAAACCCATTTATTAATTTTATATAATAAATCAATAAGTGTTGTGACAAAATATTGTTCACTAAATTATTAGGATTGTCATTTCTATGTTGCGCTGGAAATTATCTATTTATAAAAAGTTTGTTGTTTTTGACATCATGATGAAATACTATATATAACTTAGAGGAACAATATTTTCACAACTTGTGAATAGAAGTATAATTTTAAGAATTAATTTCATAAGATACATGATATTATATTATTTTAATAAATACTTATTGATGTATAAAATTTTAAACAATATACATATTTTAAAAAATATTTTAAGTAAATTTATTGTGACACCATGTACTACTAAGAATATCATATTTCATTTGGCATTATCTTTCCTAACATATATTACACTCGTAATAGAAAAGAATCTACACGCATCCACACATATAACATATACACATATAGACTATGTTGTTGCTATATTTGTTATAGATTTAGTTATTAATACATAATATAACACTATTTGATATTCCATGGAGTAAATTATTAATTACAAATATTGGCTTGTTATATTTGTTACACAGATAATTATTTATATATTATATACAGTATTTGGTATTCCATAAAGTATATATAAATAATTATAGATACTAGTTAATTTTTTCTCATTAACCATAGAACTACGTATTTGTTATAGTTATTATATATTTAATTATTCATTTATACATGATATAAAAATATTTGACATTTCATAAACTATACTATTAATTATAGATCATAAAGAATATGATTAATTATAGATATCAGTTTCCTATTTAATTATTATAAAATTAGTGTAAACGTCACTTGACATTAATGTATGTATTTTTGGTATAATTGTTAATATGTTTAATAAAAAATACAACTTATCAATTATGTAATAATGAGATATATTTATAAAAATAAAGAAACGTCATTTATTTTTATAAAAATTACCCTATTTTAATGTACTTATATTTATAATTCTTACTTAAAATCGTATTGGTAATAATGTTATGTATAAAAGAAAGTTAACAGAATTTGAAAATAAGTTAATAAACGTGTGAAGCAGATAAAGTATAAAAATAAATATTAATTTTGATATCATGTTATATATATATATATATATATATATATATATATATATATATATATATATATATATATATATATGTGTGTGTGTGTGTGTGTGTGTGTGTTTATGAAATTTCAAAATTGGAGGGGGCACTTGCCCCTACTTGCCCCCCCTCCCTCCGCCACCGGTTCCAGTAGCCCTTAAAGATCTGCATCACCATTAGCCCTTACAGATCTGCATCACGTCGCTCCTCCGCAATCGAAACTGTCTATCACCGGGCATCATCATCAGTAGGACTCCTCTGTCCATGGACACTGTGTTGTTGCTGATTTCGATGGTGTCTAAATTCATGTAAAGGGAGTTGTTGCTGATTTCGATGGTGAAGGGAGTGGTCGGGGGGGGGGACGATGTCCGGTGAAGGGGAACGAAGAAAACTAGCACTGGAGTGTGTTGGTCGGCTCGGCGGGCGGTAGACCGGGGGCCGTCACTAGTACAATATCACGTATATTAAACAGCAACAACTGTTAATTCCGCAGCAAGTACAACGGATAGAAGGGCAGATTCTGAAGCCACCGTGGAGGATGGTCCGTTCTCCCTAGCTCCATTAAACTTGCTTACGAAATCAACGGTTTCCTCAGAATCAACAATGCTTACCGTTAAAGCGAGCCATGAAAGAATAAAATAATAAGAACATAAATAGCAGGAGGAACAGTTGAATCTGAGCCCATTATATCAAGCAGACTGCCGTATCATTACGCAGCCTGCTTGTTTTTTTTCTAATATAAAAACTCATGCTCTTTTGTTCTGAAGAATACATGCATATCTGTTTCATTTTACATACATATTCAACACTTATAAAATACATTTATATTTGTTCTGGCATAACGTGACAGATGCTAGAAGAAAAAGATTAGTGTTTGAAGATGTTCCTGATGGAGTTGCAACTAATCTGAATTTAAACATTGTTGGATTTCCTTCTTTCAAAGATCATACAATGTACTGCATAGATGCAGAAACAAGAATCAAAAAGCATATTTATAGCTATGCAACTTTACAGAAAGTTTCTCCTTATGAGTTATGGTCCTCCTTTACCTCCAACTGTTCATGTAGCCTCCTTTGCAATTCCATTCACATCTGAAGAACTTCTGCAATGTGGTAGTTCCTGTTAAAGATTTCCAAAAGGAATTTATTTGAATTAAAAAAACCAATTTTGACCAAGTCTAGTCGTACAGATTAACAGTAAATTGTAGGTTTCCAGTTGATGTGAAACCTCATATTTAGATAGAAAAGGTTCAAATTGGCAGGAAAGTACAACACTTTTTCATGTGCTTCTTTATCTAATACTTACTCAGGTGTGTTTCTAGTCATGGCCCCTAAAGATGAGGCAGCATTCTTTGAAAATCCAACACTATTGCAAATAATAAAGTAGAAAAATGAACATAAAATTACCAAGAACATATTTTGTATGCACATGTACAAGTAGAACATCCTGACATAATAGCCTACCTCTATTGATCACCATCCTTTGAGGGAGTGGTCGTGGGTTGTTTCCCGAGTCCAAATTTCTATTAAAGAATTCAGAGTAAGTATGAGATTGATAAGAAATTTAGCAAACAATTGTTGCATATGTATATATACAAGCAAAAATCAAGTTTTCCAGAAGCATAGCGCCATGTATGCAACAAATCATGTTTCCAGAAATAGTAACACAAATTCAGAAGCAGAAGGAAACTAGCAACATTTATTGCATGGGAAGAAAGGACTTAAAACCTAAATACCTGAAGATGGCTCTTAATATGGTACAAACTGAGGCCCTTGATACCCATAGCCCTCATGATGGCCTTTGGTGTAGCCTCTGCATGACAAAAATCAATCCTTAGATGGGATACTTTTATCTAAATATATCTTCTTCCTATTTTCCTTCTAGGCATGCATGCACGAATTGAAAAAGAAAACAAAGGTAACTAAATCCTATTACAAATATCAAATTAACCAACAGTGGAAGACCATGATACATAACCGAGACAAAAAGAAAAGATTTAGTTGGGAGGAGGGAGAGAGAGAGAGAAGGAATATATGTTATCACAAATATCTAGTTTCTCTTTCTTGCCCTTCACATGTTACTTATGCAGGTATACGTACACCAAACAGAAGTAGTAGGAGAGGTATCAATTTTTAAGGAGGTTAGAGATAGAGGTATTCATCTAGAAATATCCAATTTGTCTCACTTGTATTTATCATATTATTATGATCAGTTATGCACACACCAACTCTGATCAATTCATCAATGAAAAAAGGGGGTTTGTTCAATTCAAGAAAGTAGCTAACGACTCTATTACTTTATATCCTTGGATGAGTCATTGTCCTCTCTGTCTCACTAGGTATTTTGGTAAGAGTATTAAGACTGAGACCGGGTTTGGATATATGAATGATAGATATAGTGGAAATAATATCCATTTTACTGACTCCACTCCTCCCCCCACTTTAGCCTCCTCATGCATGTTGCACCAAGAAATTGGAAATGAGCGGGGAACTAGGCTTGCCCCAATTTAATGTCTTTGGGACAAAGAGGAAAAAGTTTATATAGTGCGACATAATTACATATGCAGAGGGTAGATGTATATGTATGTTGTTTTATCATGCAATGAAATAAATGACAAATGAATAGTGAATTAAAAACAAAAACTAAAAATCCAACTACATGACTTACTCATGTATAGATGCATTAGAACTTGATCTTGAATAAATCATGTATAATGCACATTGTGTGTGTGCATGCGCTCATACCCATTGGTAAACAACCTTAAATGTAGTACCATTTTGATAAAAAAAACTACATGATAATCTTTTTCTTGTTCTTAAGAAAAATATTACAATAAAGAATGTGCTAGATTCAAAACATCAAAAGAAAGTCCATGTAAGATGCATTCATCGTTCATTTAGTACTTTTAGGCATGACAAAAAATCGGACCAATTCTGACCTGACTTGGCCCGATCGGCCCAACCCAAAATTGGTGGGTTAAATTGGGTATGTGGGCATGTTTGGGTGGAACCAAGGGGCACTTACACAAGGCCAAGCAAAAAGCAAGAGGAATACGTGCTTTTTTAGGCATGTCCATCGCCCGCACGTACTGTTGGCTTTTTCTATATAAATGTGGAGGGTGCAGTCAGAATGCAAAACCCTATTACAATAGTTGTCGTCCTCCCTCTCTCTATCTCTCCATTCATTATCGATCACTATGGCAAAATCTCCATGTCAACCACGTTGCTGCCAACATCTCCCAGTGTTGTTGCTTCCTACTTCTCCCGCATATACCATCATTGCCTACTTCTCTACCCAATGCAGTCAGAATGGTAGCTAGCCCTCTGCCACTTTTTTCATCGCCGTAGACCCTTGCCATCACCACCTATCCCAATGTCTGCTAATGCCAGCCTGTGTGCCTCCTCCAAGTAGCTTTGGTTCCCCCCTTCTTGTCGTTGTTGCCTCTAAGCCTTCCACCGGCCCTGCACCCTGCGCCATCGTTGCCCTACTTCCATTGATCATCACCCTATTGACCTCCACACCTTCAACATATATCTCTTTAATCTTCACCCTCCCATCGACCAACTATTCATTTTCCACACATTGACCTCCACCAATCAACCTATCCTTCATCTACCATTTTTTATCAACACATGTCGACCACCCACTGTCGATCAACACTTGTCGACCATAACCTATCAACCATCACCTGTTGACTACCACCTGCCCACCATCTGTCGACTACCACCCATCTACTCTCTTTTCCACAACCTATCACCACTCCCCACATGGTGAAAAATGGAAAAAATGATCAGGGAATGTTGTGGTTTTAAACTAAAGGTGGCCCGACCATGGTGGTCACCAGAACTATTGTATTGCATGGGTAGCATGGTCGTGGTGGCTGGGATGTCACTTCACGTTATTCACCACGGCTGTGGTGGTCACCACGACTACGGTATTGCATGGGTAGCATGGTCGTGTTGGGCAACACGATCGTGGTGGGCAACACGATCGTGGTGGGCAGCACGATCGTGGTGGCTAGGATGTCACTTCACGTTCTTGGTAAAATGATTATTTTGCTCTGCTTGTCACATGACAGTGCTGCGTGGGAAGGCCGTGTTGAACCTTGTGCCATGGTCATGCTATGCAGCATGACTGTGTTGCTGAATGTGATCTTCAACGCTTCTCCCTACGACTTGAACATGGACCCTTGAAGTAGGGCTGACAATCGGGTCCGGGTTGAGCGGGTCCTATTTTGGATCAATTCAGGTCAGATCAAATATACTCAACCCAAACCCGACCCAAAAATAATTTCAGGTCACACCTGCTCGACCCAAACCCAAAATTCTTATTTTCCGGTCTGACCTGGTGGAACCCAAAAATACCATGTCATATACAAATCTGAAAAACCCGAAAATACAATCCTGAAAAACCCAAAATTACTATTAGAGAGTATATATTAGCCTATTTTGTTAATAGGTTAATTAGTTAATGGAAATTTTATGTCTCGACCCATTTAGATTACTTGTATCCTAAGTCTTATGGTGTCTCCTTTGCACCTATATATAGGATATGGTTGTATGTCTTTTTATTGATTGAATCATTCAATATTATTTTATTTACATGGTATCAAAGTGTGTTCTGTCCTAGGGAACATTAACCTAGTCATCACCCCTCTTCCGTCTTCTCTTCGGCGCCCCCCTCTAGCCCTAGTAGCTGCCACCTCTCTCTCTCCTAGAGAGATAAATAAGGGGAGCGCCCCTGCCTACCAGTGGTCGCCGCCTCTTCCATGGCTTAGGTCATCTACCTGCGAGGCACATCCCCACCTCCATGGTCGCATCTTCTTCCCTTTTCACATAGATCAACATATTTTTGTATGTCGGTGCTATTCTTCCCGACTATCTCCTATTAATCCATTAGTCGTCGATGACAATCAGCAACAACAGTGCTAGCCAGCAACAACCTATAACAACTATTGTCGACAACAACAATCCACGTCACCATCACTCCTACCGCTGTAACACACCGCCACCACATCACGCTGCCACTACTTCCCGGTGCAATCAACTGCCATCATCAAGCTGTTGTCGGCTTCTAGCTGTAGCCGCCGCAGTAGCAGCAACCACTGCAGCCAACAACAAGTAGTGCCACTGTCGCCTGCTTCCATCCTTCCAAGAGAAACTACTGTCGCAGCCATCCCGCCACACAGCAGACACCGCCAATTAGTAGAGACAACCACAACCAGCGATAGTGATCAATGTCGCTTCCGCATCATGTTGCCACCATCCACAACCACCACCAATCTCAGGAGTAGTAACCAACGTCGTCGCAATCACATCCATCATCTCTACCGTTGCATCGCCCTAACATCCTCAACACCACCGACCTTCACCGCCTCTAATGGAGAGGCTCTACACTTGACTCTGCATGTATCCTTATGGCATGAAATATCTCTGGAGCCATGCAGGAGACTGATATCATATCCTTCATTGTGGTCAAGTGCTACATCAGATGCACTCCACAAGACCATCTCCAAAGCTTGAGGATCTCTAGCCTGCAAAATACAATTCCAAAGAAGAGAGAGGTGTCGTCATATGATTCAGGGGGAGTTTTGTTTAAGGGGGAGTATCCATCTTTTGTATGGGGAGTAATATTTATCTTTATCAGTTCTATCTTTTCTTTCATTGAGTCTTGTAACTCCAAGCTTGGACATGTGTTTCACCCATGATCCAGCTTGAAAGAGAGTGTTAGAGAGTATATATTTATCAATGCCTATAAATAGAGACCCACTTCATCCATGGATGGAGGAGGATCATCGAAGAGACAACAAAGTGTTGACACATCCTAGAGCCACTACATTCACCTCCATTGGTCTTCAACCTCCAAAGACAAAAGTCCCAAGGAGAGAGAAGATCACCTCTATCACTCCACTAGACAACTTCTTCGAGAGAAGGATTTTTCATCTCCAACGCCTATGTCAAATCCAGATCTGAAGGAACTTGCATAAGCCTTACTCTTCCTGAGTGTTGTTGGCGTATCGCTCTCCCTCTCATCTAGATCTACTATTCCCATACATCGTGTTCATCCATTTTGTTGTCTATCTTGATGTATCACTATATTTGTAATCTCAAAATGCTACTTACCACCATGAGTGGTTAAACTCATTACTTGGGTTGGGAGTAGCCACTAAGGTTCTCCCAACATGTAAATATTTATGACCATTGAATATATATATGATCTTAGCAATGGTTATCTCCATACTTGCATTTCTAAATATATATATATATATATATATATATATATATATATAAATACCCAAATAAGTCTTACTTAGTATGCAAGATAAAAAATAACCATTACGTATCTCCATACTTTCATTTCTCAAAAAACAACCATTGGTTGTTAGTAGTAGAAAAACATTTTAGAGAATATTGAGAAGTTATCCCTTCAAGAGCTAGAGAGGAGTGAGTATTATTATTTTCTAAGTATGAAGATAATAGTTTTCTACATCATATCATTTCCATGCAATCAATTTTCCATACTTAGTATGCAAGATAAAAATTAACTACTATGAGCTTCATGGAGCATATAATTTGAGACACGGTAGATAACATCTGAGATGAACTTACACATATAGATGCATAAAGATAATTAGGAGGGAATATTGTGAGTTCCAATGTGAAAATTGACATCTCCACATTTTTATGAATGTAATTACTAAAACAACATTGAATCGTTAAAAGAACTTTTGGCAAACAAACCTTTATGTGATTGAAGTTAGGAAAGTGATCTTGAGGAACTGTTTGAACCCATGCCATCAAAATATGTCACTATCACAAGTAAAAGAACTATCCTTGGATGCATGCTCTCTACAATATAGTCATTATTGTATCCATCTAAACTGAACAGGGGCACATGTCAGGTCAACCATTTATGTAGCATTCATCATAAATAAATAAGAGGTGAGCATACACATTGAATACTTTTACATATGAATATCTTGACATTCAAGGAATGTGGTGTGAATTAAACAAAGAAATAGAATCAAATTCCAGATGTAGTATTAGTTAATACAACAACAAATGAGTATAGTCAATTGAGTAGATGCCAAATAACAATTCTAAATCTTGAGGGCAAAAGGTGAAGTAGGATTGAAATCATTATCAAAACACATTAAATCAAAGGTAAGTATATATATTTTGTGTCATTATTATCCTTCACTACCGACTTCTGTCCCTGCCTCCGGGATACTCAATTCCAGTCAGCGTTATGTTGTTGCGGCCCTTCCATAGGGCGTCACTTCTGATGTCCAAGATACTGTTGGGGAATGAAAGCACAACTGCTCCTTGGGTTAGCTCAAGATCTCTGTCGGCTATGAAACTTGGTGACTACATACAGTGAGAAAGAAGTCAACATACTACATTGACTCATGTTGGAGGATATTCTTGAGTTGCCTTTATATGCTTATGTATATTAAGGGTTGTTGTCAGCTACATATATGCACATGGATGAGTTTTTGCTGATGTGCGGAAACACATAAAGAAAGACATTAAAGATGATGTATTGGACATAGAGAAAGGACAAGAAGAAAGACATCAAAGAAGGATACGAGATGGTAGCATGAATGTTTTCTATTGTTTTAGACATTGATAGCTATTAATTGTTATCATATACTTAGTGCTACCCATATGTGTTCATTTAAAGTGGGAAAGAACATATTGTTGAGAAGAGAAGATAAAGACTATTAATGATGAAGGGGTTGGGGTGATGCTGAGATTTCTTACATGGATTATTCTTTTGATGATCTAGTTAGTAGCTCCAATGATGATGATTTGATGGATGAAGCCACATCATGATAATGAGTCATGATCATGAAATCAAGAATTTTATCTGTTTATATGTTACTATAATTGTACCTTTTTTGAACTATGAAACTGCCATTTGAATTGTTACTATAGTTGTACTTTTTGGTGTGAGATTTCAACTTATAGTTACAACAATGCATAAGATACACAAACAATAGTAATAATTTGAAGACTAACCTTTACCTAGATGGATCATTTATGAAACTAACATTGTCTATCTACCTAAGAGATGTTGCATTACTTCATAATTAGGTGGAATGATAGACTTTCCCTAGAGGCGAGATGTTAATTGATGCATCAACAAGTTATACTTCTAATATGTTTTGGTGACAACACAATGTAAGAATGACAATGGGGAACTACCTATTATTTTTTATTATTCCATGGATGCCTAGAAAGTTTTTTGGCTAATAATTCTTGGTGTAATAGAGATTCCAATTAGGTCATAAAGGAGCTACCACATATTGTCTTATAACACACTTCATCTTGTTGTTTGAACACATGAAAAAAGCAAGAAAACCAATATTGTTTCATGTACATCATTGAATAATGAACTCGATCTCCAATAGGTTCTCTCTATTGCATGTTCATTTGAAGTTAATCAAGATGATTGGCGGTGGAGGATTTCAAACAATGTCATATTATGATTTTGTCGACCTAAAATCTAACTCCTCATTCAAATGTAAAGCAGGACATTTGGAAAATGTTGTTACCCTAATGGTCAACAACAGTAGTCTTTTCTCTATGTGCATGAAGAATACTTTTCTTATGATGGGGCCACTATAAATGATAACATTAACTCGAAACATTCACATGCAAGAAAGAAAAATAAAGCTACACAAAAAATCTCAGTTTGGTATAGAAATGAAAGAGAGAGATATACTACAAAAATAGCATTTGTATGATAAAGGAAGAGAAACCAAGAAAAAAACTAGTTTGTGTTAAATGATTTGGACAAAAAGGTTACCAAGAAAATTTAAGCTCTTTAGCTGGCTAACATACCATTAAGGTATTGTAACTACTTATATTATGACGGGCAGATCTCTCACAGATGACAATAGTGGCAATAGGTGGAGCTCTAGTGGAGTCCACAATTCACTCTCAAGGAATTCCTCAAACCTACTATGTTTTAAACATTGGGAGGTTGACTAGAACAATTAAGTCTTGTCATGATAACCTACAACATTGGTTCATGTATAACTGAAGCTAGATGAGGAGAAAGTGACAGGTAAGAGAGAAACCATAAATGTCAACCGATGTAGAACACCATAGGAGAAAAAAGATCAGAGAGAAAAATGGCAATTCTACTTCTCAATCATATAAAAGTACTAGTGACAACCCCCTACAAGTTCTCAACTCTATGTTCCATATCCTTAATAACTTTAGGTGCCCTCAGGGGCACATCATGCCATTAATGGTGGAGATAATAGTCAAACACTAAGGTGATAGGGCATCTTATGCCAAGTTTTACACTTATTGTCTCATGAAAATTCTCATCATTCAGTTCAAAGTTATGCACAGATCATACATGTTAGTCTCTTGGTTACATTTAATAATGTCTGACAAGTTCACAATGGCAAAGTTAAAAAGGGATTTGTGGAACCTGCACTTGCAAACTCACACATGGTGTTGCTGCCGAAGATCAAGATGCCACATAATTGTGGCGACCTTAGACTGAACTCTCTCAACAATGTGGTGTTCAAGGCCATTTCAAAAACCATTGTAGAGCACATCAAACCTTACTTGGACGACTAGATCTCTCCACATTGTAGATGTTATCCATTCTATGAGGACCAATAAGGGCGCAAAGAGATGGATGGCTATCGAAGTAGATCTCTCCAAAGCCTTTAATAGGATGAATTGGAACTTTATCCACAACACTTTAACCAAAGTAGGCCTACCACAACACCTGATACAGCTGATAATGTCAATCATCCACTCGGGAGAGACATCCATACTCTGGGAGGGTGTTCCCATGGCACCATTCAAGACAGTGCAAGGGGTGAGACAAGGGGACCCGTTGAGCCCCTACATTTTTGTGCTTTGTTTGGAACATTTCATCCCAATGATCCAACAATCCTCTGCTAATGTTGACTGGAAACTGGCAATACTGACAGGAGGCACACCCCTCAGACACGTCTACTTCACAGATGACATCATCCTCCTAGCTGAAGCATCGACTGCACAAGCCAAGAATATCAAGAAGGTTCTGAGGACCTTCTCCTTAGCATCCGAGTAGTTTCCATGACCAAGTCATGATGCTTCTTCTCCACCAATGTCCCTCAATCGTACAGGTGTCGCATCAGTAGGAAGCTCGGCTTCCAAGCCACAAATGATCTTGGGAAATACTTGGGCATCCCAATCCTCCATAAAAGAACCAACAAGTCCACCCATTCAAGCATCCTTGACGCGATCCAAAGAAGGATGAACAGCTGGACTGTCCAACACCTATCGCTAGCTGGAAGAGTCACCTGGCCAAAGAAACTCTACAATCCATCCCTACATATACGATGAAGATGGCACTGCTCTCACCCGCCCTCTGTGACGATATCAACAACCATGTACGACGCTTCATTTGGCAAGGCTCAGATGCTTAGAAGAAGATGTCCTTAGTCTCTTGGAAGAAGATCTCAACGAGCAAAGACCGCAGAGGCCTAGGGATCAAGGACACTCAAGATAAGAACATAGCCTTGATGTTGAAAAATGTATGGTCATATCTGAATGAGCCAGCCAAGCTATGGGTCAGACTCCTAAAGGAGAAATATCAAACAGAGGCCACTTCCAAGGCCTCATGTTCAATAGCCTAGAGATTCATCAACTCCAACCTATCAACGATTCAAGACGTGTGCTCCAAGTAGATCGCTAATGGTGAGGATACCAATGTGTGGCATGGAAAATGGTTGGTCGGGAAGGTTGTCCAAACCTAAGAACCTAACTACTATATCCCCACAGAGATCTCTGACCTACAAGTCTCTTTGATGCTACCAGACACTGGGGAATGGGATTGAGATTTCATCCAAGCCCATCTTCCCACGAGCACATGGGAGATTATTCGAATAATGCCCCTGCCCGACGTTGAAGCCAGACCTGACAGACTCGTCTGGTCACACGAAACGAGCGGGAACCTAACTACTAGATCTACGTATCGATGGCTACAAAGAGACAAAGAACAAAACGTGCCAGGTGATTGGGCTTCAATCTGGAAGAAACAGGTTCCAGAGAGGATCAGGTTCTTCCTATGGCTACTCCAACACCGAGCGCTCCTCAACAAAATTGAGAAGCGTCGTCATCACATTGATGTTATTGATGATTGTCCGACATGTCATTCAGGAGACGAAACCATCGTTCATTGCCTTCGGGATTGTCCAAGAAGTGCTGCAATCTGGCATGCCTTCCAACCTGCTCCTAGCTTCTTTCTTGAGCACAAAGAACTATGGATTGCTAAGATAGTGAAGGGTGAACATGCCATCATAGATCCAATAACGTTGATAGTCGCGTCGTGGTACCTTTGGACCCTTCACAATGAGGTTCATGGAGGTAACATCACACCCATCCTTGCCGCCCTACGCTTCATCTGACTGTGCTCGGAGAGGGTAAGAGAGCTTCCTAGTCCCACACACCATACTTCAAGGCAGAGCCGTCATTCACTTCAGTGGCAGAGCACATCAATGCATCCCGACTACATAATCTTTACTGACGCCTCATATACTCTGTCGCCGTTAAGATCAAGCTTTAGTTGTGTGGCATTGAACCCAACAGGGAACCTCCTCTTGGGGAAAGGCTACCCGACTAAGGTCGGGTCAGTTACCAAAGCCAAGATCACAGCAGTCCTACAAGCTACCGTTTTAGACAAATCCCTCGGCTGGACCAACGTGATCATCATCACCGACTCAACCTCAACCTTCCAAGCACTGACATCCAAGACATGCACTCAAGCTCACTTCTGTGCACACCACCATTATTGGAAGAAGCTTTCCCTCAGCACTCCCTCGTACTGCCACTACTACAGAAATAGCATTCAGTGTCGCTTTTCTGGGCGTCGGTTATTAAGGAACACGGACGCCTTATATTAAAGGCGTCGGGTATTTAGAAGAACTGACGTCTATATTCAAAGACCAGCCAAACACGGGTACCGCTTTGTATACAGCGTCGGTTGTTTATACAAAACTGACGCATAATGTCATCCAATTTTCGAGCGAAAAAAATAATGTCACTTTCGGCGTCGAGTCTGTAGTTAAAACACCGACGCTTATGTGCGATGGAAATTTGCACGAAAAGTGTCCTTTTCCGCGTCGGTCGTCCTTTAATCACCGACGCTGAAGGTGGTTCCCGCCAAACATTTTCACGAAAATATCGTCCAAATGGACGTCGGATGTTGCGAACGACCGACGGTAAAGCTGTTTAGGCGTCGGTTTTTGTAAACAACCGACGCTTTTTGGGAACTTCATAACCTTCGATCGCCCGACTCTTCCCCTTTCTTATGTTTCATTGCTACCCTATTTCCCTATTGCGGCGATTTCTCCGGCGATTTCTCTGCTGCTGGTACTAGTTTTTCTCCGGCGCTTCTCTCCGGCGCTTCTCTCCGGTGCCCCATCTCCGGCGTCCCCTCTCTGACGCCCCTCTCCGACGCGTTTCTTCTCTGGCACCCCTGCTGCCCGCCCTGCTGCTCCAACCGCCTGCGCCGCCGCCACGCCTGACAACCGGCGCCGCCGCAACGCCTGGTGCCCACCTGCCTACCACGCCTGAGAACCGGCGCCGCCGTACCCCCTTCTCCTTCTCCTCCGCCTGGCCGCTGCCTGCCTGCCGCCGCCTGGCCGCCTGCCTGCCTGCTGCGGCTGACGCTCCTGCTCGTCGGAGTCACTGCCGCTGGTTCTGGAGCTCGTCGGCCGCCACCCACGTACTCAACCAGCTCGACCTCACCCTACTCTTCTTGCCCAGGTACCTGCAGACCTACCCAGGCGCGAAATTGGTTCTTTATGTGCTGACCTAATCTGCTTGCGTAATCTGCTTGCACGAAATTGGCTCCCTACTCTGCTTGCTTAATGTGCCTAATCTACTTTAAGTGGTCCTAATATCATAACATGATAGTTTTATTATATGATTTGTGGCACTTTAGGGTGTATATACATGCAAATTATATAAGTGATAGATGTTGGATGTTTGTCAAGGTTTCTTGAAGATTGAATAAGTGATAGATGCTGGATGTTTATTTATTTCATCTATCCATGTTGCCTATAGTTTATAACATTGCATTGTGAATTATTGCATGTTTGAAACTATGAAATTCTTGATTTATTAGATGATATTCAAGAAAACCCTAGTTTGATGAGCATGTTGTTAATCATGTTAATTATGATTCTTCTATATATTCTGATGTCATTATATAATTATGTGATCCCAACATATTAAATTGAATTAGAATGATTTCATGAATTATAGGGTTTATATAAGAATGACAACACATGTATTTGTTGGCCTAGAAACCCGTCCAAGATTTACTCAGTAGGAGTAAATCTTGGATAGTCCCAAGTTTGGGACTATTCTTGAACACCTAATCTCACTTAGGATGTAAGTGTATAATGTGTATTGGGTTTTCGAGAAAATTTCGGTAGCATTTCCCCGTTTGTTCTCTAAGTACATATGTACTTAGAGAACAATGGGGAAATGCTGCCGAAATTTTCTTGAAAACCAAATACACATTATACACTTACATCCTAAGTGAGATTAGGTGTTCAAGGATGGGATAGGTGGTACACATTTATTATATATAAGATTGACATCAAATGTGTTTGTTGGCCTAGAAACCCGTCCAAGATTGACTAATATATACTTGTTTCCTAATATATACTTGTTTAAAAGGTTAACTGATGTTATACAACGTTATATGTACTTGTTTAAAAGGTTAACTGATGTTAACATCGTTATATGTACTTACACTTTGTTAATACTAATATTGTGTAGTCTCTGTCTTCCCATAACAATGACTATGAATTGGGCCTCTATGTCAATGTTAACGTTCCCTATTGAAGAACAATTGGACATCATCCTAGATGATCGTTCCTTAAACCAATTGGTCATACCCAAACATTGGCGTTTTCTAAAAGGAAGACACTACATGCCTGGTAAAGTGACCCTAACTTTTGGAAATTATTGACATGTAATCGAGGTTGAGTATGATTTGGCGGGAAATCTTGTATCAAAATCCGGTTGGCGTGATTGGATTGGAGAGCTGTATCTGGTCCGTTGGAATAGGCTTTTTCTCCGTCCAGTTGGCGATAATTCCATCAAAGTTTGGATAACCAACAACAACTACGAGACCCCCGATCATCTTCTGCGGTATGAGCGCACGACGTCAGATATCATCTATGAGGAATCGGAATCTGAATCTGAGGCGTGATTGGATTGGAGAGCTTCGTGACACAGCTTCATCATCAAAAAGGAGTTATTGATGCATGCGGGACCATGTTGGTGTAGTATTTAGTTATCTATCTATCTAGACTTGTCTGTATTAATAGTTTTTTTAATTATGCGCATGTTTAGGGGTACACCAACCCCTTTGTTTAGTTATTGTTATAACTAAAGTGTGTGTTCCCATGAATGGAACTGTAAGTTGCTACATGAATGCTTATAACTGAAGTGTGTGTTCCCATGAATGTTCCCATTTACATGATTACACTACTATTTTCTCATATTGTCTTGCCTCAAAAAAAAATTCTTTTATTGTTTAGTCTATTTTAATACGACATACTTGCTTATATCTTTCTTAATGATGAACTGTAATACGACATACTTGCTTATATACTTGTTTCCTAATATATACTTGCTTTCCTAATATATACTTGCTTTCTCTGATCATAGAATGGATAGATCATGGATGTCCATTCGTAATCGTTGCACCCCAGAGTTTATATCTGGTCTTGATCATTTTATTAGATTTGCCGAGGAACATAGGAAAAAACCTACAGATAGGTTCTACTGTCCATGTAGGCATTGCGGTAACAACTTGAAACTCAACACTGGTGAGGAAATCAAAAGTCATGTCATGTGCAACGGGATTGTACAAGGCTATACAGAATGGCACTGGCATGGAGAGATTTCAAAATCGAATCCAGTAGATGTCAATAGCAGTGCTTGGGTGGAAGAAGAAATTGCCTCCGATGACGTAAATGTGAACGAACCAGTTCCAGCAGACATTGTTGATGCGATGCTGGATAGTTGTAGGGTAGAGCACACCGATCCACCTCCTATCTTTACAAACATTGTGCATGATGCTGAGATACCGTTATACACAGGCTGTGCTAAGTTTACGAAGCTTAGCGCTGTGCTGAGATTGTATAAGTTGAAAGCTAACAATAGATGGAGCGACAAAAGCTTCACTGAATTGTTGACTTTGTTGAAAGAAATTCTTCCTGAAGGAAACGAGCTGCCAATCTCAACATACCAGGTAAAGAAAATGTTTGCCCAATGGGAATGGAGGCCAAAAAGATACACGCATGCCCGAATGATTGTGTATTATTTCAAAAGGACTATGTAGATTTGAAAGATTGTCCAAAATGTGGTGCGTCACGATATAAATTGACGACTTCGGGGGAGTCCAAAACTGGTTCTCCTGCCAAGGTGTTGTGGTATCTACCTATAACATCACGGTTTCAACACTTGTTTGCAAATCTGAAAGATGCGAAGAATTTGAGGTGGCATGCAGATGTTAAGAAAAATAATGATGGGATCCTACGACATGCGTCTGATTCCCCACAGTGGAAGAAGATTGATGTATTGTTCCCTGAATTTGGTGAAGAAGTCAGGAATCTAAGACTTGGGCTTTGTACAAACGGGATGAAACCGTACGGGACATTGAGCAGCCAACATAGCACTTGGCCAGTCATGCTTGTTATATACAATCTTCCTCCCTGGCTGTGTATGAAAAATAAGTACGTTATGTTGTCATTGTTGATATCGGGCCCTAAACAACCCGGAAATGATATCGATGTTTATCTTGAACCTTTGATTGATGACTTAAAGAAACTTTGGGCTGAAGGTGTGATGACCTATGATGCTTCAACAAGAGAGACATTTCGTTTGCATGCTATGTTGTTTTGCACTATTAATGACTTTCCGGCATATGGGAATTTGTCTGGATATAGTGTCAAAGGAGCTAAAGCATGTCCTATATGTGAAGAAAACACTGATTCAATAAGACTAAAATATGGCGGCAAGACTGTATATCTTGGTCATCGAAGGTTTCTTTCAAAATTCCATCCGTATCGTAGGAAGCGCAAAGCATTCAATGGATGGAATGATGAACGGAGTGCACCTAAACCTATACCAGGGGATGTTGTTTATGAAAGAGTAAAAGACATTGTCAATGAATTTGGTAAGAAATCACAATGTATTATGGCCACACGGAGTGACAATTCTTCATTCAAAAAGAAGTCAATATTTTGGGATCTTCCTTATTGGAGTTCTTTGTCAGTCAGGCATTGTATCGATGTAATGCACGTTGAGAAAAATGTCTGTGATAGCATCATTGGTACTCTATTAAATATACCAGGTAAGACTAAAGATGGGATAAAATCCAGACTGGACCTACGTGAAATGGGAATAAGGTCAGAATTAACAGAATTACGTGAAATGGGTAATAAAAGAACATACTTACCTCCCACTTGTTACACGTTGTCTAGAAAGGAGAAGAAAACTTTTTGTGAATGCTTGGTAAATGTTAAGGTGCCACATGGTTACTCATCCAACATCCGTAGATTGGTATCAATGACAGATCTGAAGTTGATAGGTCTTAAATCTCATGATTGTCACACTCTAATGCAACAAATATTGCCCGTGGCAATTCGATCTATATTGCCGAAGCATGTAAGGTTTGCAATTACCAGACTTTGTTTCTTTTTCAACAGTCTATGCAGCAAAGTTATTGACCCTGATACTCTCGATAATTTGCAAAGAGAAGTGGTTGTTACCCTATGTCAGCTTGAGATGTATTTCCCTCCTTCGTTCTTTGATATCATGGTACATCTTGTTGTCCACTTGACTAGGGAAGTGAAAATCTTGGGACCGGTTTTCTTGCATTGGATGTATCCCTTTGAACGATACATGAGCGTTTTTAAAGGTGATGTTCGAAACCGTTATCGTCCTGAAGGGAGTATTATTGAAGGTTATGTGGCGAGAGAGGTTATGGATTTCTGCAATGACTTTCTCAGTGGTAATGACACTCCTGATAATGACAAGAATATTGAGGAGGGCAAAGGAATTTTGGGATCACGGGTGAAAGTAATCAGCCGTGAGCAGTTGGAACAAGCTCACTTGTATATTTTACATAATATGGACGAAGTGAGTGTTTATATCGAGGAACATACCAATTTCATAAAGAGACAACATCCTCGAGCAAGTTTAATGTGGCTTGCTAGAGAGCATAATAAGACTTTTACTAAGTGGTTTGAAGATAAAGTCTTACATCAACTATCTCAAACACCAAATGATATTACAGAAACTATCAAATGTCTCGCCTTTAAACCAAAACCGAATGTTATGTCTTATGAAGGGTTTGACATTAATGGATTCACATATTACACAAAGTGCCAAGATGATAAGAGTGTCGTCCAAAATAGTGGGGTCACTCTTCAAGCGTCAACTATGTACTTTGCAAGTGCAAAGGATAAGAGTCCACGTGAAGCTAAAATGTCATATTACGGTGTCATTGAAGACATTTGGGAGTTTGACTACATAGATTTCAATATTCCGCTCTTTAAATGTAATTGGGTTGATAACACCAAAGGAGTTATAGTGGATGAATTGGGTTTCACTTTGGTGAACTTTGAAATGATTGGCGAGAAGGCTGAACCATTCATATTGGCATCACAGGCAAAACAAATATTCTATATCGATGATCCTGCAAATGATAAATGGTCGGTTGTTCTTCATGGTAAAAGACAGTTCATTGAAGATCCTATAGATGAAGAAGAGTACTATGATAAGTATGATGACTCTAGTCCATTCTCAGTTGGGTTGCCAACTCCACAAAATATTGAAGCTAATGATGACTTATATGTGCGCGGAGATCACAATGAAGGATTGTTAATTGATAAAAGATCACAATTTTAGAGACATGTATGTTTATACAAATGGTAAATGTTTTCCTTTTTCTAATTTATACAAATGCTAAATGTTTTCCTTTTTCTAGTTGATACAAATGCTAAATGTTTGCCTTTTTTATGACATTTTCAGATGGCTGACCATGATGAGAATGATGTTCATGATGAGCATGAAGTCCATGATGAGCATGTTGTCCATGACGAGCATGGCGAGGATACCAATGTAAGTTCTAAAAACATATCCTGTATTTCTATAAAATTCATTATCTTCTAGTTATGTCATATATCCTATATTTCTATATTGGCCTAATTCAGTGTGTTTATTTTTGTCAAATTTTAGGTTGATGATGCACATGTACCCACTGAAGCACTGGAGCAACTTGATGCGCGGAGAGGACATTCCAACTCGAGATATCGTCTACCGTTTCCTCCTCCTCCGCAGTAATATCCTCATCTCTAAACGTTTCTCGTAGGATTCTGAACCCCTCCCTTCCCTCTACTACATCGAAGCCATGCCGCAGTTGAACCCTTTCGCCGAGCCCTACCCGGCCAAGCAGGCGTCGCCTGAAGCACCACCGTCGTCGTCGTCTCCACCTCCATCACAACTTGCTGTGCTAGTCCTGACAGTTTATCACCCCACATGCCTTCCTCCTCAGTTCCTGCCGCTAGACGACCACACAATGGATCCAAGAGGATTGCAGGCGTTCACCAAAGACTATAGGATGAGTTAACTCAATAGTTAACTCAGCCTATAGTCTTTGGCAAACGCCTGCATATCCTCTTGGATCCATTGTGTGGTTGTCTAGCGGCAGGAACTGGGGAGGAAGGCATGTGGGGTCATAAACTGTAAGATATAATTGGGATGTTGATAGTGATGATGAATGATACTTTGTAAATGAATGTTTCTGAATGTTAAAACATGTATTTGAATGATTCTATATGTGTGAACGTGACAATTGAATTGATGTCTGAATGTATCTACTTGTGTGAATATTTTTATGTTAATTTTGCAGGTTTGTGGCCTGTTTGTAGGCTGATATCAATGGATGTCGTAAACCTGCAGTTCAGAAAACTGAACTGTAGGTTCTCATCCTACTGACCAGCCACAGCAGGCCTGCAAACAGATTTATAAAAAAAAAATAGATATAGGCGTCGGTTATTTACCGATAACCGTCAGCACAGACTTACAGCGTCGGTTTTTTGTTGAACACCGACGCCAAAAGTGTTCGCGCTACAGGAAATGGGAGTCATCTAGGACACTGTTCTGCGTCGGTTTTTTAGTATATAACTGACGCAGAAAGCGTCCTAGATGACGCCGTTTTCTGTGGCGCGAACCCTTTTGGCGTCGGTGTTTTATAATAAACCGACGCCTTGATGTTAAATAGGCGTCGGTTTTTTAACCGACGCTGAAGTGTCCAACCTTTTAGCGGCGCCCACATAGGCGTCATTCAGAAACCGACGCCAAATGGGGTTAAACAACCGACACTAAAAGGCACTTCTGTAGTAGTGTGCATTCTACGCAGCCCTCGGGAGTTCATCACCATCGCTGATACAACTACCACGTTTGTCCTTAAAAACAATGCTAGAGTAGAGTTCTCCTCTTGGCCTCCATGGCTAGCTTGTAATGGTCCCATAAACATATCTTTCATTCCAGCTTTGTATTTTGTTGATTATTAATTAAAGTAAGTTTGTTCGGAAAAAAGGGATTGGTGTACATTCAAGGCTGACACAATTCAAGTAACTGAGAAATAGTTATGTAACACAAATAATTGGATACGCAATCAAAATTAGTCCAAA
The DNA here is from genome assembly GCA_963693085.1 of Alisma plantago-aquatica. Taxonomy (NCBI): domain Eukaryota; kingdom Viridiplantae; phylum Streptophyta; class Magnoliopsida; order Alismatales; family Alismataceae; genus Alisma; species Alisma plantago-aquatica. The sequence goes on from OY856411.1 coordinate 1,011,325,664, forward strand.
TATGAAGTAAGACCAAGTTTAAAAACCTAGAAAACCACATAAGAAGGGGGATGCAAAAGCGCAAATCCAAGAAGGGGGATTTCATTAGTGTATGCATTTCAATTCAATAACTTCAAACAACCTTATGTATTTCATCTTACACTTTTCAACTAAATTTTTTAAGCCCTCTCATCTTTTTACAACTGAACTATCATGCGTTGTTGTGAAAAAAACAAAGAGCTTCTTGAAATAAGAGCTAGAACATTTACATTTACATGTAAATTTACACATTATAGCCCAAACCAAATTCCATATATAACATTATTTCTCCACCCTCCTCTTCTTTATATGTCCTCCCCCTCCTGTTAGACTAGTAATCACATGTTATACATCATTGTTGTTTGTATCAATTTCATGTTGCATATGTATGTGTGTGTATGCATGCATGTAGTTATCTACATGTAAACGTATATGTATATTAATATATGCATATTGTGTCCAACACAGTGAAAAACTAAAGCAAACTAAAGCAAAGTAGGAGAGTACATATCAAGACCAATGTTGTGTTGAGTGTTGACATTAGATAGATCCAAGGTAATAACCATACAATCTACCACAACAAAGAAAGAAACTATTTAGGTCATGAGTTTTGTAAATATAGTTATAACTACTAAGCTTAGGACTAGTACATATGTGCTTCCATCTTCTATGTTCATTAGACTATATTACTAATTGAATTATGGCCAAATATTTAAATTTTAAGATTCACAAACATGCATAACCAAGGAGTCTTCTTATAGAAAAAAAAGTATACGAAAATGTATTCATTAGCAATTATGGGGTGAAAAAGAAACATCAAAATACAAGTAAATTTATATCAACTAAAGATATAAATATCAGACATGTGAATATATATTGTCTAACTGTGTGCATATCCACCAAACACTCTTTGTCACCTTGGTCCACCCCTAAATACTCTTTTCAAAGAGCTTCATTACTTCACCACCATGCATCCTCGTCCCATTTGTATTTGTTAACTATACATGCCAATTTTAAATGCCCATAATCAACTGATTTAATCATTAATAATTGCATAGAAATTTTAGACTTTGAAAACTCACAAGCCTATTAGATTTGGGATACTTGCATATGAATGTAATGACATGGGTCACAAGATAATGGGCAACCATGTCCTTATTTGCTTGACATTGATATTTCAATGGTGAGTTGAATTACTATGATAACACAAGTTCTCAAATTACTTATTTTTAGATAAAGAAGTATCAAAAACTTTGTCTTGCACATTTTCTTGGGTAGAGATAAATTAACAAATTGTTGTAAAGTACATATGCGATGAAGCATGCAAATTGATTTTTATGATAACGTAGCATGGAATCAAATTCGTAATCAAATAATTCACCATGTTATATAATACTAGCAAATCACCAGAAGAAGAACTTGGTGCGACCCTTACAGCTGCCATTTCTGTTTATAAAATAAATTATCTTGACTGATGCTCTTATTTATAGAGAGACAATTTCAAATCAAATTATCTAAGAGAAATCACATTCCCTACCGGAAACAAGATAAAATGATAAAATGTACTTATTCGATAGCATAACGAGTATCAGAGGATTCCCCTCATATCTCTTCCAGTCGGCTATTAATTTTCTTCAACAAAAACAGAATGTAAAATAGGTTGATATGGACCTCAACGGACGTGGACTTTACTATTTGAAGAATCGCTGCAATTTAGAAAAGGGACGGAGTTCTGGAGGCAAAGGAGATTGAAAAAATAAGCAGCTTTTAGGAAAGGAGTTGGGGATGTAAATACAGGGGAGGTTGGGAAAATCTATGCTAATGAAATTGGAATAGGAAGTGGAGTGAAGGAAAATAAGCAAAAATGAGCCAGACGGTGCCCAAATCGTGGAGAAAATGTATGTGGACTAACACACAGACATGAAATTTTTGGAAACGAATTCACATGGGCCTCTGTCATCACCTGAGAGAAAGAATCCACACAATATAGAGGTGGATACATAATCAGAGGCCAAATTGAACAAAACCTTAAGCAGATCGACCACCAGGCAAATACCATGTGAAAAGGTCTGGAAAAATTGAGCCGATACATATGAGTTATTGGTAATAGACAGAAAAACTAACCATGTATTTATGGGGGGCAGAAGGATGACTGGCGGCCACAGTGTCCTTGCCTCGTCACTCGTAGGGATGGCAAGATTTGAGCTTTGGTTAGGAAGAGAAAACCAGCGATATGCCTTAGCTCCTTCTCCTTCCGGTTTCCTCGCTTTTTTGCTTCCCGCTTCATCTTCCCGCGGCTGCGCAGAGGCGTGAAACCGGATTGTCTGTCTCTCGTTGCGGCGTGACTGAGTTGAGTGGATTGGAAAGGAATCAGGTGCAGGGTTTTTCCTCTTCTCTCAAACAATCGAAACTGTTAAATATCGGTGCCAAATCCTGGCCATCCAATAATATATGTCTGCCTTATTATTTTATTAATGCTGAGATGGACAGATATATTAACTGGTCCGAGCGGGTGAAATAACGACTTGGGGCAGAATACGTGGAGACCGTACTTGTAGGGAGTCCCCGTGGATTCTGCCTTGCCGTTGAATGTGAAACAATTAGCCCGTTGAATGTGACCCCTCCTTCCAGTAGTGCGTCAGGGGCGAGTGTTGTGGAGACGAAGATATCCGTGATTTGCACATTAATCGGGTAAAGAAGATCCACGAATTTTATAGCAAGCTAGCAATAGCTACAGTACCCGTGTAGGTATTAAAAACAATTCCATATATATATATATATATATATATATATATATATATATATGCCGTTCATTCGTTGCCCGCACGAGTAACTTAGATTTTCGCTACCCTGCAGCCAAAAAAGTAACTCTCCTAGCAAAAAAAGTAAGTCTGCTGTCAAAAAAGTAACTATGGTGGCCAAAAAAGTAACTATGCTGGCCAAAAAAGTAACTCTGTACAAAATATACAGCAGATATATATAAGGACGGGTTTTTTGATTTTGGAGGGGCAAATGATATTATTTTTGGCCAAATTGTTTTGGAGAGCTAGACAAAATAGTCCTCTACAAAAATGAAATTTTTTTTTTTGAAAAAAAGTGGTCGGAAGGGTGGGCGGGTAGCTACCCGCGTGGGCAATAAAGATGGGCCCATATATATATATATATATATATATATATATATATATATATATATATATATATATATATATATATAATCAGGCTAGAATACACTCGAGTGTATTCGGAGCAGAATACACTCAAGTAGTTTTTCATGATGTAATATTTTTTTCAAAAATAGAATCCATTGATCTTCTTAAACATCTTTTGAATAGCTCATATGAAAAATTTGAGCATATTAGGACATTTATAGGTCATGTTATAAAAACCGTAAAATTTATGTATTTCAAATTAGTTTCGCGCATCGATTTTGTTGTCTTTGGATAAGTGACTTACACTCATCCAAATGGGCTCAAAATTTGTATGTAACCTAGTTATAGTATGACAATGAAGGTCAAATGTTTACATTTTGCAAAAAAATAGTCTTGATATGCAAACATACTTGAGTGTATTCGTATGATCTGTACACTCAAGTGTATTCTAGCCTGACTATATATATATATTATTCCTCAAAAGTATGTTAATGTTAGTCTTGTCTGAAATTATTTTTTTAAGTGACCAGCCTAAATCACACATCCAAAATGGAGTGGATCCAGAGTAGTCAGACTCTTAAGATAATAACCCGACACTCAAGCCCCCACAGCCATTATAGGGGGTCTGACGTAGTAATCGGGGTCAAACCCCAGGGACAACATTAGTAGGTGTTAAGTACATAGGGTATCACACTCATATACTCCAGATAAATAGATGGTTTAAAAAGGTTGTTCCCTAAGGAACGATGGTGTTCGAACCAAAACAAAGAAAGTTAAAATAAAGAAAGAAAATAACAACAAGAGAAAATAAGGACAAACAGTAAGAAATAAATATGTGGAAGGTAACTCGGATCGGATTTTACCAGATAAGGTCTCTCACCAACATGCAAAACTCACTCCCCTTTGTATACTCCAATCAAGATTACAAGCAATCATAAAAGTATATATTCCCTCCTCTCTTGAAATAGGGATAGATCTAGGATCTAAGGTGGCTACCCTCTCGAGATAGCAACCTTACAACCACAAAGCAAATCATATGACCATAATCCTTAGCAATCCAACATTTTCATACATTCATACTACTCCATAACACCAGATAAAGAAGATATTATTTTTTCGAGGTACCAAAAATCAAACATCACAAGATGGTAGCTAAGCATACAAGTGAAGTGTTAATAACAAGCGTATTGAGATAGTCTTGATAAGAGCACACACACACACGCACACACACACACACACACACACAAATATATATATATATATATATATATATATATATATATATATATATATATATATATATATATATATATATATATATATATATATATATATAAGGGATCAAGAATATAAATGTTAGGAGAGCCTTAGTGGCTACTCCCAACCCCAGTTAAGTGTTTAGCCACACATGTTAACGGGAAGCATAACGACGTTACAAAATGATAGATACATCATAACTACGAAGAGGAAAGGGGTATAATGTGACAGAGATGACATATCTAGAAGAGAGAGAGAAGATGGTGATACACCAAAGTACTCCTTTGATTCTATATCTGGAATGGACGGTGCGGAAGCTCTCCTTCTTTTGAGGGAGAAGGGCTTTCCATCTTCTCTCTCCTTAGCTTCCGCCTTCAAAGATCCAAGACTAATTGGATGGATGAGAGTGGGTATGAAATTTGGCAGCACTTCATGGTAATTCATGATCTGATGATGTGACAAGTTGAGGTGGGTGGCCTATTTATAGGTGTTTCCTACCGACTTAACCACCCATACCGCAATTGAGGATTGGTATCAGCCGAGGCTTGATTGCGGTCGATCGAGGTCTCTCCTCAATTGAGGTCACCATAGCAGTTGGTAGAGTCAGTACCTCGGTTGAGGTATTTTTCCACCTTGGTCGCAGTGCTAACTCGGTCGCGACACTCCATCGCCTCAGTCATGATGCTACATCGGTCAAGGTCGATCAAGGTTGAGGCTGATGGGTTGTGGGCCGCGACCAAAAGGGGTGCGCTGCACCGCGATCGCGGCGTCATCAGTGTGATTGGAGGCATCAGCCCCAGTGTGAAGGTCCTCTTTGGTCGATGAGCCGCGGTCGAGGTGCTGACTGTGGCTGTTGCTTGATGTGACCCTACAAGGATGGGAAAAGTGTGCAATTAAGATTCTCATCATAAAAGTGCTAAAATAAGTGGAAACGTCTATAAAAATATGTTTGGAGAGGTATAAAATAAGTGCAAAAAGTGTATAAAATTAGATGTTATCAACTCCCCCAAACTTAGAATCAAGCAAGTCCTCAGGCTAAGGGTAGGTTCGAAATCATAGAGAGAAAAGAAATTTATAGACAAAATTTTACGAAACTTAACATTACCGAGTTATCTCATTCTTATACCAAAACACTTGTGGTAAGTTTGCTCAATCCTAAAATCTCATTCCTCCCCCTTCATAACTAGAGTTGTACGACTTCAAGTTCTTACCATAGCCTTTGGTAGTAAAAGGTCTCTCCATCTCAACGTATCACCCCTTCCTATGTTAGATTACTAGCCATAATAATACAACATCTCCTAGAGGGGTAGCTTTCACACTCTTCCTTTATTTTCAGTTGGCCCAATGCTGATGTGTTCCGATAAGCTTCAAGCTTAAAATGTTTTCCTTTTCCCCTGAACTATTGCTACACCCCAATCTCATAATTTCCACTAATCATGAGATTAGGGCATAAATTGAGGATTTAACATAATACAAAGATCACCCTTAACTTTTTCTTCTCTTTCAAAACTCTTTGTTTTCTCACATTGAACCACATAAACCAACTTTACAAGGGAATCTAAACATTGATTTCTCTAATCTGATTTCAACAGTAAAAATGCATGTATGAACATTCATTATGTTCCTCATACTTTTAAGAACATAAGACTTGCAGATTCACACATATTGGTAAAAGAGGAATAATGTTATACATCATCATTTACAACTCTTTCTTATTTCTTTACAAGGACCTAGAGTGACAAGGACCGAGTGAACTTAACTATACTCAGACTTAACTCTTATGGCATATCTACTCTGATGCAATGATATGTTCTTCAAGTCCATGTGATTTCCCTAAAAATTGTGAGTAGAGGGGTGAGCCTACTCACTTAGTGAATGAGTACTTCAAAGAAACAGTCTAAAGCACTGATATAATTACAGATATACTTTTGAGCAACTGATATCAATTATAACAGTAGTAAGCTTTAAAGAGATTGATCATTGACAATCATAAGTATGACAGGATACTCTAGATATCAACAATAGTAAATAAATATATGAGCATGCTTGATTAATTTCAACGAGAACTAATAATTCAAAAATATACAAAGAATAATTGATGGGAAACTGTACTCGAATCTTTCTTAGCCTTTCTTACTCATAAGAAACTCTTTAAACCTATATGAACATATTTTAGCTTATGCCCTGATCATATGCATTGCACTCTACATATGAAGACTCATAGCATACTACGATCTCATATTACACGACTTAGCCGACACCCCGGGATAGCTTAGTCTAACTACTCTCCTGGTTTGCAACAGGGAAACTGGATCTCTGGCCTCGACACTCCTATTGTGTCGTAAACTGGATTCCTCCTCTAACCTGATCACACAGGCGAAGAGTCAAGCCACCTATTGGCTTTTCTGTACTCTAGTGCCACCAGGACTTCTGGTTGATCTTGGACACACTTTTCAGTACTCTAGTGCCAGTAGGACTTCTGGTTGATGTTGGACACTGCAAACTAAAATTTAAGGAGACTTTCACTAGGGCTTCGTCCCCCCGTGCCACCGGATAGCACGTTATGACCCCCGTATACTGGATGTTGCTAGGTTTAGGTCGTTTCACCCCTAAGGCGCAGACCTCACATAGGGGTTCTACGGTGTCAGGGCTCTTAAATCTATAATTTTATTATTTCCTAGAAAACTCTTACTATGTTGAACCTTTTTCTTACTTATACTCGACTCTGGTATTTATATGGCATCTCATCTATTTAATTTCAGTTCAAATCACAACATGAATATCATTCTAGACCTGACAGAAAAGTATAATAAAAACATTGTAATTTACTGAGTGATCCATATACCATGCATGCAAACAGATTGAAATTTCTTAAATAAACATAATACATGTCCATTTGACACTTATACACTAAAATCATGCAATTAAACATCTTAATATACTCAATAGAGCTAATTACTTGGCATACGAGTAATCGTCATTTGCACCCATAAATTATTTGCACTTTCTTGGAAAACATGCACATCGACCCAAATCCTGGGTTGTGCATCTCATACTAAGAATATGGTAATCAAAATGCTTAATTCATTGAACACCCTATCCGTATGGTTTCATTTACCTCATTCACTTATCACATGGCTCTCATAAGGATTTAATATGTCATAAACATCCACTAAATACAGATTGCTTTTAACAAGTCATATACAATCATCATATTCATACGGATATTGAATAGTTACATGTAAACGATTTGTGTGGGATAAGGTAATCATGAAACCTTGCCCAATGTACATTGCGGCCGGTACTGTTTGTTGACCATAATTCATGAATCCAGTTACCATAGGGAGCATTATGAAATCCTCAAATTGAGCTAAATTAGGGTATTCCATGCCATTTAATGCGATATTATGAATTAAGAATAACATTGCATAAATAGAGTCTATGATGCCAAGAAAAATACTTCAAATGGATTTCACCATATTTATTCACAAATTTCCATCTTTCCACTCATATAGGGCTTCACCCTCTTTATGAAGATATCAAGCAAACACTATTCACATCATTTGAAATCCAAAATAGTATCTGACATATATGTACTATGAATTTAGATAAACAATCATTCAAAACCAAGGGGATCTAGATAAGCAACTTTCTCTATTTACTTATACAACAAATTCAGTCATAGACAAATTCCCTATATTTCAGTTTACTCTTATAACCTCTGTGAATACTTAGAGAATTCTCATTAGAATACATTGTATACATTTATAATATGATTTTATCATCTGAAATTCATTCAAACAAAGAAAGAATCCATTTCATATCGTTTTGCAACAACTTAGAACAAATAGACAATTCAAGATTTGTAGTCGCATACTAAGCAATTAAAGATTATGGTTGATTTAACCAATTTTTGTGCAATATACTATTTAAAAGAAGTTCCCACTCATCCGAAGATGTGAAAACACCTGAAAAATGTATCCCATATCTGAAAATCTTGAATCCATATTGAATCCCTAGCAATTCACCAGTTTCTTCTTTCTTTCAACTCGGAAACCCTAAAAATGAGGGATTATGAAGAAAGAGTGAGAAAATGGGAAGTTTTGACACTATTTTGGATTAAATCAGAGGAGGGATGGAATTTTGACATGTGATAGAAGATTCACCATGAAAGGCTATGCAAAGAAGCTAAACGTACATGATTTCATCATTCCTCGGACTGCAAAACCCTAGGTCAGCATGTCCATCACTTTCTCCTCTCAAACCCTAACTCTCACTCTCTCTCTCTCTAGGATTTCATTTCTCTAGATTGAATCACGAATTATGAGAGCTCCTTGTGTGTTAGGTTTACCATATAGAGAAATTGAGCTTCTTGGGTTAATTGCACATTGACCCCTCACTAAACGTTTTCTTATTTCAGTAGATTTTTCTGTCATAAAAAGGTTTTTGTGAATTCGTGTATTTAAGAGATCAAACCTTATCTAAAAATTGTGCGAATTTATCATGTTATGTATCATTGAGTTAAAAATATTCCATTAAAATTTAAGATCATTCCAATCTTCCATTAAATAACTAAAAATCGAATAGTGCACTGCTATCCGGAATTCTATAGAAATGTCAGTTACTATAATTCGTCTACTGATAAGGTCTAAACATATCCAAAAATTATGAAAGTTTTGCATGTTGTTTATGATTGAGTTTCCGATCACCTATTAAAATTTCAGATCATTTGGAGTTACCAATAAATAAATAAAAATAAAACACTACACTACTAAAAGCACTCTGTCAGCATTTTGGTCAAAGTATAGTTTGACTGAGAACCACATTCAAAGAACACTCAAATAGACTGAAATGTTTCTCCAATATGCATGATTGAGTTATACATATCATATCCAAAATTCAGTTAAATATAAAATATGTAGAAAATATGAAAAATCATTTACCACACTGCTATCCTGATCAAATTCCATATTCATGTGCTATCAAAACCCTAATTTTTTCCGATTAGGGTTTACATTTCTCAAACCCCTAATTCTTCAAACTAAAATCATAGTTAGAGTTTATTCTTAGGTTTGAAGCATCACTATTGATCTACTATCATTAATCAAGTCTAAACAATGTTCAATCTAATCAAGCATGTAATCATTCAGGTAAACCCTAGTTTACCAATTAAGCACAAATGTGGTCATTACAATTCTCAACTCCTTAAAAAGTTTCATCCCCAAAACATAAATACACAAACAAAGTATATTCAAAGTTTATTTTAAGCTTCTGAAATCTTACATGTGATTATATTCTTGTATTTCATACTTGAATGCAGATTTCAACATTAAGTCCTTTATTCCTTTACTAAATCACAACATGTTTGAAATAGTTCTCAATGATAACAAACAAATTCTCTATGCCACAATCAATCATAGGATAGAGAGAGAAACAACCATTTCAATATTTTCATACTCTTGAGGTGTTACCTCAACATCGATAATCTGATCCAACTATCTCAATTCGTACTGCTAAATATGTACTATTATTATGTATTACCTCTAAATCACGAAAGAGAGTTCACCATGTTCTTTTGAATTTTACTATTATGCTACTCAAATAGCAAAATAGTCTTGAGTTAAAAGACTAGATTCAACAACAATTGTACATTACTACTCAAGACATCCCCATTGGATCATAGATGCATAAGGTGAAGCATTACCATCACATTCCATACTATTCTCAAGTATGAACCCACACATAATTCAAGGTGTAACCATCAGGTTATAGCATACTAGGGTTTCAACAATAGTAACAGAGTACTCCATAATTATATTAGTCATTCAAGGACTATTCATGCTCAATTACCATCACTTAGTTATATTAAAGCTAGGTATAACAAGTTACACCTCATTAGGGTTACATATCAATACAATATGGTTATCATCCCTTCTATTCATATGAGTGAATAGGTAAGACTGCTTTATTCAGGGTAATCCTCCATTTGTTTTATCATCATTTGACCCATATTGCCATACCACAATTGTACAATACTAAGATGGATTACTGGTATGAATGACTACAACTATCAGACACCTGAAATTAACATATTGCTTACACATGTATACTGAAATCATACGTAGAACCAATTTACATCCCTTAATATACCTTCAACAAATTATACTTCTAAAAACAAATTCACATATGACTAAAAGCCATTGTTTTCTCTTATCTCTCTCCTCATTCACTACTACTTACTTTTTTATACTTATCCTTTTCATTTTAATCATGTAGATTAAACATTCCTAAAATTGAAACATACAAGGTAAAAATAGATTATTCATCATTCTTGCTATCAATGCAAGAATTTATCTCATATTGCACTTCACTCATAATGTATTTCTCCTTTTGTTCAAGAAACACTTGTTACATTTCAAATTTATATCTTACTCTTTACTCTAAATCATTTCCATATTGTTTATCTACCTTTCAGATTAGCTATCTTTAAACCCTGGATTACTATCAGTGTTAGTTTACTTCTCATAGTGAAAATGTCATGATCTTGTTTTATAGAGATGCTAGTATTTAAGGTCAAATCACTAGTGACAACCCTTGAACTACTAAAACTCTAAACATTCTAGGGTTTGGTCCTTATCAGTAGCATGACATTATTTTGATGTGACCTTGCTCCCTTAATTTGAAATTCAAAATTTGGATCTCACAAGTTTTTACTAAAGTCTTCCTTATCTTATCAATTGAATTTCCTTCATCTTAATTGGCCATTCAGATAGATTACATTCTCAATTTACCCTTCTAGGGTTTCATCATCATATTGTGTGTCATTATTACATTCACTAGATGCCTCTACCATGGTGGTTATGCATCAGATATGATTCATTTTCTTATCACTTCATTCCCACATTTCTCTCATTAAGTAATATATGGAAGAGAAGACGGTTCTGGGACTTAGAATTCTTATCTTCAAACATCCCATTAATACATTTGTTGTATGTAGGTTTAATTAGTTATCAACAAGGATACTTGACTAACTAGCACTTGATTGAATCTCCTAACCTCTTTCTTTTATAATCTATATTACTCCGCCATGTTTCAAACCCTTCCTTACTTTCCATAATTCTCTTACCATATACTACTCTTCCACCTGTTATCTTTAACTTCTACTTTTCTCTTATGATCATGTTGCTTTTTCAGGTGTATGATCATGTATACCATGTTGCACATATTTCTTTTTATCCTTCTACTAATGTGAAGTTGAAATTCTAAATCAATAATCTCTCTACTAGTTTCAACTCATGTTTAATACATTACATATCCTTCATTGTAAATCAAACGGGCATGCATGGGTGAAACATAGTTTCTCTTATATCAAGTTTTTCCTTCCTGAGTATAGTCTATGTAACATCCCTGACCTGGGTTATGAGCTAACCCTAGGTGTTTTGACTAATTATGTTATTAGATGCTTGTGATTATCTTGTGGTATGTAATTAAAGCTCATGAGGAACATATAATTTCCATTTCTGTCCTTTTTGAACAATGTTGTCATATTGTTTTGTAATACAGGGACCTATGTGCAAATTGCCCAATTAGAGGGGTTAACTTGCAAATTACACATGTTTAGATGTTCCTTTGGTGTTGAAACATCATAAGAATAAATATGATGAAGTATGATGGATTCTCCAAGATTGGGCATCAAGATGCAGCTTGTGGAGCAATCCTTGTGTTCAAAACCCTAGTTTTGGTGTAAAGTGCAATTTACCCAAAACATGGGGTGCAACATATAAAATATACCTTCTAGAGTATCTTTTATGACTCTTGGCAACAACTACAGTAAAAATGATGAAGAGGGCGCTTCATTTGAATAAATCATATAAGAAGGAACACCCTTGTAATTAAATAATAAAGTTGTAAGTAAAATGACCCTTTTTATGTATACAACTTAGTACAATGTTTGGTTTTCTTTCCTCTAGATCTTGGTTTAAGAAGAAGTTTGGTTTAATAAGAGAAGGATGGATGTTCTTAGAAGGAGAAAAGGACCTAGATGAGAAATGAGAAAATAAGTTGTCCTTATCTTGAAAATTCACCCAAAGTTTATATACACCTATCGTTACCTAGCAAGGATCGTTTCCTTCACTTCCCTTCTTATCTTCTTGCTTGGACCGACTAAGGACAGAGATCTGGAGCAGGGGAGAACGGCCAAGAAGTTCTAGGTAAGGTTTGATCATCATCTAGCTCGGATTTGTGGAAAAAGTCATGAAGCAAGGTTGGTTTGCTAGCTTTTCTTATCTAGTTCTTCTTACTAGCCATCACTTCCAACCAATTCTTGGAGTAACAACCTTGAACGATCTGTGGAGCTCAAGACACCATTAGATCTTGGAATCTTTGAGCTCTAGGGACGACTTTAAGGCGTGTTTTATAACTCTAAACCCTTAAACTTTGTTATGCACCTTTCTTTCTTGCAAAAGTAGCTTGTTCTTCTTTCCTCCATCTTTCTTTGCACTCTTGCAATCAAAACCATGAAGAACCAACCTTGATCCTGAGGTAGAAGAATATGGGCTTGAATACCAATGTAACTTTACCAAACGATCTTACACCTTTGGTCTAAACGGTTTGCAAAACCGTTTGAAACCAAACGGTTTCAAAACCGTTTGGATTCATGCGGTTTGCAAGACCGTTTAGAATCAAACGGTCTTCAAGACTGTTTGGGAGGTTTGACCAAGCATTGACCATTTGAGGGTCTTATGGACACATTATGGATTAATCACCTACAAAGAATCATTAACCAATTCTAAGTAAATCTCAAGTTGAAGGCACTTTAATCATCTAAACCCTAATCGAGTTCTTTTGTTGATTTCAATGGACCAATCATGTTGAAGTTTGGGTTGAGTCACCCAAACGGTTTCAAAACTGTTTGGGGATCACCCAAACGGTCTCAAGACCGTTTGGTGATCACCCAAGACCATTTGGAGGTCTAGGGTGAAGAGAATTTAATCAATTGACGGTCCAATCATAATAGGTTGTTGAAACAATCAATATGCTGATTTGGTGACCTAATTAGGGTTCAACCTTTAACAAACTGACTTAGTTTTTTATGAGACTTTGGGAAAACGGTCTCAAGACCATTTTGAGGATGTCCAAATGATCCCAAGACCCGTTGGGGTCACGTCATGGCCCAATTGGGTGATGGTTCAATGAGTTCAACTTTAATTAGACTCATGTTGATGAATGTTGAAGGTTGATCGATTTCAAACCCTAATCCAATTGGTCCTAACCCTAACTGGTGACCAATTGAGGATCAATTGAGTGTCAAATTGGTTAAGGATTAACCTAATTACCTTAATTAATAAGTGTCTAATTAGTATGAGATTGATTGAAGGGTTCAACATTGAAAACCCTAATCAGTTGCAAGTGTTGATACACTTTTTAGGTCCATGCGGTTTTGAGATGTTTGGACCAAACAGTCTCAAGACCGTTTGGGACCAAACGGTTTCAAAACCGTTTGTATTCATGCGGTTTCAAAACTATTTGGAGGTTGAAAGTTCAAAACCATTTGGGGTCTTTTAAGGTCAAGAATGCTTAATGCTTTAAAGGCTTAGATGGTTTAATAGTTGTTTAACTCAAACCCTAATGATTCCTATAGACAATGAGGGAACAAGTAATGAGTTGGTTGAGGTATTCTATGATTAATGGTGAACATTATCAAGGTACCCTGGAAGGGTTCAAGTAGACAACACCTCTTGATCAAGCAAAACCTAATGACCAGAATGGTGATGACTTGACTTAGGTTAATCACAGTTGACTTGACCTAACCTAATCTAGAGTGATGTAAACATCATCTAATAATAGGAGGAGAGAGAAGACTCCTAATATGAATGAAAAGCAAGTAAAATACCTTCAATAGGTATGAATGCACATGATTAGGGTATGATCCTTCATACTGCATGGAAACCCTAATTTTGAAGATTGATGAATCTTAACCTAATTTGAAAGCATTAATGGAAGTACTCTTCATACATGATGATGGTATGAGCTCAATTCACATGTAATGTGAATAGTAAACCCTAATTCTAGGGTAAAAACATGTAAGGTGAATAGTAAACCCTAATTGAGGGTGATATGATGAAATGAATAGTAAACCCTAATCCTGGGTGATGCTTTTAAGCATGAATCTTCATGATTGAAGTATAAGATGAGGAATCTTTATTCCTAATTAAATTAAATAGGATTGAATAACCCTAATTGATTTTAATGGGGAAACCTAACCATAGTGAAGGTATGAAGGTACAACCCTTGAATTGAAAGGTTATTTCTGCTTTATAAATTGCTGATCTAGAAATGAATTGTTTATTATTATCAATTGAATTGACCATGCAGGTTCTTATAAAGAAATGATCATAGCCAGGTAAGGGTTATGATATCATATTCACGGAAAGCATACTATAGACTTTATAAATAGTCATATATGCCATGTTGTCTAAGCTTAAGTGGAAACATATGAGATTGATGGGCTGTAAGAGCCATGAGTAACATCAAGGTCATGCTGATTAGATGCCTTATGATGATTTAAGGGTTTGAACACCCCTATTATTGAATCATAGTAATGAAATGGTTAAGAATTGATATCCATATGATAAATGATGTGAGTTAAACTTGATACATTTAGTATTCTTCTTATATAGCAATGTTTTATTAGTTAAATGCTTGGAAAACATGCTTTATGCTAAAAGAATGCTGAAATGTACCTAAATAATCAAGTATAATCACATACCATGTAGAGCCCTGATCATAGATCCATCATTGTCAGAAGCCAAATGATGGTGAAATAGGTTTTCCTAAGGGAACTCCTGGATCACATACTTTTGAGTATGTGGGTGATTATGGATGCAAATATCCTTACGTCCTAGTGTAGGAATTGATGTAAGATGTACTTTAATCCATCAACCCTTCACTATATGTTTATGATGGGGTGATGTATCACAAATCTCCCGAGGGAACCTTTAATGCCGCATCGATGAGAGATAAACAAGAAATCTTTCGATGGCGAAGAGAGTACAGAATGCCACTGTGACTCTAATAGTGAAGTTGCCAGAATACCCTGGAAAGATATTATAGTAGAGACACGAGATGTCCTGAATGTTGATCCTCACACTGATTGAGGAAGATGAGGTCATAAGAATCCGTCTCTTTTGATGACCTATGTATGATACCAATGCGATTTAGTAATGATCGGTTGGAGTATGAGCGGTATATCTCATCTCCGCAGGGCATAATAATGTTTGAAAAACATAATCAACTGCGTAGCATAACTGCTAGGATTGATCTACGAGAAACAATGATTGATGTTACATTGTTTTTAAATGTTCTAGTCAAATATCTTGTATGTATGTTCTTCATATTCCTTATTGAAATGATTGCTTATGTAAAAGTTGCTTTACTTAATCCTAAGCCTGTTGTTGAATGTCTTAAAGCTTATATTGTTTATATTATCCTTTCATTGCTATAACAAAGCTTCTGGCGGAGAGTTATAACTCTCGCTGGGACAATTATTTAAATTGTCTCACTCCCGTAGGTTTCGACTTTTTAGGTGGACGTTGAGGACGGAGAAACCAATCCGAGGGCGAGCAGTATCAGCAGCAGCAACAACATCAGGGGTAGTAGTGAATCTCAGGTGGAGATACTAAGTGTCGAGTCTTGTAGATAGTATGTATTATGTCGTCTCTATACTCTCAGGTCCTAGGAGTCAGCAGATCTGAGATTTTGATTTAATATCTCGAGATGTAATGACAAACCATGTTGTAAACAATTATCTCATTTTCTTATAAAAGAGTTTTATGTTTTGAAGATCTCTTTCCAAAATTTTTAATTTCTAGTGATTTTTTTTATAATTCCACTGCTAGTTAATCGCTTCCGCTGAGTAGTAAGATGCCACAAATTAAGTGGTATCAGAGCTCTAGGTTCGCTGAGTCTATAGAGACATAGGACTTAGGATGTCGAGTCTATTCTTAGTGTCTTCCAGTATATCTTATAGTGTCTTCTGCTCCTCATGAGAAGAAGATAAGTAAGGATGTCTGAACCACACGAGGAGTATGTGGCAGAAAGTAGTGTTGCTGCACCCCGAGAAGGTGCAAGGAACCCGGAGATAGAGCAACCTGTTCCTGAGCCACCCCAATTCAATCCAGCTGATATGGGGAACCCAGCCGTCCAGACCATGTTTGGGCAGTTTATGACTGCCATGACACACATAACAGATAGGATGCCCATGCCTGCACCTAGGGCACCTACCCTACCTGAAGGACAAGGAATCGGGTAGACGTTTTAATGACTTTGCCGAGTCGGAGCAACCGAGTACTTTGGAACAGCTGATCCCGCAGATGCCGACATGTGGTTAACCGAGTTAGAAAAGGCCTTTAGAATCCTGAACATCCCAGAAGTTGAGAAGGTTAGACATGCTGTCTATCTTCTCAAGGGGAGTGCTGGTCACTGGTGAACCATGGAAGAGCAGAAGAGGCCTGGTGTGGAGGTTGTGTGGGAAGTCTTTCGACGGGAATTTATCAATAGATATTTCCCTAAGACATTCCTGGATGAGAAAATCTCTCAGTTTGAGAGGTTAAGACAAGGTTTGATGAACATTAGCGAATACGAAGCTAAGTTCATGGAGCTGTTGCGGTTCTATCCGCATATGGCTGCTACAGATGAAGAGAGGATTTGGCATTTTGAGAAAGGATTAAATGCTGAGTTGACTACTCCCGTGTCTGCCCTAGAGAACAGAGAAAGGTTTGCTACCTTCGTTGAGTCAGTCCGAAGGATAGAGAGGTCCGTAGCAGAGAAGAGGCAAACCCATAAGAGGATGTATCCTCAATTCCAGGGATCTTCATCCAGAGACTTCAAGAAACCTAGGTTTTCTGCGCCTACACCACCACCACCTAGACCCAGTTCTCAGACACAGTGGACACGGAGTAGAGGTAGAGGACAAAGCCTACCACTACAAGGGGCTCGCAGTTCATCATCTATGTCAGTCACAGGACCACCAAGACCACAACTGTAACATCCCTGACCTGGGTTATGAATTAACCCAAGATGTTTTGTCTAATAAGGTTGATTAGATTCTTAATCTTATCTTGGGAAAAGTAATTAGGCCTCATAAGAAACGTATGTTTCAATTTTGGTCCTGTTTGAGCAATGTTGAAGCAATGTTTGCTTATTTTGGACTAAAGTGCAAATTACCCAAGTCAAGGGGTTAACTTGAAAATGTTGCATGATAAGATGTTCTGCTGATGTTAAGACATCATAATAATTAATGTGATGTAGTGGTATGGTTTCCACAAGCTTGGGCACCAAGATTAAGCTTGTAAAGCAATGTTGTGCATTAAAACCTAGTTTTGGTGAAAAGTGCAATTTACCCAAAATCTAGGGTTCAATATGCAAATTACCACTTCAATAAAGTCCCTAATATTTCTTGGCATCATGTAGAGCAAAGAAAATGAGAGTTACTTCTCATTTGAATTAAGATGGAGGAGAGAGAATCTTGATATTAAAATAATCAAGATTTAATCCTAATTGAAACCCTAATTCAATTTAGGGCAAAAATGAATAAAAATAATTGAAGGGCTTTCAACCAAAATGTTTTGGGTTGATTTTGAATAAGGATGGACGTTCCTTTGCCAAGATAAGGAACGAAAATATCTTAAGTAGGTGAAATTCCACTCACCTTATTATAAGGAAAAGAATTTCCACTCAAAAAGATATATTAATATTATAATGGATTAAGGTGCTTATTTTCTTTTCCCTTAATCCATGGATAATGGAAGGGAATTCGGTGGATTTGAGTTGCCTTTGTATGCAAGCAAACCAAGGAGGAAGAGGTGGTAATATTTTTGGAATTAAATGCATTTTAATAAGGCATTTTCTCTCTCATCAATTTCCTTATAAAAGTGCCTTTTCCAAATGAATTGAAAGGCTTTTTCGGCCCTTTCTTCTTCCTTTGCTTGGGATGAGATCAAGGGGATTTAGGAGCAACAGGAGGATAAGCCCCAACCTGTTGGTAAGCTTCTTGACCCTCGTTCTTCATGATTTCATGGTGGAAATTGAAAATAAATTATGGATTCCTTCTTATTTCGATCTCCTCTTCAACCCTAGCCAACTTTTGCAATCAAAAGCTTGAGGACGAGCCTAGGTGGAGTTGCTAGAGCTTCATCCAACATTAATGGCGTGAGCTTGGAGCTCAATTGTAGGCGGGTTTTATAACTTAAACCCTCAAACATTGTTATTGCATCAATCTTCTATGCTTTGTTGATTGATTTCTTCAATTTTATACACTTTTGTTTCTTTGCTGCAAATTCCATCAAGAACGGTTTCTGTTCTTGGGTGCACGAAGGAAGATTATGATGACATCATCATAAGCAATCACCTCACCAAATATCTTAGGAGCAAACGATCTCAAAAGTTGGGACCAAACGGTTTCACCAAAACCGTTTGGTGACCAAACGGTTTCACCAAAACCGTTTGGTGACCAAACGGGTTGCAAACCGTTTGGTGGCAAACGGGTTCAAACCCATTTGAAGGAGTTGACCAAGCGTTGACCGTTTGGGAATCGCGTTCCTAATTATTTAGGTTAATGACCCTCCAAATTTGAGGGGTTAACTCGAAAGGAATCATAGGTTGAAGGCCAATCAATTAGACAAATCGAATTGAATTAAGTGCTGATTTTGAACCTGAATAACTTGACTTGCTTGGGAAAACGGGTTCAAGACCGTTTGAGATGGTTGACCAAGCGTTGAAAGTTTGGGATTCCTGTTCATAATGATGTTGGTTAATGACCATCCAAATTTTAGGGGTTAAATCCAAAGGAATCATAGGTTGAAGTCTAATCAATTAGGAAAACCTAATTGGATTAAGTGCTGATTTTCAACCTGATTAACTTGACCTGCTTGGGCAAACGGGTTCAACACCATTTGAAGGAGTTGACCAAGCATTTACCGTTTGGGATTCCTGTTCATAATTATGTTGGTTAATGACTCTCCAAATTTGAGGGGTTAATTACCAAGGAATCGTGAGTTGAAGGCTATTCAATTAGGCAAACCCTAATTGAAAACAGTGCTGAAATTCCAATGAGTTAAGTTGAGATTTTGGGTTGATTAGCCCAAACGGGTTCAAGACCGTTTGGGGATCATCCAAACGGGTTCAAGACCGTTTGGGGATCACCCCAAGACCGTTTGGAGGTCTGGGGTCAAGTATAGTTGATCAATTGAAGGTCCAAAGGTACCAAATAATACTGCAACTCAATGCTGATTTGTTGATCAACTCGATAGACCAATCCATGATGATTTTTCACTTAAGTCCAAAGGTTGGATGATCCAAACGGTCTCAAGACCGTTTGGTGGTCACCCAAGACCGTTTGGAGGTCTAGGGTTGAGTATGGTTAGGTGTTTGAAGGTCTAAAGATACCAAGTTGATATACAATGCAATGCTGATTTGGTGATCAATCCTATGATCCAAACCTTAATTGGATGGTTTAGATTTGAGTGATATGATGGGAAAACGGTCTCAAGACCGTTTGGAGTTCATCCAAACGACCTCAAGACCGTTTGGGGTCAGGTCATACCCAATTTGGATGATGGTTCAATGGTTTCAATGCAACTAGTTCTGCATTGATTAGTATTGAAGGATCATCGATTCCAAACCCTAATCCAATTGAATCAAACCCTAATTGGTGACCAATTGAGGGTTAAATAAGGGTCAAATCAGTTGAAGGTTGACCTATTTAAACTCAATTGAAGTATGGGTATAGGTCCAATTGATGATTGGTTCCATGAATTCAATGATTGAAGGAATCAACATTGAAAACCCTAATTCAATTGGATACCTTATGTCATTGAAGGTCCAATGGATCAAACCTTTTTGAAAACCTAATGTGATTAGGTGGGAGATACCTTTAATGGTACTAGTAATTAGTGCATAACAAATGCATGGATCCAATACATGATGTAAACCCTAATTGAGGCTGATTTCATGTATAACCCTATTAAGAGGTTGTCTACATGTGAAATCACTAATTAGGATGAATAGTAAACCATAATTCATTTGGATACCTTATGTAATGGAGGTCCAATGTGATGATGAATGTACTACTGATCTAATGATGATTAGTAATGACAATCAATGAAGATACAAAGGTTGAAACCCTAGTTGAGGGGTGTATCCAAGTGAAACCCTAGCTAAGGGTGTATCCAAGTGAAACCCTAGTTGAGGGTGTATCCTTATGAACCCTGGTTGAGGGTGTATCCTTATGAAACCCTAGTTGAGGGTGTATCCTTATGAAACCCTAGTTAAGGGTGTATCCTTATGAAACCATGGTTGAGGGTGTATCCTTGTGAAACCCTAGTGGAGGGTGTATCATTGTGAACCCTGGTTGAGGGTGTATCCTTATAAAACCCTAGTTAAGGGTGTATCCTTATGAAACCCTAGTGGAGGGTGTATCATTGTGAACCCTGGTTGAGGGTGTATCCTTGTGAAACCCTAGTTGAGGGTGTATCATTGTGATTGTTTATAGGCAACTTTATAATAAAGTTATGCCTTAAACTAAGATAAGTCCATATCATGTGAGATAGCTGGACAATTCTAATGTGTGACCTATGCATTATATGCTAAGGGTGAGTATTTTGTGATGGAATGTATTAAGAAGGGAAATACCTTAATACAAGATAAAGTTGGTTAACTCAAGAGGGTATGAATTAATAAGAAATGGGGAACCCTAACCCTAATTTGGGGAAAAGGGAACGATAAGCCCTGTTTGATAGTGAACCCTAATTCCTGGTTAAGGAATGGTGGTGTTACTATTGTATCACATGATGTGATGAATATCTTGTATGACTGTTATCATGCCTAATAACCATGTAGGTATGATGAGATGATGAATATAGCCAGGTTTGGGCTGTGACATTTATATAATAAATGTTGATTGGCTTTTTGTGCGTTGATGTTGTTGTTGCTTAATAAAAGTAACAATGTGTACAAATTTTATGAACCATGTGAATAAGTTGTTGCCTAGTGAGAGGTGAAAAGATGTGAATGGCCTTGTGAGCCATGTGAATAAGTTGTTGCCTAGTGAGAGGTGACAAGATGTGAATGGCCTTGTGAGCCATATGAATAAGTTGTTGCCTAGTGAGAGGTGACAAGATGTGAATGGCCTTGTGAGCCATGTGAATAAGTTGTTTCCTAGTGAGAGGTGACAAGATGTGAATGGCCTTGTGAGCCATGTGAATAAGTTGTTGCCTAGTGAGAGGTGACAAGATGTGAATGGCCTTGTGAGCCATGTGAATAAGTTGTTACCTAGTGAGAGGTGATAAGATGTGAATGGCCTTGTGAGCTATGTGTGATGCTTGGGTAACAAGTACCATGTTTCTTTGTAGCATTTGTGTTAATAAGTTATGCTAGAGAACTTGGTTGATGTTACATTTCTGTTATATATCAATAGTTCATTGATGATTATTCATATCTGTTGTATTCATTACAAGTAGATGGAAGAACTATGAGTCTACCATGGGTAGATGAAATGCTCTTATTGAAAATGGAGATTTTCTTATTCTTTTCTATGAAGAATAAATCTGCCTAATAATGTAAAAGTAACCCCTGCTCAGTTTAATTTCATAATCTGCTATAACAATGGTTTTGGCAGAGAGTTATATCTCTCGCTGGGGCAATTTACAATTGTCTCACCCCCATGGGAAACATTTTTAGGTATGCATGAAAGGCAGAGCAGAAACCCTAGAACAGGGAAAGAGCAGCAGCAACAACAACAACAGGGGCAGCAATAAGATATCAGGTGGAGATATTGTCTGTCTAGTCTTATAGATAGTGGTCCTATGTGTCATCTCTGTACTCTCAGGTCCTCGGAGTTTTTAGTCCGTGTTTTTGATATATCAGTCTGAGGTTTTGGCTTGATGCCTCGATATTTGTATGTTGCCTGCATATATGTTTATAAGGCAGCTGATGATGTAGTCTCTGGAAAGAGATGATACAGGATATGTACGTTTGAAACAGAATGTATATAATATACAATGGCATTTGTTGGAAAAGATTTCCTACGTGTGGATCTCTTTGCAAAAAGTTTTAATTTTTAGTTATTTTCGCTAATCCGCTGCTTGATGAATGCTTCCACATTAGTTAATCTTGTTTTCGTGAGACGGTCGTCACAATTTAGTGGTATCAGATCTCTAGGTTCGCTGAGTCTACAGAGACATAGGACTAAGGTGTCGAGTCTGTGTTAGTGTCCTCCAGTATACCCTATAATTATTTCTGCTTGTGCAGAGAAAGGGTAAAGTTTTAAAATGACTGCAGAGCACAAGGAACACATTGCTTAGGGTAATGTTGTTGCACCAAGAAGTGGTTCAAGGATCATGCAAGAATATAATGAGTGTCTGAAAATCCCCATTAAGACCTGATCAGGATAGAGAATCCTAGGATCATGCTCTTATTGGGCAAATCAAGGCAACAGTTATGCATAAAGAAGATTGGATATTGGTGTTACAACCTAGGTCACCAGTCCTTAATACATAAGCTTTGGGCTTTGAAAGGATTCCTGAATGACATAGTCATGTTGGAACAAGGGAAAATATGGAAAAGATTAACTTATGGCAAGAAAGTAGACTCTGCCATGAGTTTAGACAAACAGTATATCTGTGATGGTAGTGCCCAAGGAGGGGCCATAAGATGAGATTTAGAAAATGATGCCTGGAGGAAATCTAGGAATGGAAAATCCTATATGTATAATGGTATGAAAAGTGAGGAATATGATAGTAAATAAGGTACATACTACCTGATCTTACAATACTTGTATACCCTGGCCAGGTATATGATTATTGTAGATAAGGCAAGTATGAAACTCTTAGATTATTATCTTTTTGATTGCTCTGATCAACCAGTCATTCTGATACAATCTAATGAGTATCATGAAATAAGAAATATGGAATCAATAAAGGAAGATGCTTTGTGCAATTCCAATAAAGGAAGATGCTTTGTGCAATTCCAATAAAGGAAGATGCTTTGTGCAATTTCAATAAAGGAAGATGCTTTGTGCAATTCCAATAAAGGAAGATGCTTTGTGGAATTCCAATAAAGGAAGATGCTTTGTGCAATTAAAATAAAGGAAGATGCTTTGTGCAATTCCAATAAAGGAATATGCTTTGTGCAATTCCAATAAAGGAATATGCTTTGTGCAATTCCAATAAAGGAAGATGCTTTGTGCAATTCCAATAAAGGAAGATGCTTTGTGCAATTCCAATAAAGGAAGATGCTTTGTGCAATTCCAACCCTAAACAAAAAGGGAAAAGCTATGTGACATTCCTAACTAATAGGAAGAACTATGTGAACATTCCCAATTACATAGAGTTTTCTAAGTGAATTATCTTTGTTAGATATATATGTTTTTCCTTTTGATAAGTATTGTTGAGTGATTATTGAAGTATGTTCTTTTATGCTTCTTCCTTTCAATGACATGGACATCATATGTTAGGGGTTTATGCTTTGCATAAACATAAACAGTGATATGGAGGAATTAATGAAAGGAGCTTTGTGTGGAATCACAGAGTTCATAATATCTCCAGGATATTAAGATGATATGTGGAGACTTGAGGGCATGATTAATGAACAATCTGTTCCTCCTTTTCCTGGGATTTCGAGGACGAAATCCTTGTTAGGGGTTTATAATTTGTAACATCCCTGACCTGGGTTATGAATTAACCCTAGATGTTTTGTCTAATAAGGTTGAGTAGATTCTTAATCTTATCTTGGGAAAAGTAATTAGGCCTCATAAGAAACTTATGTTTCAATTTTGGTCCTGTTTGAGCAATGTTGAAGCAATGTTTGCTTATTTTGGACTAAAGTGCAAATTACCCAAGTCGAGGGGTTAACTTGCAAATGTTGCATGATAAGATATTCCTCTGATGTTAAGACATCATAATAATGAATGTGATGTAGTGGTATGGTTTCCACAAGCTTGGGCACCAAGATTAAGCTTGTAAAGCAATGTTGTGCGTTAAAACCTAGTTTTGGTGAAAAGTGCAATTTACCCAAAATCTAGGGTTTAATATGCAAATTACCACTTCAATAAAGTCCCTAATGTTTCTTGGCATCATGTAGAGCAAAGAAAATGAGAGTTACTTCTCATTTGAATTAAGATGGAGGAGAGAGAATCTTGATATTAAAATAATCAAGATTTAATCCTAATTGAAACCCTAATTCAATTTAGGGCAAAAATGAATAAAAATAATTGAAGGGATTTCAACCAAAATGTTTTGGGTTGATTTTGAATAAGGATGGACGTTCCTTTTCCAAGATAAGGAACGAAAATATCTTAAGTAGGTGAAATTCCACTCACCTTATTATAAGGAAAAGAATTTCCACTCAAAAAGATATATTAATATTATAATGGATTAAGGTGCTTATTTTCTTTTCCCTTAATCCATGGATAATGGAAGGGAGTTCGGTGGCTTTGAGTTGCCTTTGTATGCAAGCAAACCAAGGAGGAAGAGATGGTAATATTTTTGGAATTAAATGCATTTTAATAAGGCATTTTCTCTCTCATCAATTTCCTTATAAAAGTGCCTTTTCCAAATGAATTGAAAGGCTTTTTTCGGCCCTTTCTTCTTCCTTTGCTTGGGATGAGATCAAGGGGACTTAGGAGCAACAGGAGGACGAGCCCCAACCTGTTGGTAAGCTTCTTGACCCTTGTTCTTCATGATTTCATGGTGGAAATCAAAAATAAATTATGGATTCCTTCTTATTTCGATCTCCTCTTCAACCCTAGCAAACTTTTGCAATCAAAAGCTTGAGGACGATCCTAGGGGGAGTTTCTAGAGCTTCATACACCATTAATGGAGTGAGCTTGGAGCTTTGGAGCTCAATTGGAGGCGGGGTTTATAACTTAAACCCTCAAACATTGTTATTGCATCAATCTTCTATGCTTTGTTGATTGATTTCTTCAATTTTATACACTTTTGTTTCTTTGCTGCAAATTCCATAAAGAACGGTTTCTGTTCTTGGGTGCACGAAGGAAGATGATGATGACATCATCATAAGAAGGCACCTCACCAAATATCTTGGGAGCAAACGATCTCAAAAGTTGGGACCAAACAGTTTCACCAAAACCGTTTGGTGACCAAACAGGTTGCAAACCGTTTGGTGGAAACGGGTTCAAACCCGTTTGAAGGAGTTGAACAAGTGTTGACCGTTTGGGAATCTCGTTCTTAATTATGTAGGTTAATGACCCTACAAATTTTATGGGTTAATGCCAAAGGAATAATAGGTTGAAGGCCAATCAATTAGACAAATCGAATTGAATTAAGTGCTTATTTTCAACCTGAATAACTTGACCTGCTTGGGCAAACGGGTTCAAGACCGTTTGATATTGTTGAACAAGCATTGACCGTTTGGGATTCCTGTTCATAATTATGTTGGTTAATGAACCTCCAAATTTGAGGGGTTAACTCCGAAGTAATTATAGTTTGAAGGCTAATCAATTAGGAAAACCTAATTGGATTAAGTGCTGATTTTCAACCTGATTAACTTGACCTGCTTGGGAAAACGGGTTCAAGACCGTTTGAAGGAGTTAACCTAGCGTTGAACGTTTGGGATTACTGTTCATAATTATGTTGGTTAATGACTCTCCAAATTTGAGGGGTTAACTACCAAGTAATCGTGAGTTGAAGGCTATTCAATTAGGCAAACCCTAATTGAAAACAGTGCTGAAATTCCAATGAGTTAACTTGAGATTTTGGGTTGATTAGCCCAAACGGGTTCAAGACCGTTTGGGGATCATCCAAACGGGTTCAAGACCGTTTGGGGATCACCCCAAGACCGTTTGGAGGTCTGGGGTCAAGTATAGTTGATCAATTGAAGGTCCAAAGGTACCAAATCATACTGCAACTCAATGCTGATTTGTTGATCAACTCGATAGACCAATCCATGATGATTTTTCACTTAAGTCCAAAGGTTGGATGAGCCAAACGGTCTCAAGACCGTTTGGAGCTCATCCAAACGGTATCAAGACCGTTTGGTGGTCACCCAAGACCGTTTGGAGGTCTAGGGTTGAGTATGGTTAGGTGTTTGAAGGTCTAAAGATACCAAGTTGATATACAATGCAATGCTGATTTGGTGATCAATCCTATGATCCAAACCTTAATTGGATGGCTTAGATTTGAGTGATATGATGGGAAAACGGTCTCAAGACCGTTTGGAGGTCATCCAAACGACCTAAAGACCGTTTGGGGTCAGGTCATACCCAATTTGGATGATGGTTCAATGGTTTCAATGCAACTAGTTCTGCATTGATTAGTATTGAAGGGTCATCGATTCCAAACCCTAATCCAATTGAATCAAACCCTAATTGTTGACCAATTGAGGGTTAATTAAGGGTCAAATCAGTTGAAGGTTGACCTATTTAAACTCAATTGAAGTATGGGTATAGGTCCAATTGATGATTGGTTCCATGAATTCAATGATTGAAGGAATCAACATTGAAAACCCTAATTCAATTGGATACCTTATGTCATTGAAGGTACAATGGATCAAACCTTTTTGAAAACCTAATGTGATTAGGTGGGAGATACCTTTAATGGTACTAGTCATTAATGCATAACAAATGCATGGATCCAATACATGATGTAAACCCTAATTGAGGCTGATTTCATGTATAACCCTATTAAGAGGTTGTCTACATGTGAAATCACTAATTAGGATGAATAGTAAACCATAATTCATTTGGATACCTTATGTAATGGAGGTCCAATGCGATGATGAATGTACTACTGATCCAATGATGATTAGTAATGACAATCAATGAAGATACAAAGGTTGAAACCCTAGTTGAGGGGTGTATCCAAGTGAAACCCTAGCTAAGGGTGTATCAGAGTGAAACCCTAGTTGAGGGTGTATCCTTATGAACCCTGGTTGAGGGTGTATCCTTATGAAACCCTAGTTGAGGGTGTATCCTTATGAAACCCTAGTTAAGGGTGTATCCTTATGAAACCCTGGTTGAGGGTGTATCCTTGTGAAACCCTAGTGGAGGGTGTATCATTGTGAACCCTGGTTGAGGGTGTATCCTTATGAAACCCTAGTTAAGGGTGTATCCTTATGAAACCCTAGTGGAGGGTGTATCATTGTGAACCCTGGTTGAGGGTGTATCCTTGTGAAACCCTAGTTGAGGGTGTATCATTGTGATTGTTTATAGGCAACTTTATAATAAAGTTATGCCTTAAACTAAGATAAGTCCATATCATTTGAGATAGCTGGACAATTCTAATGTGTGGCCTATGCATTATATGCTAAGGGTGAGTATTTTGTGATGGAATGTATTAAGAAGGGAAATACCTTAATACAAGATAAAGTTGGTTAACTCAAGAGGCTATGAATTAATGAGAAATGGGGAACCCTAACCCTAATTTGGGGAAAAGGGAATGATAAGCCCTGTTTGATAGTGAACCCTAATTCTTGTATCACATGATGTGATGAATATCTTGTATGACTGTTAGCATGCCTAATAACCATGTAGGTATGATGAGATGATGAATATAGCCAGGTTTGGGCTGTGACATTTATATAATAAATGTTGATTGGCTTTTTGTGCGTTGATGTTGTTGTTGCTTAATAAAAGTAACAATGTGTACAAATTCTATGAACCATGTGAATAAGTTGTTGCCTAGTGAGAGGTGACAAGATGTGAATGGCCTTGTGAGCCATGTGAATAAGTTGTTGCCTAGTGAGAGGTGACAAGATGTGAATGGCCTTGTGAGCCATATGAATAAGTTGTTGCCTAGTGAGAGGTGACAAGATGTGAATGTCCTTGTGAGCCATGTGAATAAGTTGTTTTCTAGTGAGAGGTGACAAGATGTGAATGGCCTTGTGATCCATGTGAATAAGTTGTTGCCTAGTGAGAGGTGACAAGATGTGAATGGCCTTGTGAGCCATGTGAATAAGTTGTTGCCTAGTGAGAGGTGACAAGATGTGAATGGCCTTGTGAGCCATGTGTGATGCTTGGGTAACAAGTATCATGTTTCTTTGTAGCATTTGTGTTAATAAGTTATGCTAGAGAACTTGGTTGATGTTACATTTCTGTTATATATCTATAGGCCATTGATGATTATTCATATCTGTTGTATTCATTACATGTAGATGGATGAACTATGAGTCTACCATGGGTAGATGAAATGCTCTTATTGAAAATGGAGATTTTCTTATTCTGTTCTATGAAGAATAAATCTGCCTAATAATGTAAAAGTAACCCCTGCTCAGTTTAATTTCATAATCTGCTATAACAATGGTTCTGGCGGAGAGTTATATCTCTCGCTGGGGCAATTTACAATTGTCTCACCCCTGTGGGAAACATTTTTAGGTATGCATGAAAGGCAGAGCAGAAACCCTAGAACAGGGAAAGAGCAGCAGCAACAGCAACAACAGGGGCAGCAATAAGATATCAGGTGGAGATATTGTCTGTCTAGTATTATAGATAGTGGTCCTATGTGTCGTCTCTGTACTCTCAGGTCCTCGGAGTTTTTAGTCCGTGTTTTTGATATATCAGTCTGAGGTTTTGGCTTGATGCCTCGAGATTTGTATGTTGCCTGCATATATGTTTATAAGGCAGCTGATGATGTAGTCTCTGGAAAGAGATGATACAGGATATGTACGTTTGAAATAGAATGTATATAATATACAATGGCATTTGTTGGAAAAGATTTCCTACGTGTGGATCTCTTTGCAAAAAGTTTTAATTTTTAGTGATTTTCGCTAATCCGCTGCTTGATGAACGCTTCCGCATTAGTTAATCTTGTTTTTGTGAGACGGTCGTCACAACAACAACTGGACATAAGTTGTTATATATGTGGAAAGATGGGACATCTGATGAAAGACTGCAGAGCTAGACCAGTAAGTGTAACCCAACCACAGAGGCAGAGTCAGCAAGGATCCTAGAGGAGACAGTTTCCAGGAGGAGCTAGAGGACGTGGACAAGCGTCCCAAGCTGGATCGTCAACACCGAATCAACCACAAGCAACAACAAGGTTTTATGCAATGAATCCACCAGATGCAGTAATCAACCCTAGGGTTTTGGTAGGTCAGATGGAATTATTATATTCTGATATGTCTACATCCTGTGTTGTATCTGTTTTGATTGATCCAGGTGCTACACACTCCTTTATCACTCGAAGAGTGATTCGTAACTACAATATGACAGTCAGTCATAGGGCAGATAGCTTGTTGCTTGAGTCTCTGTTGAGAGGGTCTGTTGTGTTGCAGGAGGTTTTCTATCCCTACCTCCTCTTCTTTTCTGATCATCGCATTCAAGTGGAACTTATACCACTTGAGATGCAAGGATTTGACATAATCCTTGGGATGGATACCTTGGAAAGGTATAGGGTTGTCTTGGATTGTGAATCCAAGCAAGCTGTGTTTGCTGATGAGAGCGACACATGGATCTTTCAAGGAGAGAGAAAGATTCTACCCACATGTCTTGTGTTAGCTATGGTTGCTGAGAAGCTTATGAGGCAAGGATGTTATGCATTCTTGGCCCATGTGGTAGATACTACCATGGAGAGTCCTAACCCTGTTGAAGTTCCTGTAGTCAGGGAATTTAAA
Organism: Alisma plantago-aquatica; assembly: GCA_963693085.1. NCBI lineage: Eukaryota > Viridiplantae > Streptophyta > Magnoliopsida > Alismatales > Alismataceae > Alisma > Alisma plantago-aquatica. Next base: position 1,011,355,711 of record OY856411.1, read on the forward strand.
GATGTATTTCCTGAAGAACTTCCAGGTGTACCACCGCCTCGGGAAATTTATTTTGAAATCAATTTGATCACAGATACACAACCTATAGCACAAACACCATATAGGATGGTGCCAACCGAAATGGAAGAACTCAAGAAACAACTGCAAGAGTTGCTTGAGAAGGGTTTCATCCGACCGAGTACTTCTCCTTGGGGTGCTCCAGTCCTTTTTGTTAAAAAGAAAGACGGATCAATGCGGTTGTGCATTGATTACAGACAATTAATCAAAGTAACAATAAAGAATAAGTACCCTCTGCTGAGAATTGATGATCTCTTTGACCAGTTGCGTGGTGCAACAATCTTCTCAAAGATAGACTTGAGGTTAGGATACCATCAACTTCGTATTAAGGATAGTGACATACCCAAGTATGCCTTTAGGACAAGGTATGGTCACTATGAGTTCACAGTTATGTTGTTTGGGTTAACTAATGCACCAACTACATTTATGGAACTCATGAATAGAATCTTCCGGCCCTTCCTCGATCAGTGCATTGTTGTCTTTATAGATGACATTCTGATCTATAGTAAAGATGCTCAGTAGCATGAACAACATCTTCGTCAGGCTCTAACTTTGCTAAGAGAACACAAGTTGTACGCTAAGTTTAGCAAGTGTGAATTCTGGCTACCAGAAGTATCTTTCCTTAGACACGTGGTATCTGCCTCGGGTATTCGTGTTGACCCTAAAAAGGTAGAATCTATTCTATAATGGGAACAACCGAAAACACCGACGGAAATCCGTAGCTTCTTAGGGTTGGCTGGCTATTACCGAAGGTTCATTAAGAACTTCAGTTCCATAGCCTTACCCTTGACTAAGTTGACCCGGAAAGATGTTCCTTTTGCTTGGAGTGATAAGTGTCAGCAATCTTTCCAGCTGCTGAAAGAGAGGTTGACAAGTGCACCTGTACTTGTGCTACCTGAGCAAGGCAAAGGATATATAGTTTTCTGTGATGCCTCCAAGAATGGACTTGGATGTGTGTTGATGCAGGATAATCAAGTGATTTCTTTTGCTTCCCGACAACTTAAGAAACATGAGGAGAATTATCCGACACACGATCTGGAGCTAGTTGCCGTGGTTCATGCTTTGTAAATCTGGAGACATTATCTCTATGGAGAGACATTCCAGATTTTCACCAATCATAAGAACCTAAAGTATATCTTTTCTCAGCATGAACTTAACATGAGGCAATGTCACTGGATGGAGTTAATCAAGGACTACGATTGTACAATTGATTACCATCCAGGGAAGGCCAATGTAGTTGCAGATGCTTTGAGTAGGAAATCAGCAACACCAGCCTTAGATAGAGCACAACTAAATTCTTTAGTATGATCTAGGAGAGATATGCTTATCTCTTTAAGGCAAGACAATGTACAATTGAAGGTGTCATTGTTAGTCGGGTTGTTGGCTGAGATGCATATAAAACCTACTCTAAGAGAGCAGATCAAGGAGGCACAACAAGTTGATGTTGTAGTTCAACAGATCAGATCGGAGTATGGTGATGAGAAACGAGATGGTTTCCATGACTCAGAGGACCAAGTAGCCTGTTATCATGGTAAAATGATAGTGCCGGATGTGGATAACTTGAGGAAGTTAGTCCTGGAAGAAGCTTATTCTTCGATGTATGCTATGCATCTGGGAAGCACCAAGATGTATCGAAACTTGAAAGATATGTATTGGTGGCTTGGAATGAAGAAGGACGTTGCTGAGTTTGTCATGAGGTGTCCTGTGTGTCAGCAGGTTAAAGCTAAACACCAGAAGCCTGTAGGAACAATGCAACCTTTACCCATACCACAATGGAAGTGGGATCATGTAACCATGGACTTTGTTGTTGGCCTACCTAGGACAAACAAAGGGCATGATTCCATTTGGGTAATAGTTGATAGGTTGACAAAGACAGCTCATTTCTTACATGTCAAAATGACCTATTCTACTAAGAAGTTAGCACAGTTGTATGTTCAGGAGATAGTGCGACTGCACGGAGTTCCATTCACTATAGTTTCGGACAAAGGTCCTCAGTTTATGAGTCATTTTTGGGAACGACTTCATAAAGCTTTAGGCACCCAGTTAAGGTTTAGTACAACCTTTCATCCACAGACTGATGGACAGTCAGAAAGGACTATACAGACCTTGGAAGACTTGCTGAGAGCATGTATTCACCAGTTTATAGGGAGTTGGGATCTACACCTAAGTTTGATAGAGTTTGCTTATAACAATAGCTATCAACATAGCATTGATATGGCTCCTTATGAAGCTTTATATGGTAGACGTTGTAGATCACCCCTATGTTGGTATGAAACCGGTGAATATCAACTATTAGGTCCCGATCTTGTGCAGCAGACCACAGAGAAGATTAAAATAATACAACAACAGATTAAGACTGCACATGATAGGCAGAAATCTTATGCTGACAGACGTCGTAGACCCTTGGAATTCCAGGTGGGATACAAAGTGTATCTCAAAGTCTCACCTTGGAAGGGAGTTCTGAGATTTGGAAGGAAAGGGAAGTTAGCTCCTAGATTTATGGGGCCTTATGCAATCATTGAACGGGTTGGAAAGGTAGCCTATAAACTAGAGTTACCACCAGAGTTACAAAGGTTACACCCTGTGTTTCACATTTCTATGCTGAGGAAATGTCACCCTGATATAGAGTTAGTTCTACAACCTATGGAGGTAGTATTGAATGATGATATATCTTATGAGGGAGGACCAATGTCAATCCTTGATAAAATAATTAAAAAGCTGAAAAATAAAGATATAAGTCTTGTGAAAGTCCTCTGGAATCATCGTGGTGTTGAAGAAGCCACATGGGAACTAGAGGAAGAGATGAGAAGGAAATACCCTACACTTTTCTCTTAATATGTTTTGCTGATTTCGGGGACGAAATCCTTGTAAGGGGTGGTTAATTTGTAACATCCCTGACCTGGGTTATGAGCTAACCCTAGGTGTTTTGTCTAATTATGTAATTAGATGCTTGTGATTATCTTGTGGTATGTAATTAAAGCTCCTGAGGAACATATAATTTCCATTTCTGTCCTTTTTGAACAATGTTGTCATATTGTTTTGTAATACATGGACCTATGTGCAAATTACCCAATTAGAGGGGTTAACTTGCAAATTACACATGTTTAGATGTTCCTTTGGTGTTGAAACATCATACGAATAAATATGATGAAGTATTATGGATTCTCCAATCTTGGGCATCAAGATAAAGCTTGTGGAGCAATCCTTGTGTTCAAAACCCTAGTTTTGGTGTAAAGTGCAATTTACCTAAAACATGGGGTGCAACATGTAAAATATACCTTCTAGAGTATCTTTTATGACTCTTGACATCAACTAGAGTAAAAATGATGAAGAGGGCGCTTCATTTGAATAAATCATATAAGAAGGAACACCCTTGTAATTAAATAATCAAGTTGTAAGTAAAATGACCCTTTTTATGTATACAACTTAGTAGAATGTTTTGTTTTATTTCCTCTAGATCTTGGTTTAAGAAGAAGTTTGGTTTAAGAAGATAAGGAGGGACGTTCTTAGAAGGAGAAAAGGACCTAGATGAGAAATGAGAAAATAAGTTATCCTTATCTTGAAAATTCACCCAAAGTATATATACACCTATCCTTACCTAGAAAGGATCGTTTCCTTCACTTCCCTTCTTATCTTCTTCCTTGGACTGACTAAGGATAGAGCTCTGGAGCAGGGGAGAATGGCCACACAGTTCTAGTTAAGGTTTGATCATCATCTAGCTCGTATTTGTGAAAAAAGTCATGAAGCAAGGTTGGTTTGCTAGCTTTTCTTATCTAGTTCTTCTTACTAGCCATCACTTCCAACCAATTCTTGGAGAAACAACTTTGGACGATATGTGGAACTCAAGATTCCATTAGAGCTTGGAAGCTTGGAGCTCTAGGGATGACTTTAAGGTGGGTTTTATCACTCTAAACCCATAAACTTTGTTATGCACCTTTCTTTCTTGCAAAAGTAGCTTGTTCTTCTTTCCTCCATGTTTCTTTGCACTCTTGCAATCAAAACCGTGAAGAACTGACCTTGATACTGAGGTAGAAGAAGATGGGTGTGAATACCAATGTAACTTTAACAAACAATCTTACACCTTTGGTCTAAACGGTTTGCAAAACCGTTTGAAACCAAACGGTTTCAAAACCGTTTGGATTCATGCGGTTTGCAAGACCGTTTAGAATCAAATGGTCTTCAAGACCATTTGGGAGATTTGACCAAGCATTTACCATTTGAGGGTCTGATGGGCACATTATGGATTAATCACCTACAAAGAATCATTAACCAATTCTATGTAAATCTCAAGTTGAAGGCACTTTAATCATCTAAACCCTAATCGGGTTCTTTTGTTGATTTCGATGGACCAATCATGTTGAAGTTTGGGTTGAGTGGCCCAAACGGTTTCAAAACCATTTGGGGATCACCCAAACGGTCTCAAGACCGTTTGGTGATCACCCAAGACCATTTGGAGGTCTAGGGTTAAGAGAATTTAATCAATTGGAGGTCCAATCATAATAGGTTGTTGAAACAATCAATATGCTGATTCGGTGACCTAAATAGGGTTCAACCTTTAACAAATTGACTTAGGTTTTTATGATACTTTGGACAAACGGTCTCAAGACCGTTTGGAGGATGTCCAAACGATCCCAAGACCGTTTGGGGTCAGGTCATGGCCCAATTGGGTGATGATTCAATGGGTTCAACTTCAATTAGACTCATGTTGATGAATGTTGAAGGTTGATCGATTTCAAACCCTAATTCAATTGGTCCTAACCCTAATTGGTGACCAATTGAGGATCAATTGAGTTTCAAATTGGTTAAGGATTAACCTAATTACCTTAATTAATAAGTGGCTAATTAGTATGAGATTGATTGAAGGGTTCAACATTGAAAACCCTAATCAATTGCAAGTGTTGATACACTTTTTAGGTCCATGCGGTTTTGAGAGGTTTGGACCAAACGGTCTCAAGACCATTTGGGACCAAACAGTTTCAAAACCATTTGGATTCATGCGGTTTCAAAACCGTTTGGAGGTTGAAAGTTCCAAACCATTTGGGGTCTTTTAAGGTCAAGAATTTTTAATGTTTTAAAGGCTTAGATGGTTCAATAGTTGTTTAACTCAAACCCTAATGATACCTAAAGACAATGAGGGCACAAGTAATGAGTTGGTTGAGGTATGCTATGATTAATGATGAACATTATCAAGGTACCCTCGAAGGGTTCAAGTAGACAACACCTCTTGATCAAGCAAAACCTAATGACCAGAATGGTGATGACTTGACTTAGGTTAATCACATTTGACTTGACCTAACCTAATCTAGAGTGATGTAAACATCATATAATAATAGTATGAGAGAGAAGACTCCTAATATGAATGAAAATCAAGTAAAATACCTTCAATAGATATGAATGCACATGATTAGGGTATGATCCTTCATACTGAGATCATGGAAACCCTAATTATGAAGATTGATGAATCTTAACCTAATTTGAAAGCATTAATGGAAGTAATCTTCATACATGATAATGGTATGAGATCAATTCACATGTAATGTGAATAGTAAACCCTAATTCTAGGGTAAAAACATGTAAGGTGAATAGTAAACCCTAATTGAGGGTGATATGATGAAATGAATAATAAACCCTAATCCTGGGTCATGCTTTTAAGCATGAATCTTCATGATTGAAGTATAATATGAGGAATCTTTATTCCTAATTAAAGTAAAAGGGATTGAATAACCCTAATTGATTTTAATGGGGAAACCTAACCTTAGTGAATGTATGAAGGTACAACCCTTGAATTGAAATGTTATTTCTGCTTTATAAATTGTTAATCTGGAAATGAATTATTTATTATTATCAAGTGAATTGACCATGCATGTTCTTATAAAGAAATGATCATAGCCAGGTAAGGGTTATGATATCATATTCACTGAAAGCATACTATAGACTTTATGAATAGTGATATATGCCATGTTGCCTCAGCTTAAGTGGCAACATATGAGATTGATGGGATGTAAGAGCCATGAGTAACATCAAGGTCATGCTGATTAGATCACTTATGATGATTTAAGGGTTTGAACACCCCTATTCTTGAATCATAGTAATGAAATGGTTAAGAATTGATATCCATATGATAACTGATGTGAGTTAAACTTGATACATTTAGTATTATTCTTATATAGCAGTGTTTTAATAGTTAAATGCTTGGAAAACATGCTTGATGCTAAAAGAATGCTGAAATGTACCTAAATAATCAAGTATAATCATACCATGTAGAGCCCTAATCATAGATCCATCATTGTCAGAAGCCAAATGATGGTGAAACATGTTTTCCTAAGGGAACTCCTGGATCACATACTTTTGAGTATGTGGGGGATTATGGACGCGAATATCCTTACGTCCTAGTGTAGGAATTGATGTAAGATGTACTTTAATCCATCAACCCTTCACTATATGTTTATGCCGGGGTGATGTATCACAAATCTCCTGAGGGAACCTTTAATGCCGCATCGATGAGAGAAAAACAAGAAATCTTTCGATGGCGAAGAGAGTATAGAATGCCACTGTGACTCTAATAGCGAAGTTGCCAGAATACAGTGGAAAGCTATTATAGCAGAGACACGAGATGTCCTGCATGTTGATCCTCACACTGACTGAGGAAGATGAGGTCATAAGAATGCGACTCTTTTGATGAACTATGTATGATACCAATGCGATTTAGTAATGATTAGTTGGAGTATGAGCGGTATACCTCATCTCCGCAGGGCATAATAATGTTTGAAAAACATAATCAGCCGCGTAGCATAACTGCTAGGATTGATCTACGAGAAGCAATGATTGATGTTACATTGTTTTTAAATGTTCTAGTCAAATATCCAATATGTATGTTCTTCATATTCCTTATTGAAATGATTGCTTAAGTAAAAGTTGCTTTACTTAATCCTAAGCTTGATGTTGAATATCTTAAAGCTTATATTGTTTATATTATCCTTTCATTGCTATAACAAAGCTTCTGGCGGAGAGTTATAACTCTTGCTAGGACAATTATTTATATTTGTCTCACTCCTGTAGGTTTTGAATTTTTAGGTGGACGTCGAGGACGGAGAAACCAATCCTAGGGTGAGCAGTATCAGCAGCAGCAGCAACATCAGGGGCAGCAGTGAATCTCAAGTGGAGATACTTACTGTCGAGTCTTATAGATAGTATGTCTTATGTCGTCTCTGTACTCTCAGGTCCTAGGAGTCAGTAGATCTGAGATTTTGATTTAATATCTCAAGATGTAATGACAAACCATGTTGTAAACAATTATCTCATTTTCTTATAAAAGAGTTTTATGTTTTAAAGATCTCCTTCCAAAATTTTTAATTTCTAGTGATTTTTTTTTATAATTCCGCTGCTAGTTAATCGCTTCCGCTGAGTAGTAAGACGCCACCGTCTACCTTTGTATAACTTATTCATTTTGTTAAGCTATACTTTTGTTCTTTTTTTAGAAACTAGTTTGTAGTTCTATAGATACTTGGAATCTAAAGGTAGTAAGGATGAATGTATTAAACTTATTAATAAAGGTATACATTCCATGCTCTCAATTATATCATAACCCTCATTCCTTAATCAAACTCATCATTTCCAACATTTATCTTTGTTTTAACTTAGTTTCTTATCCTAGTCTTATGATTTACATATTTATCTAATTCTATTTACTTTAACTCTTCTGAAGACTCTTCACTTATATTTACTTATCGTATACTTTATTCTTTTCTTCTATTTTCCCTTTGCTTTGGAGTACATAGAAACATTGTACTCGGTTATATAATCCATTCCTCATGATTGATTCTTACTATCTTGGCCCCGTACATACTTTTCTCATATCTTTTCCATATTTCATATTTTGAGTTCATATAATCCTAATAATTAAACTTAATCTAAACCTTGTGTCGTGTTCCTTTATTCCCAATGATGGGTTTCTCGTATGAGGCCGCAAAGTTGGATCTCAGATATCAATTCCAACTGATTCTTAGTTATCCCAGTCTTTCCCTTATACTTCAAAATCTTAGAGTATATACATTCATACTAGAATTTGGATCTAATCTATCCAGAATTTACTCTTGTTATATTACTAATATGAGTCATTAGATCCCAGTAATGCACCCTACCACCCGGATCAGGCCGAACCTGTAGTCCTGAAGCCAAGAGCTACTTAGGATTACTCAACTCCTATTCATCTCAAATGTGTGGAAGAAAACTTATCCACTTAGGAAATCTCATTCAAAGATCATTTCTAGTCTACTTGATACAAAGAATGCAATCAATAAATACTAAAACTGCATAGTGTACAACAAATCTTAAAGACCCATATATATTTCAAAATACTGAATATCTGAATTCAAACATATAAGAGCTTTTCTATTCATCTCCAATAAAATAACAATATGAAATGAAAGTTCTATCTCAATTTATATTTATTCTCTTAATTCATGTTACTTATCTTATTTCTAACCCTAATATTTCTAGAGTTCCTCTCTAGCCCATACTTCCACTGTATACCTGTCTAGGGTATACATGAAAGAATAGACAGAGTAGCTTGATACTGGTTGATCTAAGTACTCAAATACCAGGCCAGGATATCCAAATACTGAAATCCCCAGAGCTAACATCATAACATCTCATATCTGCCACACTTATGACTCTAACTTGCTAACTTAATGGTCTCTCACAACTCAGCCTAAGCTCTGGTACCAAGTTGTTACACCCCGATCTCACAATTTCCACTAATCATGAGATTAGGGCATAAATTGAGGATTTAACGTAATACAAAGATCACCCTTAACTTTTTCTTCTCTTTCAAAACTCTTTGTTTTCTCACATTGAACCACATAAACCAACTTTACAAGGGAATCTAAACATCGACTTCTATAATCTGATTTCAACAGTAAAAATGCATGTATGAACATTCATTATGTTCCTCTTACTTTTAAGCACATAAGACTTGCTGATTTGCCCATATTGTTAAAAGAGGAATAATGTTATACATCATCATTTACAACGCTTTCTTATTTCTTTACAAGGACCTAGAGTGACAAGGACTGACTGTACTTAACTATATTCTGACTTAACTCTTGTGGCAGATCTACTCTGATGCAATGATATGTTCTTCAAGTCCATGTGATTTCCCTAAAATTTGTGAGTAGAGGGGCGAGCCTACTCGCATAGTGAATGAGTACTTCAAAGAAATAGTCTAAAACACTGATATAATTATAGATATACTTTTGAGCAACTAATATCAATTATAACAACAGTAAGCTTTAAAGAGATTGATCATTGACAATCATAAATATGGCAGGATACTCTAGATATCAACAAGAGTAAATCAATATATGAGCATGCTTGATTAATTTCAACGAGAACTAATAATTCAGAAACATACAAAGAATAATTACTGGGAAATTGTACTCAAATCTTTCTTAGCCTTTCTTACTTATAAGAAACTCTCTTAACCTATTTGAACATATTTTAGCTTATACCCTGATCATATGCAGTGTACTCTACATATGAAGACTCGTAGCGAACTACAATCTCACCATATAAGACTTAGCTGACACCCCGAGATATCTAAGTCTGACTACTCTCCTGGTCTACAATAGGGAAACTGGCTCTCTGGCCTCGACACTCCTATTGTGCCATAAACTGGACTCCTCCTCTAACCTGAGCACACAGGCAAAGAGTCAAGCCACCTATTGGCTTTTCTGTACTCTAGTGCCACCAGGACTTTTGGTTGATGTTGGACATGTTTTTCTATACTCTATTGTCATCAGGACTTCAGGTTGATGTTGGACATTACAAACTATAATTTAAGGAGACTTCCACTAGGGCTTCGTCCCCCCGTGCCACCTAACAACACGTTCCGACCCCCGTATACTGGACGCAAACAGGGTTAGGTCATTTCACCCATAAGGCGCAAACCTCACATAGGGGTTCTATAGTGTTAGGGCCCTTAACTCTATAATTTTATTATTTCCTAGAAAACTCTTACTATGTTAAACCTTTTTCTTACTTATAATCGACTCTGGTATTTATATGGCATCTCGTCTATTTAATTCAGTTCAAATCACAACATGAATATCATTCTAGACCTGACAGAGTAGTATACTCAAAAACATTGTAATTTACTGAGTAATCCATATACCATGCATGCAGACATATTGAAATTTCTTAAATAAACATAATGCATGTCCATTTGGCACTTATACACTAAAATAATGCAATTAAACATCTAAATATACTGATAAGAGCTAATTATTTGGCATACGAGTAATCGTCATTTTCACCCATAAATTATTTGCACTTTCTTGGAAAACATGCACATCGACCCAAATCTTGTGTTGTGCATCTCATACTAAGAAAATGGTAATCAATATGCTTAATTCATTGAACACCCTATCCTTAGGGTTTCATTTACCTCATACACTTATCACATGGCTCTCATAAGGATTTAATATGTCATAAACATCCACTAAATACAGATTGCTTTAAACAAGTCATATACAATCATCATATGTATGAAATCCTGGAATTGAGCTAAATTGGGATTTTCCATGCTATTCATTGAGACATTATGAATCAAGAATAAAATTGCATAAGTAGAGTCTATGATGCCAAGAAAAACACTTCAAATGGATTTCACCATATTTATTCACAAATTTCCAACTTTCCACTCGTATAGGGCTTCACCTTCTTTACGAAGATATCAAGAAAACACTATTCACATCACATGAAATCCAAAATATTATCTCACATATATGTACTATGAATTTAGATAAAAAATCATTCAAAACCAAGGGGATCTAGATAAGCAACTTTCTCTATTTACTTATACAGCAAATTTCAGTCATAGACAAATTTCCTATATTTTAGTTTACTCTAATAACCTCTGCAAATACTTAGGTAATTCTCATTAGAATACATTGTATACATTTCTAATATGATTTTATCATATGAAATTAATTCAAACAAAGGAAGAATCCATTTCATATCATTTTGCAACAACTTAGAACAAATAGACAATTCAGGGTTTGTAGTCGCATACTAAGAAATTAAAGATTATTGTTGATTTAACCAATTTTCATGCAATATACTATTTAAAGGAAGTTCCCACTCACCCTAAGGTGTGAAAACACCTTAAAAATGTATCCCATATATGAAAATCTCGAATCCATATCAAATCCCTAGCAATTCACCCAATTCTTCTTCCTTTCAACTCGGAAACCCTAAAAATGAGGGATTATGAAGAAAGAGTGAGAAAAGGGGAAGTTTTGACACCATTTCAGATCAAATCAGAGGATGGACAGAATTTTGACATGTGATAGAAGATTCACCATGAAAGGCTATGCAATGAAGCTAAACGTACATGATTTCATCATTCCTCAGACCGCAAAACCCTAGGTCAACATCTCCATCACTTTCTCCTCTCAAACCCTAACTCTCCCTCTCTCTATAGGATTTCATTTCTCTAGATTGAATCACAAATTATGAGAGCTCCTTCTGTGTTAGGTTGACCATATAGAGCAATTGAGATGCTTGGGTTAATTGCACCTTGACCCCTCACTAAACTTTTTCTTATTTCAGCAGATTTTTCTATCAAAAAAAGGTTTCTGTGAATTCGTATATTTAAGAGATCAAACCTTATCCAAAAACTAAGATCATTTAGCATGTTGTTGAGTTACAAAGCTTCAGTTAAAATTTGAGATAATTCCAAGCTTCCATTAAATAACTAAAATTCGAATAGTGCACTGTTATCTAGAATTCTATAGAAATGTCAGTTATTGTAATTCATCTACTGATAAGGTTTAAACGCATCCAAAATTATGAAATTTTTATATGTTGTTTATTATTGAGTTTCAGATCTCTAGATAAAATTTTAGATCATTTGGAGTTACGAATAAATAACTAAAAATAAAACACTACACTGCTAAAAAACACTCTGTCAGCATTTTGGTCGAAGTATTGTTTAATCGAGAACCACATTCAAAGAACACTCAAATATTCTGAATTTTTTCTCCAATATGCATGATTGAGTTGTCCATATCATATCCAAAATAAAATTAAATACAAAATTTGTAGAAAATATGAAAAATCATTTACCACACTGCTATCCTGATCAAATTCCATATTCATGTACTATTAAAACCCTAATTTTTGCCGATTAGGGTTTACATTTCTCAAACCCCTAATTCTTCAAAATAAAATCATAGTTAGAGTGTATTCTTAAGTTTGAAGCATAACAATTGATCTACTATCATTAATCAAGTGTAAACAATGTTCAATCTAATCAAGCATGTAATCATTCAGGTAAACCCTAGTTTACGAATTAAGGACAAATGTGGTCATTACAACTGCCCTCACCCACAACTATCATAAGGACATTGTTGCCATTAGGGGCTTCTGATGTTAAGTCAGGTGGTTGTGTGATGTTCATTTAGGATTGTAGGTGGGTAAGTTTGGCTTCAAGGTTCCACTTATGGGCACGACATATTTGCACTCATAAGTGCAGTAATAGACCGGCCGTGTGGAGCCCCTTGGCATCTTTTGGGCACAACTCTCGTTATATATTATTTTTCTTTTGGGATTTTATGCCTCTTTTCTGGTTTGGGTGAGTGGGTTTTTATGTGGTCTTCTGGGAGGCCAAGCATCTATTCATCCCAAAGCGGGGATACTTAAACTTGAAAGGGGTAGTTTTTTCCTTCTCGGGGAAGGTGATGATTTTCAGACTGGAACTGTCAGGTTAGGGTGGTTGGTCAGGAGTATGGCTTGGTGACGTTCTCCAATTTCCAAGGGTTTCATAAGTTTAGGATTGTTACACACACAACGTCTTATTGTAAGAATGAGATAAAACTATATTGTTATGCTTTTTGTTATACTTTTATATGCATTAGTTGCTCATATATTCCTCTCTAGAAGTGACAACACTACAACCTTTAGTAAGGGAATAGAAAAACTCAAAGGTAACTATGCAAAATTGTGACTTATAACAAAATTCCTTAAAGCATAAATTTTTCGCAAAATTAGTTTGGCAGGAACTAAAATATGTACAAGTATTTTTTTCTTCAAAATTTTGCAAGTTTTTGGGATGGAATTGTACCTCTCACGTCTGTTTATAACTCCTCACCCAAACTTATCGTTCACCCCGACTCAGGGTGTCAAAATTAGAGTTAGGTGTATAAATGGGCTTGCTTTATTTCTGCTAGCTGGTCATGGTGGCCCACTTTGACTTGAGGAGCATGCTAGCGCACACTCTGCATAGTGGATGGTATTGCTCATTCTGCATTACTTCCACCTTCATATTCAGAGTGGCTAGGGCCATCATCCATGCTAGATAGTAGAATCCACAATCATTTGATAGAGGCACCTACTGAGGGCTCCTGTGGTAGGATGGTGTCTTCTTGAAGTCTTTGCCTTCTTTATGTTTGTACCCCTTGTTGTGACTTTTTAGCATTTCAACAATCGCCTCAGCGCATGTGACTACCTTATCTTATGTAGGAGTCTTTGCAGTAGTCATATTTATTTTCTTGTTTAGATCAAAGGCTGCGTTTGATTTGTTATATTATACCATAGTCCTTTTGACTCTATTGACTACCAGTAAAGTCCAATGGCTCTCATGAAGTATCGCAAGAAAGATGTAGTCTGGGAGAGACGTCTCTAGGCATTGTTGGAAGTGCTCCTTTTCACATGATCTCTTATATCGTAAGATGTAATCCACCAAAAGAAAATATGCCATGTGCACATTTGGCATGTTGTCATTTAGTAGATCTTGGTAAGAAGACATGGTGCTGAATGAGAGCTACCCTCCTATTTTCAATGTATATCGGAGGTCGTCCTTCAGCAAGCAGATACCATCCCTTTCAAAGACTGCCTCTGCCGGTGCGTCATCTTCCTTCAAGGATTTCATTATTGCATTGAGGGCTTCTAAAGATAGACTCATGCAGATCCATCTGTCGAAATCCTTATAGGTTGGTACAATTTCTACAGCCAGCCCATCTGGTTTATCCTCAGGCATATCTTTTTCTTCAATCTCTCCTTCTTCTTGCTAGACTGGTAGAGGTTATTCTTCTTTGTCTTCTACCACTGGAGGTTGCTCTGGCTCAAGTCCTGGCATTCTTTTTGTAGTCGCACCAGTGTCAAATGTCCAACCTTCCTTCCAAGTTTCTACTCTGTCTAGCTCTGTAGGGTCGATCCATAGTGTTTTGAGTTCCTCCCTCCATGTCTTTTTTTCTGGAAGGTGGATTTCTTGATAATGTTGGTATGTATGCCCTAAGAGACAATCATGGGATGATTGGTGGGATACATTAAGATTGATTTGATAAACATCAAAGGCAAGCTTCCAATTCTTTTTGGTTCAGTCATATGAGATAGTGATAGAACAGATTGAATGTCTAGAGAATGACAATACTCAATGACGTATGCCTTCAGGTTGAGGACCTGAACGATGAGATCATACGGATGCTAAGAGTTTGTACATTCTTGTTATGTCCCTAGTCAGATGTCATTGTGGAAGGTAGATAGACAGCAATGACACACAAGACTAGATTGTGGTGTTGGTTGATGACAAAATCTCATTAGTCATGATATAGAGATATCAAACCAAACACATAGGTACTTGTTAGAGAACAAGTGTACCGGACAGACCGACCGTGAGTTTGACACATGGAACCATGACATGGTAGTCACAGTCAGTACTCACATTGATGGTGGTGAGTGTGATTCTTAGACCTGAAATCACTGCACTCAACACATGTCGTTGGGCACACTTTGACATCATCAAACGCAGTCTTGAAACATGGGTTGTTATAAAGGTGATGATTGGGTGGCTTTGACACATGGGGCTTTTGAGGGGTGAGTGATAGATATGGGATTTGTCCCTCTGGAGGGAGTTTGATATCCATGGCCACTTGATGAGTAGGATTGAGAAAGGCGTTCACGCATGTGTGAGTCAGTATGTGATATTGATGTCATAACATATCTCTTCCAATCTACTCTGAGATCAAGAAAGTGAATGAACGTTGACAGGATGACTGTTCCATGCCTCGAGTTCATTCGGGATATTAGTGACAAAGGAATTATACATTCACTGTAACACCATTCAAGGATTGTAGGATTGAAAGTTGTTCTCCAACTTTCTACTTTCACTTGGGTAGCACTGATGTGTGACTAGGCACTTCTCTTTGCTTGTGAAGTCATAAATGTTATGGACTTTCACTGCCAACGTGAAATGGACCTGCAAGGTCACACACATAGGATTTAACCTGGAAGAGGAGTTTTATCCACAAACAATGTTTAGATTTATTACTAAAGGAGTTTAGTAGTTCAATTAAACACTCAATCAATTGATAGCTCAATGTCATAATGTTCAAGGTGTTGGACATATTGATTGGAGTATCAGATTGATTGAAATTGCAATTGACTAATTCTGCACAATCTGCACTCCCAACCGATCGGCTCATGTGATGAACCGATCGGCTGAGCTTGGTGAACCGGTCGGCTCAAGTGTTGAGTCGACCGGCTCATGGTAAGGGTGAAATGATTGCTACAAATGTTGAAACGATCGATTCAACTGGTGCAACCAAGTAAGTTGGGAAAGTAGTCCTGCTTTTAGTCCCGCATTGCCCGGGATGGAGAACCCTGTCCCATGACCCTCCTATATATAGGGGTATTGGGGGATTCTCAAAGTACTACTCAGTGCAAACCAGTTGCTCTGTAAAGTTGTTGTTCTCTCTGGTTTTGGTAACCGAGAGAGCCCGAGCAAGTGCTACCTGATAAGGGAGGCACAACAAGGGAAAGACAACTACAGAAAGCGATTGGTGCAGGAGAGTGTGTTGGCGACTAGTACGTCAACAAGAGGGTGCGACTCCTTCCAACTCCTTGTGGGACAAGGAGATTGGAGTTCCAGGTGGTCTGTGTGGACTACTTCAGAGGCGGGAGGTTTCTGCCGCTCGGAAAACTGGTGTCAATCCCGACAGTCCGGTGAGACCAGGAGTCGTTAGTCCCGGTGCGACCAGGAGCTGCACAGACACCATCCAAGACCGGAGGTGAAGACCACACAAGCCGTGAGGTATTATCACTAAGCAAGCCTCGGGACAAGGTATGATTCCACAAACCATCATTTCCTATTGTATAGACGTTGACGCGTTTCCTTGTTCTGGGTTTGGGGAAGAGATTTTTTTTTTTGTTTCCGCTGCCTTCTCTGCCTCCCCTAAAACCCAACAGTAGTATCAGAGCCACGTCAACTACTCTATACTTTAGGGATTATTGATATGATCGATTTTGGTTTGTCGCCTTTATTTATTGCATACGATGCGAATAAAATTGGCTTTATGCATGTCCAATCCTAAATCTACAAATCCCAATTACATATATGATATGTATTATTAATGCACTCGATATGCGTCACCCTTAAACGAGTTTTGTGGTGGATGTATAGTGTGGTTATGGCCAATAAACCCTATCTGTGTATGGTTGTATGTGGTTGCTTGCATCTCGGTCTGCGCATCGATCTTCCTTCTCCTATTCCTGATGTAACTCGAAATAATTCAAGATTTCTTTCCTACCTTTGCTCCCCTCGAATGTAACTCAAGGTTTCTCTTTTTACAATGTAAAATAGGATACAATTTTATTTCTCGTTATGTCGAAGAACGGTGGACATCCTGATGACAGCTTAGATGATCGGTTCAAGGCGTGAACCGATCGGTTCAAGGAGTGAACCGATCGGTTGATGACCGGTTCGAGGAGAGAGACGAGCGGGTGGCGGCCATGAAGAGATGCACGACGACCAAGCAAACCGATCGGTTGGAGGAGCCAACCGATCGGCTGGTGGCACCCAGACGACCGGGCCAGAACGAGCAAGTCATTCATGTGATGAGTTGATCAAACCCAGAAAGGCAAAGCACAAAGTTCATCTTGTACAGGTTGCATGTGATGTAGACCTAGATGACCGTGATTCCTCTTGGCTCGAGGAATCAAATTAGGATGGCCATAATCATCACTTTTATCATTTTGCATGTTTTCTGTGGGATATAGCATGTATATGATAGGTACTATGTATAATGGTGATTGGATATGTATATGTATATAAAAACCAAATCCCTCATTAAAATATTAAGTCTTATTTGCCTTCCATTAGCGGCACACATGAAAAACTCGATCAACCAAGTGTAGGTTACACCAAAGCGTGGTGCGTCATCTATCTTGTGGAAGTGTGAAGGGTAGACATGTAGGTTCTGCCAAAGTAGGGTGCATGTTTACCGTGTCAACTTTTGGGTTAGACTTAACTGGTGATTCTTAGAGCGTCTAAGCCCAGAGGCAAGGAATGTTCATGGCAAGGTGTTGCGCATGTTCATTCATCAAGAGTTGCATATGATGCAATTGGCAAGAGTTGCCTACCTGAGAGATCTATGTTGTGGGTGACAGCCCTAGCTGGTCCATGACTTAGAGGATTTCAGGATCTTGCCCACTAGAAGGTTTTACGCTGCAATCTTCCAAATTGATGGTGAGGGCTATCAATTTGAACTAAAATAGTGGGAGCGATAATTAATTAAAGGCCTAATTATATCGTCAACTTTTCAAATCAATCAAATAAGTCAAAAATGAGTTTTTGGACTAAAATTGCATATTACCTTTTGTAGTGAAAATGAGAACAAACAACAATCACTTTTCTTTGCGATCGATCCTTGAAAAGGACAGACTAAATGGGACAAACTTCCACGACTGGTATAGGACATTGAGAATTGTTCTCACTCAAGAGCGAAAGCTCGATGTCCTAGATACTCCAATTCCAGAGGAACCGGCTCCTAATGCACCAAAGACAGAAAGGGATGCTTACACGAAGCATTCTGATGATGCCATTGATGCACAATGCTTGATGTTGTGCTCCATAAACCATGAGTTGCAGAGACAACATGAGAATATGGGTGTCATTGAGATGATTCAACATCTCAGGAACTTGTATGAAGATCAGGCACAGTAAGAGAGATACGATGTCTCAAGGGTACTGTTCAAGTGTGTCATGACAGAAGGAGATCCAGTTGGTCCTCACACACTCAAGATGATTGGGTATGTGGAGAACCTGACAAGACTGGGATTTCCACTGAGCCAAGAGTTGGCTACTGACTTGATACTGCAATCGTTTCCAGAATCTTACAGTCAGTTTGTGATGAACTACAACATGAACAACATTGATATGCCACTGTGAGAGTTGTTGGGCATGTTGAGGACAGTCGAGACACAGATGAAGAAGGACAAGCCTAAGTCTGTGATGGTGATCACGAGCAAGAAAGGCAAGTCCAAGCGCAAGGGCAAGGGCAAAGCTAAGAAAGGTTTTGATGCTAGCCAGGATCCCAAGACGACTTTAGCTCTCAAGTCCAAGGGAGGCGTGACCAAGAGAGACAATTTCCACCATTGTCAAAAGCCAGGAAATTGGAAAAGGAATTTTCCTCTCTATCTGGAAGAACAAAAGAAGAAGGAGGCAACATACGTCTCTACTTAAAGGTGTCATGAAAGTAAACTTGTAACACTTTATGAGGTATATGATACCAAAATGTAAAGTGTAAAGCACTCAATAAATGGGGCAAGTGTTGCCGCCATAGATAGGAGTACTTTAGTTTATTTTTAGCCTAAAAGGTATTTAATACAGATATGAACTGCTATTTCATATTTGCCAATAGATAGAAACACTTTATTTTTACATATTGTATGACAATGATGGCAATCAATAAAGTTGATGTTTCAATCTTTTAAAGATATGATCTTTGTGGCAATGCCTTGTTTATCTTGTGATACTTGGTATGCATAAGATAAAATGATACCTAAAAGTTATAGATAACTCAAACAATCAAAATAGCATAAATCATAAGAAATTCATTTCTAGTTTCCATGTGATGGATAAATCTAGACTCTTTTGGTTAGAGAACCAGTAAGAGACATGAATCTCTTGTACATGATTAATCAATCTTCACTAATGGTAGTGGGAGAATGATTACCCAATTAGGTATAATACATGTGATGTATTTACATACCTATTGGAATAAATGCTAATACTTCAAATGGTGTTTAGAGAAATACCAATATGAATATCTTGAAGTGTTCAAGATTATCATAGATGAAGTGCAAATTTGGTAAAGTGTTAATTTTTGATGAGATCAATAATTGAAATACTTGGACCAAATGTTTGCGATCCTTATGAGTGATTATGATAGTGTATCATAGTGAACTCATGATTAAGGCATGGTGATGTCTAAATCTAGAAGGAATCATACTCTAAGGAGTTAGAGAATGATTATCAAATAAATGAATTCTTCTTAATAAAAGAATACCCCACACTAATAAAGGACATTGAGAATCACAAGGAGTTGTGAGTTCTTATATCCTTGACAGATACACCTCAATTATCTATGTGATGAGTTGTTCATGTGATGAGTCAACTATCTAGATGAATATGAAGAACCGAATTTTGAGTTATGGTTTGTGACCATTACATCCTAAATGACATCCATGTGAACCATAAGGTATGACCTTGATGGTAGCACCCATTGGAATAAAATCCATAAGTTCGAATAAGTATTAAGTGTTAAGACACATGGATAACATTTTGAGAAGGATGATGCTTGTTGATTGCAACTTAATGACTACGACATTTGGCATATGGATACTAAAACCACATTCCTATGAGGAATAAAACAAGGATGTGTACGTGACTCAACCTGTAAGGTTTATGAATTCACTAATGCTAATGAAGTCTATAAGTTACAATGGACTAATCAATGTGATTGATTGAGTACAAGCAACTCAGAATTGGATCTTTACTTTGATTATATAGTCAAAGGGTTTGACTGATATGTCAAAGATAAAGAAGGGATCTGTGATTTAGTGGGAGTGTGTTCACATTCCACATGTTGATGTGAAATGGAAATGTTCTAGAATGGAAATCCAATAGTGGAAATTATCTTTAAGGAAGATAGAGATGTTTCCTATGTGATAGGAATAGAGATCTATAGAGATAGTTCTCGAAAAACCTCTTGACCTGAAAAGAGAAAGCATACATTGGCAATCTGTACTGAAGAGTTCAATATGCACATATTTAGTGGGAGAAAACTTGTCCATGATACATGGAGTTAGTATCCCAAGGCCAAGTGTCCAATTCTTATGAAGAATGGGAACACAAAGAATAGATATGGATCTATCATGTATGTAATCATTCCATTATCTTGCATGGAAAGAACAAAATGCATTCATCATCCTGTATGCATGACATGGCAATATGATGTGCTCATCCTGAAAACTCGTATGTGGGACATGACGAGTGGATGTATGTCTACTTCCAGTAAGAGTTATTGGAATACCATGAGAAATTAATAAGTGCTTGGGAAGTACTAGTTCTATGGAGAAAAGGAAGAGTTCAATGTAAAGAGTTACATTGATGCAAACTTCCGAAAGGACAGAAAATTAATCGTAAAATATATATAGGATATATAAAAGTGAAAGTTTGTTGATAATTGGAAGTGTTCCAATAAAACCATTTAAAAGGAAATGCCGAGTATCTATGTGTTAGAGAACAGTAGTGGATACTATATGGATCTAGAAGTTCATGAGATGAACTTATGGATATTCCACTCATTGATGAAAAGTATGGAATCCTTGATCATGCAATGTGGCTAAAGTTTAGCAAAGGAATACTAGATCACATATTACATCAACTCCATCTCATACGTATGACGTACAACGAAGAGATGAGAGACATGCAATTTATACTGACTTTGGCAAGGTATTGCCATAACTCAATATGTTCGCACTAAGAGCACAATAACATTTGGGACATGCTTGAAGATCACTATGAATATGATTCAAGGGTGATTGGCTCACAGTGCAAGTGGGAGTCTGTTGGTATGTATGCCCTGAGAGCCAATCATGGGATGATTGGTGGGATACATTAATATTGATTTGATAAACATCAAAGGCAAGCTTCCAATTCTTTCTGGTTCAATCATATGATATAGTGATAGAACAGATTGAATGTCTAGAGAATGATAGTACTCAATGACGTATGCCTTCAGGTTGAGGACCTGAACGATGAGATCATACAAATGCTAAGAGTTTGTACATTCTTGTTATGTCCCTAGTCAGATGTCATTGTGGAAGGTAGATAGACAACAATGACACACAAGACTAGATTGTGGTGTTGGTTGATGACATAATCTCATTAGTCATGATATAGAGATATCAAACCAAACACATAGGTACTTGTTAGAGAACAAGTGTACCAGACAGACCCACCGTGAGTTTGACACATGGAACCATGACATGGTAGTCACAGTCAATACTCACAGTGATGGTGAGTGTGATTCTTAGACCTGAAATCATTGCACTCAACACATGTCGTTGGGCACACTTTAACATCATCAAACGCAGTCCTGAAACATGGGTTGTTATAAAGGTGATGATTGGGTGGCTTTGACACATGGGGCTTTTGAGGGGTGAGTGATAGATATGGGATTTGTCCCTCCTGAGGTAGTTTGATATCCATGTCCACTTGATGAGTAGGATTGAGAAAGGCATGCACGCATGTGTGAGTCAGTATGTGATATTGATGCCATAACATATCTCTTCCAATCTACTCTAAGATCAAGAATGTGAATAAACGTTGACAGGATGACTGTTCCATGCCTCGAGTTCATTCAGGATATCAGTGACAAAGGAATTATACGTTCACTGTAACACCATTCACAGATTGTAGGATTGAAAGTTGTTCTCCAACTTTCTACTTTCACTTGGGTAGCACTGATGTGTGACTAGGCACCACTCTTTGCTTGTGAAGTCATAAATGTTATGGACTTTCACTGCCAACGTGAAATGGACCTGTAGGGTCACACACATAGGATTTAACCTGGAAGAGGAGTTTTTTCCACAAACAATGTTTAGATTTATTACTAAAGGAGTTTAGTAGTTCAATTAAACACTCAATCAATTGATGGCTCAATGTCATAATGTTCAAGGTGTTGGACATATTGATTGGAGTATCAGATTGATTGAAATCACAATTGACTGATTCTGCACAATCTGCACTCCCAACCGATCGGCTCATGTGATGAACCGATCGGCTGAGCTTGGTGAACCGGTCGACTCAAGTGGTGAGTCGATCGGCTCATGGTCAGGGTGAAATGATTGCTTCAAATGTTGAAATGATCGATTCAACTGGTGCAACTGAGCAAGTTGGGAAAGTAGAATTGGTGAGAATTTTCCTTGCATTTCACTTGCCCAATTTGATTGGAACAAGGATTGGTATTCGATACCAATTAGAAACAAAAGGAGGAAAGTCAATCGGGAACTGATCAAGACCACAAACCGACTGGTTCAGAAGTGAACTGACCAGTTCATGAGTCCCAACCGATCGGTTGAGGTGTCAACCGACCTGTTCAGGTCCCCAACCGACCGTTTCAGTTGTGAAATGATCGGTTCAGGTTGTGAGTTGTTTGTTTTGTGGAAAATCTCAAACCCTTCTACTCATGCTTTTAGTCCCGCATTGCCGGAGATGGAGAACCCTGTCCCATGACCCTCCTATATATATGGGTATTGGGGGCTTCTCAAAGTACAACTCAGTGCAAACCAGTTTCTCTACAAAGTTGTCGTTCTCTCTAGTTTTGGTAACCGAGAGAGCCCGAGCAAGTGCTACCCGATAAGGGAGGCAGAGCAAGGGAAAGACGACTACAGAAAGTGATTGGTGCAGGAGAGTGTGTTGTCAACTAGTACGTCAATAGGAGGGTGTGAATCCTTCCAATTCCTTGTGGGACAAGGAGATTGGAGTTCCAAGTGGTCCGTGTGGACTACTTCAGAGGCGGGAGGTTTTTATCGCTTGGAGAACTGCTGTCAATCTCGACAGTCCAGTGAGACCAGGAGTCGTTAGTCCCGGTGCGACCAGGAGTTGCACAGACACCGTCCAAGATCGGAGGTGAAGACCGCGCAAGCCGTGAGGTATTGTTGCTGAGCAAGCCTCGGGACAAGGCATGATTCCACAAACCATCCTTTCCTATTGTATAGACGTTGACGCGTTTCCTTGTTCTGGGTTTGGGGAGGAGAATTTTTTTTTGTTTCTGCTAGCATCTCTGCCTCCCCTAACACCCAACAGATAAATCCTCTATGGTACCATGTTTGGAGGCATCATCAGTTTATTGAAGAAACAACGATCGTAGATGACCTCCATTGAGTACATACCGCGTAGTCCATGTAGATCTTTCATGCAGACATCTTCTAGCGGGACACCCTTATTAATCGCTTCCATCATCCTTAGCACAATGAAGCCATAGTCCCCTGTTCCAGCAATTTCTTGGGGAACCTTCTTACAGATTGATAACTGCTTCCACATCCCTTATGTTTGTTGTGTGCTAATTGTATAACTCTTTGCAGATGTATCTGCACTTTTAGTATATCTCTCGCTTCCTTGTTCTTGTAGATCAAGTATGTGTTGCCCAGTTTGGCTGTGCAGTAGTTGGACACCAGTGTTCTCCTTTCATACATGCTGATTACAATCAGAGCCCAATGCTTTATAGTCCTTATGGTCAGGACTATATATCTGGTTTCTTCCCTACTTACTGTGTGCTATAGCTCTATCACATCAGTAGCTTTGTCGTTGTCTTCATATAGGAGCCCTGCTAGATGTGTGGTGTCGTTGAACACAAGATGTACTTTATTTGGATGCAAGAATTCTTCAAGGAGGGTGGCACATAGCACTTTAAACAGCTTCTTGTGTACTCGTGCTCTTGTCTAGAAGATCCCTCTGAAGTGATCTCTGTTGGGTGACCTACCCTTATTGTGATAGATAATGTCAGCTCTAGGCAGGTTGTCATCTAGTATATTGGCTAGGATATGGACATCTCTTCATGTTATCCTTGATAATGTAGTCATGTCCATACCCTCCATCTTGTAGGGCAGAGGCGGAGCCACACCTACTTCTACTTTGTTGATTGATGTGATCTACTTCATGACTGACTCATTCACGAAGAAAGAAGTAAACCCACCTTCCTTATCTTCTAAGGTGCTTTCTTCTACTATGTGTGCTTCTGAGGGTGGTGCTTATGCTATAGGAGGATAAACACTTATTTCAATCAGTGTCTGGGTTATCACCTTACCTTCACCTTTTGGAGACATATCTGCATCTACGTCTTTTACTGGATGAGTCACTTGTGACGGTTGCTCCATCTCTACAACATTTAGTGTGGCTAAAGTTGCAGCCATTTTTCCATCGTAGAAGGAGTCATTTTGATCACAATGCTCTAGATCTTTCAAGAAGTCGGTGTAGATGTCCATCCCGAATGTCAGGTCATCTAAGAACTTTTTTAGATCTTTGATTTCTCATGATGTGAGATCTTATGTCGCTATGCTCTCTGCTCTTGCGACGACGGCCTATGTGGGATCTTCTAGTATAGCCTTGTCTTCATCTAGGTTGTTGTTCAGATCAAAACCCCACAACAACATGTTAGTCTTCTTTGTCTCGTTGTCTTGATGAGTGTCTGACTGAGGTGGTGCTTCTTTTGCTTGTGGTTCAGTCATCAGAGAAGCTTTTATGTTGTCACTTTCTTCCTTCTATGCTTCTCCTACACCATTTCCCCCACATCGTTATCATCTTTGTCGGGGATCGAAGGGCTCGAGGAAGCGTGTGATGTTGAAGGGATCGTAAGATGATTGGTCTTCTTTCTCTGCCGCCATCCATCAATTTCTTGTCATTCAGCTTCTAGCTGACGACATTATTCATCTAAGCATTAACACTCCTTCTTGAAGTCGTCCACCACTTCCTCGTACACTTTTCTCATAAGCTCCTTATCTACTCGCATGGCATCCCTCTCCTTCCTAAGGTCTGCCATCTCCTCTGTGAGAGTCTTTAGTGCCCCTATTAGCACGTTCTGGGTGCTGATCACCCCTTGCATGAATTGGGGAAGTGCTTCAGTCCTTTCATTCAACATTTGTACCTACGTAGTTAGTGTACACAGGGTGGAGGTAATTTTTACATTTAATTTAGAAGTTTGATGCATGTGTTACTGCATGACATCAAATTTGTTGCCCAATACATCATTGAAGGTGTGTGGGCAGTGTTGTTGCAGCTCCATAGGTGTTGTGGATGCTCTTTGATCCTTCGGTTGTGGAGCTCGTATGGCAGGGCTGGGGGCTCTCTTCTCTGGCTGACCCGACATCTATAGGATTTCTTCTGGGATCACGGGATCCGGTACGATCTCAGAGTCCTCACGTCTTTGGTTGGTTTCTTGTTCAGCCTCAACATGTTGTTCTATTGTTGTAGCTTCAAGGAGTGCATGTTCAGCCTCTTTTATGACTGTGGCTTCAGGTTGACATCCCTCACTCGTTGTCGTCTTAGCTGCAAAGCGCGGTAAGAGTGGGCTTGGGGCAACAGTCGTTTCAGTTATGTTCTTCTTCTTCTTCTTTCTTATTACCAACTTCTTTCTTTCCTATGGCTTATTTATCTTATTCTTGAGAGGGACACATCTTGTAGGCATCATAGTATGACATTTCTGGGAGGAGGAGGAGCATCTAGGAGCCACTTTGCTTGTAGAAGAGCCTGTTTCCCTTTTGTGCCAAAATTTCTGTACTGATGAGAGACTTTATGTCAATCTTCATGTGCCCCTTCATATTTTTTTACCTCATCAACATGTATACATCCATAAAATGATATGTGATCTTAGTGATTTGACCTCCCATGTAGATCTCCTTTGTCTATTTTGCTTCCCCGCCCACTGCTGTACATAGTCATTAAATGAGAATTCTACCTATATTCATTGGCCTCTTATTTAGCATAGACCAAATAACAAAGAGGTCTCCTTTCATCACACCTCTGGTCTCTGATCTTTGTAAATATGGTGTTGGCAGTGATCTTTTGCATCACCTAGATGAAGCACGATCTGATGAGGGTCACCTTGGAGTTCTTGGAGTTGTGTTCCTACTCCTCTGTCATCTTTTTATATATCCTGTGGCTACTGTACCCGATCGTGTCCTCTCCGGGCATGAAAAAGCAGGCCTGTGCTTTCTCAGTCATTCTTCTAAATATAGTGTTCAACATGACCTCTGTGGTTGTGTGAGTCTTCCCTCTGAGTCTCACTTCCAGCTTGAAGTCGCCATCGCCCTTCTTGCGTTCCCCGTCACTGACCGGGAATTTCTCTAGGGATGACAAGAACTCCGCCGTCACTTGTATTTGTAAGAGGGCTTGACAGGTGTACAAGGTACGTAGGTTCACACCCTCTAGGAAGTTAAATACTCTATCATAGACTCCCATCTTCTTGAAGTCTTCTATGTCTAGGTATCTAGTAGGCATGAACCCCTTGGCCTGCAGTAGCCAGTCAAACTGTGACTGGTGTGTAGAATCTTTTGGCAAAAAAGCTGACCTCTTCTAGTCCATGGCTACTTCCTCATTCTCTTCCACCTCCTCATGGGTTGTTTCTTTCTCCTACCCCTTCATCTTTTCTGCAGTAGTCACCTTTCTCTTTTTACCACCCTCAACTTCCTTGGGTTCAACCTTCCTCTTCTCTAATTTCCTTAGTTCCAATTCTGAAGGCTGATATTCTGAGGTCTCCATTTTGGATGTACTAGGGGACTCCTATGACTCTTGTGGCATCTTGTGGGCTAGGATGTAGTCGTACTTCTTTTTCAGCAGTTGTAGTTGAAGTCTCTTTGCTGGGGAGAGGTTTGGATTGTCTTTTAGTGCATTTGTGATTTTCTCAAGGATTTCCTCTGCCCCTTTTAGTGAAGTCTCTTTCTTCTTCAAGGTATCTTCAGTTGAGGTAGACATTCTGAAAGTTTTACATGAATTTTTTTGTTAGCACAACTGAATTAGATTTTAATTAATCATCATCAATTTTATTTTATTATTATGTATACGAATATGTTCTTATGTATTGCTAGTTCAATTTTTCATAGGACAGCGACTGCAGCCTCAAACAAGAGGTGAGCCACGACCTTGTAGGTGCCGCGACTACAACATCACAGAGCCTGAATGAAACGATAAGCCACAACTATGGCATGGGGTGCCGTGACCGCGGTGGATCACACTAACATGAGAGATGTCACGAGTACGACCATGAAGCAACAAGGGGTACCTCGACCGCAGTCGAGAAGGACTGTGGCCGAGGACAAGGTGTCGCGATCACGACGCTAGAGCAACTATTTGATTGGAGAAGATGATTAGTCCACAACCTAATTCAAGAAACCATCAACTGAAGCCAAGGCGGCTGGGTCCCATGATCAAATCGCATTATAAAACCCTAACATAGGTTGAATCAATGTCGTAGAAGTCGCGAATGGGGGTGAGATGTCGACAAACATCACTGAGCCAAATGAGGCGGAGCTGCGGCATTATCGAATCAATAGGTCACTGAATCCAAGTGAAAATGGCAAGGCACAAGAAAAAATCCGACAAGCAATCGATAGCAGTCAAGAAAGCATCGGTTGAATACCTTGGTTAAGTTAAACGACGCTAACAACGTCAAAGGAGGAGGTAGGAGCTTGCCGTGACAGAAGTGTGGATTCATTGGCAGAGGTTGGAATCAGGTTCGTAGTCATTCACACACTAGCGTCGAGGATCTTCTTTCAAAAGTTCGAGAATTCTCAAAGATTGAGCGAAAAAATAACCCTGTTCCGAAGGGTTTAAGTATATATACCCTAGAAGTTCCGTGACCGTGGAATGAGGATCACCATAACCGCGATCTTGATCCTTCTTTACATGCGCTATGACCGGGGGACATAAATGCAAGGAGTGGGTACCACGACCACGGTGTACTCCTCCTCGACCAATTCTCAAGCAGCGACCGTGTTCCTTCCAAAACAAAATAACATGAAACCAAATAAAGCAAAACATGTTCTCCTAAACAAACCCTCTTAGGAAGAGAAAGATTAAAATTCAAGAAATATATATACTCTTACTAGAGAAAGGGATACTAAAATATAGGAAAATGAGAGGTACATAGCTCATAGTACTAAAGTACGAGATGAAGGAAATCATGAACTAATGAAAACAACAAAGACTTGGGTTGCCTCCCAAGTAGTGCTTGTTTAAAGTCATTAGCTTGACTTTCTCTCTCATCTTGTCTTCATTCTCCTTCCATAGGTGCAATTGCTTCCTCATTCATTCCACTTGTTGCTGAGTTGGGTTCCCCCAAACTGAGTTCTGTTCTCCTTACGAAGGCTTGGCCTTCCTAATATCTTTTCACTCTTTGTCCATTCACCTTGAAGGTTCCCATCTTTTCTCCTACTATCTTTGTTACCCTCGATGGGTATATTTTCACTACAGAAAAGGGACATGACTACCTGGTTCTCAACTTCCCCGAAAATAACCCGATGCTGGAGTTGAACAAAAGGACCTTGTTACCTTCATGCACATCTTTTTTCTTTAGGTGGGCATCATGCCAGACCTTTGTCCTCTATTTATAAATTCTTGCATTTTCATAGGCATGCAGCCTTAGCTCTTCAAGATGTTGGAGCTGTAGGAACCTTTTCTGACCAACTTTGTTAAGATCCATGTTCAAAAAGTTTATAGCCCATAGGGATTTGTGTTCGAGTTCGACCGACAGGTGACAAGACTTTCCATAGATCAACCTATAGGGTGTCGTACCTATTGGTGTCTTGTATGTTGTGCGGTATGCCTAAAGTGCATCTTCCAGTTTCATAGACCAGTCCTTTGTTTTACGACTGATAGTCTTTTCTAAAATTTGTTTGAGTTTCCTATTCAATACCTCTACTTGCCACGATGTTTAGGGGTGGTATTGCGTTGCAAACTTATGCTTCACTCCATACTTCCTTAGTAGAGCTTCAAAATATTTCTCATTGAAATGTGACCCTCCGTCACTTATGACAGTGTGTGGCACTCCAATGCGTGGGAAGATAGTCTTCTCAAAAAGCTTAATGACTACTTTGGAGTCGCATGTTTGGGTAGCAACTGCCTCAACCCATTTGAAAATGTAATCAACAAAAACAAGAATGTACTGATTTTCTTTCAATGACGGAAAAGGCCCCATGTAGTCGACTCCCCATACATTGAATATTTCCACTTCCACCCAGTCTGACGTTGGCATTTTATTTCTTCAGCTTATGTTCCCCGTTAGTTGGCATTCCTTGCATGTTTTGACAAATGACGTAGCATCCTTGAAGTGCGTGGGCCAGTAAAATCCTGATTACAGAACCTTTGTTGATGTCCTCTCCCCCACCATGGTGTCCTCCATAAGGTGAGGCGTGACACTCTTTGAGGATTAGAGGCACCTCTTCTTCAGGTATGCATCGATGGTATAGGTTGTTAGAGCATCTCTTAAATAGTAGTGGGCCATCCCAATAGTAATTCTTCAACTCAGAGAATAACTTCTTCTTCTATATGTTATCTCTAGTGGAAGTTGCCCACATGCTAAATAATTACAGATATCGGTGAACCAGGGTAAGCTCTACTCTTCTGATTGAGCCATTAGAAGAGCCTCGTCGGCATAGTTGTCATTCACAGGAAGTTGGTTTTCTTCATAAAAAATTATTTGTGACAGTCTGCGACCACATTTTCTTTCCCTTTCTTATCGATGATTTCATGGTCAAACTCTTACAATAACAATGTCCATCTCAAAAGCCTTGTCTTGGTGTCTTTTTTATGCATTAGGTACTTTATTGCCCCATGATCGTTGTATACTCTTACCTTTGATCCTACCAGGTATGATTTGAACTTGTGAAAAGAAAATATGATAGCCAACATTTCTTTCTCGGTGGTAGTGTAGTTCACTTGGGCTTCGTCTAGGGTTCTACTCGCATAGGAAATCACATGATATTTCTTCTCTTTCTTCTGCCTGAGGAGTACCCCGATGGCATAATCACTGGTAACACACATGATCTCAAAAGGCAACTCCTAGTCAGGTGCTTGTAGGATAGGCGTTGTCGTTAATGCTCTTGTGAGGGTAGTAAAGGCATCTATACATTATGTGGTAAACTCAAACTCAATATCCTTTATCAGCTTATTTGATAACGGCTTGGCGATCTTAGAAAAGTCTTTTATGAACCTTCTATAGTATCCTACGTGTCCTAAGAAGCTTCACCCTTCAGTGACTGACTTTGGTGGTGGGATTTTTGGTATGGGTTCAATTTTTCTTAAATCCACTTCAATTCCTTTCATTGAGACCTTGTGTCCAAGCACGATACCTTCCTGAACCATGAAGTGACATTTCTCCCAATTTAGGACAAGGTGCTTCTCTTTGCAGTGTCGCAACACCAAAGATAGTTTTTTCAAGTAGGCTTCAAAATCCATCCTATATATAGAAAAGTCATCCATAAAGACTTCAACAATGTCTTCCAAAAAGTCTAAAAACATGGATATCATACAATGTCGCTGGTGCGTTACATAAGCCAAACGACATTCTTCCAAAGGCGTAGGTGCCATAAATGTAGGTGAAGGTGGTATTTTCTTGATCGTTAGGGTGAATAGGTACTTGGTAAAATAAAAAATATCCATCCAGAAAGAAAAAGTAGTCATGGTGAGCTAGCCACTCTAGGACTTGATCGATAAATGGCAAAGGAAAGTGATCCTTTTTGGTGGTTGTATTTAGTTTGTGATAGTCGATGCACATCTACCATCCTATCATTGTCCACGTTGCTACTTCATCTCCATCTTCCCCTCATACGACCATCATTCCACCCTTCTTGGGTACCACATGGATAGGACTAACCCAATTGTTGTTGCTTATTGGGTAAATCATCCCATCATCTCGTAGTTTTGTAACCTCTTTCTTCACAACTTCTTTTATCATTTGATTTAGCTTTCTCTATGGTTGTACTATGGGCTTGGCCATTTCTTCAAGGAAAATTTTGTGCATGCATAAAGCTAGTTTAAGACCTCTGATGTCTTCTACATAATATCCTATGGATTTTCTAGTACATCTAGAGCTCATCTAACAACTTCTCCATCTGATCATCTATGAAGTTGGCATTGACAATAACTGGATTCCTCTCTTCTTTGTATAGGAATTCATATTTCAACCCCTCTAGAATAGGTTTCAATTCTGGCTTGGGCTTCGACAATTCCTTCTCCTCAGATGTTTGCTCCAATTAAGCATACTTCATTGTTTCAATTATCTCTTCATCATCGCTGAATTCTTCTTTGGGTTGGTTCAAGTAATCCACGATTTTTACAACCTCTTGGCTCTCCATGGCAAGATCCTGGTTATTTAGGGCTCGCATTAGGGGATCTATGATTGCTTTATCTTCTTGTACCTCTTCACAATACGGATTGTAGCTGTCCATGAAGTAGAGTGACTCAGATAGAGACAGACCCCTCATGGCATCTTGTACCCAAAAATCCAAGTGATCATCCCCTACTCACAGTGTGATGATTCCTTCAGCAACATCTATTAAGTCTCTCCCTATTGTAAGGAAGGGCCTCTTGAATATGATTGGGCATTTAGAATCCTCAAGCATATCTATTACCACTATATCACACAACATGAAAAATTGTCTGACCCGTATCAGAACGTCTTCAACTATTCCCACTAGCCTTGTGAAGGTATGATCAGATAACTTGATCCTTATCCCCGTGTAAGGGCATTAGACTGATGCTTGCTCATAAGACAGCTAACCCTTTTCTCTCCACATTATCTATGATGTAGAAAGGTATGTTGAATGCTCTGGGGTCCTTCTTCTTGATAGGTAACTCGACTTGAAAAAAAGCTCTTAAAATTTTTTCCAACTGGACAATTTTGATATGGTCACCACTTCTTCTCTTTGTAATAAGGTCTTTGAATAACTTTGCATAGGTTGGCATTTCTTCTATTGCGTCAAGAAAAGGCACATCCAAGTGTAGCTTCTTTACAACTTCCATGAACTTTTCGTACCTCTTCTTCAAGTTTTCTTTTATAAATTTGTAGGGGAAAGGAACTCTTGGGGCATAGGGATTTTTCTTTTAAAGGATATCTCCCAGAGAATCCAAGTTCTTTTCGTCTCCTTCCTTCTTCTTTTCGTGTGGCCCTGCTTCTTTGCCACTTACAACTTGTTCTTTCCCTTTTGATTCTTCTATTGCCTTCTCATTCTCAGACTGCTGATTAGCATGACCTCCTTGTTCTTTGGTGTTGTTAGAATTAGCATTTTTCACTATTCTCCAAGATCAGAGAGTTTCCATTTTGGCAGTCTTAGTATTTGATGGGATCTTTCCTGAAGGAGTTTTCATGAGTTTAGCTAGTTATGCAAGCTGTTGATCAATGTACCTCTGGTGAGTTTTCATATCCACCATTTGAGTTTGCATGGTATTTAGCACTCCCGAATTTGTGAGAGAACTTTGAGCGAGTTGATCGTTCACCAATGCTTGCCTTTTTGCAAAGTCAAATAGTTGAGCAATCATGTAATCTTGGTTGTTGTCTTTGGCTTGGCTCGGCCCTGGGCCTTGTCCTTGCCCTTTTCGACTCACATTTTTATTTTGACCTTGATAGTTATTCTTGTTTGTCTGGTAACTGGTAGTCTTGGTGTATTGGGTCGGAACTCCTTTCTTCCTAAATCCTGGGGGAGGTTTAGACGAATTGCCTAGTTGATGCACATTCTCTGCAACTTCTTTGTTGCCATAACTAAACCCAAGTTGGTCTTCGCTTGAAGTTGACATAAGAGACATTCTCAGTTTCTTCTTCACTTTCATTTTCGTCACTCTGCTTAGGCCGATATCGATACAATTGTCGATTCCATGTCCTCCTTCTCTACAGGTAACACATTTCATGGCTTCCTCAGTATGCTTCTTGCCCTTGGCTCCAGTATCTTTTAGCTATTTGACATCAGTGGCTATTTTCTGAATTTGGGCTGTTATGGTCTCCAAGGGTTTGGCTTCAATAGATGGTCCTTCAGACCCTACTTTCTTCACCAATCCTCTATCATTTCTATTGTAATTCATGCCTACTTGCAGTGCAACCATGTTGTCTATTATCTTCATAGTTCTGCTCGGCTTCTTTCCAAGAAAGTCACTGCCAGCAACTACGTTCAGTGAAGTCTTCTCAGTAGGATTCAACCCATTGTATAAAGTGGTCACTAAGAACCCCTTACGATAATTATGGTGTGGAAAATCACTCAGATACTCTTAAAAGTGTTCCCATGCCTCATGCATGTTTTCTCCCAACTTTTGTGCAAAAGAAGTGATCTTCTGCATGTTGTAAATAGTTCTCTTAGTAGGATAAAACTTAGTGACAAAGGAATCTGCAAGGGGTCTCCACCCATCTATGGATTGGTGGGGGAGGTTGAGGTACCAGGACAAATCCTTATCTTAAAGAGAGAAGTTAAAGCCCTTACAATATATCACTTCTTGAGGAACTCCCCTCATCTTAATGGTATCACATATATTTTTAAAGGCATTGAGGTGATGGTTTGGATTTTCACTTGTCGAATTCCTACGGAAAGGTTTGTTTTGGATCATTAGGATTACAATTGGTTTCAACTCATAGTTTGTTGCATTGAAGTGTGGGATGACGATCGAGCATCTAGATTCATTGGCCCTAGTTGCTGCCAACTCTCTAAGAGTTTTTCGTTCTTCATCATCTTTGATTTCATTGTCCTGATCATCGCGCTCATGTTCATTGTCATGGTGATTGCGATGATGCCTTCTATGGTGATGGTAGCGTCGTTCTTCATCTTATCAATCTTCTTCATGGTGTTCTTCCTCCCGACGTTCTTTTTCACATTGATGACCGTCCGAGTAATGACCATCTCTATCTTCATTTATCCCTGGTGGCGGGGGGTCATGTTGAATTCTTGCATTCCGTTCATCCCCAGTGAGAGTATCGTCCATACAAGATGACATGGTGACTCGAGGTTAAGGTGAAAAATTGAACGGATCTGCTTCGCTCCAGGTTCCCTTAATAGACTGCACAGTCGACTTAGAAAACTAGACGTGTTAAAATGAACTATTCTACATAATCACAAGCTAGAAGATTTAAGATTTCTATGCAGTCAAGCTTATTACTAAGCTTGAGGCACACAAGTATAGTGAGTGGACTCGAGTTCTTAATAGTGTCATTTTTCCTTGTCCCCGACAACATCGTGAAAAAGTTGACCGCATCCAAAATGGAGCGGATCCGAAGTAGTTAGACTCTTAAGATAATAACCTGACACTCAAGACCCTACAACTATTATATGGGGTTTGACGCAGTAATCATGGTCGAACCACAGGGATAAGATTAATAGGTGTTAAGTACACATGGTCTCACACTCATATACTGCAGATAAATTGATGGTTTAAAAAGGTTGTTCCCTAAGGAACGATGGTGCTCAAACCAAAATAAAGAAAGTTAAAATAAAGAAAGAAAATAAAAACTAGAGAAAACAAGGATAAACAGTAAGAAACAAAGATATGGAAGGAAACTCAGATCAGGTTTCACCTTCTAAGGTCTCTCACCAACATGAAAAACTCACTCCCATTTGTATACTTGACGCAATTTTATCGTGTGCAGAAACACAAGTGAACACGTCGAAGTAATACAGGCCTTTGTGAGGCCCCAGTCAAACACAAGGATACGTGAAATCGTCGGAGACTCCTACTAACTACTCGCGATCAGCTAAGCCGATTAAATAGTTGAGAGTTGTTGTCTAAATTAAAAGAAAAATAAAAATAAAGCAAAGCAAACAATTGATTAAATGTTGGTTTAATCAATTCAAAAGGAGATCTTTAGGATTGCGGTTTCACCGTGGGTTTTCATTGTATTAAAGTCTATATAGTTACTTAATTTTATCTCTCTATCTGGGTAGTGGCCTGAAATCAGAATTGCCACTGTCGCGGTACAATTCACTACCTATGTCTAGGTCAGTTCCACCGTCGTAGTAACATATACCCTAAACTAGGTGCATTAAAAACGACCTCTCGGTATCCACCATTAATCTTACACCACCTTGTTCAAGGGATTTGTCAATTAATGTAAATTTCGTCTCTTTTCAACCGTTAATTCTTCTTTCAAAGCAATTAAGGGTATTAGATTATTATTATGGTGATCAAGCATAACAATATGTTTGAGAAAACGAAATTATACCACGAATTTAAGAGATAAGATATGAATTACTATGATAGAATTGTCATACAATGAATTCCCGGGCTACTCCCGGTCCTAAAGATAAAGGGGATTAGCCCCGCATGTTCTCAGAATACAACGTGGAGAAGAAAAAGGGAAACATGAAGAAAAATGTGATTGAGTGGCTAAACCTAAGAATGGAGAAGATCTAAGCGATCCTTGGCGTGGAATATGCGTTCTCCCGCCTTTCGGTGGTGGAAATTGTCTTCTTCAGCGTCCGGATTGGCTGGGGTGTGCTCTCGTGCTCCGTTCTTATCTCCTTGCTCTCGGGGATGTGTGCAGCGGCTAATGACGTCATCCTTCCCTCTTGGGCACCGTCATTAGGTATAATCCAGCAATTTGGTCGTCCATTAACCACAACCCTCCTATTTAGATCATTACAAAGCCAACAAGTATCTGACGGTGTCAATACCATCGACGGGAGTCGATGGTATCGACCCTGCGTGATAGCGGTCGGTTAGCTTTTCTTTCCTTCCTCGCGACTGATGTCATCTCGATACCATCGACGTGGGTCGATGGTATCAAAACTCTAAGGCGTCAATTATTGTCCTTTTCCGTCACTTTAGCCTCTTGGGTCGATGGTATCGACTTTGTGTCGATAGTATCGACCTCATTTTCATCCGCAACCTGATGGTATCTCGATACCATCGACATCCCTGTCGATAGTATCAACTTTCTTCTGGTCCTTCCGGCTGTGCGCCTGTGGTCGTGTCGATAGTATCGACCACCGTCGATGGTATCGACGGTAGCAGATACTTGTTTTTCCTGAAATTAACACACGAAACCACATAAGTCCACACAAAATGTATATTTTTGATAATTAATACTCAAAATGCTGAAATAAAGGGAATTTGACATAAAGAAGTAGCATAGACCAAAATGAATGAATTATGCAACATTAACCATGAAAATGACTAATAAATGCATAAAACACATATAAAACAAGGCTATAAATGTGACTCAAAATCATCGCATCAAACTCCCCTAAGCTTGAACATTGCTCGCCCTCGAGCAACTAACCCTTAGAATAGAATTGCCAGAGTCAACTAAAGAACAAAGCATCACAACAAACATCCCATATGACTCCCACCGGACATTCGCATACCGGCCCTTGCTAACCACAGAATGATAATTACCCTAAAGGCGACAATAATCATCCATAAAAGATATCAACCTCAAACTGATGAACACTATCACATAAGATAGTTAACATAATAAAATTTGCCGATCCAGACTTAGTGCATCTTGTGATCTCCTATACTACGTTGCTCGCCCTAACTACCATCTACATGGAAGTAGTTCTCCTGATATTCACTAGTGAGGAGAAATTCACGGTGGCCTACCAATCCGAGCAACGGGTGGATGGAATGGGTGGCTCATGGAAGAAGTGGAAGCATTATACGGTTTCAATATGCATAAAATAAAAATGCCCTAACTTATGCAAATGCACATGAAAAATGCCCTAATGCCTAAGATTGGGTGGAATGATGCATGCACTAACAATCCATCTCAAAATGAGATGGATATCTAATTAAGATACATCATGTACTCACTCATCTTAAAATGCAGGTGAGATGATGTTCCTTTCTCCTTCTTGTTCTACTTGCTTCTAAATAACTTTTTCTTTTTTTTCTTCAATTCCAGATGTTTTTCAGATTTTTTTCCCAACCCCTTATATCCATAATTGACAATGAATACTTTATTGGGCTTATATTTTTTTTAATAACTCGAAAATATGCACTATTTAGAAGGTATGGAACAATTTAATTCACCATTAAAGAAGAAATGAGGTACATGATATACTTTATGCATAAGAGTTATGAATGCAACTAAATGACATGCACCTAAGGATAATGTGCATGTATACCTATTCTAATTTTTTATTTTTCATGCAAAACATATGAAGGTGGTTGCAATGCAAGTCCTATCTACATGCCATGCAATCAAAAAGAGTTAAAACCGTACTTTACTTCCAAGCCTTGGTGGATTGTGAAAAGCAATGAGGTGGAAAGATCACAATACTAATTGACTAAACCTTTGAAAAATATTATGTGTCCCTCCTTACTGACCTGTGTAGTAGTTAAGAGGTTTTTCTCTCTTACTTCAAAATAAAGTTTCATTATCATTTGGTCAGTTTAGGCTCAAACAACCAATTCTGTCCACTTTCATGAATCATTAGGAATGTACCATTGTGGTTTTCTGTTTTAAAGTTGACAAAACCAATCATTTTCTAAGTTAAGTGATCAAAGTTGAACAACACTCAAGCTTGCGAACACTAAAAAATTTTTAGTTTTTCCCCTTAATTCCATGCACATGCAACTGAGATGACTCAAGATTAAAGACATCCACGATTACACTAGATAGAATGTGGATCCTAAAAACAAACTAAAATTGAAGGAAACAAATGACAAGAAACAAAACCAATAAAACTAAAATAGAGAAATAAAAGATAGAGGTGTTCCAACACCCCCCCTAAGCTTGAATTCGACTATGGCCTAATAGTCAAAAACAATCTTAAAGGTTGGAACAGAGATACCGCTTTTACTCTTCAGGTGGAGGCTGGTACTGCGGAGCCGTAGGGTCCTAAGAAGGGTACTCCCCCTAGAAGCTCGGATCAAACTGAGCCCTAGGTGGGGGTTGTGGATAGCCTCCAAAGTAATTTTGGCTCCAATAGTGGTCGTAAAAGGGCTCCTATTGCATCTCCATCCGTTGCAACCGATCATGAATTTGTTGTTGGTTGTCGAGGAGAAGACGCTCATTCTCAAACATTTCCCTTTGATTTTCCAATAACCGGTTTATAGTGTCTTGAATACCAGTGTACATCACCATGTGATGCTGCTACATCTGCTGTATGTCTTGCAGCATAGTATACATGCCCTGCATAGAATAGACATCCTCGCTTGGCTGCGAGGGCGGTGGTGGTGGCAGAGGCTGTGATGATGAAGATGCACCCGGATGCATCCGAGGATGCTTCCGTGGTGCCACTCGAGCCTGAAGAGGTGTGAAACCCTCCTCTTCCTCTTCAGCCTCATCATCATTGCCGTCGTCGTCGTTGCCTCCGTCTTCATCGGAGTCAGCGATGGCTATGATAGGCCATCGGAAGTGTTGCGGCCCTTTGATGTTGAAGACCGGATCGGGAAGCGAGCATTCTTGGTAAGCATGGTTGATGTGGTAGTGCGCATACGCCAAACCATCTCGAAGAAGGATGAGGTTGTAGCAGTGCAGATGTTGCAAGTTCACCTTGCTCCTGGTGGAGAGAGGAGTAAGCTTCTGGAAATTCAACCCCAGGTAGAAGGCCAGCTTGGTGATAAGCCCGCCAAAGTGAATTGGCGCTTTCCATGTACTCCTCTTCACCGCCAAAACCCACTGCAAAAAGAAGCCGCCCCAATTGCATTCTTGACGCTTCAGGAGCTTATACAAGAAGAATAAGTCTGTCTCCTGAAACTTGCTGAGGGCCGGTGCAGTATCCAGACGCAGTATCCAGACTGTAGAACTGAGCATCCGACGCAGTATCCAGACAAAAGGGTGCTCGAAATCAGCTACCGCAGCATTATGGTAGCTCACTGACTTGCCCGACGGCACCGTCACCAGCTCGGCGAAGATGGCATCATAGTCGGTGCAGTTGTCCGGTCGCCGGTAATCATGTTGCGAGTGATTCCAGTTGAAAATCTTGTTGAACTGTCGGAGTGTAATGGTGTAGTCATTGTTGTACAACTGAAAAGACACCCGGCCCTTGATCCACTCGCGGTCGGTGGCTATGACATCGTTGGGCACAACGCAGACGTCTAAGGATGCCGTGAACTCAGCCACCAACTCCTTGTAAGTAGGCCACTCGCCGAAGAATGGCTGGCCATCTGCATGAAACTCCAGCTGGTCAGGCCGTCTTCCCATGTGTCGGGCCTGTCCCTTCAGGACGTAGTCAAGGTTTGCTTCGAACCCGAGGTTGCGGATGGTTTCCCGTTCAACATAACAGGTCGGCTCAATCTTCCTCTTTAGAATCTCCTCGTATATCTTCTTCACCTCCACAGATGGATGAATCAGCCGCGAGCGTGCAACTGACGCGGTTGGAGTTGGCACGAACTCCGGGATGTCCATCGGGTTCGCGCGTGAAGACAACGCACCAGCTATGTGCACCATGATTGCGAGAGAAAGGGGAATAGAAAGGGAGCTCAGTGACGATCGGAGAAACAAATCTCCACTCGATGAAGAACGTTGCTCAGTGATGCTCTTCGTCAGGCTTGGATAGCTCTAGAACACGCTCGGCACAAGTGAAGGAGAGTTGCACTGGAGGTGTGATGTCATCTGACACAAATACTCCTCATATATAGCCGTGGACGAAACTACTGTCCGCCCGTCGATACCATCGACGTGAGTCGATGGTATCGACTCGGGTAGCACGATCCGTACCTCCGCGAGTATCGACGGTTGTCGATGGATGGATCTGTGGGGCCCAGATTGCTGACGTGTCGATACTATCGACGCGAGTCGATGGTATCGACCCATCCCCCGAATCGACTTCTTAGTTGCTACGATCGTCGTTGATCTTTCCTAGCAGATCGTTGACGTGGCGCGTCGATACTATTGACGCGAGTCGATAGTATCGACTCTCTGATTAGGGAAAACCCTCGCGAAGCCCGGCCGCCGCCTTCTTTGCATAAATGTGTCAATACCATCGACACGCCCGTCGATGGTATCGACTTTCCTGAAACTATTCGTTCTGAAAATCTCCAGAGATATCGATAGTATCGACACCCATGTCGATACCATCGACCTCTGCTTGCGATCTGCCTGTTGGTGGGTCGATACCATCGACGAGGCCGTCAATGGTATCAACACAATGCGATTTCTGCAGTCGCCAACCTGTACCATGGTCGATACCATCGACACAAGGGTCGATGGTATCGACTCTGCCTCAGCCCTACACATGCAGCAAACGATCATGGTATCTTTTTTACACTACAAACTAAGTTAAAACAAATCAAACTATGAATGTAAAGGAACTAAAACTAAAATACCAATGGTTGGGTTGCCTCCTAACAAGTGCCCTTATTTAACATCTTAGGCTAGACGACTTGAAGCACATTATGTATCCGAAAGTGAAATGAGTTTGACTTCATTCACCTTCCTCGTGTAATCTTCACCAAAATACAACTTCAACCTCTATTCATTCACCAAAAATGTAGTCTCGCCATCGCGCACCATGATCGCGCCATGTGGTTTGACCTCTTCTATCGTGAATGGCCCACTCCATCGGGATTTAAGCTTCTCAGGATGCAACTTCAACCTTGAATTGAATAAAAGCACACGATCTCCTTTCTTGAAGGTGCGCATTTGAATGTGGCGATCGTGGATAAACTTAGCGCACCCCTTGTATATCCGAGAGTTCTCATATGCAGTCATTCGCAGCTCATCCAATTCATTTAATTCAAGTAATTGCTTCTTCCCCGCTTCATCATAACTCAAGTTGAGATTTCTCAAAGCCCAGTGTGCTTTGTGCTCTAACTCCACCGGTAAGTGACAGGCCCGACCGTATGCCAACCTAAAAGGTGTGGTGCCTATAGGTGTCTTGTATGCCGTCCTATATGCCCACAATGCGTCTGGTAGTAAGGCACTCCAATTCTTCCTCGTGGAAGCCACCGTACGCTCCAAGATCTTCTTAATTTCGCGATTGGAGACCTCCACCTGTCCTTGAGTTTGCGGGTGATACAGGGTACCAATGTTATGTTTGACCCCGTATTTCCTCAATAGTGCCGAGAACTTTTGATTCTTAAAGTGTGTACCCCCATCACTAATGATCATTTGGGGCACTCCAAACCTGCAGAAGATGTTTTCCTTAACAAACCTGCACACTATAGTAGAATCGTTAATCCTTGTGGGTATTGCTTCTACCCACTTAGACACATAATCAACAACTAAACGGATATATAAATTCGAATTGGAGGACACAAAGGGTCCCATGAAATCTATACCCCTTATATCAAATACCTCAACCTCTTGGAAAACATTTAGGGGCATCTCTTGTCTCTTTGAAATGTTACCTGCTCTTTGGCAGGAATCACATTGCCTCACGAACTCATAGGCGTCTCAGAACAAGGTAGGCCAATATAGGCCACTTTCCAGTACTTTGGCAGTCGTACATGAGCTCGCATGGTGTCCGCCCGTAGGTAGAGTGTGGCAATGATGAAGAACACTCTCGTATTCCACCTCAGGTACACACCTGCGTAGGACACCATACCTACATTGCTTCAAAAGAATGGGGTCATCCCAAAAATAATACCATAGAGAATGGAATTTTTTTTTCTTCTCTTGATATGTCCAATCATCGGGGATGATCCTGCAAGCATGATAATTCATGATATATGAAAACCACGGATCTTTAGAATTGACTTTCAAAAGTTGTTCATCCAGAAATGTCTCGGTTATGGGTATGTATAAATCTTTTTCATCTACCTTCTCTAACCTAGACAAATGATCTGCTACAACATTTTCAATCCCCGCCTTGTCTTTGATTTCGATATCAAATTCTTGTAAGAGCAAGATCCACCTAATCAATCTAGGTTTTGCATCTTTTTTCTCCATCAAATATTTAATAGCAGCGTGGTCAGTCCAAACTACTACTTTCGATCCAACTAAATACTGCCAAATTTTTTTAAAAGTGAAAACAACAACAAGCAATTCTTTTTCAGTAGTCGTGTAATTTAGTTGGGCATCATTCAAAGTCTTAGAGGCATAAAAAATCACGGCGGGTTTATTCTCTACCCGCTGTCCCAACACATCTCCTACAGCGAAATCAGATGCATCACACATGAGTTCAAATGACTTAGTCCAATCCGGTGTTTGAACAACCGGTGCAGAAATCCATTTCTCCTTCAGCACGTTGAACGCGTGTAAACATTTGTCATTGAAATCAAAGATGACATCCTTCTCGAGAAGCTCAGATAGAGGTTTGGCAATTTTTGAAAAATATTTTATGAATCGACGATAAAATTCGGCGTGGCCTAAGAGGCTTCTTACCCCTTTTACCAAATTTGGTGGGGGTAACTTAGAAATTACTTAAATTTTTACTGGATCTACCTACAAACCTTTGTTGGACACCTTATGTCCCAACACTATTCCTTCACTCACCATCATATGACATTTCTCCCAGTTGAGGACCAAATGTTTGTCCACACATCTTTGAAACACCTTATCCAGATTATAGATGCATTCATCAAAAGAAGCACCATAAACTAAAAAATCATCCATAAAGACCTCTAGACAGCGTTCTACCATATCAGAAAAAATGGCGAGCATACAACGCTGAAAAGTCATTGGTGCATTGCATAATCCAAAGGGCATGCAACAATACGCGAAAGTTCCATAGGGACAAGTGAAAGTAGATTTCTCTTGGTCCTTAGATCAATCAAAATTTGATTGTACCCCGAATACCCGTCCAGAAAACAAAAGTGTGATCGGATGGCTAAGCGCTCTAGAATTTGATCAATAAATGGAAGAGGAAAGTGATCCTTTAGTGTAGAGGCATTAAGACGTCGGTAATCTATACAAACTCGCCACCCGGTTACCAAGCAGGTGGTGATAGGTTCATTTAAAATATTTTGAGTAACAGTTATTTCCCCCTTTTTAGGGACTACCTGTGTGGGACTCACCCATGTCGAGTCTGAAATCGCATAGATGATACCTACGGAGAGAAGCTTGATCACCTCTTTCTTCACAACCTCCATCATGCTCGCATTCAGTCGACGTTGCGGTTGAATCACCGGCTTGGCTCCCTCCTCGAGATGAATCTTATGCTGACACAAAGTAGGAGAAATCCCCTTGATATCTGCAACAGACCACCCAAATGCTCCCCGGTGGTTCTTCAGCACTATCAACAACTGATCCTCCTCTTCCGCACTCAGATATGCA
Source organism: Alisma plantago-aquatica (assembly GCA_963693085.1). Taxonomy (NCBI): domain Eukaryota; kingdom Viridiplantae; phylum Streptophyta; class Magnoliopsida; order Alismatales; family Alismataceae; genus Alisma; species Alisma plantago-aquatica. Next base: position 1,011,398,748 of record OY856411.1, read on the forward strand.
GAAATGATGATAGGTAACTTGTCTTCCTCAGCTAGAAAGGCGTACTTGAGGTGTGGTGGCAGTGGCTTTAACTCCAACTCCGACAGGCTAATTAAGGATGATTGAAGCGGTGGGGGAAGTTCACCTAAATCTTCATAATACCTAGCATAGAAGCATGGCAACATCTGAAGCATCTTGGCGCACTCCTTGAGTGATTTGCTTCTCATCCAATCATGAGTGATATTGACTAAACAAGCCTCCAGTGGTAATTCTGGATATGCATCAAAAAATGAATTTGTTATAGCATCATCCTCCATAGAGGGAGGAATGTCCTCATCCTCATCATTCAGGAACCCTACAGCCTTGCAAAGGGATACCACTTTGGTCTTCTCCATGATGTCTACAGCCAAAGTCCCCTTGTCCACCTTGGTCATTACATGAGCCATATCTAGAAATGGCTTCCCTAGACAAAGTGAGATATTGTTATCAAAATGTTTTACCATGTGGCATTTCTCCTTTGATTTAGGTGAAGTGACACTGGAAGGCATGACCATCTCAAATCGGTCATCGGCTATACCTAAGGTCAACTGACCTCTCCCCATTTCAAGTATCATGTCGGTTGTAGCTTGGAATGGTCGTCCGAGAAGTAGCTCATTGCCTTGTTCGTCTTGCATCTCCATGACGACAAAATCTGATGGAAATAAAAATCGATCCACTTTCACTAGCACGTCTTCACAAATCCCATATAGCTTTACCACTAAATTGTCCGCCAATTGGATAGTCATGTTGCTTGGCCGTGACTCTTTTAATCCCAGCTTTTTGAATGTAGAAAGGGGCATCAAATTAATGCTCGCCCCTGAGTCACATAGTGCTTCACTAAATTTGACTTTCCCGATGTAGCAAGAAATGTTGAAACAACCCGAATCTTGCCTCTTTGGTGGAAATGTGCCCATGATGAAGGCACACACCTGCTCCTTAAGCACAACAACCTCTGTATCTGGAATCTTTCTCTTCTTGGTGATGATGTCTTTTAGAAATTTTCCGTAAGAAGGGATTTGCTCAATAGCTTCCAATAGAGGGATGTTGACTGAAACCTTTCTGAAACTGTCTAAGAACTTTTTGAATTGGGCATCTACCTTCCTCGCCTTAGCACTGTTCGGATAAGGGACCGGGATAGCCTGTGCCCTTTGATGCGGTGGCACATAGGGTGTCCTTTTTTTAGGCTCCTCCTCCTCTGCAATAGGATCTTCAGTAGCATTTGCGGCTGTGTCATCAACTGGTTCTGTAACCAGTACGGGCAGCTCCTCAATGGCCTCACCTTCAATTTCTGCTTGGGGTTTGCTTGTTTCATCGGCCCTGGGATTTAACAATTTCTTGCCACTTCTTATCAAGATGGCCTTCGCTTGCTGGTTTCCTCCTGGAACATTAGTATTTCCCAGGAAACCTGGATGTGCCAGCTTCTTCAAACTGGCTATCTCTGTAGCCATCTGTGCCATAGATGTCTCTATTGTCCTCATTTGAGCCCCATGGCTCTACAGTGTCTGCCCAAATTGGTTCATAAACTCCCCTTGTTGCTTTAGTTGTTGGCCGAAAGTAGTCATGAGTTCTTGATTTTGCTTTATCACTTGATTGAGCAACTCTATGCTCTTATCCTCTGCTACTGGCTGGGGTTTGGCATCTGGATCCTGCAAGAAGTTATTTGGATCCTTCCAGGAGAACTTCTTGTCTTTCCTCCATGAATAGTCGTTATTCATGTAGCCTTGTTGTTGCCTCATGAATTTGACTTGAGCCTCATCCTCGGACTCAGTATCCTCCTTTGCAAGTAGTTTCTTTGTGAGAAGATCCATCTTCTCATTCAACTCCTTGATTGCTTTAGATTCACCTGCCACTCGAACCTACTCCACGATGCCTCTTTCACCCCACGATTGTTTCTTAGCCATGTTCTTTAGGATTTCCCAACATCTTGTGTCTGTGTTATTCAAGAAAAATCCAGAGCCGGCTGAATCAAGGTTGCTTCTATCATGCTTAGAGAGAGAAAAATAGAAGATCTTGACTTGTGTCTCCTTATCAAGCCCGTGATGCGGGCATCGCCTGAGCATGATCTGAAACCTTTCCCAGGTCTCAGAATAGGTCTCTCCTACTTGTTGGGTGAAGTTGTGGATCTTTCTGATCATGTCATTGGTCTTCTCGAGCGGAACGAACCTCTCGAAGAAAACCTCCACCATGTGGTCCCAAGACTCCACATATTCATCGTCCAAGTTGTGTAGCCATTCACGTGCATTTCCCACTAGAGAAATCGAGAAGAGCTTCAAGTAGAGCACATCTTGTGGAAATTTGTCGATTTTTATCATATCACAATTCTCCACAAATTGACTTATGTGCGCGACGGGGTCTTCATTTTTGAGCCCATGGAAAGCATTCGACTTCACCAAGTTGATTAAAGTCAGATCAATCTTGTATGTCAGAATATTCACCGCTTGCTTCTTGATCGACCCCTTGGAAGCAGATGAGGAAGAAGCCTTGATCTTCTCCCATATTGTCTGTGGCTCGTCCATCTCTTCTTGTTCAAGTTCTGAATTGGTTTCTTCTAAATGGTCTTGATTGTGGCTTTCCTCGTCGTCAGGTCCCGTCAGTGGAACCTCTGGTACGTACCTTGTGTAGTCTGTACTACGCGTCTGCACCATGCACAGTACCTGTAAATAGAAAAATTATATTTAGTACAATGCTTGACGATTGCAAATATTTAGAAAATGGATTATGAATTTTTTTTCTGAAATAAAAAAAATAAAAATGTGGCCTAGAGTGGCCGCTTGTAGCACTCGTAGTGCCAACAATTTGTCGTATCCCCAGCAACGGCGCTAAAAACTTGACGCAATTTTATCGTGCGCAGAAACGCAAGTGAATGCGTCGAAGTAATACAGGCCTTTGTGAGGCCCGAGTCGAACACAGGGATACGTGAAATCGTCGGAGACTCCTACTAACTACTCACGATCAGCTAAGCCGATTAAATAGTTGAGAGTTGTTGTCTAAATTAAAAGAAAAATAAAAATAAAGCAAAGCAAACAATCGATTAAATGTTGGTTTAATCAATTCAAAAGGAGATCTTTAGGATTGCGGTTTCACCGCGGGTTTTCATTGTATTAAAGACTATATAGTTACTCAATTTTATCTCTCTATCCGGGTAGTGGCCTGAAATCAGAATTGCCCACTATCGTGGTACAATTCACTACCTATGTCTAGGTCGGTTCCACCGTCGTAGTAACCTATACCCTAAACTAGGTGCATTAAAAATGACCTCTTGGTATCCACCATTAATCTTACACCACCTTGTTCATGGGATTTGTCAATTAATGTAAATTTCGTCTCTTTTCAACTGTTAATTCTTCTTTAAAAGCAATTAGGGGTATTAGATTATTATTATGGTGATCAAGCATAACAATATGTTTGAGAAAACAAAATTATACCACGGATTTAAGAGATAAGATATGAATTACTATGATAGAATTGTCATACAATGAATTCCTGGGCTTCTCCCAGTCCTGAAGACAAATGGGATTAGCCCCGCATGTTCATCTCAGAATACAACGTGGAGAAGAAAAAGGGAAACATGAAGAAAAACGTGATTGAGTGGTTAAACCCAAGAACAGAGAAGATCCAAGCGATCCTTGGCGTGAAATACGCGTTCTCCCGCCTTTCGGTGGTGGAAATCATCTTCTTCAGTGTCCGGATTGGCTGGGGCATGCTCTCATGCTCCGTTCTTATCTCCTTGCTCTCTGGGATGTGTGCAGCAGCTAATGACGTCATCCTTCCCTCTTGGGCGTCGTCATTAGGTATAATCCTGCAATTAGGTCGTCCATTAACCACAACCGTCCGATTTAGATCATTACAAATCCAACAAGTATCTGACGGTGTCGATACCATCGACGCAAGTCGATGGTATCGACCCTGCGTGATAGCGGCCAGTTAGCTTTTCTTTCCTTCCTCGCGACTGATGTCATCTCGATACCATCGACGTGGGTCGATGGTATCGACACTCTAAGGCGTCGGTTGTTGTCCTTTTCCGTCACTGTAGCCTCCTGGGTCGATGGTATCGACTTTGTGTCGATAGTATCGACCTCAATTTCATCTGCAACCTAATGGTATCTCGATACCATCGACATCCCTGTCGATAGTATCGACTTTCTTCTGGTCCTTGCGGCTGTGCGCCTGTGGTCGTGTCGATAGTATCGACCACCGTCGATGGTATCGACTGTAGCAGATACTTGTTTTTCTTGAAATTAACACACGAAACCACATAAGTCCACACAAAATGTATATTTTTGATAATTAATACTCAAAATGCTGAAATAAAGGGAATTTGACATAAAGAAGTAGCATAGACCAAAATGAATGAATTATGCAACATTAACCATGAAAATGACTAATAAATGCATAAAACACATATCAAACAAGTCTATAAATGCGACTCAAAATCATCGCATCAATACTCCTATCAAGATTACAAGAAGTCATAAAAATGTTATTCCCTCCTCTCTCAAGATAAGGATAGATCTAGGATATAAGGTAGCCTCCCTCTTGAGATAGAAACCTTACAACTACAAAGAAAACCATATGACCATAAGCCTTAGCAATATAACATTTTCATGTATTAATACTACTCTATAACACCAGATAAAGAAGATACTACTCCTTTGAGGTACAAATGATCAAACATCACAATATGGTAGCTAAGCATACAAGTGAAGCATTAATAACAAGCATATGGAGATAATCTTGATAAGAGCATATATATATATATATATATATATATATATATATATATATATATATTCAAAGGGAAGCAAGAATATACTTATTGGGAGAGCCTTAGTGGATACTCCCAACCCGAGTTAAGTGTTTAGCCACACATGCTAATGGGAAGCATAACATCGTTACAAAATGATAGATACATCATAACCATGAAGAGGAAAGGGGTACAATGTAAGGGAGATGACAGATCTAGAAGAGACAGAGAAGATGGTGATACACAAAAGTACTCCTTTGATTCTAGATCTAGAATGGACGGTGAGGAATCTCTCCTTCTTTTAAGGAAGAAAGACCTTCAATCTTCTCTCTCGTCATCTTCTGCCTTTGTAGATCCAAGTATGATTGGATGGATGAGAGTGGGTATGCAATTTGGTAGCACTTCGTGATCCTTCATGATTTGATGATGTGATAAGTCAAGGTGGGTGGCCTATTTATAGATGTTTTCCACTAACTTAACCACCCATACTGTGGTCGAGGCTTGGTATCGACCAAGGCTTGATTGTGATCGATTGAGGTCTCTCCTTGGTCGAAGTCACCACAACAGTTGGTCAAGTCAGTACCTCGGTCGAGGAATTGGGCCACCTCGGTCGTGGTGCTTGTAACATACTGAAAACTCTTTGTACCTCTTTGTACTCTTTTCTATAAGCTTTAATCTCCATTTTTCGTTCCTTTTGTCCTTGGTATTGATTTAAGAGAAATTTAGATAGTTATTGGTTAAATATTTCCCATATAATCTTATTTCAAGGTTTCATGTACAAATGACTCAGTTAGATTTAGGCAAGGGGTTTAATATGCAATTTCACCTTAAGAAAAAAAAAAGAGATAAATGTAATAAGTAAAGGAAATATGAGAAAAGAAGATAATTACGAAATTTTGTAACAAATGATAATTTGATAGTCTTATTCGTTTCCTTGAGTAAAGAGTAACTTAAGGGTCAAGTATTATTTAAAATAAAAATATTAATAACATTATCAACGGAATATAGGAAATAAGCCAATAAAACGAAATAAAATACTTAATGCTCTCAAATCAGGGAAATAACTTCAAATTCGTATCCTAGACATAAAAATAAGACTCTGTGCAAATTTGCAATTAATTTGGATGATATATGAATAAATAGTAAAATAGGAGAGAGAAAGAGTGTAGAACGTTCTAATTAATTTAATAAATAAAGAGATAATGTTAACATGTGTAGATAATTGCAAAATCATGTTCCCAACTATTAAGAAGACTTAAGGGTGAAGTTACATTAATTTTAGATAATGTTATCACTCCTTTTGAGGAGGAAAGAGAAAATGACATATTAATTAATTCACCTAATAAACTTTCTCAAAATGAAAAACTAACTCCATATTCGGATTCTACGCGTTGAAATAAGTCAGAATATAAATTTTCATAATTTTTGGGCAACGTTTGAGCCTCCAAAATAAGGAAGAGAAAAACATTTAAAATATAATGGTTTTAATCGACTTTTGCTCAGGGATATTTCCCTCACCTAATGCACGATCGAACGGCCCAGATTTCTCGATGGACCCGCGTCCATCGATCCGACGACGCGTGGTCGTCTTCAAGCTCGAGTCGGATAAGGCAACAGGCTTTGGATTTTCGTTTTCTTAAAATCACGATAACTTGAGATTTACTCAACGATTTTCAATGATTTTTGTTGCGTTGGTTTCCTTGCAAGATTTCGCACAAGTTTATCCCAACTTTTGCGAGCTTTAATGCGTATTTGAGAAACGCCCAAAGTAGCCGCCGGCCACTTTCCTTTGCTCCTACCCACATCCTAGTTTAGGGTTCTTTGCCTATAAATAACTACACCCTCGCAACCGCAATCACCTTAGAAACCTGTTCGTGCCTCTAATTTGGGATTTCGTCGAAGTTTGCACCTCCAACGAGCCGCCGGTTGCTCCTGTCTTGCGGCGCCTAGTGCTCTCTGCTTGCTCCATCTTCGTCCAAATTAAAGGTACCTTCGAGTTCGTCTTGTCCTACTCTTTCTTTCGACTATCTAAACGCAAGTTTTCGTCGAGAATTGCAGATTTGCCCAAATCGGCCGAGCAAGCCTGCTCGCGCGCGCCGGGGTCGACCGAGGAAGAAGAAGATGCGCAAATGACCTTTTTGCCCCTCCGTGTTCTTCTTCTTTTGATTTCTCGCTTAGGGCACGCTGGTCTTTTCTCTGTTTTAAGCGCCGGGTCGCCGACCGGTGGCACGCGGTCCTGAGACGCGGGTCGCCGCTCTCAGCCGTCCGCGACCGCCGGCTGTGGTTGGCTTTGCCTACGTGGCAAGCTACCATTGGTCAGAATCAAATAATTTTTATAAATTAATCCGTTGGTCAGAATTTAAAAATAAATAGTGTTTTGAAATCAGGAAAACGAGATCTATCTAATAAAAATATTTTTGAGATTTGATTTCGAGGTTTGCGAAAAAGTGTTTTTAAAATCAAATTAATTAACTTGAAAATCTCTAAAAATTTACCGTAATATTTATATTTCCAAAATATACAATATTATATGTTATTTTGATCAGGAAAACCTAACTAAGTCAATTATGAGGTGTTTGAGGTCTGAATCGAAGGTTTGTACAAAAAGTTAGTAAATTAGGGTTTTAAATCTTATAAGTAAATATATGCAATTCTAATAAATGAATTAAATGATATATTAGGAAGTTTGGATCTTTAGTTCGTGAGAAGATAAGGGAAGCTAGGACATCTGTGGCAAAGGTATGTGTATGAGTTTAGTAGGGATTTTACTTGTTATGAGTCATGTTGTACATCTACCTATCAGTTGGGAATACTTAATCCAATACCTAGATTTTTCTTATGAGGTTTAATTGATCCAAACCATTGAATATCTTTGAAACCTAAATTGTCTTATTTGCCTCAATATCAGTTATAGTACTCTCTTGTTTGGGTATTTATGCCCCATTGCCAAGTTGAATATATTTTGCTTATTCTTGCCATAAATCTCTTAGCATGAAATTAAATGTTCTATTTAAATTTTAAGTAGTGGTACTTTTGTACAACCACCCATAGAGGGCATGTATAAAATCGCCCTAGGGGAATGTTTATTATTCTCCCCATTAAAAATTTGTAGGTGACTTGGAAATGTTTATAATTCTTCCCTCACCTAAGGTTAGAGGTTCGGTAGGTGCCTCAACCCTACTTAGTTAGATAGACATATTAATAAGCATGCTAAAATCCTTTATTATCATTGTTAATGGCAAGTTCTTTAATGAAAACCTCATACTCTTTGATATCCTTTTACACCAAATACTTGACTAGTTTCCTTGTTACAACTTTTCTTTGCCTTGGATAGATTAGTAGAGTAACACATACTTTTTCTTTGTTTTTCCCTCTTGCTGGGTGCCTTCCCAACCACCCAGGTGTTGGAGCTTTTCAAGGAGAAGGAAGGACTTAAAGAAAGATTCCTTGCTGTGTTCGTTTGTTTGTGAAGAAGGATGGCTAGGTTGCTATAGCTTGATCCTCTATGCTATCTTATCTTTTCTTTTAGAAAGCAATGATGTAATAAAGCCAATAGAAGGCTTGTTATCTCTTTTCTTTCCGCTGCTATTGACATTTTATTATGTATCTGGAATCATGCTTATTTAATTGGATTATTATGCAATCATCCTCAAAAGTCTCAATTTTGGTTAAAAACTTGTGGATGTTGTATTTCCTTTAAATTTTAGTAAGGAGGTGATCTCGCCTCTTTACAGTGCTACCTCAGGCACGACACTCCATCACCTTGGTCGTGACGCTATCTCGGTCGAGGTCGATCGAGGTTGAGGTGGATGGGTTGTGGGCGGCGATCAAAAGGGGTGTGCTGCACCGCGGTCGCGGCGTCATCAGTGTGATTGATGGCATCGGTCTCGGTGTGAGGGTCCTCTTTGGTCGATGAGCCGCGGTCGAGGTGCTGACCGCGGCTGTGGCTTGATGTGATCCTGCAAGGATGGGTAAAGTGTGCAATTAAGATTCTCATCATAAAAGTGTTAAAATAAGTGGAAAAGTCTATAAAAGATATGTTTGGAGAGGTATAAAATAAGTGAAAAAAGTGTACAAAATTAGATGTTATTAGTAGGAATCTATTTTTTTGTTTCAACAAAAAAATCCTATGAATAATATGAGAAATGTATGTTTCTCTCCCCTATCATACTGTACGAATAGTTTTAAGTATGCTTTGGTTCTCTCCTATCTCTTTCCTACTATTCTCATACTTTAAAAGAACATTTGTATAGTAAGAAAAAAGAGGAAGAAACTATAAAAATAAAGAGAAAGGAAAAGTGAGAAGTACATATTAATATTGTACATAAAAACATTTATCTAGTATGAATAAAGAAGTGGGATGTATAAAAGAACAGAGGGTAGGAAAAAGAAAAAGAGTGGAGAGAAATAAAAATAGTACTTTCTTAGAAGTGATAATTCATGCAATAAGAGAGGAGAAGTACACATCTCTCATATTATATTTTGTCTCAATGTATATCAATATTAGTCTTGTTGAAAAATATTTTTTATTAAGAATTTGATCCTTTTTAAATTTTATATAAAGGAATAAAATTTCTAAGAAAATTAATTTTCTTTCTTCAAAATTAATATATTGTATTCTCTTTCTTAAATAAAATAATGGAGATAATAAGAGGACTTTTCTGAGTTTTTTACCAAAATAATGACCAGTCTCAGTAATATAGAAGATATGTCTATTTTGTACAGAAAGAATGAATCTTAATGAATCGGTGGATATCTTCAGGGATGGAAGGAGATGTGTGTAGTCTAACTCCAAATTTAATTAATTTTTGTAATAGATCATCTAGGGTCAACTATTGTATGGTAGTCATACTCTTGATGTGTAACCTATTGAAACTTTATTAATTGGGATGGCATTGGTGCCGACCATCCTGTCGGTGGGGGCTCTCGCAAAAAACCAAATAGTTGTGCATATTTGATGATGTTAGTCGTGCATTCCACTATTTCCATAAATTCTATAGCAGTCACGACCTTGACAGCCATAGAAAGCTATTTTTACTCTCAGGCCGCCCCGATTTGGGAAGTTGTTGGGTTGGACATACCTAAGGTAGATGTGATTAGTCTGTTCCATTTCTCAAAGGATAACTAAAGTGGAAAGCTCAAGTTACCTCCTAGTGAAGAACCCTAAACCCTTCAAAAGTCATAAATGTTCCCTTCCCCTCTCCTCCACACACACACACACCACCCACTTCTCTTTATCATCATCTCAACTGAGAAAAGGAGTATCTCAATTATCACCATAGTAGTTGCTACTTCTCTTAAGGCACCCTTCTTTTCATTGTCACTGTTGTAATTACAGTGAAAGAGAAAAAATTGCACTATGAGGTATATTTTTCTAAGCATGCACCCTACATAATCATGAGTGTTGAAAAACATTATGGCATCATTTAACTTGTGATAGGTGAAATGTGTGGTTAACTATAGAAATTGTATTAGTTTGAATGCAGGGACTGTTGGTAAGGTATGCCCAGAGAGATAATCATGTAATGATTGACATGGCATAAAGTATTTGATTAATACTCACAAAAGTAAGCTTCCAAATCATTCTATTTCACACTTAGTTATGAGATAATGAGGAAACATTATGAATGTCTAGAGAATCATATTACTCAATGACGTATGTATTCAAGTTACTATCCTTGTGGATGAGATCATATGGATATTAGGAGTACATATACACATTCTCATGATGTCCCCGATCATTTATTATTATGGAAGGTTGATAGACAACAATAACACATAAGATCAAAGTGTGATTTGGTTGATGACTAAATCTCATTAGTCATGATATGGAAATATCAAACCAAACACACATATACTTATTAGAGAATAGTGTATCAGACAGACCCACCTTGAGAGTGACAGATGGAGACCATCATTACAAGGTAAGTCACAGTCATCTATCATAGTGAAGCTGGTGATTGTGATTCTTAGACTCAAAATGACTACACTCATCACATGTCGTTGGGTACGCTTCAGCATCATCAAATACAGTCCTGAAACATGGGTTGTTATAAAGGTGATAATTGGGTGACTTTGAAACATGGGGATAGAATGTGAGTGATAGATATGGGATTTGTCCCTCCTACGGGAGTATGATATCCTAGTCACTTGAGAAGAGAGACTAAGAAATGCATGCGCATGCACATGTGAATCAATATATGATAGTGAAATCACACTATCTCAGACAATATGCTCTTGGTTCAAGGATCCTGGATTGCACATTGACAGGATGATGAGTCCATGCCTCAAGTTCATTCTAGATATTAGAGACAAAGGAATTATACAATCACTATAACACCTTACACAGATTGTAGGTTGAAGTTATTCTCCAATTTTCCATCCACTTGGGTAGTAATGATGTGTGACTAGGAATAACTCCTTGCTTGTGATGTCATAAGCTAGTTATAGACATTCACTTCCAATGTGACATGGGACCTACAGGGACACACACATAGGAACTCATCTAGAAGAGGATTTTGATCATGAATAACAATTCGATTGACTACTAAAGTGTTTATGTATTTAATTCACACAACAGATTGACTTATTGGCCGATTGGTCTACCAAATGACCATCTCACTGAGGGAGATGACCGTTTGGGCAGCCATATGAGCATCTCAATTGGTTGAGATGACCGTTTGGGTTGTCAGGGTGATCAGAGTTCAAATTATCTTAGTTCTGCCTTTGAACTGACCAACTCATCTCGACTCACTAGGCGCATGTATGGGTGAGTGAGATGGGAGTCTCACCTGGGTGAGACGGATAGGTTGGGCTGAAAGAAAGTTTGAGGTGTTTCCTAAATAGTTTTGATTGCACATACTTGGAGTGCAGGTAAATTCATATGTGATATTCATTGGAAATCAAAATTGCCAAATTCGTGTGTGGCTGGGAAACTACCAAATGGCCATTTTTCTATGTGAGATGACCATATCGCACACCAGACGACCGTTTGACATCTTGTAGGTTGCAAAAGTTTAAGTTTTTCTGGTCCCTTCCACTCCCACACAATCTCATATAGGATGGGAACCCTAATCGTAACCTTTCCTATGAAGGAGGGGTACTTGGGGCTTCCCAAGACACAACACATACAACTGAGAATCAGTTTCTTTGACAATTGTTGTTCTTTCTATTTGTGGTAACCGAGAGTGTCTAGGTAAGTCGTACCTGATAGGGAGGGATAGTCAATGGGAGAGAACAATTGAGAAGTTGTCATTGTAGGAGAGCAAGTTGGTAACTAGTACGCCAATGGGAGGGACAACTCCTTCCTATCTGTTCTTGGTGAATGACATGAGTTCTAGTTGATCTGTGTAGACCAATCTAGAGATAAGAGTCCTTTAGCTACTTCTTAGAGAGAAAAATCAACATGTAGTCCTTGGCGAGACCACCAGAGTCGTTGCAGAGGTTGTGCAAATAGCTGTTTGTGGTGAAGATCAATAGTTGTACAACCACTGACTAAGAGCAACTTGTTAGTAGTTCCAAAGAAGTGAGTTTTGTCACTGGACTTGCTCCAAGACCAGGCATAACTTGTTAAAACCATCCTTTATATTTCATAGTAGTTGTAGCAATCTTGCTATTATGGGAATACATATAGATAATTTTGTTGTTTCTGCTTCTATACTTTGTGCCTGTATTTCCCAATAATGTTATTATAGCCATGCCAATTTATTATGATTCAGAATAATCAATATGATTAGATTTTTGGTTTTATCATTTATATATTACATACGATGTGTAATGTCCCAAGACTTGAGGCCTCAAATAAAATGATCTTATAAGGAATGATTAGACTACCCATATCACCAAGGTGCACCTCCTTTTTCAGGATCCCATCACTAAAGAGCTCCATAGTTAAGCGCGATCAGCTTGGAGTAGTACTAGGATGGGTGACCAGTCAGGAAGTTGACCCCAGCTTGTGAATTAGTGAGGACAAAGAGCACAGTTAAGTCTAGTGGTGGTATGTGGGGACAATCCCCATTCCTAAAACTCTACTAGTGCCTTGGGCAGTGGGCTCATGCATTACAAATGGTATCAGATCATTAACCCCTCCAATAGATGGGGCCCACATGGGCATGTGGTATGCCAGTCTTGAGTTGTGTGGTCCAGGCAAGTTAGAAAGGGCTATCCATGGTGATGTAGCCACCCTTTTACTAGTATTCCATGATCGGAAGCTAGGTGTCCATGAGCCATTCTAGGTCTGCACTGAAATGGGACAATGTTATGAGACTATAGAGTTGAGTCTTGATGAGTATGTTAAGATTCTAAGTGGGAGAGATTGTAACATCCCAGACTTTGAGGTTTCAGATAAAATGATCTTATAAGGAATAATTAGACCAAGGTGCACCTCCTTTTTCGGGGGCCCATCACTAAAGAACTCAATAGTTAAGCATGCTCAGCTTGGAGTAGTACTATGATGGGTGACCAGTCAGGAAGTTGACTCTGGCATGCACATGAGTGAGGGTATATGAGAGTAGTTTAAATATTCACACCATGCAACACCTGGGCCTACTTCCCAATGCACTAGTAGAGTTTTAGGAATGATGACTATAACCACAAACCACCACTAGCCTTAACAACACACTTTATCCTCACCTATGCACAAGGTGGGGGCCAACTGATTACCCATCCTAATACTATTCCAAATTGAGCACACTTAACTATGGAGTTCTTTAGTGATGGGCTCCTAAAAAAGGAGGTTCACCTTGGTGATGGGGGTAGTCTAATCATTACTTATAAGATTATTTTATCTGAGGCCTCAAGTCCTAGGATGTTACAATCTCCCCCACTTAGACTCTTGACGTCCTCATCAAGACTCTACTATATGGCCTCATCATATCACCCCATTTTAGTGTAGACCCAGAATGGCTCATGGACACCTAACTCCCAATCACAGAATACCAACACAAGGGTGGCTACATCACCATGGATAACTCTTTACAACTTGCCTAGACCGCACGACTCAAGACGACTGCTTGGTAGGCCCAACTAACTGTCTAGAAGGAGCCCAAAAGGTCGATTGGACAGGAGGCCAGACGATCATCCCAATGGGTCCAACCAACCATTTGGAAGGAGTCCAAACATCAATTGGATAGTAGGACCAACCAACCGGCCAAGAAGCAAGATGACCCATTCAAGGGTTGAACTGATCTACCTAGACTGGCAAGCACATGTCTACACTAACAGCAGGTTCATACATATGATGTGATGATTGACCTAAGTGGTAGTAATTCCTTGTGGCTCCAAGGAATTACAAGTAGACATGGCCATAACCATCACTTTTGTTTCATATTGTATGTTTACGTTGTAGGATATAGCACATATATGATACATACTATATATGTAGTAATTGGACACTATATGTATATATATAAATCCCTCAATCAAACATATTAAGTCTTAATACTTTACAATAGCAATACACATGAAAATCTTAATTGACAAAGTGTAGATTTGTGCAAAGAATAGTGCACAATGTATCTCGTGGAAGTGTGATGGTAGATATGTCGATTTGCACAAAGCATGGTGTGTATCTATCATATTGGCTATTGGGTTGCTTAACTGGTGACTTGGAGAGACCAAGCCCAAAGTCATAAAGATGATCATGGTAGCGTATTGTGCATATCATCTATCCAAGAGTTGCATGTGATGCAGTTTGCATGATGGCCTACCTAAATAATCAAGTTGTGAGCGATCAGTAAAAGCTAACTCATGCTTTGACAAAATATGGATCTTGGCTCATTAGAAAATTGTTCACTGCAATTTTCAGAATCGATACCTGAGGGTTGTCAATTTGAACACTATACTGAGAATGATAATGAATTAAAAACATGATTATTATCACACAAATTTTAAAACAAATAAAATCTAATAAAAAAATGAGTTTTTGACAAAATTGTAAATTCTTTTGTAGAATCAAATGGTAACAAATAACAATCACTTTTTTCTGCAATCTATCCTTGAGAAGGAAAAACTTATTGGGAACAACTTCCACTACTAGTTCAAGATGCTGAGAATTGTTCTCACATAAGAGCGCAAGCGCTATGTCCTCGAGATGCCAGAACTAGATAAACCACCTCAAAATGCACCAAAGGATGACAAGGATGCTTACAAGAAGCATACTGAAGATGCTATGGATATTAAGTGTTTGATGCTATGCTCCATGAACTATGAGTTGTAGAGGCAGCATGAGAACATGGATGTGATTGAGATGGTCACACATCTCAAGAACATGCTCCACGATCAGGCAAGACAAGAGAGATATGATGTCTCCAAGGTGCTATTCAAACATAACATGGAATAAGGTGACCCAATAGGTCCTCATATGGTCAATCTCATTGGGCATGTAGAGAATATTGCTAGATTGGGATTCCCCATGGGCCAATACTTGGCCACTGACATGATTCTATAGTCCATGCCAATGTCATATAGTCAGTTTGTCATGAACTACAACATGAACGACTTTGATAAGTCATTGACAAAGTTGTTGGGCATGTTGATAACAACTAAGGGACAAATGAAGAAATACAAGACCAAGTCAGTAATGATGATCAACAAGCCAAAGGGGAAGTCTAAAGGAAAAGGCAAAGCTAAGAAAAGTTCTAAAGATAGCCAGAAGCCTAAGTCTTCAGATCTCAAGGCAAGAGGAGGTGTAAAGAAGGTGAGAGGCAATTGTCACCATTGCCACCAACCTGGACATTAGAGAAGAAATTTCCCAATCTAGTTAGAGAAACTAAAGAAGAAGAAGGAAGGTAGTGAGGCCTCTACTTCAGGTATAAACATTATAAGATAAATTTGATTACTTCTTCATTTTGGTATGTGATACCAAATAGAGATCTGATTTAGTGATGTGCATGATCTGACAAGAAGGAAAGGCCTTCATAGAAGGACACAAAGATGTACAAGGAGGAGCAAGAGTTGTAGAAGCTTTGGTCTACTTTTAAATTTATCTTAGCCCATTAAACATGTAATAGAATTATTAGAACAACTCTTTCATTATTCCATAAGAAACACTTTACTTTAGAGCAACTTATACGACAAGGATGATATATCAATAAAGTATAAGATTTTGTTTCTATTTCAAAAGATATGATCTTCAATGGAAATGCCCAAATATCCAATGATCTTTACTTTAAAACAATCATGGATAATGTATGTTCATAATGTTAATACCAAAGGACTGTAATTAATCACTCAAGAATTATCATTAGCATTAGTCACTTTAAATGTATAAGAAGTGCATATCTAGAATACATATTGATGTAATCTAGACTCCCTTGGTTAATGAACCTAAGGAAATATGCAAATCTTTATTTAAAATAAGGTGACATAACATCCTTCACTAGATGTAGTAAGAGGATAAGTTTTCCACTACACCTCATACAAATGATGCATGGAGATCTTATGGAATGATTTCTATAGATAATTGCTTATACATCATTTCATTTGTTGGTAATATGACGATATGTACTCAGTAAAATAGAATCTCTTGAAGTGTTCAAGGAGATAACTAATGAAGTATAACTTTGATAAAAGTATTAAGAGACTTTGATCAGATCAAATGTTGAAGTATTTTGTATCAAGATCTTCAGAAAATTTGGGACCGACTGGTGGAGGGCGGTTAGAAAAAGTAATTCATAGGTACTTGTCTTCTTGTTGACTTTTTTCAAACAAATCCAAGAGTAGTGTTGCTCGAGGATGAGCAATATTCAAGCTTAGGGGTGTGATATGTGCACAAACTGTCACTATTTTGAATGTCTAATTTAGTTGATATCATTTCTAATTGCTCTTAATTGTATATCTTTTAATAGATATTTCACCAAATTAGTGTAAATCCTGTGCGCATCAATTCTTATATTTTTTCATGTATTTTACATATTTCAATTATTATAATAATTATTTGATTTAATTCATTACTTATTTTATTGTAGATAATTATTATTTACTACAACAAAGTTGATATTACCGACATGCAAATTGATTTTACTGACATGGTATCAAAGTTAAAAAAAATATTACTATTCCAGATCGAAAAGGACAAGGATTTCTACTGTAACTAAATCGGTAGTACCAACTTCCAACTTGGTAGTACCGACACATGCATTGACGACCATGATTAAATGCATTAAATGCAACTGTTATTGTTATGAAAAATAATATTTAGGTTTTTTCTTGACCTAAACATATATAACGGCTGGAAAGGGCACCATTAGAAGGAGATCGTCAAGATCTATCACATGGGGATAATACAAATGGCAAATGGAGGGAGAAAAGTGTAGCAACCCTACCTGACGGACCTCAAGGGAATTTTGGCAGCAGAAACGCTGGAAAATTTTCTTTATCTTCTTTAGATCCATTCTTTAGCCCTGTCTCCAATTTACTGTATCTCAAAATTCATGTTTTACATCTTTTTGATTTACTGTGATACCATGTCATCTATTTTCGGCTAAAAACATATTTCTTCGGATCTGGGAGTAGCATAGATATGCATTGTACCAAACTTTTATGCATTAATATCATTGTTACTCTGCTTATCAAGATATAAATCTATGAAGTTGCTTTGTTCTATTTATGCCTGATCAACATAGATATATTATTAGACTCTTAATCATTTTGGGAGAGAGGTTAAGGGTTGGAAAAGCATAAATTTACTCGTATAATGCACCCCTTGGGGAAGGGGGAGAATAAATGGGAGGAGAAACCCAAAGATTAATCATAAAACACCTAACTAATTAACCAATTACTATGGAAATGTGATTGAAATTAGAATAGGTAGTGAACTATGTTGTGGGAGTGGGTAGTTCTGACTACATGCTCTTTATCCAGTAATAGGGGTGGTAGATGTTAGTGTGTAGAGGTTAATTTTTGTGTTGTCCGTGGTGAAACCATCATCCTAAGGAATCCATTCCACTCTAATTCACCCATTCTTGATCACAACAACCTTAGTTAGATTTACTTTTTGTTCTTAGATAATTAAACAACCATTCAACTCTTTTTCTAGGTCTAGCTGATTTGGTTTCAGTAAGTTGTAGTTTCTAGTGTACGATTCCCTATGTTCGACAACTCAGGCCTCTTTTGGCCTATATTACACGACATATGCTCTTGCATTTTACACACACATTTTGCACGTGTCAGGTATGTAATCCTCCTTGATCTGTAACTGGTGATAACCATACCTCAGATCTATCTTTGAAAATACTACAACCCCTCTCAACTGATCAAACAAATCATCTATCTCCCACAATAGATACTTGTTCATGATTATTACCTTGTTCACCTGTTGGTAATTAATACACAACCTAATGGATCCATCTTCTTCTTCACGAACAAAACGGGAGTGCCCCAAGGAGACGTGCTTGGTCTGACAAAGCTTTTCTCAATGAACTCTTGCAACTGCTTCTTCAACATTTGCATCTCAGCTGGTGCCATCTTGTACGGTGTCTGTGCCATTCATTGTGAATTGGGAAGCATATTGATCTCAAAATCAATTTCTCTAGGGGGGACACCTGGAAACTCATCGGGAAACACATCCTCAAACTCACAAACAATTGGCACTTCCTTAATACTATGACTCCTCACCGTAGTATCTATCACATGTGGCAAGAACAAATCACAACCCTACCTCATCATCTTCTCTACTATCATAGACAATACCAGACATGTCTAAAGAATCTTCCTATCACCTTGGAAGATCCACGAGACATCACCATTGACAAGCATTGTCACTTTGGAACTAGAGACCAAGGCCACCAAATACTTCTCCAAGGTATCCAATCCAAAGATTTCATCGAATCCATGCATATCAAGTGGTATAGGATCCCCTTGTATGCTGCGTCCCGAGAAAGAAAGAGCCCAGGATGGACACACCTCTCACAACTTGGAAGAACCATAAAAAGAGGTTTTTAAATGAAGACTATCACATCTAATACAAATTGGCAAGGAACAACTATCAATCACTTCTCTAGTGACAAATGAGTGTGTCGCACATGAGCCAACCAAAATAGATATAAAGCATGGTGCATACATACCAGAATAAAATAACTCTATCTGACCCATCACAACTCATTGGTTGATGACTCCTTCTGGATGACTCATAACATATAATCGAGTTATTTCCTATTTTTGTTCCCGTCCTCTACTGGCTTGCCCAGATGAATAATCTTGCAACGTCTAACCACATCCTCGGCCTACACCACTGCTAAAATGTCATTGTTGTGATCCCTTCTGACCCTATTTTGGTTGTTGTGTCACCCCTTCATCCTTCACAAGATGTGAACACCTTAGATGTACTACTTTTCCACACATGATCTCATATTCTGGCCTAGAGGGCTCTGTTACTGATACTGACATTGTAGTGTGAGCTCATATAGGTAGAAAGGTACGACCTCTTCCCTTGCTTGGAGACCATTGAGATAGAACTACTGATCTTTGTTGTGACTGGGGTGTTTAAAACCTAGGCTTCTTGAAACCTCCAAACGACTATCCCTGATACTGTGTAGGCCTCGGCCTTTGTCTCGTGTTTCTCCATAACTGAGAGTTCTATCCTCCTGATAGATTCCACAAACGTGGTAAACCTCTCTCTATTCTCAAAAGCTGACACCAACATAGTTGATTCTATACTCAAACCCTTCTCAAAGTGTCTAACCCTCTCCTTATCTGTAACACCCATATGAGGGTAGAACCTCAGAAGCTCCATAAACTTGGCTTCATAATCATCAATCATCATAGATCCCTACCTGATCTTCTCGAACTATGTGATCTTCTCGTCAAGATATGTCTTCAGGAAGTATCGACTCACAAACTCCCATTGGGACTCTTCCTAATTGATCACTACTCCCGACCTTTTCTCCTCCTCAATGGCCCACCAATGACCAACACTCCCCTTCAACATGTATATTGAATGATTCACCTTATCCTCCTTAGGGATATCGAGGATCTTGAAGGCCTTCTCCAACTTGGTCAACCACAAGTCATCATCTACCAAATCCATCATCCCGACATACTCCAACACCCCCACATGCCTTAACCTCTCAAAGGTTTTCCCAAAACCTTGGGATTCTGCATTGGGGACTACCACTCTCACTTGGGGTATGGGCATCCTGTCCACCATATGCGTCATCACAGCCGTAAACTATTCAAACATGGAATGGAAAGTGGGATTGCCATAGTTTTAGGGTCAAACCAAGGCTCTTCAGGCACTCCATCAACCCTTTCTTGCCTCCTAGCACCACCTCCTAGTGCAGGGAAACTGCTCTCAACATGCTCTTTGTGTTCTACAAACATATCTTTTCTTTTTTTCTTGTGCATAAGCATAACTTAACATTAAATATGTCGAAGGACACTATAACATACACAAACCCTAGTCCTATGTTCAGGTATACTTAGTAAACCTAGAGCTCTGATACCAAACTAACTGTGACAAAAATCAACACACAAAATAAGATTAATCAAAACAAAGCACAAAATTAGAACTAATAAACCAAATTAACAAAAACGATGGTAAATTAAAACCAACCACATCACAACATCACAAGCTAAAATTGTTGCATATAAGTCCATAAAGATTGCTTCCTATATTACATAATATGTCATTTTGATATACACACCACTGTTTAGTGGCCATCATGGTGCAACCTGTTATATATAACAACCTGTTCACATATACAAGCCATATATGTACAACCATGGTCTAGTTCCAAAAACCTCGTTTCAATATACAAAGTCCAAAAAACAACCTCGAGGACTTGATAGTATAGGGAAGACACATAGGACTCTACTAACAAACACTAGCAACATGTCCAACCTTTTACAACTACTACTCCTCTTGCTGCTCATCCTCAACTGCATGATATCTGCCTTGTCGTGTACAACCACCTAAAAGATGTAGAAACCCATGGAGTGGGACCAACATCTGAGCAAGAGATATATACCTCCACCAATGTATAGTATAAGCACATATAGATTAAACCATCTAGATAGAATTTTTTATAAGATTAACAAATTCAGCTAAAAGATATGAGTAAAGAAAATATCATTATCTAAGCAATTCATGCATCTACAACTGAGCGGTAGAACATCTTATACTTTTAGAAGGAATATGAGAAACATGTATAACAATTGATTTCTCTTACCACATTATAATTCAAGAAATCAGTACAATAGATAAGGCAAAGGGGTCATTGAATGTGAATCACATTTGACCATCAACAAATATACTACACGGTTGTGTTACATCTTTTATTATGCTCTGAGGAGATGAGGTATACCACTCAAGCTCCAACTGACCACTACTAAGTCGAAATCAATGCCATATAAGATCTAGGATCCAGACTCCAATGATCTCTGATACCCTTGGTCAATCCGAGTCTGTTGCGATGACATATAAAGTCCAACTGCAAAACAACCTAGTTTTCCTTGGTATATAGGCACAACGCTAGTGAAAATTGAGTTATGACCACTACCACACTCCTACCAAGGTATGACTGCAACCATCCTGAAAACATATCATATACATGTATTGAATCATTTCACTGAGAAACGACCTCGACTGTTCTCTCACTAGGGATGACCGCAGCCAATCATGTGAAATGCATATACTCAACAATATATAACTTTGATCTTCCACAAAGGGAGAACCTATTTCACCATCAAGCAAGTAGTGATGTTGAAGATGGATATATGTCCCATGGAAACTACATGATTACGGTTTTACTTGATTACTTAAGACAATTTAGTGTCTTCTAGCATCAATCAAGTTACAATATACAAACCTTAAAAAAACTCTAAAAAGATCAGGGTATGTTACAACTCTAGAAGATATAAAACATATGAAGTATAAACTAGTCACATCGTCTCATGAAATCACTGTCTCACTGCCTTAATCAAATCATCATCATCACATCATTATAGGATATAAATCCCTCACCTCGTCACTAAAGGTTATCACCACACTTTAGGCATAAATCCTCTTCTGGGTCATGAAACCGAAAACACATCATTCATGTATCACATCATTTTCTCTACATGCCTCATTAAGGCTTATAACCATCACCCTATGTCATATGACCATAGCATTCACTAGCCATGGAATTCATTCAACCTATAAGGTTATATTTACACATGTTGGATAGATAAAACATAATCACATGTTATTCATTTAAGCAGGCTCAACAAGTATACCACACCCTAGAATTAGGGTTAGGGTTTCACACTCAGTCAATTAGGGTTCCCATGTCATTAATCATCATTAAACCCAAGGCATACCATCTCCCACTTTCTTGGAGCACTTTTAGGGTTAATCATCATTATGACTGATATGATTAATCAATCATCCAAACAACATAGTGTTTTACCATACAAAAATATAGGTGAAGCGACCATAGGTGTCTAACACCTTGTTGCGACCACAACATCCGGTGTAGAGACCATGCACTCAAGGGTGTGTGTTGACCAAACCAACCAGGACATGTGTTGCAGTAGTAACACATAATCAACCAAAGATAAGGTTCTCCGACTGCAACAAAACCCAAAGTTCTTCGACCACAACAACACCGACATAGGTAGAGACAATCAAGTTTGTTGCAACCAAACCAAACACAGAGTATAGAGATCCAAGGCGATAAGGGTTAGTCAAGTAGAGACCCAAACCCTAAGCTAACATGTCAACCAAAGAGATAAACTAGGGTAGAGACCAACACCATCTAAAGCAAGTGCATCAACCCCTCAACTTGGTGTTAAAGGAGCAACAACAAGAGCATAAAAATTGATCGACACAAAAGGGTAAATGACACAAGAAAAACATGTGGGTGGTAACGAACTCAAAACCAACCAAGGAACTTTGACCGAAACAAATGCCAAACACCAAGAAGACCAAACATCATTGTGAGAACCTATTACGCTAAATGAGATTACTCAAAACACAAAACATGTTACTCATTATTTAAGCACAAAACCAAAAAACAAGGTAAATTAAAACCAATTTCAGAAACATTTGCATTAAAGGCCAACAACTTTCTTCATTCCATATAATACTCAATATCCTTTACAATTTCTTTGTAGCCTCAACTACAACATAAAGTTTACAAAGGAACACTATCCACATATTCCACTCATCCAAACATCAACATTCTATAGAAAGCTCAATTCAATCGAAACATCATATACAAACCTTTCACCCAGTTCTGAGAGTGCACAAATGATTGTAGGACACACTAGACAACTAAATAACCTTCTCTAAGGTCCATCTCCATACTTCTTCCTCGCTGCCACAATTTTACTATAGCTGTTGCTGATCACCTAAAAAGATGGGGTGACCCACAAGTGAAACCTAGCCCCAACGAGAGATATAACTCTCTTGAATAGATATTGATTACAACAAATTATTTAACAATAAGTAGACTGAGTAGTTGTAGTATTAAATGGACAATTGAGCAGATTAAATAGTTCAATCATATTGAACAAGTTAAGCAAATAAGGTTAGCAACAAGTATAATTATCAGAGTATATGCAAACTATCATCTTGGATTTTATAAGATTGCATCAAATAGCAAAGGTCATCACTAGTCTGATTATCATCTTATGCTTTGCTAACAGTATAAGCTATCTAGTAGCATAAGTATATTTAACATCATGAATATGTTTAGCAACATAAGTATAGCTAACATTGTTAGCATGTCTATCAAGTTACGTCATAAGTAGAACTAACATCAAAGCACAATTATCTACATAAGCATGATTAGCAGTTTAAGCCTATCTAATAATAGAGACATGTCTAGCAATATAAACATAGATAAAAAATGTGATAACTATCACCATTAGCATAATCAACAATAGCAATATATATATTAATATAGCATGACTACTATATGTACACATCTACATCATGAGTATTTCTACAACATATGTATATCTATTATCTCTGAATGCACTAATCATCAATTTTATGTAAAGAGAACAAACAAGTGTTATCTTCCAATATGAAGCATCATGCATAACCCTCAATAGATATGCTACATGACTGCATTACTTCTTTCATTACACCTTAAGGATTTGAGTCATACTACCCAAATCAAACTAACCACTTCTAAGTCAAAATCAGTTCCATACAAGATCTAGGAAAATCTAGACTCCAAGATCCTCTCCCTACTCAGTCTCTACAAGTCTGCACCGTACTGATATATCAGTTAAACTACAAAACAATGATATATAGTCTTGTAACTAGTCTGCCTTGGTACATATCATGACACTAGAGAACAAATTACACATGGACATTCTATAGGAGGTATCCTTAGTTATAATTTTGCCTTTCATGCATCACAATATCACAATATTTGAGGCATGACCACAACCATCCACCATAAACACCTAGTGTCAGGATGACAAGCACCCTGCATTCATGGTATGCACTCTGAGATTCCCTTAGGAATACTCATTTCATCATCTAGAAACTTCTGACACTGGAATGGGTTTATGGCACAGAGAAACTACATGATTAAGGTCTCACTTGATTAATTATGCTAGTTGGATGAATTAAGGTAACATTAAACAAGTAGACCTACAAACCCTAATTCAGTTCTAGCAAGCATATAAGTATAACAACTTGATAAGATATAAAATATGTGAGACATACTTTCTCATATCATCATCACAAGGCTCTATTCACCTACCAATAAAGAGACTATACTCATCATTACATCATTATCACATGGTATTATTCATTTCCTTTCATGAACTACACTTGTCACCACACTATCACATCATATAAATTCTTATCAAAACATCACAGGGTATCAACCCTTGTCATAAAATAGGATTACAACTCATTCATAGCTCAAACATGCCAAAAGGTCCTTAAGACCATAATATAATTCCATTCAAGATCATCATTATCTTTCCATGCCTTTTAACAAGACTCAACAAACATCACCACACATGTGCTGCTCAGGTTCAACATGATATGGCATTAAATAACTAAAAGTTGTTTACATGATAACATTGTAGGGTTATCTTACCATTAAGATCATTCCTGTATTATATCAACATATAATGAAGCTTTATGATTGACCAACATCACACTGATAGTTTACAAGTTTAGGATACAAAAACAATAAGTCATAAAGTAATGATGACCGCTAGTTAACACATTATAGTTTCAATTAATCACTAGGAAGGATATTCCATCATTATATTAACCATTCAAGAAAGGATAATATGATTAACCACCATTATGTACTGGCATTATAGTTAGATTTAGAAAGATAAGTTTCATTAAAGTTATAGTTCAACATTTATTCACAAACCCTCACTCATAGAATCACCGTATAATCTTGTTCGCATAAGACAAAGCATCTTCATCATATTCCATACCATTCTCAAGTACAGATCCATGCATAACTCAAGGTTTAACCATCATATTTATAACATACCGGGGTTTCAACAATAATAAAAGAATACTCCATTATTCCATTAATCATTCACTGGAAGCTAATCATGTTTAATCACCATCACCTAATGGTATTAGGGTTAGGAGTAATAAGATAAGTCACACTGATGCTACAAATCAACATTCATGCCCAAACCCTAACTCTAAGCATCATTATCAAGTTTATAGTGTACTAGGGTTTCAATTACCATAAGATATTACCTCATTATTTTATTAACCATTCAAGGGGGCTATTAATAATGAATCACTATCACTTAGATACATTATATTTGGTGTAACAAGCTATACTTCATTAGGTTTACCCATTAAGTCAGTATGGTGATTATCAATTATATCCACCTAAGGGCAAAGGTAAGACTAAAAATTTATGGGTATTGACCATCAAATTATCATCATTAGAACCAAAAAATTATTATATAGACTTCATTGTAAACCATTGGATGTTGAAGCATCCATTCACAACCATTGGATCAGGTTTGACATTTTAAAACTATAAGTTGATATGTAGGTTTAACCCTTAGAATATATAACCAAAGAAACCATCAGTTTATGGCTTAATTGAAGCAACTCATGATACCTAGTTACACCATCATGTGGTAACCCAAACCACCATCACTTGTGATACATTATTCCACCATTAGTTGATGAGGTCAATACTACCATCATTGAACACCATCGGATGTTGAGCTAAAATTGCCATTGGATCTTATCATCTTTAGGGCACTAAACGATCAATCATTGAACTTAAAAAAGAGTCTAGAACTGAAATAAGGTGTGACCAATGGTTCAAATTATCATATGTCATCATGGGTCATCACCATAAGTTTCCATAAAGGCATCTCCATCGCTTCTAATATAAGGTCATGCATCAGTTCATGTATAAAATTGAAAATAAGCCTAAATCACTAAGTATATGCCATCATTTGACATGTACTTAGCACCATTGGTTGGTAAGAAAGCAAGGACCAAGTATTACAATACCTCAGGAAGGTTGAACAAATGATCTTAGGTTCATATAGAACTGGAAACTAATCAAGGAACACCATAAAATTCGAAATCCTAAGCAAAAGTAGCTTTTATATGCATAGAGCTTTATTTCGAGCAAGAACATGAGTAATAAAGATTTTAGTAAGAAATAAAAGTGAAGAGGTTATAAAACCCAAGAAATAAGAAAATTAGAGAGAAGAAGGTGAAGAACCCTAGTTTTAGGTCTAAATTTGGCCAAGTATCACCTTTCTCCACAAAAGGAGCAAACCCTAGATAGAAAAAGCAAGAAAGATAAGTTCCTTGAGCTTTAGAGCAAACTTTACCATCAAACAACAAGGTTACATCTAGGAAGAAGGTAGGAGGAAGAGGAACAACAAAATAAATGAAGGATAGAAGGAGATACTTACTACTTTAGGTCAAGATCACCAAAAGGAAGCTTTGCAAACCCTAGATATGGGTATATTTGAATCCTAGATGCTCCAACAAGAAGGTTGGCTATGTTCTTCTACCTTGGGCACTCTATTCGCCTCCAAGATGGTGAAATACGAAGTTTTGGAGAGGAGGAAAAGATAAGAATCTAAAGTTTTGTTTTTGAGCTCAAGGATAAGTATATAAGTCTTATGGATAAAGAAAGAGAAAAGCTTGAGGTGTCCTAATAACTCTCCATGTGTCCATGGCCTTAAACTACTATGGATATACAAGCAGCCACACAAGAAGTTGCCCCACCATTGATGGAGACCTACTTAGCCCCTATTTGTTGGATTTCTAAGCCAGTCAAATAAACCATTGGTTGATAGATCGTAAATGTAGCTCACACATAAAGGGTAAACCCTAAAATACCCTTGAAGAAAACACCTCCAAACCAAGGTTCAACTAGGCGTCCCATTATCCAAAAAGCTCAAGAAATATAAGGAAACATCTAAGCATTATAATGCATGTGACAAATTGCAAGTAAAACCTCAGATTTGGGTAAATTGCACAAAAATAAAATTGCATAACATGCACACACAATGTCCAAATTGGATGAAATTTGAAACTTAATCTTGTCACGTGATTCTAAAACATATGACAAGGTTAGATTAAGTTTAAAGCACTAAATTATGGTAGTTAAACATGTTCAACACTATAATTAAGGTTAGGGTTCTCACATTCACCCTTCTCAATCTCATGGAAACGTTAACATCAAACCCTAGAAACGATCACCATCATGAACAACATGGAAAACAAACTAAGAGACAAAAAACCAAGCTTCAACCTCATGTAAAGCTGGTATGAAACCTCACCCAAAACATGATATCTGAACCATAACTGAAGATAATGAGCCATCACTAGGATACAAGCAAGAACCACAACATCTCCATCACTTATAAATCAGGTACATGAAATTCAGGTTTAGGAAAGAGAATAATCCATGTAAGAATACTAAAAAATCATGAACCCTAGATCATAAGAACACAATCAAGTATCATAACATCATGTGTTAAGTATATAATAGCAACATGAAAGAAATATAATGGTGCAATAATAGAAGAGGGGAAAGTTATATAACCCGCCTTAGGTTGAAGATAAAAATCCAAGATCAAAAGCTTCAAGATAGAAAAGAATCCCCAAATTGAGTTAAATACTTGGCCAAAAGATCACCCCAAGAAGAGAAGGACACCATGGTCAAAGAAAACTCAAGAAAGAGGGTTAAAACCCTAGGCTTAATAAGAGGAAGAAAAGAGAAAGAGAAGAAATCTTCATCTCACTTGGGTATCACCATGGTCAAACCATAGTCTCTAACCCTTGTGAAGAGAAGTTTCCCCCAAGATAGCCACCATTAGAGATCCATATTCTCACAGCCAATAAGGAATAGGTAGGGTACAAAAGAAATGAGATCAAGGGTGAAAAACCACTTACTAAGAAGGAAGATCACTAAGAATCACCACAAGGAAGGTGATCAATCTCAAGATCACTAGATACAGGGATGATCAGCCACCCAAGCACCAAGATCAACCTTCTCTAGATCCACTAAGCTCCAAGGTCGACCAAGCAAGAAGGGGAAAGGAGAGAGAACTAAAAGGATTGATTGCATTTAAAAGAGAGAGCTTAAATACTCATGGTTATGAGGGAGGTCAGGATATGAGGTGTCAAGACCTAAGAGCATCAAAAGGACACTTGTCCACCCCAGGATCAGCCATGCATGCTCACATGCAAGAAAAACATTAAAACCAAAGTGGTGTGGAGACCAATTTGTCTCCAAACTTAACTTGGTTGAAACAAAACACATGGTAGCGGTCACAACATACTTCAAAATCTTAGTGTCGACCACAACAAAAGCTCACCAAGAGTGTTGTTGTCACAGCTCAACTCTAAGGGAAAAACCCTAGTGACCCAAAGCATCAAGGTCAAATAACATATCATCTAAGGAAATCATTGCGGTCAAAACAATTCCAAGAACAAGGCCCATCACTCATAAAACCCAAGGAACATTACAAGGTCGACACCGCCACTCAAGGGAAGCCATGAAACCTAATGACATCTCAAGATGCCACCTCATCAACCAAGCTCCAAAAAGGTGCCCCTCAACATCATCTTCTCTCTCATGATGCTAAGGTACAAGAAGCACAACCTAAATATGAAAAATTGCAATATAAACACTAAACATGGGTGTTTTGCATCCTGGTCCGTACAAGCACATACAGCTCAAACATCAACCAAATTGGACCAAAGTGAAAACATAAGCATGCCACATGTTATTAAGGCATCTTAAGAGATTAGATTAAGGTTCAAGCATATCATTAAGTAAAGAAAGCACAAACTAGCACTAAGATAGGTTAGGGGCCTTACATAAATATATATATCAATTCATAATGTCAAATATAGTGAATAATAGAGCTACTTTGGGGTCCTAATGAACTAGGGGATTAGCCCCACATGATTTCTATTGTCATAAAAATAGATGGAAGAGGAAAAGATGAGGAAAACACTAGAGAACTAGTGAAAATTGTTAGAGAAGATATCCAAATGACTCTCTATGAAAAACATGATGATTTCCTACCCTCTAGCTGCAAATCCATCCATCACAGGTGCTCAAATCTTTCAATGTGTGGCATTCTCCTCTCCTTTCTTTTCTCTCGGCTCTCTACCTTCATGAAATGAACTAGAACATGATAATTAGGTTTTCCCAAACTCCTCCCTAGTGATAGAGAGACTTAGGGTGTCATTAAGTCATGACCATTGGATTAATCAAGATATTTCATCTCATTTGATCGTTCCAACTTGATACCACCAATAGGAAGTTGGTGGCACCAGTCCTTTTGTGGGTTCACGACTCTATATCAGTCTCAGTACTACCGATGAAGGTGTTGGTAGCACTGAGTTTCTTTTTGTCTTCACTGATGATCTCTTCATGTAATAGTCAGGACCACCGACAAGAGGTCATTAGCACCAAGATGCTTTGTATGCATCTCTGTCCTGAAAGTCAAAAGTATCGACCATGTGGTTGGTAGCAACGAACATCTTCAATTCATGTATGTTCTTTTGCTTCTAACGTCAATACCACCGAAAAAGCTATCGATAGCACCGAGATGGCCCAGGGCTTCTCAAATTACCTAAATTTAGAATTAAAGAACATAAGTCCAATTAAAGATGAAAAATCAGTAGAAAAGTGAAAATAGGTAATATTATATGTAATACTATGTGACATGCTAATGATGATAAACAATGTGCAAGTAGTATCAAAATGAGAAAATATGCATGGAATGATTATTAAATTAGCATGTGAAAAATCGATAATATTCAGTGCATCAAAATCCCCTAAGCTTAAATGTTGCTCATCCTCAAGCAACATTACCCTTGTATTTGTTCGAGACAAGTAAAAAAAAGTACAAATAATATGAACTTCATTTCTCAACTACCCCCACCTAGCAGTCCCAAACCGTCCCTTACCGACCACTGACAAATAACTACTCTATAGTTACCCCAAATGTTCATTAGAGATGTCGACCCTTAGATCAATGAAACACTATTAGTAGAGTAGTTAATACCATAGTCAATAGGGCATTCACTTGGTGCATCATGTGATTCCCTATCTACATTTCTCCTTTCTACCTACCTAACTAGTTGGAAGCAGTTCCCCTTATAAGAGTGAATGAGGGGATGAATCATGTATGTGGTCTATTATAAAGAGTAATGGATGGAATGAATTAGGTGTCTTATGAAGAATAAAAAAGAAATTTGAATCATTTATGTAAAAATAATACATGATGAACGTATGATATGAAGGAAATGAGAAATGCATGAATCCTAATGCGTATTATTTTGGTGAAATGATGTATGCTCAGAAAGTCTCATCTGATTGATGAGAGTGAGTAAAAGAATGCATCATGTAACTTTTTTCACCTCTTCTAATCGAAAAACTCGCATTGGGTTTAGGGATAATCAGGCTCGAACTGATGACTTCCACCAAATCAAGGTGACACTCTACCGCTGAGTTATATCCCTGACCCCACAGGCTTGTACTTTTGCGTCTCTCTAAAATTGCAGTCATGGTAAAATCATGGTTTATTTTAACATCATTTTGAATCCATTTGATTTAAATTGGAACTTTCTATATCACGATTATTGTGATGAACAATCCCCAATAATTATCCTTGGGAAATTTATTTGAGAAAATGTATGTTTGTTCAAATATGGACCACACATAAGATCTGGTCAAGTTTTAATTGTTATCATGTAACTTTTTTCACCTCTTCTTGATGAAAAAATAAGATTTGAGTTCAAGACATCCTTTTCTCCCGTTGTATTTTGATGTATATATGTATATATCTTTTTTTTAATTTTCCCTCTTAGCATGATTGGAAAGTATGCTCAGGATTCACTGCAAAAACTCATTTCTTTTCTCTCTTTTTTCATTTAGCGGGGTATGTATGTGTATTCTTTTCACTTTATTTTTCAAGGGAAGAAACATAGATACATGATGAAATAATGATGCAACTAGAATATGAAATCTACATGAAATTTTATTATGCAACTAATTGATATGCATATATATATATATATATTTATATATATATATATATATTAATTTCTAACTGATGTAATAAAAATGCTAGCTATCATGCTACCTAGCATGCTATGCTATGAAAATCAAGAGGAAACAATTCAGGTTACTTAATCATCTTAAGGAGGTGGATGAAATGTAATGAAAAGTCGGTGGAATCACATGATTAAGAGACAATTCCTTTCTCAAGCTATTGTATGCCCCTCTTCAATCAACCTGTGTACATGGTAACCTTAGAGTTTATTTCAAAATCCCATCTACAGTCTCGTTACTTGTTTGGTCAGTTTGGGCTCAAACCCCATTTTCATCCTCAATTCTTCGATAAATCAAGACTTTCATTCATATTAAATGTCCTCAAGCTGACTAACCTCTACACTTCCTTTAGATGGTATTGTCTTTGGACTTTGCAAATATGATTTTTTTAGATTGTTTCAAAATTTTCAGATTTCATTTCAAAGTCACATAATATGATGATAGCATAGATCATGATAACTATGCTCCACAATTACACTAGATAGATGTGGATCCAACACCTGAAAAAACAAAATAACTATCAGAAGATGCAAGATAAAATGATAAAGATGTTCCAACATCCACCTAATCTTGAACTTGACCATGTCATCATGGGAAAAATTCAAACATAAAGGTGAAATAGGGGTACCATGTGTGGTGGAAATCACGGTGGATGAAATGTTCCCATTGGCCTTTTACATAATGTTCTATTAGTGTCTCTCCCTCAGTGTTGGTGCCAGGTGTTACTAGTACTGAGATATGACATCCAATATCCTTCTTTGAGCACTATGAGTTGGTACCACTGACTTGTTTGTCGGTGGTATCGACAACTTCCTTTTGTAGCTTTGTGAGTTTTCCTAAGACTAGTGTAAGTGGTATTGACTTTCTACAAACTTTGACTTGATAAAGAATCAATACCATTAATTTTAGAGTTGGTGGCATCGTCTTTTTGGAAAATCCTTTTGGAATATTTTTAATTAGGTAACTGGTATCGATAGTGGTGTCAATAGTACCGACTCTAAATCTTCCTGCACACCAAATAAGTACATCAAGGTATTACACCAATCTAAAATCAAGAAAGACAAATACTAAATTTAAACAATGAAAAGTTCTAACAAAAGGTAAATGATAGAAATTAAATTGTCTTGCCTCCCATGATCATCCTTTTTTAATGTCCTAGGCTCGACAAGGTGACTTTCTTCAGCATGGGTTGTCACAATATGGTTGTGAAGAATCATATGACAATCTGAATTTCACTCTATCATCATCTATCCCAGTGTCATTTTGCCTTTACCCATGGAAATGATCGCACCGACCATATATTGGAAAGATCTTCCTAACAACATCTATGATTGTTGCATATCATGCATATCCATTACCACAAAATCTATAGGATAGATAAACTTATCGACTTTGACTAAGACATATTAAAATATCGCATATGGCCTCACAATTGATATGTCTGCTAGCTGGATTGTCATTGATGTCTTCATTGGGTTCTAAAATCCCAAATTCCAAAAGGTAGCAAGAGGCATGAGATTTATGCTCACCCAAGAATCACACTGTGCTTGATGAAATTACTTGGTACCTATAGAACAGGGAATGTAGAAACATCTTGGTTCTTTTCTCTTCATTGGTAGCCTTCCCCGGACTATCACACTCATCACTTCATCAACATGCAAGAAATATTTATCTTTTATCTATCTTTGCTTATTGATAACATCCTTAAAAATGTCCCATATGTAGGAATCTATTCTATCACCTCCACGAGTTGGATTTTGATGTATAGCTTTTAGAATATGTCTAGGAATTTCCTAAATTGCCTTACCTCCTTCGTCGACTTTAGGTTATCTGGGATGGTGCATGTGGCTTCTCTATACACTTGTGCAGAGGAACATATGGCACATTAGGGATATCCTCCCCTAAGCTTGCATCAACGCTACCTTTTAGGATAAAATTTGGCACATCTCCTCTAGATGGAATGAATTGGTGGCTTCCTCTTATGAATTTTGGGTTCCTTGTTGTTGACTGTGACTGTTCCACTACAAAGTAGGGCCTTCACATGTTCTTGTTACATAGACACCTTTTCTCAAACTGGAGGTGTGGTAATGGAAATGGTGGGACTTTAAAGTTCCTTATCCTGTAAAGTTAGTGAAAATGAGGTATCCTTGTCACTTTTCATTGACCCTATATCTACTGAGGTGCATGTGTGAGAATACTACACTAGCATTCTACATCATCCTAGTCTTCTGTATAGGCTGTAGGGAAATGGAACTTTTAGTACATACACTCGATCTAGCTCTAGGGTGTGTTTCTCTGGTGACTCCTCAATAAAATGTATTGTCTGCTTGACAATAGAGACAAAATTTACTTGATGGTGTTGATGAAATGTCTCTATATTCCCAAGAAATCCCTACTGAATGGGCTTCTTTATGGAAACCACCTCTGCTTCTAGCTTATAAATTTGATTTTTTATGTTGCGAATCTGCGCCTCATGATTTTGTTGCACCCATTTTGTATGGTCCAGTAAGGTCTCGTTCTAACTCACTAGGTTGCCTAGCATGTATTCAATATTATCTATCTTATTGGGGTCCCTATCCTGTTGATATTGCTGATGTAGGTACATGCAATCCTCCTCTTCACCTCCGGATGAGGTGCCAGATTTTTTCTCAAGCTTGCTTGTGAGTCTGTCCATCTGGGTTTTGAGTTCACTAATCTCCCTTGATTTCATAGAACTTTTAATTGTTGTTGGTGCTTCTCGCTCCTCCCCCCATGATTGATTCTTGGCCATGTTTTTTAGGATCTCATGACACTTGGTAGCTTATTATTTAGAAAGAAACATGTTCGCGTGCTATCCAAACTAGTACTCTCCCCTTTATGTAAGCCATAGTATAATGTCTTTTCCTGCTTCTGTAAGTCAATCCCATGATGAGGGACCTTCCTCAACAAGTTATGAAATCACTCCTAGGCTTAAAAATATGACTTTTCAACATACTACTTAAACTTGTGGATCTTTCCAACCAATTTATTGGTCTTTTGGGGTGGAAAGTATCATTAAAGAAGACATCTTTCATTTCATCCCATGTTTATATGGATTCTTATGGAAGGCTTAAAAATCAAGCCTTTTCCTTATCTTTGAATGAGTACGAGAACAAATTTAGATATATAATAGTCATTGGTACCCTGTCAATCTTTAGCATATCACAACACTCCACGAAATTGTTGATGTGAGCCATAGGATCCTCCATGGTGTGACCATAAAATGTTTGAGATTTTAGGAGTTCCACCAGCCCTAGATCTATTTTATAGCTACCAACATTAATTGCTTGCTTTACAATTGGCCCTGCCTTACTATAGCTAATGACGTCTTGATTTTCTCCTAGATAGTCTATTCTTCAAACTCATCTCCAACTCACTTTTCTACATTAGGATCTTCACTTCCTACCATTTATTTCTCTTCCTACTGTGGTGAGATTTGGGTGAGCATTTCAACTAAAGTCCCAAAATCTCTTGTTCTACTAAAAATCTCCTCGTGATCTACAATAGTCAGAGTATATCCTACATAGTCAATGGTTTGGGTGTGATCCATGCACTAGTACATGAAATTTAATGGCAAAGTGAGAGCTCAACATACTAGTTAATTGTTGCTAGGAATAGATTTTCAGTTATGCCCAATTTCAAAGGAAAAAAATTAAATGTAAATAAAAGAAAAGAAATGGGCTAGAATGGCTGGTCATGACACTCATAGTGATGGAGTTGTCGTTTCCCCAGTAACGATGCCAAAACTTTTGTGTGTGTAAACTACACTTGTAAAACACAAGTTCACGTATCATGTAATATAGTCCTATGAGTATTGAGTGTCAAACTCAGGGAAACATTATCCAGATGCTACTACTAACTGTGACTCAATCATCTACACTAAGTAAAGAAGTGATTGATTGATTAAATAATAAATTACAAGGATTAAAATTAAGTTAACTGCTTGTGAGCACAAATGGAATGGATTCCTAAGGATTATAGTTTTACCATTGTTCAAAGTGCTATTAACATCATTTATTAATATTTATTTCACCGTACATCAGACCAAGGGACATATAGCAAGAATTACCCTCTCTTACAGTGTAATTCACTACCTATTCTAATATAAATCCCACTCACATAGATATTTAACTATTAGCTAGATGCTTTAATGAATCCTCTTGGATATTCCCTTCACAGACATAGGCCCTCTATTGAGGCATGGTATAAAATATGTAATACTATGACTTTTCCAACCCTAAATCCCTCTCTTGAAGCAATTAAGAATCTGAGTAATTAGATATGTTGATTAGGAAAATCAATTCATAATTCAAAAAAAATATTATATCTAGAAATTAGGAAGAAATATATATATATATATATATATATATATATATATATATATCAATTCATAATGTCAAATACAGTGCATAACTAGGCTACTCTCAGGTCATAAGGAACTAGATGACTAGCCCCGCATGATTTCGACTGTCATACACATAGATGGAAGAGGAGAAGATGAGGAAAACATTAGAGAACTAGTCAAAACCCCTGGAGAAGATGATCTAAATGACTTCCTTTGATGCAAATGATGATTTGATGTCATCTAAATGCAAATCTGTCCATTGTAGGTTCTTGAATCATCCATAGCATGGCTTTCTCCCCTCCTTTCTTTTCTCCCGACTCTCCTCCATCGTGCATTGAAATAGAAAGTGATAATTAGGCCAGGATGAACTCCTCCCTAGTCATAGAGAGACTTAGGACTTCATTACATCATGGATGTCAGACTAATCAAGATCTTTAATCTCGTATGATCGCACCAAGTCGGTACCAATGACAAGAAGTTAGCAGAACTAAGTCCTCTTATGGGTTCCCGACTCTATGTAAGTGTCGATACTATGAAAGAATGCATCGGTAGCACCGAGTTTCTTTCTATTTTCACTAACGATTTCTTCATGTAATTGTTAATTCCAATGACAAGAGGTTAGTAACATAGAGATGCTTTGGGTGCATCTCTATCCTGAAAGTTTATAGTATCGACCATGTAGTCTTAGCACCAGACATCTTCGATTCAAATTTTTTCTTCTTCTTCTTCCAATGTCGATGCCATCAGAAAAGCTATCATTAGCATTAAGCTGACTCAGGGCTTTTACAATTACCTAAAATTTAGAACTTAATAGCTTAAGTCCAATTAAATATGATAAGTCACTATAAAATAGTGAAAATATGTAATATTTGATGTAATACTATGTCGCAGGATAATGGTGATAAATAATGCTCAAGTATTATCAAAATAAGAAAATATGCATGGCATACACAATAAAATAGCTTGTGAAAAGATAGAAGACAGGTGGACAGGAAGAAAAAGAAATAGGAGTTCTTTGCTTTTGAGCCAGCTTGGACAATGGAGGAGGAATGTTAGGTCAGCATTGCCAAAACATGGACACAATGCAGGATAGAGGGACTGGTTGGAAAAATTAATAGATGTGGAGTCAACTTGAAGGAGTGGGCTGAAAAGAAATTCAAATTTAGAAAGAAAAAATTTTGGGAACTTGAAAAAGAACTTCTAGAAGTTCAAAATCAACTGTCGGATGCACGGATGCTACAAAGAGCGAAAGACTTAGCGGGAGAGCTCCAGTATTGGCTGAGACATGAGGAGTCATATTGTCACACTAGAGCAAGGGCCAATGAGATGAGGGAAGGAGATAGGAATACATCATATTTCCATCACAAGGCTTCCAATAGAAGAAGGAGAAATATGATTGAAGGGCTAAAAGACAATATGGGAATATGGAAGACAGAGGATGAGGATATTCAGAATGTGGTCACCGATTTATTTGAAGAGCTTTTTAAAACTTCTAATCCCACAGACTTTGGGGCAGCAATTATGGGTATGGACAGAAAGGTGGACAACGAGCTCTCTAGGCAGATGGAGGAAGATATCACTGATGAGGAAATTCTGCATGCTCTCAAGCAAATGCATCCTAACAAGGCTCCAAGACCGGATGGTATGAAGGCCCTTTTCTTTCAAAAATACTGGCACATTGTTGGAAAAGATGTGGCTAGTTACATAAAGGGGTGGTGGTGTGGACAGAGGAGCATGGAGGAGGTTAATAACACTCTGGTTGTCCTAATTCAAAAGGTGGAAAAGCCTACGGAGATGGGTGAATTCAGACCTATCAGTTTGTGTAATGTCATCTATAAGATTGCCTCAAAAGTGATTACAAATCGCATGAAGACGCATATGGATAGCATTATTTCTGAGAATCAAAGTGCATTTTTCCCAGGGAGATTGATTACGGATAACACACTCATCACCTATGAAATTTTTCACACTATGAAGAAGAAGAAAAAGGATGGAAGGGGTAGTCTAGCTCTCAAGCTTGACATGTCCAAAGCCTATGATAGAGTGGAATGGGATTTCCTTATGCACGTAATGGGGTGTCTGGGATTCGGTGACAAGCTAAGGGACCAGATCTACGACTGCATATCTACTGTTAGCCATGCCTTTGCATTTAATGGAAACCAGACCAGAACGATCAAGCCTACCCGAGGACTTAGACAGGGAGACCCTCTCTCACCCTATCTCTTTATTCTATGTGTGGATGCTTTTTCTACTTTACTTCGCAGAGCTACTAAGGCTAATCTCATTCATGGGATTAAATTTAGTAGATCTGCACCGAGTATTTCACATCTTTTTTTCGCAGACGACAGTATTCTCTTTGCAAGAGCAACCACCACGGAATGCTTGAAAATTGCTGAAATCATCAGCCAGTACGAACAGGCATCTAGGCAAAAACTTAACTACTCGAAGACGGAGGTTGTATTCAGCAAAGGAATGTGTCTATCAAAAAGAGAAGAGATCAAAGAGTTGTTGCAGGTTAAAGAGGTGGATAGGCATGCCCGATATCTGGGTCTACCTATGGCTATAGGACGGTCTAAAAATAGATTTTCAACTATATAACGGAGAGGGTATGGCGGAAACTGCAAGGCTGGGCGGAGAAGCTGTTATCCAAACCGGGCAAAGAGGTGCTGATAAAGGCGGTGGCACAAGCTCTTCCGACATATGTCATGAGCATATTCCAGTTACCGGCAGGGATGGTGGATGAAATGCACAGTATGGTGGCAAGATGGTGGTGGGGGGCCAAGAGTAATGAGAGGAAGATAGCATGGATGAGTTGGGATAGGATGTGTAAACCAAAGAAGCAAGGTGGGATGGCTTTCCAATACGTGCATGTTTTCAACCAAGCATTGTTGGCAAATCAGGTGTGGAGAATACATTCAAAGCCGAATATGATGGTGACTAAAGTTCTCAAAGCGAGATATTTCCCTTCATCTAATATTTGGGAGGTGAGGAGAGGTCATAACCCGAGCTACACCTGGCGTAGTATATGGGGGGCGAAGGATCTTGCCGTGGAGGGGGTGGAATGGAGGGTTGGGAATGGTGTGGATATTAACATATGGGAGGATAGGTGGGTGCCAAAGAGGAGAGACACGTTGGGAGAATATATACACGTGGAGGGTGAGCAGCCCATATATGTGAGAGAGCTCATTCATGATGAGAGGATGGAGTGGAACTTTGACGTTATTCACGACACCTTTCCGGACAGCATAGCTAGTGATATTATGGTTATACCTCTCAGGATAGAGCGAGCTCCCGACGTCAGGTTCTGGTGGCCATCAAGAAATGGTGAGTTTTCGGTCAAATCGGCTTACTGGCTAGGAGTTATGGGGAGACAGAATACCTTAGCACATATATCAGAGTCGGGGGAGAGTATATGGCGGTTGATATGGAGGAGTGGGCTAGCTCCAAAGGCAGCACACTTCATGTGGCGAGCAGCAACAGGTGGACTAGCAACCATGGGCAGATTATACGACAGACACTACAACACGGATGGTACCTATTTGCTGTGCTACTAAGAGAGGGAGTCCATCCCACACATGCTATTTAGATGTCCATGCACCATTGAAATCTGGGATCATGCATCGCAATACATGCCAGGGACAGTGTGGATCGGGTGAAGGACCTCACGGTCATGGAAGCCATTACCACCATCATGAGCACCAAAGGCAAAGACATACGGGAGGAGATGGTTGCCATCATTTGGGCAGCATGGACGCTGCGAAACGCCCACATCTTCAAGAAACGAAACCAAAACAGAGCAACTACCAAGACCACCTTGTTGGCTTTGCTACGTGACCACAGCAGCATGGAGGCAGCGCCGAGTAGCCAAGGAGAATGGCACACAGGGAGAGCCCAACGGGTGAGGTGGACAGCTCCAGAGGTCGACCATGTCAAGATGAATGTGGATGCGTCGGTAGGGGAGGACCGAATAGAGGTGGCAGGATGGGTTCTTAGGGACAGCCATGGTAACGTCCTAGGTATCAGCAGCAAATGGTGGAAGGGATTGAAGGACACAGCTATTGTGGAGGCTTTAAGCATACATGAGGCCATTCTCTGGATGAAACGACATGCATGGAGAAACATAGAGGTAGAGACAAACTCGCAGGTGGTGGTCAAAGGTTTTCACAAAACTGACGTGAGGAGAGACTACTTGGGAGGCATCTTGGATGACATTAGGATACTTAAAGGCAACTTTAGTTCTTTCTCTTTATTGTTTAGGAGTCGTACTAGAAATAGTTTAGCTAATTCTATAGCTAATGATACCCGTCATGGGTCAGTCGAGTCTTTTGATTTGGTTTCATCTTTTCCCAATATGTATTTGAACCTTGCTAGGGACAATTGGCCATCGTAATGATATATGGCATGACACCTTCAAAAAAAATAGCTTGTGAAAAGAGGATAATATTCAGTGCATCACTATGCCAACATGTTTTCTAACTGATGAAGATGCTGAGAAATGAAGGGATTGACCATCGAAGATTAGGTCCAAAATATCAAAATGTTCTTGGGCCCACTAGTCAGTTAGCTAGACCACTGTGGCCTAATTTTTTCATGAAACCCAAAAGATTCAAACAAAACCCTATATATATATAGAAAACTAAGAAAAACTATATATGAGAAAATTCAAAGGTAAATTTAAGGAATTGAGTGCAAAATGGACTAAGTATGAGACTAAAACTAAGATGAATATGCATTCATCAAAATACTTTAAACTTAAATGTTTCTTCTCATTGAGTAACAAAAAATTTGAAAAAGTCATCTACGAGAACTCTCACCCTTTATGACTGCCTCATCTTCAAATCATGTTAGTTTTTATGCTGCCAAGTATTGTTGAGCATCTTAACTTCTTGAGTTCATTGAACACATCTTACAATATCTTTATTCCTAATCTCATTTCCCAAAAACACATCCTCTGCACTATTTCCAAATATCAAGCATGTATTAGAGCTTCCCATGAGTTTGGAGTTACCCATAGAACAACAAGTATACATCTGATCTGGCACTAGTGTTTTTAAAAAGGGTGGCCAAATTGAGGCGTCATTTTGTCTAAAAGGTAGAACATGAAATGAAGGGAGGTATGGAAGGAAGTAGAAAATATCTTCTCTATTAGACTTGGGATTTTATTTTTATGACTACAATTACGTTGATTGCATTTTTTGTATGCAAACCTCTCGACTATTTGACTCAAGATTGCACATTTTTTGTGTGCACATTGGCATCTTTTCTTACTTTTGGTGGTACGTCCTTACTATATAGTGAGAGGTATGGAAGAAGCTGACAAAGAGAGGGGGTTGTGCCACCCCATACTTAGGGCTTAGCACTACTTTTGTGGCTTTTTGTTTTCTTTGCGATGAATGGAGGGGTATCAAGATGGAAGAAGAACTGTAGAAGAAAGTCCTTATCATAATGCAACATGATTTGTAGTTTAGTACATCGAGTCTTCCTTCTTGTCATACTATACTCAAATAAATACTTTATGGGATTGAGTGGTGATTCCATGCAATGTTACACTAGTCAGTAGGAAGCACGATGTGTTTGAAAGCTCTCGGTTGTATAGATACTTGCCATCTTTTTTGTGAGGAACATGATGTTAGTATCATTAATTTCACAAGGTGATTTAAAGCCATTGGTTAGTTTCATAATTTGTTCCTCTTGGGGCCTTGCTTCGAATAAGAGGGGTATAATGTGGAAAAAGGAACCAATCGGCTAGATAAATGCTTTAAATGTATGAAATGCATCAAAATTTCATCACGTAACTATGCAATTGTTGTTTGAAAATTTTGGTCAAAACTGAAAGAATGGAATCTTAAGTCTATAGAAGATAGGTTTGGATGGAGAGTAGAATACATACAACCTTCCCTCCACCGTGAACTTAGATATTTACTCATCCTAAGCAAACAATATATCTGAGATGGAGGAGAAAAATTGTGATGATTGGACCACTGGATGTGGTTGCATTCCTATCACCATATGAAGTCTTATAATTGAATTTTATCTTAGTTATAGATTGCATCTTTTGATGCGTCATGTAATGGATGTGAAATTGTCTAGTCAAATTTTAAGAGAAAAAACTAAAGTAATGATCAGGTTGCGTCTCGACAAGAGCCAATGTTTTACGTCATTGGCTCAACACATTGAATTCATCACCATGGAGAGGCCCCTACCAGAGCTTGACTTAGAATAATATATTCTCTTGGTGGCTTCCTTTTCAGCCATTGATTTATCCTTGATTTGGTCATTGCTTCTTGTATTCTTCCCCATATGGAGCGACTGATGTCTGAATGTAAGGGTAAGAAGTTTGAGTTGTAATAGATTGGTCTCTTCTTCTCCATGCAACGTGATGAATAGTTGTAGGATATTAGAGAGGCTTAATTAGTTTGGTAACACTATTGAGGTGTGGAATTAAATTTCATCTATTGGTGCATAATCATTTCATCATAACCTTGTTGGTAACTAGTGTCCATGGGGCATGGGTCTGGGGGTTGGTACTGATAGAAGTTATACTCCTTGCTCCTGTATGCTTCTCCCTGAATATTACATGGCATTGCAGAAGTGGTCCTCATAAAAATGATTTTTGCTACAAAGAGGGTGGCGGGTGAGTGGTCAGTATTTGTTGTACTATTGGTGCATGCATGTAGACAATTGCCTCCAGATGGGGTGGTTCATGGATATTTGAGGAAGGCATTGTGTGATTGGTGACATAAGTGGGATTTATCTCATTAGTAGTTGATAGTATTTCATTCATCTCTAAGTAGACTGGTGCACTCTCAATCCTATCTGCATTGTGATCCTCCATTAAAGGAGCATTAGAATTTCATATTGCTGGGGTTTTTGAAGAAGAGAGGTGTTGTTGCATTTGAATAAGTTGATCAGCATTATCAAAGAAATAAACTTCTTCTTCTTCTTCTTCTTCTTCAGTGTGTTCCTTTGTGATTCCAGATGCCCATAAATCAAAAGATTAGTTTCCCACCCATAGAGTCAAGACTCTTACTTCAACGTCAATCAAGGCTCTAGTAGTGGAGAGAAATGGCCTACCAAAAATGAGAGGGTAGCAATGATTCTCCTTGATGTGCATTACTACAAAATCACATGGGACTCATAACTCCCCAACTTTCACAAGCATATATTCTATCATGCCCACCGACTTCATTCTATTGCAACCAACAAGCTCAATAGTCATTCTTGTGGGTAATGTGTCAGTCAGGCTGAGTCTCTTGAATAAGTTGAATAGTATGATGAAGATGCTAGCTCTAAGGTATGATAGACATTTTTGGCTGGTGGAGTCACTTATGGAGCATGAAATTGTTGGTATGCATGCCCAAAGTTCCAATCATATCATTATTGAGATGTCATATTATGAATAACAATTTGATTTATAATAAAGGCAAGCTTCTGATTTATTTTGTTCTACTCAATTATGAGATACTGAGGAAATGTAGTGAATGTCTAAAGAATGACATTACTCAATGACATATATCTTCAGGTGTGTGACCTGAACAATGAGATCATATGAATGTTAAGAGTACGCATATTCTTGTTATTTATATAGTCAGATGTTATTGTGGAAGGCCGATGGAAAACAGTAACACGTAAGATTAGAGTGTGGGTTGGTTGATGATAGAATCTCATAAGTCATGATATCTAATATCAAACCAAGCACATATATACTTATTAGAGAACAATGTATTAAATACACAGACCTTGAGAGTGACACATGGGAACGCTAATTGGTGGTCATAGTCAACTCCCATAGTGAAGGTGGTGATTCTGGTTCTTAGACCTAAAATCACTACACTCATAACATGTCGTTCAGTGTATTTTGACTTCATCCACCATAATACTAAATAAGGATTGCCATAAAGGTGGTGATCAGATACACTATGACACATGGGGATGGCTGTGAGTGATGTAGATGAGATTTATCCCTCCTACAGGAGTTTTATTTCCTAAACACTTGATAAGAGAGATTGAGAAAAGAATGTGCATGCACATGTAGATTAATATATGATATTGAGGTCACATTTATGTCAGACGGTCTTCTCTAGTTCAAGGAACACGGATTGAACATTTAACGG
Organism: Alisma plantago-aquatica; assembly: GCA_963693085.1. Taxonomy (NCBI): domain Eukaryota; kingdom Viridiplantae; phylum Streptophyta; class Magnoliopsida; order Alismatales; family Alismataceae; genus Alisma; species Alisma plantago-aquatica. The sequence goes on from OY856411.1 coordinate 1,011,442,527, forward strand.
ATGATGTTTTCATGCCTCAAGTTAAATCCAGATATCAGAGACAAAGGAATTATATAATCACTATAACACCTATCACAGATTGTAGGTTGAAGTTGTTCTATAAATTTCTAATTACTTGGGCAGTAATAATGTATGACTAGTCACCACCCTTTTCTTATGATGTCAGAAAATGAGTTATGGATATTCACTGTCAACACAACTTGGAACCTATAGGGTCACATACATAGGATACATTTGGAATAGGAGTTCATTCATGAATATGGTTTAAACATGATTAACAAAGAGTTAGGTATTCCATTTCAACAACATTGATTGAATTTTAACTAACTAGACAAATGAACCGACCGGTTCAAGTGCTGAACAGGCTATTTCAATGTGTCAGGTCAACTAAACCAACTTAGGCAATTGCAAACAGTAAACCGACCACTTCAGGAAGTGAATCAACTAGTTCAAGAAGTAAACTGATCAGCTCAGATTCATGAACAGTCTGACTCAGGTTGTGAATGAGTGATTGGTGGATCAATTCAAATGATTCTAGGATTTGTGCTAACTTTATGTCATGCATTAACTGGGATATTAGTTGCCAATATAAATGTGATTGGGAAACATGATGAAATGACCAATTCAAGGGTTGAACTGATCGATCCACATCCCAAACCACCGGTTCACCAGTGAACCAGTCGGTTCACCAGTGAATAGATCATTTCTCCGCTCATAGGTTGCAAAAATTCATGAAACTTTGCCCCCTTCTAGTCCCACTCAGACTAGGAACCCTAACCCTGACCCTCCTACTTAGAGCTTCTTAGATAAACTCAATTTCCTTTGACAATTGTTTGTCTTCTCAAATTGTGGTAAATGAGTGAACCGAGCAAGTACTACACGGTAAAGGGAGGGATAGCAAGGGAGAACAATTGTGGGAGATCAAGTTGGTGACTAGTACACCAACGTGAGGGAAAAACTCCTTGTTTGTTCCACTAGAATGAAAAGAGTTCCTGGTGGTCCGTGTGGAGTACTATAGAGGCAAGGAGGCTAAATTCCACTACTAGGAGGACAATGTAAACCTATTGTGTATGGTGATCAACCAAGAGGCTGACGCAGACATTGTGTGAGTGCAACAAGAAGAAATTTGCACAACTGTAGCAAGGGAATAGTCTCCTAGGACTAGGTACGACCTCGTAAACCATTCTTACCATTACATAGTTATTGATGCAATCACCTATTTGATGAGAACACAGATGTTAATTTTTTTTCATTTTCTCTACCTATCTAATGCCATATTTTCCTACAGTGGTAACAGAGCCACGCCAATTTACTATGTTTTGGGATAATTCATATGATCAGATTTTGGTTTTCATCATTTATTTATTGTATAAGATGCAAATACTTAAACTGATTAATGTGCATATCTAATTAAACACCACATAAGATCATATATATATATATATATATATATACAATTTACATGCATCACTCTAAATTTTGTTCCTCTTATATCTTGGTTTGAATACCAAGCCTCTACCATCTTCTTCCCAATGTAAAAGTATATTATTTCCTACATTTTCTCCCCTGGAATGTAACTCGAGCTTTCTCATTACCATGTAATAAGTTTAATAGAAATATGATATTTTCTTTTCTTGCTACGACAAAGATGATGATTAACGTCAGGTGAGATGAACGTTTCACATGACGAGCTGATCGACTGGAATACTGAGGAGGGTGGACTGCAGGGGGAGAAAATGACCTACTGGTGAACCCAACTGATCATTTAGAGGTGTCCAAACATCAGTTGGACTGAAGGCCAGATGATCATTTATTATGACCAACTAACCAGCCAAGAGGCGAGCTGACTGGTTCAAGGGTGGAACCGTTTTATCCAGATTGGCAAGCACATATATACACAAACAATAGGTTCTTGCATGATATGTAGACCTAGGTGGTAGCAATTCCTTGTGGCTCCAAGGAATTACATAGTATGTCTAGAACCATCACTAATGTTTTGATATTGCATGTTACATTGTGGGATATATCATGTATATGATACATACTATATATATGTGGTGATTGAATAATGTATATGTATTAACATATCAAATCCATTAATAAAGCATATTGAGTCTAAAATGGTTTCCATTAGAGACACACATGAAAAGCTTGATCAACTACGCATGGGCACCCCAAGGGTGGTGCGTCGTATATCTCATGCAAGTGTGATGGTAATAATGTGGGCCTGCCAAGAAGCGTGCCTTATTATCATGTTGGGTTTTGGATCAGGCTTAACTGGGTGTCCTTCATAAGATTAAGAACCTAGAGGCATGCAAATGACTATGGAAAAGAGTTGTGCATACAATCAATCCAAGAATTGCATAAGATGCAAATTGTAAAATGTTGTCTACCTTAATGATTGATTGTAGACGTCGGCATTGGCTGGGTAATAGTTGAATTATTTTGAATCTTGGCTAATTAGAAGTTTGTGCACTGCAATCTAGAAAATTGATAAATGAGGGTTATAAATTTGAACAAAGAAATGAGAGCAATAGTTAATTAAAGGCCTAATAAACATCATCAAATTTTTTACAAGTCAAATAAAATCAAATCAAAATGAGTTTTTGACAAAATTGCACATTTCTCTTATAAAATCAAATCACAACACACAACAACACCTTTTCTCTGCAATTAGTCCTTGAGAAGGACAACTTCTATGGGAATAACTTCCATGGCTGGTTTAAGATGCCAAGAATTGTTCTCACACAATATGCAAGATCTATGTCCTAGAGACAGTAGAGCCAGAAGAATCTCTTCCCAATGCACCTAAGCTTGACATGATTGCTTACAAGAAGCATACTAAATATGTCATCGATGTCATGTGCCTAATTATATGCTCCACGAACTATGAGTTGCAAGGACAACATGAGAAAGTGGACATTATTGAGATGGTCATACATCTTAAGAACACATTCTAAGATCGGGAAAGACATGAGAGATTTGATGTATCTAAGGCGTTGTTTAAATGTAACATGGCAGAAGGAGATCCAATAGATCCACATGCACTCAAGCTCATTGGCTATGCAGAGAACCTTTCTAGACTAGGATTCCCCTTGGGTCAAGAGTTGGCCACTGATGTGATTCTACTGTCTTTGCCAGAGTCATACAGTCAGTTTGTCATGAACTACAACATGAATGACTTTGACAAGCCGTTGATAGAGTTACTTGGCATGTCAAAAATAGCTGAGGAACAAATGAAGAAAGTCAAGTCCAAGTCTGTGATGATGATCAGCAAGACAAAAGGACAATATAAAAGGCAAAGACAAAGCTAAGAAGAGTTCAAAAGCTATCCAGAAGCCCAAGTCTTCATCACTCAAGGCAAAGGGAGGAGTAAATAAGGGAGGCAATTGTCAGCACTATCACCTGGCTGGACTCTATAAAAGGAATTGCATTCTCTATGTAGATGAGTTGATGAAGAAGAAAGAGGGGATAGAAACCTCTGCTTTAGGTGCATGTTATAAGATAAATCTTATTTCTTCTTCATCTTGGGTATGTGATACTAGATGTAGATCTAACATACGTTGATGTGAAAGATCTAATAAGAAGTTAAGCCTTTAAGAAAGAAAAAGGATGGACTCTACAGAGCAAGAGTTGTTGCAATTTCAGTCTATATTTTGATTTTATCTTAGCCCAAAGGGCATGCAATAGAGTTAGAGGAATTGCTATTTCATTATACCAATAATAGAAACAGTTTACTTTATGTATCTTGCATGGAGAAGGTTGATTATAAATAAAGAGTTGTTAATGTTTCTATTTCAAAGATGTGATCTTAGATGGCAATGTCCCTAATGTCTTGCGATCTTTATACGAAAGAATCAAAAGATAAATGTTTAAAATGTAAATACCTAAAGATTAAAACTTGATAAACTCAAACAACCAATAGTATTGTCATCTAGAGCACATATATTAGTAATGCATTTCTGGAATATATTTATATTTGTATAGACTCTTTTAATTATTGAACCAATAAGAGACATGCAAGTCTTATATATGAGGAACATGACAAACCACTTCTCACTAGGTAGGAGAACAAGTATTCTATTAAGATTTCTACATAATGATGTATATAGACATATAGAATAAATGCTAGAGATAATTATTTATACTTCATTATATTTTCTGATGATATGGTGATATGTATTTAGTAAAATACAAATGTCATGAAGTGTTCAAGAAGATTATATATATGAAGTACACAACTTTCTTAAAATATCAAGATATTTTAATTTTGTCAAAGTTGAAATACTTTACAGGAATAGTTTGAGGTCCTTTTGGAGAGACTGTGATAGTATATCACAATCAACTCCACCTGAAACATGATGATCTATTAGTAAGAAGGAATTACATCATGATGAGTCTTGATATGATTATCATTTAATCCAATCTTCTAATTTCCATAACATGTATATGATTATCCCTAATACAATGTACCATCTTAAATGGTTAAATACACAACATATGAGATATGGTATGGGAATGTCCCAATATGTCTAAAGGGTTGAAACTTATACAAGAAAATAGTTTCTTGGAAAGATTTATTTGCATAAATGTTAATTTGTTGAATACCAATTATCTCAATCTGATAACAAAATGTTTGTTGGTAGGTTAGCTGGATTCCAAAGGAATCAGTGGGAGTAAAGCAGAACACAAAAAGTTTGAGATCAATAAAGAAAACACTGAACTAGAGGAGGTACAATGGGAATTTGGAGAATCACAAATTGTTGTGAAATATCAAGTTCCATATATAATAATAAACTCATAGTTCTAATAGAGCACATATGGGGTTAAAAGATTATGAATCCTATAACTCAGATACTTTATGAGTTGGTCATAATATGATGACCCAACAATCAACTAGGAACTATTAAGGGACCCGAGCCTGAGAAACGGTTTGAGGCCATTATTTCCAAAATGGAATCCATTAACACCAACAATGTATGACCATAATGGTACCAGCTAAATTGGTAAAACCCATATAGTTGGGTTTGCAAAAGGAAGACCTAAATGGATGACATAAAAGGACAAATTGGTTGCAAAAGGTTTTCAAACCGATTCAAAGTGTTGAACATGATGAAATCCCTTTACCAATTGGCATGCTTACTATTGCAGCTTGTTAAGACTGTGAGATTGGCATATGGAGATTAAAACAACATTCCATAAAAGGAATAATAGAGCATATGTGTACATGAAACAACCTGAAGGTTTTATAACTCTAATAATGCAAATAAAGTTTATAAGCTTCAATGTTCAATCTAAATGTTGAAACAAGCATCTCAAAAATGGAATATTTGATTTGACAGGATAATCAAAGAATTTGACTTGAGTCAAGATCAAAGATGAAATCTATGATTACAAAATATTTAGTGAGAGCACATGAATATTCTACATCTTGCTGAGGAATAACATCCCAATACCAAGTATTGAAACCTGGCATGGAAATCACCTGAAATTAGGTGAAACGTCCTATGTGATAGGAACTGAGAGCTATAGAGATATTTTTAAAATTCTCTAAACCTAAATATGAGCACATATATTTGAAAGATGTTGAAAGGGTTCAACATGAAGGATTCAGTGAGAGAGAATATGTCCATGTAGATGTGAACAATCTCTAATCAACCTTGTGTTTTGATTTTTACGAAGAATGGAAGAGATGCCATATGCATTCACATTTTGGATCTAACAAGCAATATAATGTAGTCATACCATTATCTTATATGTATTAGACATGACAAGATGATATTAGTTAGATGCCAATGAGGGTCATTGGAATACAATAAATAGAATCAATTAGTACTTGAGAAGCAGTTAAGGATTACTTGTTGCATTATGGTAACAAGGAAGATTTGGTTGTAAAGAGTTACACTAATACAAGCTTCCAAAATGACAAAGAATGATCACAATATAAAACTGTATTTAATCTTAAAAGAAGTGTTTTGAGTTGGAAAGGTTCTCAACTATAGACCATTATTTTAATTCTATAATAGAAGTTGTATGTCCTAGTGTTATGAACACATGAGTGAGTAATGTATGGATCTAGAAGTTCATATATATGAACTTGAGAGATGTTCCAACCATTGATGACACATCAGAAATAGTATGATGATAATGGGGATACTGGTTATGCCAGGATATTAGATACCATATTGTGGCAATTCTATCTCATATGAAATGTTGTACAATGAATAGATGTGAAAATGCAATATACCGACTAAAGGCAAGGTGTTGTTATCCCACTAGATTAAGACTTGCACAATAGAAACATGATGGACATGCTTAGATCACTAATAATGAGATTTGTGGGTGATTAGATCTAAGTGCAAGTGGGAGTCCGTTGGTATGTATGCCCAGAGAGCCGATCATATGATGATTGTGATTCCATATTATGAATAATGATTTGATTTATAATAAAGGAAAGCTTTCAAATGTTCTATTTCACTCAGTTATAGGATAATGAGAAAGCATAATGAATGTCTAAAGAATGGCATTACTCAATGATGTATGTCCTTAGGTACTTGACTTGAACAATGAGATCATAGGATGTTAAGAGTATGTACATTCTTGTTATGTCCCTAGTCAAATGTTATTGTGGAAGGTAGATATTCTACAATAACACATAAGATTAGAGTGTGGGTTGGTTGATGATAGAAACTCATTAGTCATGATATGTGATATCAAACGAGGCACATAGATACTTGTTATAGAATAGTGTATAGGACAGACCCACCTTGAGAGTGACACATGGGAACTATAATTGGTGGTCATAGTCATCTCTAATAGTAAAGGTGGTGATGTGGTTCTTAGACCTAAAATCACTACACTCATTACATGTTGTTTGGTGTATTTTGACATCATCCATTGTAATCCTGAATAAGGATTGCTATAAAGGTGTTGATCGAATACACTATGAAACATGGGGATGACTTTGAGTGATGTAGATAGGATTTTTCCCTCCTATAGGAGTTTGATATCTTGTCCACTTGATAAGATAAACTAAGAAAAGTATGCACATGCACGTGTGGATCAATATATGATATTGAGGTCACATTTATCTCAGACAGTCTGCTCTAATTCAAGAACCATGATTGAACATTGAAAGGATGACGTTTCCATGCCTTGAATTTAATCCAGATATCAGAGACAAATACAATGACTGCAACACCTACCTCAGATTGTACGTTGAATTTGTTCTCAATCTTTCTAGTTATTTGGGTAGCAATGATGTGTGACTAGGCACCGCTCTTTGCTTATGATGTCATAAATGAGTTATGGACATTCACTACCAATTTGAGTTGGAAACTATAGGGTTACACACATAGGATACACTTAGAATAGGAGTTCATTAATGAATATGGTTTAAACTTGATTACTAAGGAGTTAGGTATTCAATTTAAACATCATTGGTTGAATGCTTGTCTGACTAGACAAGTGAACCAACTAGATCAAGTATTGAACTGACCATTTCAACGTGTTAGGTCAATTGAACCAACTTTGGAAATTACAAACAGTGAACTGACTGGTTCAAGAAGTGAATCGATCAGCTCAGGTCCATGAACTGACAAACTCAGGTTGTGAATCGCGCGGTTGGTGGATCAACATGATTGATTCTAGGATTTGTGTTGACATTATATTGTGCATTAAATCGGATATTAATTGCCAATACAACTACTTTTGGGAAATATGATGAAATGACCCATTCAAGAGTTGAACTGATCGGCTCACATGCCAATCAAATGGTTCAGTAGTGAACTAGTGATTTTTTTGTGTGTAGGTTGTGAAAATTCATGAAATTCTGGTCCCATCTGTTCCTACTCAGACTGGGAGCCCTGACTGTGAACCTCCTATAAATAGAGGGGTATTGGGGGCTTCTTAAAGCAACTCAATTTCCTCTAACAATTGTTTGTCTTCTCTGGCTGTGGTAACTGAGAAAATCTAAGCAAGTCCTACCTGCTAAAGGGAGGAATAACAAGGGAGAAAAGTTATGGGAGAGCAAGTTAGTGACTAATACATCAATATGGGGGGATAACTCCTTCTTGTCCATTCTACTAGAATGAGAAGTATTTCTGATGGTTGGTGTGGGATACTATAGAGGCGAGGAGGTTTTTGTCTTCTACTTGGAGGATAATGTCAACCCCCTATCTGTGGTGATCAACCACGAGGCCGATGCAGACATTGTTCGAGTGCAACTAGAAGAGAGTTGCACAACTACAATGAGGGAATAGTCACTAGACTTGATCCAAGTTCAAGTATGACCCTCATAAGCCCTCCTTCACATTACATAGTTGTTGACGTGATCACCTATTTAAGTGGAATATGGGAGTTAATTTTTTTCATTTCAACTGCCTATCTGATGCCATATTTCCCTACAGAAATCCCAAAAGAACCTGGATCTTTATGCGTGTGAGGCATCTTATTCTAAATTATATTTGATGATGTTCATTCCAACTTCATTTTTTCATGTTGTTCGATTATGTATATGTGACCGAGAATAAGTTTGAAAACCTTAGTCTAATGGGGAATCTTTTCCATGGAATCCAATAATGGGATATTGACATACAACTTCTTCATATATTCTTTAAATATGTTGAACCTATTATTCATCCAAGTGTGATTCAACCAATTTCAAAATGGGACATGTGGTTTATATATCAGAATGCCAGACTATGGCGAGGTAGGTGTGAAATTTTCTGGTTGAGTTGTTTCATATTTTGAGTGATAATCACACTATCATCAACTTATAGGAGTTGTTCTATCTAGATAGACAAGTACAAAATGAGTTGTCACGAATTTAAGCTATTTTATATGTTTTAGATTGTCTTCTGGTTGTCCTATAAAAGCTCACACTTGTGGGATAAGGTTAGTAAAAAGTTTAGGCAATTGAGATTCTATGGTTTTCTAAAGAGCTTGTTGATTTGCAATCATCATCTGTTGCAAATTGCAACATCTTCTTAATGGTTGAAAGTTTTATCATCAGGTGGTAGAGTATTTCCCTATGTTTTTGTTATTATGGGGCTTGGTTAGGATTCTGGTATTGATTATATTTCCTATTTCAAAAGTTATCTCTATAGTTTTGTTTATTTCTGAAAGTTCATTATTGGTTGTTCTAGAAACATGGGGGAACCCGAACTTGATTTCTATCCTTTAGGAGTTGTTATGAGTTTTATTCTCCTATAGAATTTCCATATGGAAAACCATGATAATTTCTATTTTGATTGGAAGTATAATACCATTGGCCAAGAATATAATTGATGGATTTCCAATCCTCTATTTGGTTGTAGTCTCCTTGAGATAAAGCATTGCTCATCACAACATAAAAAAGAATATTACACCCCAAGTTATGACGGTCAGTGCCCTTGCATGCTTCACATAATCGTGTCACTACCTTGACCCGTTGATGTTGTTGCTATTGTGGTGGTGATTTCCTTATCTCATAAGCATTGAAAGATGATTCGAGATTATCTTGCTTGAGTGTCAATAGCTTTATATATTTACCAACAAACATTAACTCATAACCTCTTCCTGCCATAGCTACCTTCAACATTCCCTTACCTACAGATCTTCGCTAGTGGGATTGATTTTTAGCTTCATTTGTGACTACCTTCCATGCACTACCATAACTTTGACACATGAAGTTTCATCTAGATTAGGAGTCTAGAAACTTGTTGATATCATCATCTACACCTCTGTAGAATAACTCAATGAGCTAATTTTTAAAAATACTATAGTGCGGACACTTGTGGAGGATCTCATTGGATCTCTCCCATGCTCGTGCTAGAGTTTCACCAAGAACTTGAGTAAACTATGTAATCTGGCCTTTGATAGTGTATGTTAGGGATGGAGGATATAATTTCTCAAGGAATTTGTTTTCAAGTAGATATCAAGTGGTGATGGGATCATGTTTTAGAAATATGTACCAACTTCTTTCTCTCTCTTCAAGGGAATACTTGAAAAGATGGAGTCTAATGGCATTATCAAAAAATTCCATTTTTCTTGGTCATGGTACATAAGTCAACTGACAACATGATATGTTCTTCACAATCATCTCCTTGTTTTCCCATGAAGGGGCTATTTTGTAGGAGTGTGATACAATGTGCCCTAATTTTGAAGTTAGGGGCATCGATAGGAGGTGGTTGAACTGGGTGATTGACATTGAAATCTTTAGGAATTGAGGATTCCCTAAGATGCTTTGGTTAGTTAGCCACTTGTGAAAACTATTGGGCTGCATAGATTTCCTCTTGCACATCAGTGGGCTTCTTGAACAATTAATCCACTCTTTATGTGTTGTGATAGATAGATTCACCATTTGGTTGAGTTCCTCTTTGGCCATTCCAGATTGATTCTCTTCGCTATGATGATGAAAGGTTCATTCTATTTTAGGATAAAATCTTCATGCAAGTCCAATTCTATTAGAGTGACACATGCACTAGTTTTGAGGTACCTAAGATGGAAAAATCTTTCACAAGTCATTTGGAAGGAGAAGAATTATTTTTAAGAGTATATGCAATAGTATCATTGGTAATATTAAGATCTTAGATTAGTCATAATGGAACTAGATTTAACTAAACAATTCCTTTATCCCCAACAAGGATGCAAAAATTTGATGTGGGTTTTACTACACTAAAAAATTCACCTAGCTTTGAAATCCCTAGGATTTTACCAAAATAATGTGAAATTATACCACCTACGATCGGATGGGTCTTATCATGGTATATTTAATGATCAAATTCCAGAATAAAAAATGTTTAAGAATCTTGCTAGTTCTATCTAGTTGAACTAAGACTAATATTTTGAACAAAGAGTTGAATTTGGTGATATAAACTAATTGCAAGGAAAGTATAAGAGCAAAATGAAAACCTAAGTTAATTATGAAAGTCACCTTGGTGGAATCAGGTTTAACCACCATTACATAGGCAAACACATACATAATATATTTGGGCATGAATAAAAGCAAAAGCAAGATCCACCCATTAGGTTTTAGGAAATCACATAGACATCCCCGTGAGATTGACATCTCATTACTTATGGACCATGTACCTACTAATTTGTAAGTATCACTTCTAAAGCTCTCGTCGTGGCATCAAATCCTAAGTATTTAAGTTCTCACAACATAGGAATATAATAGATCATGTAGAGTAGGTAATCAAACCACAAAAAATGCATAAAACGATCAACATTGAATTGAAAGAGCCATATATAGACCCTGGAGACATTAAGAAATGCACATGAAACAATACATAGTGCGCTAGTCCCTATACCCTAGTGAGGTGGATTGCTCTCTCCTCATGATAGGAACAAAGAAAGCAAGAGAAGAGGAAGAATCAACCATAGTCATGGTGAAGAAAAAGATCATGGCTTGGTGGAGTAGAAATCTTGTTCACCTTTGTGGATGATCCAACAAATGAAGAAGAGAGACACCAACGACTGGAGTCAAGGTAGATATGTTCTTCATTCAGTTCTTCACTCTTTAAAATTTGGTTTTGTAGAGATGGAGTGGTATATGGGTGGACGAATTAAGAGGATTGAGATTGAACATCACCGCTTCATGGTTAGAGTATAAATCTTGATGGAAAATAGAAGATAGAAGCACTATGATGGTGGAGCATGGACATGACCGAAGTACTATGGGGGCATCGTCGTTGGCCAATGGAAATTGTTATTGGTACGTATGCCCATAGAGCCAGTAATATGATGATTGCAATGAGGCATCATGTAATAGATTTGATTAATATTAAATGCAATCATTTGTCTAGATGTTTTTATAATTATGAGATGATGATATACCATGATAGATGTCTAAGAGGATGATATTACTTGATGAGATATGTCTTCAAGTCAAGGACCTACACAACGAAATTATATGTATGATAAGAATATATCATTCTTGTTATGTTTGTATTCAAATATTATTGTGCAAACAATATAGACAACAATAATATATAAGACTAGAATTTGTGTTGATTATTGATAGAATTTCATTTGTCATCATGTGTGATATCAACCCAAACACATAGGTACTTGTTAGACAATAGTGTATCAAACAAAATCACCTTGAGAGTGTCACATGGAAACCATTGAATGGTAGTCACAATCATCTCTCATAGTGATAGTGGTTCTTAGACCTGAAGCCATTGCACTTTGACACCATCCAACGTGATCTTGAATAAGGGTTCCCATACAGGTGTTGTTTGGGTATTTGCGACACATGGGGATTCACTATAAGTAATGTAGATGGGATTTTTCCCTCTTGATAGAGTTGAAATCCTGGAAACTTGATAAGAGAGACTAAGAAACGTATGGCAATACTCATCTGAATCAATATGTGATATGTGAGCTCACATGAATCTCATACAGTCTGCTCTAGTTCAAGGAGCATGAATTGAATATTAATAGGATGGATATTCCATGTCTTGATTTCAATTTGGATGTCAGAGACAAAGGAACTATATGATCACTATAACACTAATCAAAAATTGTAGGTTGAAGTTGTTCTCCAACTTTCCAACTACTTGTGTAATGACCCCGCCACCCGATAACCCCCAATTAAGGGAGACCGAAAGGTCGGTGCCGTTATCCAATTAATAGGATCAAAGGTTCGATAAATAATCAATAATAATTATGAAATTCTACTAACTAAACTGAAATTTGGGTATAAAATTAAATCTTTACTTACCTTTGAAAAACTTTGGAAATCTATTTACCCAGAGCTTGAATCTACTTTATCTAATCCTCCTTGCATTTTATTTTTTAATTTCACAATGTGTCACTTTACTGTTTGTTCCTTTCAGGGTTGTACCTAAAATGTCGACAAACAAAACGTCGGTCAATATATCGAAATATACTGGTACGTGGGAACAACCAAAAGTTTGCACATAAGGATAACAATCTAATTATCACAATCAAGTTAATTAACAAGCCAATTTACTCTTTTCAGTATGACATTCTCCACCACATTTTCCCTAACCCTAGCATACCCACCTTAGTGTTTCCTTTGCCAATGACTTAAGGCCACCTTCTCAATCCCGAGCTTGGTGCCTGGGGGTCACCACTCAAGGTGTCCATTGGTCTACCCATCTAGGCCTAACCTTTGGCATCATTCATCAGGGTGTCATGTAGGTGCGAGAATACATACTTCTATTTTTAATGTGATAATCATAGTGACTTTATGATTTGCAAGTATGAACATCCAAACAGATAATTTGCATTCAATGCGATTAACCATCCAGAAAATCCTCAGGAAACTAAGGTGGTTATTCATAATTAACCACATATCTAATTAGACGATTTGAACAGAAATATCCATGCAAATAAGAATCCAAGCAAGCAAGCATTTTCAACAAGATCCTGAAATAACCACGTCATTCCCTTTTTATTATTCATGTCATCAAGATCCATTAAACCTAGCTCGCTTCCTAGGGTTTCTAATTCACTTTTAGGGTTTCTATTGTAATTAGGGTTTCCCTTCATCTTTTACTATTTTAAACCCTAATTTAATGCAATTGATCACCAACCCTAATTATTTCCACATCTAATCCTTAATTCCAGATTAAAGGCATAATTAACCATTAATTAAGCTCATTAAGCCTCTTTTACATTAAAGCTACTATTTTTATCCCTTTAATCCATGATAAGATCATTATACACATTTATCATCAATTTATAGTTCATTATGGTCCAAATCACATATGAACTCGATTTACCATTAATTCTATGTTTTATTCATCATAAAACCCTTATTACTACATTTAGGGTATTTATCCACAAATTAGGAACATAATGCTTGAAATAGCTTATAACCATGAAAACTCAGTTCTATACATGAGATCAAATAATTAAAGCCATTACTAGTCCTGATTACCAACATTAGGGTTTCAAGGCCCATTACAGCCTATTTACGCATATAAACTCTAAATTAAACTAATTATATGAAAAGTTCATCTTTTTCTATCTTAATGATCCTTTTCATCATTAACATGTTAATATCAACTTTATATACTCATTTAACCCTTTCTAATTTGTTAATCGTCAAAGGTTATGGTCTGTCATTGATTAGACTATTAAAAATAGCATCTTTATATACTTTTTGAATTGCAATCAGAATCAAGCTTCAGTTTTATTTTTATTAGATTCCCCTCATTTTTCTGAGCAATTTTCATATTTTATGCATGTCCATCCGAGCTACCGATATTTAATTTGCAATAAATCACTTATTCAGGCCAATCAGAGAGTGCCATGTGTGCGCTCCATGTAACGTTCCCCATCACTTTGGAAAACATGATGAAAGGACATTCCTACCCCAACATAAGTGGGTTCTTCTACAGCCCGTGGAAGGGCATATCTGTCCAACGCCGTGTTACCCTTCTTCAACCTCGCGAACTGTCGTAGATGCGCCAGCCTGTAGCCCTAGGCGCGGCTCCTGGCTCCATCCCCGACCTCGATGGCTATCAGGGTGGCTACCCCCACCTCTTCTGTACCCTCTTGCAGCTCTGGGTTCTTCTGGTTCACAGGTAGAGCAGCCACTTCAAGCCTGCTTGGTCCCACAACCCGTGGCTGACCTGTAGCTAGACCTTGGATGTTGCACGAGCTTCAGAGCAGATGGGAATGTCTGCGCTCCCATACGGTGTCATGCAGGTATCGTGGTTCTAGTCCGTGGCTACTCCTTGTCCTTGGGGTTGGCCTACCTCCCTTGATTAGGGTTTAGATGCAAACAAACATGAAGAAGAAGATGGAAGAGAGATAGTCGCTTGGGGTCCCTCTGGACTTGGGCAAGGATTCGAACCCTTATATAGGGAGGACATCCACGCCCTAACATGCTTGGCCATGAAGAAAACAATGTTCTTTTCTATTGGGAATCCAATTCCTTTATGAGGAAGCAAGATTCTCTCTCCTATTTTCCCCATCCTTTTGATATTCTCTTTTCTTTAAATATTAGGAATTCAAAATTCCTCTCCTTCACTCTTTTTATTTGCCTTTTAATCTATTGGCAATGAATATATATATATATATATATATATATATATATATATGTGTGTGTGTGTGTGTGTGTGTGTGTGTGTGTGTTGTGTGTGTATCTCCTTAGGAAATACTTCCTTTTATCAAAATCACAAAATTCATTAATAATGTATCACATTACCCTTTTATTTTGCAATTATGGTATTTTCTCTTTCTTTCCTCTTCATTGGGACTCCTTGGATCCCAAGAAACTCTATTATTTCGAAATCCTTTTTATTGGATACTCATTATCCTTCTAGATGCATCTAAATGCATTATTCTTCATTATCATGTGTATTTCTTATTAAAATATTTCTTTTTGAGGATTTCTCTTTATTTCTCTTTTATTTTCCTCATTAGTATTCCTTTTATCATTAGGAATCCTTGAAATACGAAATTCCACTAAGGATAACTCAATTATACTTCTTTTCTCTTGTTTTCCACGTTTTACCATTGTTTTCAATTTCTTTCTTAATAAAGAAATACTTAATTAATCTTTTCTTTTCTTATTGCTTTTCTTTGCAACTTTGGACTCCTTGGAACCCAAGGAACCCAAGAGGCACGAAATCCATCCTTGGATTGCATTCTTTTGCCTTCTAGAGGTTTCCACATCTTTCTTTTCTCAAAAACTCAATTATTCATTTATTAATTGAATTTCCTTGTTATTGGGCCCAATAGCCAATAAAGCCCACAACACAATCATCAAGGCTATTGTAAACAAAATCTATTTATTCAAAACAAATTATATCATTATTTGTTCATTTACCTTTATTATGAGAAATTATATTTCTCACCAAATGAACCCAAAATTTGGGGTTGTAACATCCTTCCCTTCTTATAAGAATTTTGCCCTCAAAATTCCATCAAGCAAACAAACAGTTCAGGATAAGCCTTTCATATGTCCATTAGGGCTCCCATGTGGCATCACCCTTTCCATGGTGCTTCCCAAGAACCTTCATCATCTCATATTCTTCCATCTGAGTTCTTTCTTACCTTGGTATATCATACCCTCATAGGTGACTCAGGACATTTCAACCTCTCAAAAGATGAATAGATTCAAGGCTCAGGACATGGCTTGGGTACCTCACATAGTGCTCTAGATCAGACTCATGGAACACATTACACATCATGTTATCCTGAGGGGCAAGTCTAAACACAACCATCTCCACCAATCCATATCAAATGGACCCATATATCGGGGACTCAGCTTTCTTAGCTGTAGCTTAGAGGGGTCGGATTTTCACATCGCATATTCTCCCACAGTGAACTGCATGTCAGTCTGCTTTGCATCAGCTCATGACTCACGTCACCACTGGGCCCTCTCTCAGCCATTACACAATCAAAGCGACTTCATCTACACACATTGTGGTTCTTTTTTGACCTTCACGAGGCCTCCTTCACCGACATCGTCTTAATGAAGCGGTGACCAACACAACCTCCCTTTAGAACTTTTTGCATCCCGATAAAGGCTATGGTGGTTAACATCACATCTTAAGAACTGTCTCTATGTATCACCCTGAATGAGCACACATGCTCTCATCAGACCCTCTAGTCTAGATCATACTGTCCATTAGTATGGGGTGATAAACTGTACTATCATCGAGTTCTACATGCATCCACTTCCACCTCATGGAAGTGAACCTTGATCATACCCACGAACTTTTGAACTCGCATCATGGTGTAGTTGAACCATATTTCTCTCTTAAGTAGTTCAACTGAATCTGTCCCATGATAGTACTCTTTCTTTCTCATGTCATGTAGGTAAGGTGATCTACCATAACCCATATTGCATCTTGACCTTCCTTGGTCTAGGGGAGACTCACAACATCTATAGTGATGAACTCCCATCCCCTCTCAGGAAATCTTTATAATTAACAAGCCAATTTACTCTTTTCAGTATGTCATTCTCCACCACTTTTGCCCTAACCCTGGCATACCCACCTTAGGGTTTCCTTTGCCAATGACTTATGGCCACCTTCTCAATCCCAAGCTTGGTGCCTGGGGGTCACCACTCATGGTGCCCACTAGTCATGCAATATCATAGGCCACCTTCTCATTCCCGAGCTTGGTGCGTGGGGTCACCACTCAAGGTGTCCATTGGTCTACCCATCTGGGCCTGACCTTTGGCATCATCCATCAGGGTGGCATGTAGGTGCGAGAATACATACTTCTATTTTTAATGTGACAATCATAGTGACTTTATGATTTGCAAGTATGAACATCCAAACAGATAATTTGCATTCAATGTGATTAACCGTCCGGAAAATCCTCGGGAAACTAAGGTGGTTATTCATAATTAACCACATACCTGATCTGACGATTTGAACAGAAATATCTATGCAAATAAGAATCCAAGCAAGCAAGCATTTTCAACATGATCCTGAAATAACCACATAATTCCCTTTTTATTATTCATGTCATCAAGATCCATTAAACCTATCTCGCTTCCTAGGGTTTCTAATTCACTTTTAGGGTTTCTATTGAATTAGGGTTTCCCTTCATCTTTTACTATTGTAAACCCTAATTTAATGCAATTGATCACCAACCCTAATTATTTCCACATCTAATCCTTAATTCCAGATTAAAGGCATAATTAACCATTAATTAAGCTCATTAAGCCTCTTTTACATTAAAGCTACTATTTTTATCCCTTTAATCCGTGATAAGATCATTATACACATTTATCATCAATTTATAGTTCATTATGGTCCAAATCACATATGAACTCGATTTACCATTAATTCTATCTTTTATTCATCAGAAAACCCTAATTACTACATTTAGGGTATTTATCCACAAATTATGAACTTAATGCTCGAAATAGCTTATAACCATGAAAACTCAGTTCTATACAAGAGATCAAATAATTAAAGCCATTAATAGTCCTAATTACCAACATTAGGGTTTCAAGGTCCGTTAAAGCCTATTTACGCATATAAGCTCTAAATTAAACTTGGTGTTAGAATCTCGTTCCGCTCATTCCGCTCTGGCGATCGCGAAGGCAATCTAGGGTTCCGAGTGCTCGACCCTCCAGCTCGGGGGAGGAGGTCGGCTGCCGACACATGGCCACCCTCTCCCCTTGGGCTTCTGTCGGCGCCTGTACGCTCTGTAGATCGCGCTCCTCATCCGTCTGGCTTCTCCCCTCTCCATCACCTTCTGCCTTTTCCCTTTCTGGCCGTCAGGGTCGGGTCTCCCGGTCCTCTGATCTGGGAGTTGCAGGGTGAAGGGGCGGTGGCTTCTGAGCGACAGCTTCATCTCTGGCGCAACTTTTGTTGGGTAACGGTCTGGAGGCAGCCGAGTCTACGGAGTCTGGAGTGTACCTACCGAAGGTTGGCGTTTGCTCCCCTATTTAGTGTTCTTTCTTTTCTGTCTGTCTGATTTCCCTTTTGTGTGTGTGTTCTTGGGTTATAGGCAGGTTCTCTGCCTTCTAGTCACCATTCTTCGGTGTTTGTCTATCCTTTAGGGGGTTGTTTCTCTCTCCTGTCGTGAGAGTATCGTGATCTCTAGCAGGTCTCATTTTGCCTCAGGTTCATTTGCTGCTCAAGCTGTTGACATGGATGGTAGAGATAACAATCGGATGGAATACTGGTTTGGTTCATCCCTTACACCGCTGCCTAATGCTCAAGTTGAAGGCATCTCTCATAAAAGCTGCTTAAGTCAGCCTCGAAGAAGAGAGATCTATGGAGAAGTGTTTTATTCTTGTTCCAATATGAGTGGTAGTGGTTCTAAGTTTGTGTACCTGACTGTTTCTTGTTCTTGTGGTTGTTCTTCTCTACTTGTAGATGACGTTTGGCTTGAGTAATGAATGGATCTGTTTACTCAAAAAAACTCTAAATTAAACTAATTATATGAAAAGTTCATCTTTTTTTATCTTAATGATCCTTTTCATCATTAACAGGTTAATATCAACTGTATATACTCATTTAACCCTTTCTAATTCGTTAATCATCAAAGGTTAGGGTTTTTCATTGATTAGACTATTAAAAATAGCATCTTTATATACGTTTTGAATTACAATCATAATCAAGCTTCAATTTTATTTTTATTAGATTCCCCTCATTCTTCTGAGCAATTTTCATATTTTATGCATGTCCATCTGAGCTACCGATATTTAATTATGATTTTAGCAATAAATCACTTATTCAGGACAATCGGAGAGTGCCACGTGTGCGCTCCATGCAATGTTGCCCATCACTTTGGAAAACATGATGGAAGGACATTCCTACCCCCGCGTAAGTGGGTTCTTCTACAACCCGTGGAAGGGCATATCTGTCCAACTCCGTGTTACCCTTCTTCAACCTCATGAACTGTCACAGATTCGCCAACCTGTAGCCCTAGGCGCGGCTCCCGGCTCCATCCCCGACCTCGATGGCCATTAGGGTGGCTACCCCCGCCTCCGTCGTACCCTCTCGCACCTCTGGGTTCTTCTGGTTCGCGGGTAGAGCAGCTACTTCGGGCCTGCTTGGTCCCACAACCCGTGGCTGACCTGTAGCTAGACCTTCGATGTTGCACGAGCTTCAGAGCACATGGGAATGTCTGTGTTCCCATACGACATCGTGGGGGTATCGTGGTTCCAGTCCATGGCTACTCCTTGTCCCTGGGGTTGGCCTACCTCCCTTGATTAGGGTTTAGATGCAAAGAAACTTGAAGAAGAAGATGGAAGAGAGATAGTCGCCTGGGGTCCCTCTGGACTTGGGCAAGGATTCGACCCCTTATATAGGGAGGACATCCACGCCCTAACATGCTTGGCCATGAAGAAAACAAGGTTCTTTTCTATTGGGAATCCAATTTCTTTATGAGGAAGCAAGATTCTCTCTCCTATTTTCCCCATCCTTTTGATATTCTCTTTTCTTTAAATATTAGGAATTCGAAATTACTCTCCTTCACTCTCTTTATTTGCCTTTTAATCTATTGTCCACGAATATATATATATATATATATATATATATATATATATATATATCCTTAGGAAATACTTCCTTTTATCAAAATCACAAAATTCATTAATAATGTATCACATTACCCTTTTATTTTGCAATTATGGTATTTTATCTTTCTTTCCTCTTCATTGGGACTTCTTGGATCCCAAGAAACTCTATTATTTCGAAATCCTTTTTATTGGATACTCATTATCCTTCTAGATGCATCTAAATGCATTATTCTTCATTATCATGTGTATTTCTTATTAAAATATTTCTTTTTGAGGATTTCTCTTTATTTCTCTTTTATTTTCCTCATTAGTATTCCTTTTAACATTAGGAATCCTTGAAATACGAAATTCCACTAAGGATAACTCAATTATACTTCTTTTCACTTGTTTTCCACCTTTTACCATTGTTTTCAATTTCTTTCTTAATAAAGGAATATTTAATTAATCTTTTCTTTTCTTATTGCTTTTCTTTGCAACTTTGGACTCCTTGGAACCCAAGGAACCCAAGAGGCACGAAATCCATCCTTGGATTGCATTCTTTTGCCTACCAGAGGTTTCCACATCTTTCTTTTCTCAAAAACTCAATTATTCATTTATTAATTGAATTTCCTTATTATTGTCTCCAATAGCCAATAAAGCCCACAACACAATCATCAAGGCTGTTGTATACAAAATCCATTTATTCAAAACAAAGTATATCATTATTTATTCATTTACCTTTATTATGAGAAATTACATTTCTCACCAAATGAACCTAAAATTTGGGGTTGTAACAACTTGGGTACCAATGATGTGTTTCTAGATACTGTTCATTTCTTGTGATGCCATAATCTAGTTATGGACATTCACTACCGACATAATTGGGGTCATATAGGGTCACACACATAGGATGCACCAAGAATATGAGTTTACTCATCAATAAGGTTTGACTTGATTACTAAAGTATTTAGGTAATCAACTTAAACAACATTGGTTGACAGTTGGATGATTTTAGTGTCCAGTTGACTGCTATGAATGTCAATAAACAGATTGAGAAGTCCAGTCGACCAACTGGATGACCAGTAAGACAAGATCAAGGATTGTTGTTGATGTCATGTTGTGCATTGATCCTAGAATTGATATCCAATATGTTTGTGATATGGAAGCATTCTAATCAACTGATTGGATGTTTTGTTCAATTGACTGGGGTGCCAATTGATCGAATGGGAGTCTAGTTGATCGAATCCTAATTTGCAACATCCAATAATTCATGAAATTTGTCTTCTCGTGTCCCCAGTTTTGTAGAAACTCTGACTCGTCCATTCCAAAATGAAGCAGTGTTGTCAAGGATCTTAGAATATGTCTCCTAATCTCGATGTTTGGGTAATGTAAGAGCCATAGGCATCTTACCCATAATAGTAAGAGATAGCTGAAGGGGAGAAAGTCGATGCTAGCACGTTGACAACACGAGAGACACCTCCATCCCGCTAGTTCTAGAAGAACAATACGAGTTTTTGGTGGTCCACGTGGACTACGTAGAGGTGTGGAGGCCATTGCTACCACATCAGGAGGATGTCGTCAACCGCCACCCATGGTTCTACACTAGGAGGATGTCGTAGACAACCATTCTGGAGCTACTTGAGAAAGAAGCATGTCGTTACAAGGATTGTCGATGGATTTTCTCCAGGACCAGGTATATTCCTTGCAACCTTCCTTCACATTCATAGTTATTTATGTGATCCACTATTTTATGGGGAATATGGTAAGAATTTTTTTCTACGGCCATCTATGTCGCCATATTTCCCAATAGTGGTATCTGAGCCATGACAATTTACTATGTTTTAGTATTTAATCAATATGACCGGTTTTTTGGTTTTATAATTTATTTTATTACAAGTGATTTGATTATTTAAATGATTAGTGTGCATGTCTGATTAAATATTACATACTCTAAGGAATGTCTTGTAGACCCATATATATGATATGATATATATACAATTTATACATGTCACCCTAAAATCAGTTTTGATGGTGGATGTAAGCATGGTTATGGATGATGCCCCTAAATATGTGCATGGTTTAATGACTTATTTTCTACTCTTTTAAATTTGATTTGCATGTCGAGCCTCTCTCTCTTTATCCATTAGTAAGTTAATGTTGTCCTCCCTATACTCCCCTTGAATGTAATTCAAGGTTTTACTTGTACATTGTAGTACTTTAATATGATAGTTTGAATTTTTATTTCTGAAAAATAGAAAACACTTTGCACTAGGCCAGTCGATAGATTGGAGTCAAGTCAATCGATAGGAAGAACTAAGATACTACTGATTAAAGGAGTGAATCAATTGAATGTAGTTCTAATTGACCCACTAGACGAGTCCAGACAACTGCTTGATCCAGGAGCCAGCTGACCTCCCGACGGAGGCCAATCAACTGACAGACAGACGAATTAAGCGATTGGAAGAGTCCAATCGACCAAATGACCTATTTCCAACACAAACTTTTATGCAGGTTTTATTATGTGATGTTTGACCCTTGGTGAATAATAATGCTTTGTGGCCGCAAAGAATTGCATTAGTGTTGTCATAACCATCGCTCGTAATTTTATGATTGCATGTTTTGTTTGAATATATAGTATGTATATGATACATATTATAAGTATGTGGTGATTGGATATGTATATATATTTATATATAAATAAAATCACTCAATGAAATATTACCTCTTAGATGCATTCCATAAGCAATACACATGAAAAGAAATTGACTAAGGTTGGACACACCAAGCATGGTGTGACATCTATCTTGTGTAAGTGTGATGGTAGTTATGTGTGCCTGCCAAGAGGGGTGCATTACTATCATGTTGGCTTTTAGGTCATGCTTAATTAGGTTATCTAAATGAGATTAAGTGCCTAGAAGCATACATATGTAATATAAAAAAGAGTTGTGCATAACATCTATCCAAGAATTGCATGAGATGTAATTGGAAAATGTTGCCTATCTTAATAATTGGTAATGGTTGTCGATGTCGACCTCATAATAACTTAATTGATTCGGATATTGGATCCATAAAAGGTTGTACACCACAATATTCCAATTTTATATGTGAGATCTATCAATTTATACAAAATAGTGGGAGCAATAATTAATTAAAGGCATAATTAATATTGTCAAGATCTTCTTTATTCAAATCAAATCAAAAGGGTTTTAAAAATGCAAATTTCTTTTGTTGAAAAAAATGGCAAACAACAACATTTTTTCTTTATAGTTGGTCTTTGAGAAGGAAAAGTTGAATAGGAATAATATCCATTACTCATTCAAGACATTGAGAATTGTTCTCACACAAGAGTGTAAGATCTATGTCCTAGAGTCACCAGAGCCTAATGAACCTACACCCACCGCACCTAAGGTTGACAAGGATGCTTACAAGAAGCACTATGAAGATGTCGTAGATGTCAATTTCATGATTCTATGATCAATGAACTATGAGTCACAAAGCACCAACATGAGAACATGGATGTTCTTGAGATGGTTATACATCTTATTAATATGTACCAAGATCAAGCAATATAAGAGAGATATGATGTCCCTAAGGCATTGTTCAAGTAAAATATGATTAAAGGAGATCTAGTGGGAGCCCATCTGCTCAAGTTGATTGGGTATGTGGAGAACCTAGAGAGACTGTGATTTCCCTTGGGCCAAGAGTTGGCCACAAATGTGATTCTACTGTCATTTCCAGAATAATATACCCAATTTGACTTTAACTACAATATGAACAATTTTGATAAGCCCTTGTCTGAATTTCTTGGCTTGTTGAGAACTACTGAAGTGCAAATGAAGGACAAACCCAAATATGTGATGATGATCAACAAATAGAAAGGGAAGTTCAAGGGAAAGGAAAGGATACAGAGAGTTCTAAAACTGGCCAGAAACCCAAATCTGTTGCACTTAAAGCAAAGGAAGGGGTGAATAAGGAAGGAAATTGTCACCACTGTCATCAAGATGGACACTGGAATAGGAATTTCACTCTTTACCTGGAGGAATTGAGGAAGATGAAACATGGGAAAGAGATCTCCACTTCATGTATATAAGTTATTGAAATAAATATGTCTATTTATTCATCTTGGGTACTAGATATCAGATGTAGATCTCACATATGTTCAAATATGCAGGATCTGAAAAGAAGTAAACCTTTAAGAAAGGTGAGGTTGAATAACACATTGTGAATGGAGAAAGAGTTATTTCCACTATCATTGGAACCTATCATTTATTCTTCCCAGTGGGATTGTAATAGAGTTACATAACTTCTATTTTGTATCTGTCATCAATAGAAACATCATTATTGTATCTTGTATGGACAATAATGGATCCAAATTTCATATGAAGAATGGTTGATGTACTATTTCCACAGATGAGAACTTTTATAGTACTACCCCAATGTCCTATGGTATTTACTTGTTAGATCTAGAGACAAATGTTTATAACATAAATACCAAAAGGGTAAACCATGATAACTCAAAACATACCTTTGGCACCGTCGTCTAGGGAACATCAATGAGAAATGCATTCTAGACTCCAAATAAATGGTTATCTAGACTCTTTTGATCTTGAATCAATAGAAATATGTGAGTCTTATTCGTTGGGCAAGATGGAAAAAGCTCCTTTCATTGGTAATAATGAGAGAGTGAGTGATCTATTAGGATTCATACCTAGTGATGTATGTTGGACTATTAGAACAAATGCTACAGGTGGTTACCAATATTTAATTACCTTTACCAATGACTTCAGTAGATATGGGTATGTGCACTTGAGGAAAAAAAGT
The DNA here is from genome assembly GCA_963693085.1 of Alisma plantago-aquatica. Lineage (NCBI taxonomy): Eukaryota > Viridiplantae > Streptophyta > Magnoliopsida > Alismatales > Alismataceae > Alisma > Alisma plantago-aquatica. The sequence continues at coordinate 1,011,467,284 of OY856411.1, forward strand.
TAGAAACCATTAAAAAGTTCAAGGATTTCATGAAAAAAGTACAAAACTAACATGGTAAAAGTATTAAAGCACTTCATTCTAATCGAGGTGGGGAGTACGTAAACCAAGAATCTAAGTACCTTTTGTGAGACAGTGGTATAGTATCACAATGGACACCACCTGGAACACCACAACATAATGGTGTGTTAGAAAGAAGGAGTTGTACATTACTAGATATGGTTTGTTAAATGATGGATTTTTCTAGTATTCCAACTTCCTTCTGGGGACATTCCCTATAAATTGCAATGTTTACACTTAACCACATTTTATCTAAATCAGTTCAAAAGACACCATATGAGACTTTGTATGGGAAGCATCCCGATACATCTCATATGAAGATTTGAGGATGTGAAGCTTATGTGAGAAAGCAGTTTCTTAAAAAGCTTGGACCTTAATCAGATACATGTTCTTTTATTGGATATCCTAGGGAAACCAAGGGATACTACTTCTATATTCCATCTAACAAATAAGTGTTTGTTTCCAGGAATGATGTATACCTATAAAAAGAATTTATTTCCAAGGGAATCAATGGGAGTAAAGTGGAAATCGAAGAGGTTCGAGACCAACAAGAAAACGTTGAACCTATATAATTACAAGAGGAACATGAAGAATCAAAAACTATTGTGAAATCTCAAGTTCCTCATGTAACATATGAACCTGGCAGATTTAGTATGACATGTCTTAAGCCTGAATGATTTGGTTATTTTTTGACTCAAGAAGGCAATGAGTGTGTCATTGGTGATGACCCAATAACCTTTGTAGAAGTTATTAAGGGACCAGAGTTTGAAAAATGGTTTGAGGCCATGAGATCTGAGAAGAAATCCATGTACAACAACAAGGTATGGACCTTGGTGGATCTACTTGAAGGGGTACAACCTATAAAGTACAAATGAGTCTTCAAGAAGAAGATTGACATGGATGGTAATGTACAAACCTATAAAGACTGATTGGTTACAAAGGGTTTCAAACAATTTTAAGGTATTGACTATGACAAAACCTTTTCTCCAGTTTCCATGGTTAAACCAATCAAGATCATGCTTGCCATTGCAACTTATTATGACTATGAAATTTGGCAGATGGATGTTAAAACTACATTTCTTAGCATGAATCTCTTAAGGATGTGTACATAACACAACATGAGGGTTTTATAAATCCAACGGTAGACAATAAAGTTTGTAAGCTACAAAGAATAATATATGGATTGAAGCAAGCATCTCAGAGTTGGAATATTAGATTTGACAGAATAATCAAAGAGTTTGGCTTTTGTCAAAATGAAGATGAATCGTGTGTTTATAAGAAGGTTAGTGGGTGCGTGATTGTATACCTCATTGTATGTAGATGACATACTATTGATGGGGAATGACATATCTACCTTACTAATGGTAAAAACTTGGCTGGGAAATACATTCTCGATGAAGGAATTAGGCGAAGCATCCTTTATCTTAGGAATCAAGATTTATAGAGATAGATCTAGAAGACTTATTGGCCCAATTCAGTGCACATACATTGACAAACTACAAAAAAAGGTTCAACATGGAGAACTCAAATATAGGAAAATTACCCATGTCTCATAGTGTTTGTATCTCTAGATCTCAATTACTAGTTCTTATGAAGAACGAAAGTGCATGAGTAAGATTCCATATGCATATGCAACTGGATCTATCATGTACACAATGATATGTACTCATCCTGATGTCTCGTATGCCTTGAGCATGGCAAGCATATATCAGTTAGATCTCAGTGAAAGTCATGAGACAGTTGTAAAGAGCATCCTTAGGTACTTGAGAAGTACTAAGGATCAATTCCTTATCTATGATGGTGAGGAAGAGTTGGTGGTAAAGGATTACACTGATCCAAGCATTCAAACTAATAAAGATGACCTTAGATTGGAATCTAGATTTGTATTTTTCCTGAAAAATGGACCTATGAGTGGGCAAAGTTCCAAGCAAGATATAGTTTCTAATTCTACAACAGATACTGAGTACATTGTTGCCTCCAATGCAGCAAAGGAAGCTTTTTGAATCAAGAAGTTTCTCACTAAACTTCGGGTGGTTCAAAGAAGTAGTGATGTAGTAGTGTTGTATTGTGACAACAATGGAGCTATAGCAAAAGCTAAGGAACCTAGATCACATCAATGTTTGAAGAACATAAACTAGAGGTTCCACCTCATATGAGAGACTATATAGTGAGGAGATGTGAAGATTTGCATAGTACCAACTAAAAGCAATGTTGTGGACCCCTTGACAAAAGAACTTTTGTAGTAGCAACATGAAGGTCATGTTAGATCACTTGGGAATAAATTCATGGGTAATTGGCTTCAAGAAAAAGTGCGAGTATGTTAGTATGTATGCTTAGAGATATAATCATACGATGATTGTAGTGATGCATCATGTAATAAAATTGATTGATAATAAAGGAAATCTTTTGTATATATGCCTTTTCAATTATGAGATGTTGGTATAACATGATTGATGTTTAAAATAATGACATTACTCAATGACATATGTCTTCATCTTAAGGACTTAGACAATGAGATCATATGTATGGTAAGAGTATATACATTCTTATTATGTCCCTAGTCAGATATTATTGCAAAAACAATATAGACATCAATAATACATAAGACTAAATTGTGTGTTGATTGATGACAAAATCTCATTTTTCATGAAATGTGATATCAAGTCAAACACATTGGTACTTATTATAGAATAGACTATCAGACAGACCCATCTTGAGATTGATACATGGAAACCATTGAATGGTAGTCAAAATCAACTCTCATAGTGATAGTGATGATTGTGGTTCTTAGACATGACGTCACTACACTCATCACATGTTGTTCAATGTAGTTTGACTCCATCCAATGTGACCTTAATAATGGTTGCCATACAATTGATGTTCAGATATTTTGTGACACATGGGGATTGATTGTGAGTGATGTAGATGGGATTTTTCCCTCCTTACAGAGTTGATATCCTAGCCAATTGACAAAAGAGACTGAGAAATGTATGTCCATATCTCTGGTAGTTTTCTCTAGTTCAAGGAACATTAATTGAATAATAATAGGATAACTATTCCATGTTTTGAGTTCAATCTAGATATTAAGGACAAAGAAACTATGTGATCATTGTAACACTAGTCACAAATTGTAGGTTTAAGTTGCTCTACAACTTTCCAATTACTTGGGTAGGAATGATGTGTTGCTAGATACCACTCATTGTTTGTGATGTCATTATCTAGTTTTGGACATCAACTTCTGATGTAATTTGGGACCTATAGGATCACACACATAGGATGGACCTGGAATAGGAGTTTGTTTATGAATAAGTTTTGACTTGATTACTAAAGCATTTAGGTAATAAATTTAAACAACATTGGCTGACAGTTAGTTAACTAGAGTGTCCAGTCATCCAACTGTGAAGTCTAGTCAACCAACTAAGTAATTAGTAAGACTAGACCAAGGATTGATGCTGACATCATGTTCTGCATTGATCGTCACATGGAATGCCAATATGTTTATGCATAGGAAAATCGATTTGATTAATTGGATATTTCATTCAACCGACTGGGCTTCTAGTTGACCGACTAGGAGTCCTTTCGACTGAGTCGTAATTCACAATTACCAAAAATTCATGAAATTTGTCTCCTCGTGTCCTCGGGTTTGTGGAAACCCTAACCCATCCACTCCAATATATGTGGGGGGGTCAAGTCTCTGAGAATAAGTCTCTTAATCTCAACATTGTGGTAATGTGAGAGCCAAAATCATCTTACCTGTAAAAGGGTGAGATAGACAAAGGGGAGAAAGTCAATGCTAGAATGTTAACAACACGAGGGACAACTCCTTTCCATGAGTTCTAGGAGAAAGACAGGAGTTCCCAGTGGTCCGCAAGGACTATGTAGAGGCATGGATGCCATTTTCTCCATGCTAGAAGGATGTCGTCAACTGCCATCCATGGTGCTACACCGGGAGGTTGTCTTCGACAAACATATGGGTGCTACTTGAGAAAGAAGCACATTGCTACAAATATTTTCTCTAGAATTCATCTAGGACGAGGTATATTCCTTGCAAACTTCCATTCCATTCATAGCTTTTGATTCAATCCACTAGTTTATAAGGTATAATGCAATAATTTTTTTTTCATCTCTGTCACCATATTTCCTTACAATTATCTCCTTTGTATGCGGATAGAGTGCAGTAGTCTGGGAGCATAATGGAGAAGGAATGACTCCTAAATGGAGGAGGAATTTAGGTATTTATAGGATGCGTGGTATGGAACAAAAGGAACATCATGCCATCTTGTAGTGTGTTCATCAGGAGACAAGACTATGGTCTTTTCGGTCGACATGTTGAGTGACCATTGTCGAGTTGGTGGAACGATGTAATATGTTGAATTAGCATCATTGGTCGACAACTTTGGAGGTTCGGTGGTCAATGGAGAATCATCGGGGAACAATGTTTCCATCTGTTGGGCTAGGTCACTGTCAACCTATGGCTGAAGGCTTGCAATAGACAATTTGTTGGGTGTTGGGATCTATTACTTTGTCGATTGATGAGGTAGGTTTGTTGTCAGTTGATGGAGGTCTTGACTATCATTGGTTGATGAGTTGGATTTTTTTCGGGGCTCATGCTAGAGTATTTTGTAGTTTGATGGGTAGATATAATGAGGAATCCCATCGGCCAATGAGTTTGTAGCCTAGCCAACATGATCGTGTCATGTTGGTCTCATTGATCCTATCATGGAACAATCATTCTATACAAGAATAGGCCCACCCCCAGGGGTATTACTATATTCCAAGAAGCCTACACCAATGAAGATGTTTTCCAATGAAGGTTTTAACCATCAAAAATTAGGTCCAACATATCAAAAATTTCTTTGGCCTGCTAGTTGGTTAGCAGTCTAAGATGGTGCACATGATGTGAAGCTTAATCTTGCGATGAAAAGCAAAAGATTTGATCAAAACCCTAAATTTTCACATAAAACTAAGAAAAACTATACATGAGCAAATTCAAAGGTAAATTAAGGTAATTAAGTGCAAAAATGAACTTGGGATGCGATTAAAACTAAGATGGGTATGCATTCATCACTTCACCACCAGCGACACCAGTAGCCTATTGGCTTTGACAATGATGACAAGGTGATGATTAAGAAGGAACAAATACTAGATACCATTGTTATTATCTATGTAGAGAAGGAAAATGATGTGAGAAATCATGGGTTGATGTTGCTGAACAAGAAATGCCAGTTTACAAGCCAAGGCCCCCATACCAAGAACGTCTAAGGCGATTCTTGTTTCATAAAGTGCAAGGAATCTATGAAGAATCTTCATGTAGACCACTCTTTTGTGAATGACCTTTATGAGATACCCACCTGGTCAAAATACTTGAAGACTCTATTGATTAGAAAATGCATTATCTAAGGAATAAAAATGGTGAAGCTCTCTAGAACCACCTTAGATATTGTCCTGAACAAGTTGCCTAGGAAGCAAAAGGATCCTGGTTCCTTTTTGATTGGTTTCTACATTGGGGAAAACACATGCAGGATGGGACTGGTAGACTTGGTTGTCAATATTTCAATCATGAGATACAAACTTTACAAAACATTGGGATTTGCTTATCTACTCTCAACGACCATGACAATTGAGCTAGTAGATTCCTCTATGAAAAATTCTATGGGGATCATAGAGGATATTCCTATCAAGGTCATAATGGACTCCTATATACCTTTTGATTTTGTGACCATGAATATCAAGGAGGATCTTAGATATCCTCTCATTTCAACTAATGATTCCTAGCTATAGCCCGATCTTTGGTTGATGTATAAGTGGGAACTACTCTTCTGAGTTTAGGGAGATAAGTACTTGCGTTCAGGGTGTTTGATAGTTTGAAAGGTCTTATCTTTCATGAGAGGTTTTATGACTTGATAACATTAATATATTATATCAGAGTGAAGTATATGAAGATTCCTTGCAAACCACCTTAATCATTCTAGACAGTTCATACTTTGATGACACACAAGTCTACCAATTCTAGTTCCACTTAACACTAATGAGGAAAAATGAAATGCTGAATTTGAATGATTGAAGATGATGTCAGTGGTTGAAGAAGAGGTATATATACCTATGGAATCAAAGATGAAGGCCCTACTATAGGTGTTGAGGTATGTATTTATTGATGAGAAATAGGTTTGTCCTGTGATTATACATTCAAACCTTATTCAAGACCAGAACGACACTAGTGACTAAGCTCAGGAGCTAAGGTCAGCCCTGGGTTATAATATGACTGATTTAATACGTGTCAATCGTGCTATTTGCATGCTAAAGATGCACAAGATAACCATCATGAAGATGTCATTCTAGATATCATCAAACAAATTGAATCCCAATATGAAGGAAGATGTGTGGTTGGAAGTCATAAAACTTTTTATGAATGCGATCATATATCCCATTTTAGATTCACCTTGGGTAAGTTAGGTACAAGTGGTACCAAATAAAGGTGGTACTACAGTTGTGAAGAATGAGAATGAGATCATTCCCACTTACACAATTATGGAGTTTAGGATGTACATAGACTCATTAACTTAAATACAACTACGATAAAGGATGACTTCCCTCTCCCCTTCCTTGATCATGGTTTGAAGCGTCTAGCCCATCAATAATTCTTCTATTATCTAGACAGATCTTTAGAACTATATTAGATACCTATCCACCCAAACAATCAAGAGATTACAAATTTCATATGCCCTTTCGACATATACACCTTCAGGAGGATTCATTTTGGGCTAAGCAACACCCCATTACATTCTAGCACTTGATGTCATCTATGTTTCCAGGGTTGACATAAATTGTAATGAAGGTTTTTATGGATAACATCTCCAACTATGGAGATTCATTTGACTCTTATTTGCATCATCTTTCTCTTGTGTTAATGAAATTTAAGGAAGCACATCTGGTGCTAAACTGGGAGAAGTGTCACTTCATGGTGAAGGAGGGCAATGTTCTACACACAAGAGTAAGTAACAACAAGTTGAAGATGAAGTCATTGCCAATACTGCACCTCAATCTACCATGAAATAAATTAAAGACTCCATAAAACATGTAGAATTCTATAGTAGATTTATCAAGGATTTCTCAAATATTGCAAAGCCCCTTACAAACCTTCTTCTGAAGGAAACTACTTTCTCTTTTGATTCTGCATGCATGGTTGGTTTCATAAATATAAAAGGAATCTCTTGTGACCACACCCATCATTATGGAACCAAACTGATCTCAACCATTTGAGATCATGTGTGATGCCAATGATTATGCAGTAGGAGAAGTTATGGGACAACTTATTGATAAGAGGGACCATGTGATGCATATGCCTCAAAGAAGTTGGAGGACACATAACACAATTATGCCACAACCAATAAGGAGTTTCTTTCCATTATATGTACCTTTGGAAAATTCAAAACGTACTTTGTTGGATCAAGGGTGATCATATATATATATATATATATATATATATATATATATATATATATATATATATATATATATATATATATATATATATATATATATATATATATATATATATACACCATGCAGCCATACTGTACTTGGTGATGAAGAAAGAAATCAAACCTGGACTAATACAGCGGATCTATCTATTGTAGGAGTTTGATCTAGAGATATGTGACATGAAGGGGAGAGAGAACACAATGTCTAATCACTTCAACCACATTTATCTCTCCTATAGTGATAGCAAGCCAATCCATGATTCCCTTCTCGATGACCAACTCATGAAAGTTTCTTTAGACATTCTGGTTTGTAGGTTTTGTAAACTATATTGATGATGTAGTCCAACACTCAGAATACATAGGTCATTTCAAGAAATAATTCATGCACGATGCCAAAAATTACTTTTGGGATGATCCATACCTTTTCTGACTTGGTGCGAATAGTCTATATCAATGGTGTGTCAAAGAAGAGGAGGACCACTTCATCCTTAAGAAATGCCACTCAGGTCCAGTTGGTGTCCATATGAGTACCAAGAAGACTGCTTTAAAGGTCCTTCAATATAAATTAAGTGGAGTAAACTATTCAAAGATGCATATGAATTTATCATATCTTGTGATCAATTCCATGGGATAGGAAATATATCATAGATGGATGAAATGATTTTGATAACTTGGTAGGAGATCAAAATATCATTGATGTCTGTGAATATATTTCATGGGTCCATTTCCCCCATATTGTGACTTGTCATACATCCTATTGCAGTGGACAATGTCTCAAAGTGGGTGGAAGCAATGCCCACCGTCTCTAGCAATTCCAAATCCATTTTGAAGCTATTCAAGGACATATTCTTCACATTTGGGGTGTCACACATGATGCTTTCTTATGGATGCTCGCCTTTTTATAGAACAAGTTCGAGTAATTTTTTTGGAAATATGACATCCACCATCGAGTGGCCTCCCCATATGGCCCACTGATATTGATCAAGTGTAGGTTTTGATAGGCATATTAAGGCTATTCTTGGAAAGACAGTAGGAAACACAAGAAAAAGATAAAACATTTGCAGCTAAACAATGGTCTTTGGTCATACTTGATATCATTCAAGATGACTTTGGGCTCTATAACATTCATAATGACTTATGGGAAGTACTTTCATATCCCTCTTGTGATGGGAAATAAAGCTAACTGGTCAAAGAAGCTTTTGAATTTTGATGTGCGTCTCTAGAGAGGAACAATTCCTTCAATTATAGGAGTTTCAGGAATTGTGTATGTCCTCCTACGAGGACACACATCTAAAAGGAGAGAATCTAGATGTGCCACATTGACCACATGAAAAGGAAAGGAATCCAAGTGAGAGATCAAATATTGTTTTGCAATTCCCAAATGAGGTTATTTTTAGGGAAGCTAAAGTCCTGGTGGCATGGGACATATTTAGCGAAGCACATCTATCCCCATACAACATTCATTCTATGGGACATGGTCAAAGGAGAATGTTTAGCCAAAGCTCATAGGCCAAAGAGATAGATCACTTTTGAATACCTTGCAACAAGGAACACAACACATCACCCCCTCTCCAACCCAAAGTCCATTCGAGAATTCATGTGTCGAGCAAATGACATAAAATAAGGTGCTTGTTGGAGACAAAAATTATCTTAGATATATTCCATTTTTCATACTTAGATTTGTCCATTTTATTTAGTTTTATTCATGTTCACCTTTTGTTCTTATGTGATTTAAGGTTTGCACATGTCTGATCCAATCTTCTTTGAACAAATTACATGAAACAATACAATAGACTGATTCGCTAAATGCCCATTCGATCATCTGAGTTACTCAGTCGAGTAATAGAGAGTGTCAGTTGACACATAAGGGTCCTTGAAAAGCAAGTCACCCGACTGAGCTTATTGACTGATCAATTGAATTATATCAAATGTTCTTCAATTCAAAGACATTTTCCGGATGGAGTATAGTCAACTAATCCTTACACTTCATAAAGGGCGTAGAGGGCCAATGGAACCTTGTGAATATTTATGTAAGGAATGAGACCCAAGAGGGGATCCACTCCTTGATGAATCAAATAAAAGGAAACATCTCATAATCCAAACACATAACAATTTTTTTGTAATGGGAAGAAGATCCAATTTATTTGAAAGTATGTAATCTTTAAAGATCTAACCATTTCAATACTTGATTCTATCATAATCCTTAACCACACATGGTGATGCAAAAATGAAACTAATCTATAGCATATGACTAGTAGAAGGTTATCTAACCACCTCAAAACTATCTCTCAAGAAGGATCAACTACACATATATGAGTCTTGGTCAACCTTGGTAGACTCCTTGTTACTCTTTAGCTAAAGGATTGGAAGAATACCCCATAAGAGAAGAAAAAATATGAGTTATCAACATAAAATACCGGTATGAGAATTTTAATAGGGATTGGGAAATTTAAAAGAAATATGACCACAAAATCACAAGGCTTCCAATCCAAAAGAAAAGTACCATCCAACTGGAAATAAAAAGAATATGATAATATTTTATACAACAATTACACTTGCCATTAATCAAAATAAGGTATTCCACAAAAGCACACATAAATAGTTTATCGAACATAACCCATCAACACTTATAATAAACTTGAATGCAAGTGAGATAAACATAGCACTAGAGAAATATAAATAAATAACATTGTTCAGGGTACATAACCCCAAAAATTGAAAGAGTATGTCACATAACAAAACTCCTCAATGTATAAAGTGGACGCAAAACCAAGGTATGGGGCACATAACGTCCATACCAAAACATAAAGTACACATGACCCAAAACCAAAGTAGCTATACAACTCTAGGGCCACTGAATCACAAAGCATGCAAAAATGTAGAGGCAAGTAAAAGTATAATAAAAAATAGAATTATTGAGATTTCCATCACAAAAATGGATCATACAAAAAAATCACCATAAAAGTGGGCATATTAGGGTTCCATCTTCTATGAAGACAAAATTAGTTCAACTTCACAATTAGGGTTTCATCATGAAACACAAAGTACAAATATTTGAGTCCCAAATATCAGGACTCAAATTCATTAAGATTAGACTGAAATAGGTCATCAAGTCAAGAAAGAGGAATTCAATTAACAAATACCTCAAAGAAGCCCAAGAGAGAGAGAAAGTAAAAAAAGTAATTTAGGAATGCAACATACCTCAAAATGTATGTCAACTTGTCAAAGCTCAAAACCTAGATCCATGTCAGGGTACTTCTCACCTATATATTATATATGCAAACCAATGTTTAGTATATATATTATAAACCCTAGTTATATACTTTTAACATAATTGGATTGAGGTTATGAAGTATATTTAGTTACGTAGATAATCTTTTTCTGATTCCAAATAATTTTTTTGTGTAATCTTTTGATGATTAGAAAGAGAGTTATGAATTATCAAATTTAAGTCTTATTACTGAAATTCTAAAAACAGTAAAAGAAAAAGACATTAATACCCTTGCATCAATATCCAAAACAAGGGGTGTGAGAGGGCATATTTATAAAATCATCAAGAGGCAAAGTTGTGAAATTAAATTCATTAGAAAATGGTGAAAGAAAAATTCGGCCATGCGAGCGTGATAATAAAATAGAAGAAGTCAAGGGAAAAATAATGAACCCACAAAAGGAGTTCTTCGCCTTCCTTGACTCTAGCACCATTGCTGCATAAAGCAACATGGCTGATTCACAAGAAATTGGGCGAGACCCATCAAGGAAAGAAACTAAGGTTTGGATATTCTAGAAACAAAGAACAAGAGTCGATATATCCTACCCTAAATAAAATTGGTTTGTGAAAAATTGATGAGGGAGAACTCCAAGTCGTGGAAGCACCCTGGTTCCTAAGATCTTGACGATGTTAGGCAAACACAAAAGAAATTGAAGTGAGGTAAAATTACTTGTGGTGCGGAAAAAGCATTGGGGTATGGTATTATTTATAGATGTTAGGAGAAGAGTGTTCGGTGCAAAGAGGGTTTGAGAAGTTTTTAGGGGAAATTGGGCAGATCAAGGAAAGAGGAAAGTGGGGTTCGAGTTAAGGCTTGATGTATGTGGAATATTATGATGAATTCAATGGAAGTTGTTTAATGAAGTTTATCGATGACAGGTGAAGAAATCCTTAGAAAAAACCAGTCTAGTTGTGTAGTTGAACTATTCACATGATGGGTCTCCTACTCAAGGTAGGAGACTATATACACACATTTCGATCTTGATCGGGAGGATCACGTAAGGTGCAATATCAATATCATTAGAAGGCACGCATGACATGGAAATTTAGTGAATTTGTGAAATCGAGTGTGTAGCGGGATATAGTGGAAAGTTTATGAAATCAGAATGTATGGATTAAATAACTGAAATATTAGACATGTTGAAGTGTATTTCTTTCCCTATTCAAATTAGGATGTCTATCATTATGAAATTAAGGTGAAATTTGACTACTAGACTACTAAGACATGAAGAATCTAATTTCAATATTAGATTCCATTTTTGGAGTCACTCGATAATTTCTGTCATATTATAAAATTAATCTTATATTTTTGTTCTTTAATAAAATTAAGACATCCAGAATCATTCATTTAATTTGAAACATGCCCCCAAGCTAAATAGGACCCTATGATCATAATTTTGGCATTAGATTTGGGTTTTCACATTTCCTTTTATAAGTTCTATTACAATTAGGTTTTAGACACTTCACCATTATACTTAGGTAGTATCACATCTTTATTATCAACATTTATTCAATTGAGTCCTATTATCTTCACATTGTTACCAAAAGAGTTTCCTTATATTATTATGCACGAATTTATGCATTTTACTTATTTATCCTATTAAGCCCATTAAATAAAAGTGAACTTAGATGATGACACACCATTCATATTTATGGACATGAAAACACGAATTATTATTCCAATTCATTTTTTAAGAACATTATACCTCTAACTATACATATATTAATGAATTTGTGTGTTTATAAGTTCACAAAGGAAATATATGTGGCATAGTTCATGAACTCACTTACAAGTTAGATCATATTTATTTTATTAAATTATTATGAATGTATCATGATACATGATGTTGATTATATAGCTTAATGAAACTTAATTTTTTATATTTGTTTTTCAAACCTAAATATGTGTTGTGTTGCCATTGAGTTATTCATGTTATATGTTATATGTATATACATTATAACTTCATCCTTGTTTGGCCAAATATAAGGAACCAATCTTACTAACCTCCTCATCGTGGAGTAGAGTTGTTAGAACCAATATGCTAGGTTTCAGTATGTTTCAACACTCCTCCCCATAAAATGATTTTGTCCTTGAAATAAAATCATCCATACCTTATAAACCAACTACTCTCCACCAAATAAAAAGTTTAACCTAATAGGTCAAACTACCCTATGGATACAAAGAATAATCCATACAAAACTCATACACTTAAATCAATTTCATTCTCAAAGGTATCATGAAGCATGTGAAAACGGAAACATATCTATGTTGAGAAATTAAGAAAAAAATGGTTACCTTTAGCATGATATTCTTCATAAACCTCTTGGATGTTCAGAGAAAAAACTTTTCTAACACGTCTCTCAACATGTCTTCTTCCATTGTTATTATTTAGTGGAGGTGCATGAGGTTGTTATTGTGGAGCTGGTGCATGTCTATCATGACATTGTAACATCTAGGTTGGATATGTCTAGGCTCATCACAAAGAAGACATCTAACTTTAAAGTCAGGTTGTGGTCTAGCTGGATTTCTCACAAAAGGACTCCCCTAAAGGATGGTAACCATGACACTTAACAAACTTGTCCTCTTATGATCTTCACCTGATAACTTTCACTTCTTGTTATGATATTGAGGTTGATACCCTAGATAAGCATCCACTTCCATATATTTATCCACCAACTATTAGGAAGTCCAAGGAAGTTGGGGTGCTAGAGCACATCTGTTGTTGTATTTGACTCCTTTAAGGAACATATTAACACACCTCTTATCAGCCAAACCCTTGGCATACCTTTCCAACAAGAGAACTTTTACACATACTCCACCACAGCCAAGGAGTTTTACTTTAGGTTATAAAACTCTTCTTCCTTCTTTCTTAGAGAAGCAGATGAGATGTACTTCTCATGGAAGATAACCATAATTTGCATCCAAGACACAGTGATATCTCAAGTCCTTGTAATACTGTTCCACCATTGGTGAGCAGATCCATCAAGTACATAGGTGGAAAACATGACCTTCTCATACTCATTCCATACCCTGGAAAGCCCACTCCATGGTGATAACCCAGTCATCAACCTTGTCTACCATATTAATCTCAACTTCACCTTTGAAGCATGCAGGTTGTATCCTCATGAACTCATAAAGGGTATACTCCTTGGGCTTCTGGAGTAAAAATTGGCTTAACCTTCCCCGCCGAGGTTGCAAAAAGTAATTATCATTGATTATACATCTCTTTCTCAAGGGAGAAACCCAAACCTAAGTTAACCATAATAGATGTTGTGGTAGCCTGACCCATTTTGGGATGACTCTCATATGTAGAGGTAACCTGAGACACCTAAGGGATAAAAGGAGGATCCATCCTCAACATTCCATACTTTGGGTTCTGGGGTGTGTCAAAACCTCTAAGTTATCGACATATAAGTTATCTCTAGCCATAAGGGTATGCCTGCACAAGGCAAGGGTACAAGGTATACATGACCAATGCAAAAGGTAAACAACCTAAGGGAGATAACATTAAAATAGATAGATTAACAAACCACTTTTGGATCTGATACCATATTGAAAGGAGCAGGACTTGAGAGGGGACCTACTTCCTATTGAATTAAATATAAGGAAACATCCCTTATGCAAACACATAACCAAATTTTTGTAAAAAGATGAGTATTCAATTTATCCAAAAAATGTTCAAGACATCAAAATGTAACAACAACAAATAAAAGATCTAACTATTACTATGCTTGATTCTATCATAATCCTTCACCACACAGGGTGATGCAAAAAGGAAACTAACTTATAGCATATGACTAGCAGAGGGCTATCTAACCACCTCAAAACTATCTCCCAATAAGAATTAACTACACTTGTATGATTCTTGGTCAACCTTGGTAGAATCCTCCTTGCTCTTTCCCTAAGGGGTTGGAATCATACACCACAAGAGAAGACAAAATGGAAGTTATCAACTTATAATGATGGTATGAGCATATTAATGGGGAACGAGAAACTTTTAGGAAAAATGACCACAAAAATAACAAGGTTTCCCATCCAAAAGAAAAGTACCATCCAACTGTTTATCAAAACAATATGAATTTAAATAAGATGATAAACAACAATTACACTTTCCATTAATCAAAATAAGATATGCCAGAAAGGCACACATAAAGACTTTAGTGCACACATGAAAAGGGATTGAGAAATTTTTAGGAAAAAAGACTACAAAAATGACAAGGCTTCCCATCCAAAAGGAAAGTACAATCTAAGTGGATATCATATGAATATGAATTCAATAAGATGATAAACAATACTTTCACTTTCCGTTAATAAAAATAAGGTATGTCGTAAAAGCACACATAAAGAGTTTAGTAAACAAACCCATAAACAATTATAATCAACCTACGTGCAAGTAAGATAAACTTAGCACTAGTAAAATATAAACAAACAATGGTGGCTAGGACACATAATCCTAAATCCTTATACAGTATGACACATAACCAAAGCCTTCAATGTATAAAATGGGAACAAAGCCTTGGTATGGGTCACATAACCTCCATCCTAAAACATAAAGGGAACATAACCCAAAACAAACGTAGTTATTCAACACTAGGGCTATTCAATCACAAAGCGTGCTTAAATGTAGAGGCAAGTAAAAGTGCAATCACAAATAAAATCAATTAGATTTGCATCACAAAAATGGATCATATTAAACATCCACCACAAAACTCAACATATAAGGGTTCTTTCATATTAAGGAATAATTTAGCTCAATTCCACAACTAAGGTTTCATCATGAAACAAATTTCAAATCTTTGAGTCACAAATGCATCTAGTTCAAGAATATTAGGAACTCAAATTTATTAATATTAGACCCAAATAGGTAATCAAGTCAAGAAAGAGAAATTTCATTAATAAAATACCTCATAGAGGCCCAAGATAGAGAGTCAAGAATGTTATTGCTCAATATGAATCATTGAGGAATGAAACATACCTCAAAACGTATGTCAACTTGTCAAAAATCAAAACCTAGACCTAAGACGGTGTAGTTCTCACCTATTATTAAATTATATATGCAAATTGATTTACTGTGTAGATTATAAACCTTAAATTACTACTCTTACTATAATTAGATTGAGTTATAAAATTTAGTTAGTTGGATAGAGAATCTTTTCTGATCCCAACAAATATTATTGTGTAATTTTCCAGATCATGAGAGAGTTAATTATAAATTATCAAAGTTAAATCTTAGTACTAAAATTCTCAAAAAGTAAATAAAATAAAAAGAAATAATACCCTTGCATCAATACCTAAAACTGGGGAAGAACAATAGGGAATATCTAACAAACCATCAAGAGGAAAAGTCATGAAATATATATTCATTAGTGAATGGTGAAAGACAAATTTGTACATGCAAGTGTGACTATCAAACAAGAGAAATCGAGGGCAAAATCATAAACATGCAAAAGGAGGTCTTCTACTTCCAAACTCTCATGCCATTTTTGTACTAAGCAACATGGTTGATTCATGAGAAATTGGGGGAAATGGATCAAGGCAAGAAAGTGAGGTTTAGTTCATCCAAATATGAAGTAAAAGAGTTGACAAATCTTACCCTAATGGAATTGGTTAGAGACAAAGTGAACATGGTGAACTCCAAGCTGTCGAGGCACCCTAGTTCCTAAGATCTCGATGATGTTAGACAAAGACAGAGAAGAAATTGAAGCGAGGGAAATATTTCTTATGGAGAGGAGAAATCATGGAATATGGTCCTAGTTATAGATGTTTGGAGAAGAGTGTCTGGTGCAAAAAGGATTTAACAAGCTTGGAGGGAAAATTATAAAAAGAGAAAGCGAGGTTCGAGTTAAGGATCATTGTGTGTGGAATTCAATGGAATTGGTTTTGCAAAGTTTCATGATGGTACGTGAAAAAATCTGTAAAATACCAATCCAATTGTGTAGAAGCACTATTCACACGCGGCGGGTCTCCTACTCAAGGTAGTAGATAATCCATGTGTTTTTTGATCATGATCGGGCGATTCTTGTGAGGCAAGAAATCAACATAGTTAGAAGGCACATGTGATGAGGAAAATTTAGAAATTTGTGAAATCAAGTGCATGATAGTAAATGAGGGGAAATTTATGAATTTGGAATGTATGGATTATATAACTAAAATATTATACATGTTAAACATATTTGTTTATGTATTCAAACTAGAATAGCTATGATTAAGAAATTAAGGTGAAATTTGACAAGTTGACTAATTCAGACATGAGGAATCAAATTTTAATATCAATTTCCTCATTTTGAATCATCCAATAACTTCATTCATATTTTAGAGTGAATCTTATATGTTCTTTCATAAATTAAACTAAGGAATCTAGGATTGTTCATTTAATGTGACACATGGCACCCAAGCTAATTGGGACCCAAGTATCACGATTTTTTCATTATATTTGGTTTCTAAGGTTTCATTTAATGAGTTGTATTACAATTAGATTCTAAGGTCTTCAAAATTTACTTGTTATAACATTACATCATAATTTTCAATATTCAAGCAATTGAGTCTTATTATCTTCAAATTGTTACCAAAAGAGTTTCCTTGCATTATTATGCATGAATTTCCATATTTTACATGTTTATTCTGTTAAGTTCATAAAGAGATGATAATACATTATTCATATTTATGAACACGAAAACACCAATTATTATTCCAATTCATGTTTTAAGCACATTATACCTCTCATTAAACATATATTAGTCATTATGTGTATATTAGCTGGAAAAGGAAATATATGTGATATATTTCATGAACTCGCTTACATGTTAACAAATATTTAGGTTATTAGGTTGATATGAATGTAACATGATAAGTGATTTTGATTATAAAACAAGATGCCACTTAATGTTTTATATTGGTTTCCAAGACCCCATATGTTATGTGTTACCATTATGTTATTCATGTTATAAGTATTATGTATGTGCACTAAGGTGTAACTTCATACTTGTTTGGTCAAATATTCGGAATCAAGATTAATAACCTCCTAATCATGGAATTAGAGTTTCCAGAGTCAAGATACTAGGTTTCATTATGTAGCAATTGAGTAGACTAACACACTACTTGATTTTACCGACTAAAGTCCAACATGTACTCTTCCTTTCCTTAGAATTTTCTTCAAAGACAACACTCAATAAGTAGATGGAATGGTGACACAAGTAGGTTGAGCCACATATAGAGGAAGGTTTCCATTGAATTAGGTCAATCGATCCACTACCCTAGTTGGCTGAGTAGAAACTCAATATTGTCTTGAAAGTTACTAACCACTTAAGCATATTCTAGTTGACCAACTCATCCAACAAGTCAGTTGACTGACTAGTGACAATTTATGTGTTAAAAGGGAGTTCATTCGATCGACTCACTTCCATGGCTCACCCAACTGACCACCACCATCTATATAATAAAACTATGGGAAGGCAGATCAACATCACAATCAATCACCCCATCTCCGTCGACAGAATGTCAATGTGGCCCTTTCAAGAGATCTACCCATGACCTTCTTCCCCAGCACTACAAGCCAAGCAATGAGAAGCCAATGTCCCCTGAATCCCTCTCCATCCTTCCATCCACAACAAAGTAGCCTCTCCATTGTCGAGTAGGAAATGCCAACCAACTGAGCAATTGGCTATCCGACCCCACACCCCTTTCACCATTTTCTACCCTCTAATAGAAACAAGTCGGTATATACCCCTTGATTTCCCCTTTCTAGAGCATAACTGACCACTCCACACCACCCTAATGGTGACCCACCAAACCAATTCCTCATCCTCGAGCATCTCTTTCCTAAATGTCTTCTTCAATGTGTGTTTTCCACAAGAAAATTGAGTGAACCATCATCTTTTTTTCCCAAACAACTATGGCTACACCACAATGGCAACGACGATCAACAAGCCCGACTCAACTAACATCCCAATCACTTCCTTCTAGGATAGTCAATCGATGCACCCCCACTCATTAACCTACCAACAACTTTTAGTAGTATCCCAGCCATTTCCTAGTCAAACGACTCACAAAACTAGTCTATGGACCAACCATCATCAACACTCCATCGCTCATTTTGTAGTCAATTGACTCACCAAGAAAATCGACTGACACGCCAATATTCGAGCCCACACCCATTTTCCAATTGATGGAATCACATATCTAGTTGATCAACTCACACCTGGACATGATTCCATGATGAAAAACACCAAGGGATGTGGTTCATACCACTCAAATGATAGTTCTGGCTGTAGTTGGGGGTATAAGCGGAACCCCTTAAGTTTTAAGAAGGGTAAGGGAAAGTTGAAGGAGTAGTTGACACACAATGCTCTCTCCTAGTTCCAATTTATGTGCCCTATCACAATAGATATTCATATCATAGAGAGGACGGCAGAGCATGAAATCCACATGCATGACACCAAATGAGGGGTACAAGTCTCCTACTCATGGGTATGATTCATATGATGTTGTAGTAGTTGACAAACTAATTTCTATACTTAATGTGCAATTCTTGCCTATCATCCTCAACACCAACACTACAACTACCCTGCATGATAGAACTTCTCTACTTGGGAGAGAACCACGAGCCTGCTCACCTATTCTCAAGCCTTGCATTTCTTTATTTCTTGGAAAATACAAGTAAGGTGTCACCACAAATCAAAAGAAGAGATAATATGATGAAGTTTCTTGGTGTGTAGCTTCCATGTTAGGCGTGTGATAAAATGTTTAAGTCTTTGAGCTGGTAGACAAGGTGATCCATAGAAATCACAATTTATTTTCCCCTATAAAGTGCAACATGTCTTCAAGGAACTCACTCTCAAGTCCCTTGCCACCTTTTAGAAGTGCTACCACATCAAGGAGGAATACAAATTCTCTGTCTATATCTTCCATGAGGAGTACACTCTAAATGATGTCGATCTCTATGTTTCTTGTTGGTCATTGATGAATAGTGGGAGGGACATTGTACCAAAAACAATCACAATTAGGATCATGACAACTTCATGAGTGGAAAATTTTGGGAAGAGGTCTTTGGGCTTGTACCTTCCTTCCCCAGTGAAGTGAATGCTTCTTTTATCTATAAGCCTATGGAGAGGTACCTCGTCCACTTTTTTCTCATGCATAATATTCACCAACCATAGAACATATGGTCTAGTTTCTCTAAATGTGCATATGGAGTTTATTAAAAGATGATCCCTACAACTGGAAGAGTGGCATGATCTAGCATGTTCATCTAGTGGTCACACACAACATTGGTTCCTCATTCAACCAAGGCGTCATTTTTGCTACCACCTCTAAATACTTGGGCTACACCTATATTCCTTATGAGGTAGTAGTGATAGAGAATGTGAATTATCAAATCACTATGATGTATCTACAACAATCCTTAGTGATCCTCCTTGTACCAGAGTCGGGGTTCTACTATATTGTATTCTACTATAATTGGTGAGATCTTTGAGCCTTCATTAGGATGATGTAGTGTCTCTATGGAGGCCTATGATGAGGACACCAGATTTCCTCCGGAAACACCTTCCCTCCGCACCAAGCAACAAATTGCCAATAGTGTTGGCCCTTTCTAGGCCCTATGGCTTCCATGACCTCAATGAGTACCCAGAACAACATGTAGGGGCATTATCAATGACAAGGACACTAGTTAAACCACATGTTCCTCATGCAGTAGACACATGAGCAGTGGCATGTGGATCGGGGCAACTTTAAGCAGACCCAAACATACTATGAGGACTTTGGAGCCAGATGGACATGTCCCCTCCCTACTTCTAAGTATTGGGGGCACCAATACACCAGACCTCCTCCCTATGATGATCCTCCATGGTCAGATACAAGCTAAGAATGGCCAAACCAACCATTCTAGAATTCTTTTTAGTCCCATCCTACCCACATGGTAGAAATAGGAGCCATCACCATTGGGGAAACACAACAGCTGGTGTGCATTATAGTAGTTTTTCTTCCCTCTATTTTAGACCTAGAGTTTTGTCAAGATGAACAAATTTTTAAGTTTGGGGTGGATGGATGGTGGTACATATCTACCCCACACACACAATTTTTATATTATATTATGCTTATTAAAGGGTTAGACTATGAATCATGTTTCTGTTCAGTTATTTTTTGAAAAACATCATGCTAGAATTGCATGCAATTGTCCATTAAGTGGTCGGTATAAATTCATTTCCATATTAGCTTGCATGGCATTTGCATCATTTATTTATGTAACCCGTCTACATGAAGCATTTTATTTTTATTTCTAAATCATGAATTGACAATGCTAGAAACTCTTCTATCACCCATGACCTCAATTATTGCCCTTCCCTAGGGTGGCACTCCATAGGGATTGAGAGGAATCAAATGCAATGTGTCCCTTACTAATTAGGATAACATATTGTGCCATGTCTTTACTTGTGCAATGTTATGTGATAGAATTGATTGTTGTTAAGATTGTTCCTATGCAATAATTTCTACATAGGAGATGCACAAATTCAACCACTTATACACTTCCCTATCATCATCTACCATCTAACTTGCTAAAAGTAAATAAAAAAACCACAAATGTTTCCAAACTTTAAGTTAGGGATGGAACATCCCTCCTTTAACTACTTTTTCCATGCCCCTCTTCAAGTAATAGGGGTGTATCACCAACAAATAAAAGATGCCAATACACACATAAAAAGTGGGAAAATGTAATTAAGATAGAAAATGGAGTGAAGGGGTATGAAATGAAAAAAAAATATTCTCTCTACTATTCAACTCGAGATTGCTTTTATTGTTGAAATTATGTTCCCATCAGAACATAATTGCAACAATAAAAGCAATCTCGAGTTGAATAGTAGAGAGAATTTTTTTTTTCATTTCATACCCCTTCACTCCATTCTCTATCCAGAGAAAAAAATTACCAAAATCCACCCTTTTACAACTAAAGCTTATCCTTGTGAAAAATCACATATGAATATGTTGACCTATCAAAAGAATAAAGAATATGGCATTTGTTGCATTGCAGGTTTTGACACAAAAGCTTGATTGCGAAACAAATTTAGGAAATGGAATATGGGAAGTTTTATTATGTGATTTCAGAAAACTAAGGGTTGTTTGGCCATATTTGGTGGTTGGGACTCAACTAATATTAAGAGAGAGAGAGAGAGGATGACATGCCGATAGTATTATTGGGTAACGTTTTGTGACTATGTGTAACTTAAGGATGCAAAATGTTTAAGTTCGAGGTTATTTGATGAAATCTTATTCATCTAATTTTATTTCATGATTTAGACTATTTTTTTTCTTTTCATCCTTTCATTTCCCCATTTTTTCTTTTAAGCATTCAAGTTGCTTTAATTCCTACAATTTAAAATTCTAATGGAAGTTATCACTTATATGTAGGGAAATCAAGTAACGATCTAAAAAAAGTCACCAACATTTGATCCTTAATTCTTTCACAAAGTTTGGAAGCAAATGGAGGCTTTTATAGAAACTTTACACCCATTTTGGAAAGCCAGTCGAGAAACACGTTCCATAGGTTCGTCATCTAGCTAACCAGTCCAAACAAAAAACTAAGTGTGACATCACTCGATTGTCGCTACCCTCAAAAGAAGAAAAAGTACGTGTAATTTTCCTAAGATATTATGACCCCTTTGTGGATTTCCAATCAGTCAACCAATGAGATGAGTCAACGAATTCACAAGTAGAAGTTTAACTCCACCAATTCCCATTCAACCAACTAGGCCGATGGGTCAACCGACCAAAATGTCTCTAAAAAGCTTATTGGTAGCTAATCAACTGACTCATGCAGTGAATATGTAGTCTAAAAATTCCAATAGATCCAAGCATCAAGCTATGAACCAACCGACACATGTGAGGGTTAGTTGATGCAAAGATTCAACATGCACTCACTCAAGTCTAGTTTATCAACTGGCTTTCTAGATTATTGACTATGATGGCAAACTAGGAAAACAATAGGACACCACCAAGACACTCTAATTAGTTGGATAGGGCCTAGAGGCGACCATATAGATATAGAAGAAGTTGACCTAATGAAGGGGGATCAAAATCTCTTTATCCTTTTTTTTGTGCATGGATAGGAGAAACAAGGAGGAATGACATTGTAACATCCTCAGATTTTCCCTCTCAAGACATAAAATATACGAGAGGATGAATTTGAAAAAGTTAGTAATTGTATCAGAGAGCGATGTGAAAGCAACAAGCGCATAATAAACATATAACCATAACATAGACCATAACATTTCTCAACATTCAACATATTTATATTACAAAATGAATGATTACAACTTACAATTTCACGTTGAATGAGAAATTTACAAGTCTAAACATGTATGATAAATATGATCTACACAATAGGTACAACCTGTACAACTTCTCACTCCCATCTTTCCTCCCATGCTAGCTTTGAACATATAAAATATGTGAAATAGACAAATCAACATAAGCTTGGTACGTGGTTGAAAAATACTATACCATACTGGCATAATGAAAATACTTGGACAAGAAGAAGAAAAATTAAACATTATTAAGGGAGAAAATCAGGTAAGCTCAATTTATTATTCACATTTCAATGGACATGTATTACTATGGTGGACTTAGCACAAACATATATTATTGGGCCTTAACCCTGCATACCTTCTACCATTAGGGATCTCCCCACGTACCTTGTACCATTAGGGAGGTTCTAGTCATCATTAATACTTTCCCTCTCTAATAGGGTGATTAATGAACCATCAATAACTACATTCCATTTTCTTTCCTTAATGTTCTTAATGTTCAAGGCAAAAAGGGACAATATTTGAAGATAAACATCCAATCAAGATAATACAACAACATGCAAGAAGTTACTCATAAATAGATCATCCAGTATAACTAGTCTTATATCCACATCCATGATTTCATAGAATCATAGCTATCCTTGATCATCTAGACAATCTGGTCATCACCTGATTAATAACAAATATTCATCATTAATACAGGGTTCACCATTGTTCTTGATATTTTTAGGTCCAATTTAGGGTTTAGGACAAACTTAAGTTTTACTAATTTAAAATGTGTCTGTGGGTATTTTTCAATACTGATCAAAATTTCATTCTAGGGGTCTAGTATAAATTTCATATTTTTCTGATGCTTAATAAATTTTCTAGAATTAATATGAGGTTAAAAGCATCTAATTCCATTCTAATATCAAAATACCTAATATTCAGACATTTAATTAGGATCAAAGGTTGTATTTAGTTTCCAAATGATATTAGGGTTCAAGAGTAATATTTCCAAGTTTAATGCCAACAATATGCTAATTATTCTATTTAAATAATCTTAAAAGAAGCATCATCTTGTAAATGGAAACTCAACAATAATACTGCTTCAATGATCTGATCTAAGGGTCCTACAATAAAATATGCATTTTTTTAATTCCAAGGGTATTTTTGGGGAATTTATTGGACATTGGAGCTATTTTTAATGATATTTCCAAATTCTGGTCTAATTCTAAGAAATTAAAAAGAATTTACCTTGATGGGTCCCACAGCCTAAGGTTTCATCCTCTAGTTGATCCACGTTGGTCGGCCACCTCTTCTAGTCATGCCCGGTTCGGCCCATCAGATAACCCAAGTGCGACCCGATCTAATAGCAATGGAGCCAGCTCAACGGAAGTCTAGCCTCGCGAGTCTGACCCTAGTCCCTGTTCCTCACCCTCATCGTCTCTTCTGAGAGCGTCGTCACCTCTACAATTGACTCTCGTGAGCATTGGTAGGGATCCATGCTCTCATGTAGTCTGTAATTGAGGTAGAGATATTCTTCCATCTGATCCTCATCTAGCCTGGATAGGGAGACAGTTCCATCATCGTCGTTGCTCGCCTAGGTGACTGCTACGTCTACTCTGATCTAGGTAAGAAGACGTCACCTATGTGAGCCTTCTCTTCGGCGAGCAATGAGTCGAGATTAGAGACATCTCCTCTCCTCTTTATCCCTCTTTGGATTCTCATTTTCTCACTAAGACTTTGCTCGCAGCGTCCTCCGTGAGACTAGCTTATCATACGCTGGACTGATAAGAATGGACCTCATTGTCTGCTCTCAGGGTATCCTCTCTATCTCATAGCACTTGTAGAGGGATCACATGACTTCCCTGACTCAGAGGTAGTTGGGATATCTACTGACCTTTCCTTGGGGTTGGCAACTCTGGTCGGTGGTGGTGAACTCCTCCGGTGGTGGCCTCCACAACCCACACACCGCAAACGATGAAGGTGAAGTTGTCAGCCAAGCTGGGTGAATGGGGTTTAGAGATAATAACCTCCCTCCAAACCATGTCTTGTACCCTTACCCTTGAGTTGATTAAGTTGTTCAACCCTTCAACCTTCCCCTCCATGGACCCCCGATCTCCTATCTTTCGGTTCCCATCCTCAAGTTGTTGCTAATGATGAGAGAGAGATATGGGCGAGGTAAGGTCTCAGTCTCTCTCCAGCCTTCACCAATATGGTTTTATAAGACATGCTGAGACTCCTGAAGAAATTAGATCTATCCTGTCATTTCGGATCTCACGAAAAAAAATCAGGCAACGTGGGTAGGTTGAATGGGTTTGTTGCCATCATCTCTGTAGGTTTAGAGATTTGAAGATGAGTGGCATTTTTCACCTAGGTTTGTACATGTTTGCTAACCCTAGGTTGCGTGACATATCAATGTCATGTCCATCATCATTTCTTGGAAACTATAATCCTTAATGCACAAAATATCAAAACCTAAATAACTTGTCATAGGAGCATCAAAATGTAAACATTGTTTGTCTATTACTTAACCTACCTTCTATCAAAGATTGATACCAACCTTCTAGAATTCTCCACATGATAAAGGCCCATATATATGCATATCAAACTTTAATATGTCTTAAATGACTTCCACTACTAACTCAATTATGGAGTGGACTTTATCTTGGAAATTCATACTTCAAGATCCATCCTTACACTATTTTGACTCATATGTACCACTGGTTGCAAACTTAACTTCACAAGTTCTTGCATGTTCATTATTCAACCATTTCGGTCAACCTGTATACCTATTTGATACTTGAGATTATATCTATCTCAATTGACATTTAAGGATGGTCAACTTGAAGTGTATATCAATATAAACTCTAACATTATCAATGGAAGTTTGACTTACTCAAATTGGCCATATAAGACCTCAACTTTTATGATAAAATAATTTTACTCATGTATGTCCTCCAATACTAGATTGGGTATTCAAACCCTAAAATCAAGGTTATCACATTCACCCCACCTTTTTCGAATTTCATCCTTAAAATTCAATTAATATCATATTTAATAGAAAAAAAGGATGTCAACTTCATATAAGCCAACATTTTTAGGTTTCAAGGCTACCTTACTGTTGTATGAATCTTACATTTTCATCTTAGGATTTAACACATCTAGGGTGTACCCACCCCACCTTATATTTATTGAAGCATTATTTAAGTAACTTTGTCATAACATGACATTCTTTTAAATTAAGATTTATATGCCATCTCTCTCTAAGAAATAGGGTTTCATTGATACATATGAAGTTGAGAAGGTTACTTTTCACCCCATTATCCAATGTAGGGTAATATTAAAATTTCATGTCATTCATTAACATAATTTTTTGCCTATTATACTTATTTTAGTTTATGATCAATATCATACCAAGATTTCATTTCATGAGAAGGTCATACTTAACATGCTTACCTATTAGGGTTTCACCCCATTGTGGGAGTTGTTATCAACTAGGATCAGAGTTGGAAGATTTGAGGTTAAGAACTTTATTTTGTGATCATGTAATCTATGAACCAAAGGTATCTTTATTTTAGGCTCATAATTTTCTCTTACTTTTTTTTCATAGATGATATGAGGGAAAAGAGAATATACTAAGTCAAGATTATCATGATTTCAAACTTATACATACCACATATGTTGTAGAGGAAACGATAATATAGAGGTCAAGATTATCCGAGTGACTCTTCATACATAATCATCAATATAGACCAAGTTAGGTTTCTAGAATCATATATTAAGACATAAAAGTTATGAGTATCTTATGAACTAGCCATTTTACTCTTAGAATAAAAGTTTCATATGTCACCTCACTTGCAGATAATGATGAGTTTCACAACATAAGTCAGTCAAGCTAAGCTCAGTCAAAAGAATGACTTCATCACCATGAGTTATCTATCCATCATTTTTTTACCCAACTCTCACATATAGGATTAAATCATGCAAAATGGTTGTAACCCAACTTAGGACACCTCATTTCATAAATATATCACATATTTTTCATATATTGGGGGTAGTTCCTATGACCCTCTCCCTGTGGGTCTTACTCTCTCTCAAATTCATCATGTATCTTTTGCTAACACTTGAGTTCATTCTTTGTAAAAGAGCTTGAGGCTCATGGATATTCAACTTTATCTTAACTTAACTCATCTTAAGTAAGAAAAGACAATGTACTTTCATCATCGAGACTTAGCTTAGAATCTCCAAATTGGGATTCAACTCATATACACCATAAATCTTTATAAGGAAACTTATACCAGTAGAGATCAAACTTGGATAAGATTACACATGCGTATATCATATACTAGTGAACACACATGTGCACATGCACATAATACAATAATGTTGATAAAATTGAATTAGAAAAATATCAACATGATATGAAATAGAATATCTGATAAGGTTATGAATCAACACTTCTAATATATGTAGATTATTTTTATTTTGAAGGAGGGTAAGGAAATTTAGATCTTAGGTTTTCACATACATATTTCAACAAACAATTAAAACAAATAATATCTTACTTTAAAGATATATATTCTTCTTCCTAGACGGGAGTATACTTTCATGAGGATGCAAAACATGCTTGGATTGATTTCAAATGTCTTTTATGATTTTCATTATATGAGAAAAGTCTTAGTATTTTACAAAGAAGTGAATCTTAATTACATATTTGTTTTCTCTCATCTATCTCATAGTTGGAAAGGTATGCTTTTTTTGTATGATATGTTTAGTAGCTTGGCAAAGGAGATGGAAGGAAAAAGGAAGAATGCTTGACATGGCTATATGGCAAGGAATGGAGGGGAATGATCTATGTAGATCCCAACTATTTAGTAATGGACACTATGGCAACAAACCTCTTTGTCTATGTGCATATTATGTTCTCTTATTTTTGTATGTTCGTCTAGCCTCACCTAACCACTTTGGTCGACTTTTGTTGTAACTAAATGTTTGTATCCTCTATACCTACTAAAATGTTCTTCATTGCTCTGCCAAATTGCTTTTGAGTTGTCATTAATTGTCAAATTGGTTTTGAGTTGTCATTGATTGCTGTATAGAATACTGTTCTAGAAGGTACTAATATGCAGTTTGTCAATGAGTTCAGACAACCATATCAAATCCTAGGTGTTCTTTTAATCTTTCCTCTTGTATCTAATTTTATTTCCTTTGGCTCCATCTGATTTTCTAGATGACGTCCTGATTGTATATGTAATGGCATACCATTTGACTTTCTAGAAAAAAATCATAAATGAACTAAAAGAGGCCATGTTAGTCAGTTTTAGGCTCTCGTGGTGACTCCTTTTCTATAGTAATGGCTCAGATACATTAGTCATAAACTTGTTTATTTAAAATTTCATTAATTTAGGTTTTCTTCTAGTGTATAGATTAAGGATAACCTACTTCTTAACGAACGACATGTCGATTCAACCGTTTAGCATGGATTCAAATCCCTAAAATATTTTTATCTACCTTGCAGCTAGGGCTGTAAATTTTTTGGATTTGTCAGCATATTGTAAATCCATACCCTTTAAAACGTGTCACAAGTAAATTTACACATACATACATGCAAATCTGTATTTAAGCAGATCTATTATGAACATCCTTGGACATAGGGTCGCTAAACCCGTAGATGTAAATAACAAAATATATAGTATATTATTTATATAATACTTTATTACTCTTATTAATATAATAATTAAAATTATATTATTCTTACTAATGTAATCATTGGATTGCCTCATCTAGTTTAGAACAAACTATTCTAATTAAAAAATTAAACTGAAGTGACCTAAAACCTGAATCAAAGCAGTAGTATTGTATGTCAGATAACTCACACACTATGACATTGACCATAAATATATAAACAATAAACTCAAATAACCATTAACCTATTAAATATATTATAATGTACTATGGTAATATGATGTTAATATCATACAAATAGCAATGCATTGTTGTATTAAAATAAATAAACAATAATATAACTTCTCCTACATGAACACTATGAAACTTCATACATAACTACTTACCTGCATACATGCATCAAATACTTACATGTATTGTGCACAAGGTACGAAGCATGTCTCGACTCCTATCTATATCAACTAAAGACTCCTATCTATATCAACTAAATTAAATGATTGATGATAAGGTATGACCAGATCCACAACATTCCCGAAACATTTAAACCCTTACTCATTGTACATGATAGAATTTTACAATTGTTGTAGCAGCAATGCAACCACCTTCCTGCCTTTTTTTCAAAATCAATGTAATTTAATAGTATAAATTATTTTCAGATATAACTCAAGGAGGAACTAAAAGAGTCTAGTTTTGAACTAAATCTTTAATACCGAGTAAAAAGTATCCATTATAATTATTAAATTTACAAACTACTACAAAGTCTAAGCCAATGGCAGATTCTACAACACATTACCGTGGGAACCCAATAAAATGTGAAAGTTGGAGAATTGATGATAATTACATTTATCATGATGAACGAACGTCTTGTGTGCATCTAAGATTATTTTTACTGACGCAGCAACCACCGCATACTTTTATTTTGTTGGACCTAAACCTTAGTTTATCCACAATTATTGAAATCAGAGTAGTAAGTCTCGACTAAATACTTCAAAGATGTTTGACCAATATACAACAAAAGTATTTTTAATCTAACAATTACGTAGTTATCTCTAAACAATTGATATCAATTTTTAGCCATCTCAAATGACGAACCATCTATGCCACACTGGCCGAGTATTTTTTGCTTTTGGTTCCACATGAAATTATTTTAATCCTTGGTATCTTGGATTCACAAATTTTGATCCCTATCCCGAGCCATAAGAGAATTGTGCAGCTGAAGAACAAAATAGCAAATTCATAAGGTACATATAACAGAAATCTAGAAATTGCATGAATGAAGACCTTAGCTCAGCAGGTAGATGGTGAGAAGATGCTGATGAAGAAAGTATATAAATTATTTCACTAACTCAAAAATCAGAAGTTCAATCATCAAGTCCTCGTTCAGTTAGTAGGCGAAGAAAATAGAAGCATTGAAGGTCATTTTGAAACCAGTAATGGAAGACTTACATTTCGGTTGCCATTAAAAGTGAAGGACAAAATTTTGTGTCGAGAGCACCTGAAATACCAACAATTATATACATCTTCAAACAAATACTCCTAAAAAGTATTTTTCCTCTTATTCTATATAAAGCAAAATAGAGCAAGTAGGGTAATTGAAAAAAGAGAATAATGTACAGTCTTCGTTCTAAAAATCTAACCTCCCATGCATTTGATTCATTCCATCACTACTTCAGGAAAGCTTTATCTAAGGTGATATATATAGTTGATGTGATCCAGATTTAAGATCTATTTACACTGACGGTGTTGTTGCATCCTCGAAATGCTGATGTCAACATGTCACCGTAAGAATGAACTATTGAGGCCAAGGAGAGAAACCGATGTAGTAACAAAATTAATTTAGAAGAAAATGCACCAGCAATGGTTGAATGATGACCTGCTTATCTTGTTGCTTCTGTTCGTAGACCTAGGTAACTAAGGACCAAGTTCAATGCATCATGAAGGTGATAATTAAGATGGTACTACTGCAGCAAATTTAGAATGAAAAAAAAATGTATTTGGATAGGAAGAAGAGAAGAGGAGAAATCATTTTCTACTTCTTCACACACCCACATGTATAAATTGTTTAGTGTTCCTTGTAGATGCTTTCCATACAGAAGTGAAGGTGGCCACTGGCTTCTTGGGTTCTAGCATATGCTGACTTTTTATGGATATCTTTCGCCTCCACGATCTATGATTTGCACACACTCAAGGATGATCAAGGGTATAAGAGGTTGTTCTGTTTCAAACTTCCAATTTGTTCATCCTTACTCTAGCCTCATCCTCTCTCGTACCTGTGGCTGTCACGCGTGACGAGCTTCCTCAAGAATTCCACGCATATGTGCACATTGTTATTTGTTAGCCACTTCTCGTACCTCTCTCAACACATGGACATACCTTTTGATGGCGGCTAACACATCCTCCGCCAGTTCCACAACATTAAAGGAGTCCTCTCTATACATGGCATTCGATGCATACAACAATGACATCATTCAACCTTCATACTACCAGTTCCAGGCAGGGCATATGCCATGTGCACAACTGTACTTAAGTGCCCATGAGTGTGTCACAGTAGAGGATCATGATGAGTTCTGAGCTATGCGTGGGCCAGGTCGTGGAAAGAGATGAAGCCTTATAGCCATCAGAGCCACCCCGCGTGGACTTGTAGCATAATAATTTCAGTGCCAATAGAGAGGTATGTGGAGAGGGGAAAGGTGTCTCAGTGGAAGAGGTGAGGCAGTCAGTTTTGTGGGCGGGGTTACTCATAGTTGTTGGAGACGAATTTTATTGGCGTTGGACGGTTGCTCTTTCACAGTCGTTCTAGCAGTGCTCCAAAATGTGGGGATGATGGTGGCTTGTTTTATGAGACAAGAAAGTGTGCCGGTATTAGGGTTCTCTACCGGTGGCACGGCTTTGTAAGTTAAAAGGAGTGGGCGGTAATGTTGGACATCGTGTTTGACGTGGCTTTAGAAGTGGTGTTAGAATTAGCCAGTTTGGTGCAACAAACTGGATTTTGTATTTGAATTATTTGTAAAGATATTTTAATTAATTGCAACAAACTCATGTATTTGAATTATCTGTGACTGAAAATATGTTTTTAGTTTGAATTATCTAATAAAAAGATTTTGCATTTGTGAGAATTGGGTTTGGCCGTTGGGTATGGGTGAGAGAGAGAAGGGTGTGGGAAATTCAAGTTCAAATGTGAGACAGTTTAAAAATAGTGAGCTCTGAAAATTCAAATTAAATCATTTTTTTAAAGTAAAAAAAGCTAAAAAAATGTGAGAGCAGATTGAGTGAAGGAGAGTGCAACGTTTTGACACGTTGGCAAAATGGTGTTGTGTGATTGATCACGATGATTTTGAGCGGGTGTATTTGAAATGTTTGGAGAACTCGCTCTTTTTATAGTAGTATAGATATAAATCAATCATCTACTCTAACTTTCACATATATAATAAGGCTCTAGACATCTAATCTAGATCTACTCTCTCTTCTAGACTGATGTCACTCCCTTTCACTTAGGTTGCATGAACACTAACTACTCTCCAGTGTGAGGGACACATTTTATATTTACATATATATAATAAAATATTATATAGTTTTAATTTGAGAAAGAAGACATCAGAGAAAAATGTCGAGGCTCGAGCTGATTGGAAAACAAAACCAAATTAGAAAAATCGAGTGTTCCTTACACAGTAGATAGTCTAGTGCCAGGTCACCTTGTGAAATGGTGAGAATGAGGTGTAGACTAGTGTAGCTACCCAATACATATGAGATATATATGGAAAGGGTTTCACACACTTGTCTAAGCCTAATTCTCGAACTCTAGGTTCTAACCTAGAGGCTAAGTCAAACCTAGTCCTTTTTTTAACAACTTACTAAGTTTCTAGGATTTTAAGTAAAATGAGAAATTTAGATTTATGTGTCATGGTCAGCAACCATCAAGTGTAGCTATTGTTCATGCTCTGATACCAACTGTAACGTCCCCAGATTCTGCCATCTCGAGACTTAAACGGCCCAAGAGGATGAATCTAAAAATGTTAGTAATTGTATCACGAACAATGCGGAAGTGACATACGCATACATGAACATATAACCATAACATACACCATAACATTTCTCAACATTCAACATATGTATATTACAAAATAAATGATTACAACTTACAATTACACGTTGCATGAGAAATTTACAAGTCTAAACAAGTATGCTAACTAGGATCTACACAATAGGTACAACATTTACAACTGCTCACTCCCATCTTTCCTTCCATACTCGCTCTGAACCTAGAAACTACATGAAATAGATGAATTAATATAATGTTCGTCCGTGGTTGAAAAATACTATCTTATGCTGGCATAATGAAAATACTTGAGAAAGAAGAAGAAAAATAAAGAATTATTAAGGCACAAAATTAGGTAAACCCAATTTATTATTCACATTTCAATGGACATGTATTACTATGGTGGACTTAGCACAAACATATATCATTGGGCCATATCCATGTGTACCTTGTACCATTAGGGATCTCCATGTGTACCTTGTACCATTAGGGAGGTGCTAGTCGCCATTAGTAATTTCCCACTCTAATAGGGAGATTATTGAACCATCAATAACTACATTCCATTTTCTTTCCTTAATGTTCTTAATGTTCAAGGCAGAAAAGGGACAATATTTGTAGATATACATCCAATCAAAATAATAAAACTACATGAAAGCAGTTACTCATAAATAGATCATCCAGCAAAACTAGTCATATGCATATATCCATGTACCTGAGTTCAGAGAATCATACATATCCTTAGTCATCTAGAGAATTTGGTCATCACCTATTTAATAACAAATATTCATCATTAATATAGGGTTCACCATTATTCTTGATATTTTTAGGCCCAATTTAGATATTAGGACAAACTTAAGTTTTATTGATCTAAAATGTGTCTCTAGTATTTTTCTACTGACCAAGAGTTCATTCTAGGAGTCTGGTACAAATCTCTTATTTTTCTGATGCTTTATCGATTTTCAAGAATTAATTTGATGTTAAAAGAACTTAATTCCATTCTAATATCAAAAGACCTAATATTCAAACATTTCAATAGGATAAAAGGTTTTATTTTGTATCCAAATGATATTGGGGTTCAATAGTAATATTTCCATGTTTAATGCCCACTATATGCTAATAATGCTATTTAAATAATCTCAAAAGAAGCATCATCTTGTAAATGGAAACTCAACCATAATACTTCTTCAAAGGTTTGATCTAAGTATACTATAATAAAGTACACATTTTTTTTGAGTTTAAGGGTATTTTTGGGGAATTTATTGGACACTAGAACTATTTTTAATGATATTTCCAAATTTTGGTCTAATTCTAAGAAATTAAAAAGGATTTTACCTTGATGAGCCCCACAACCTGAGGTGTTGCCTCTAGTTGGTCCATGTTGGCTGGCCATCTCCTCTAGTCACACCTAGTTTGGCCCATCAGATAACCCAAGTGTGACCCGGTCTAGCAGTAGTGGAGCCGACTCAATGGAAGTCCGGCCTTGTGAGTCTGACCCTGGTCCCCTTTCCTCTCCCTTATGGTCTCTTGTGAAAGCATTATTGCCTCTACGATTGACTTCAGTGAGCACTGCCAGGGCTCCATGCTCTCATGTAGTTTGGAATCTAGGTAGAGATATTCTTCCATCTGATCCTCATGTTTCCTGGATAGGGAGACGGTTCCACCATCACTGCCGCTCGCCAAGGTGACTATAGCATCTACTCTGATCTGGGTGAGAAGACGTTGCCACTGTGAGCCTTCTATATGGTGAGAAATGAGTCGAGGTCAGGGCCGCCTCCTCTCCTCTTTCTCCCTCTCTTGGGTTCGACCCTCTAAGTTATACCATGGACTGATTTGCTTGCATGCGAGGGATATTTCACATAGAAAAATGATAAAACCTATGGCTAATATACCTTAAGGAATGTTTTATGTAACAAAACTCACATTAGGTACTATTTGTATTCATCTCATAAGAGTTAGACCAAGATACCTCCCTTTTAATATCATGGGTTTACTAGCTTCCTTTTAATAGGAAAAGGAGTCAAGAACCTACCGAAGGATTTACCTACCCTTACCAAGTGTCTTCTTCCCTTATCACATTCCTTGGATAAGGAAGAGATTCAACTACCAAAGAACCCTTCCCTTACTATGGGATGCCTTTCATCAATCCCCCTTTCCCTAGACATTTTTTATTCTTCAAGGGTTGGATTCCTTTCTCAAGAGCCACCCAACCTTCTTCCTCTCTCAACTAGGTGAAAGAATCAATCTTCAACTAAGAGATAGAGGTAGATATGTTAGTAGAGAATGAGCTTTACAAGATATACAAGGGACACTAACACTCTTATAATTATTCTATTTACTCTAATATAAATAAGAAACTAATTAAGTTCATGGGAGTAGATAGGGACTCCTTGAGGCACAATATTTAAACTATAATGTAGGACCTCTTGGGGACACTTGGGAAGCTCCCATATAGGTTGTATGTATAGTTGAGGGTGCCTACTAGTTAAAAAATGATAGGAATGAATTATAAACATTTATGAGGGAGTTGGTTGATGTGCAACAATCACACTTCAACTTCTTATCACTCTCCAAAAACTATATTTGAACTTGAAGTAAGAAACAAAAACACATCCATCTACCAACATAATTCATCCGATGACAAATGCAATTTGACCGATGACCAAGGAAGCTCAATTGAGAACCTAGAAAACTAAGTCGACCGGCCAAAGAAACTTTGTCGATGACACTTCGATGCCTTATGTATTTGTTCGTTGTCCAAGTTTTGTATCAATAAGGTTCACTTGATGGTGGGTTTTATGTTGGGTAAAACCAGACACACTAAAGTGTGCCATAGTTTCATTTCAATCATTACAATAACCTTTACGAGCCTAGTTAAAATTTATAAAATCATTACAAATGATTTACAAAGAAAATTGCAAGTTGAAATCTATCTATTCTTCGATCTTGATCTTTGTGCAATTATGAATTGAATTCTTCAATTCAGGGGTTTTCAAGTTAGAACATTTGTACAATTTCTATATGATATAAAACCACTCAAGTAGAAGGACCAAACAAAATTAAGTGTTAGGCTTTAGTCATGATCAAAACATGGTCCTAGGATATGTAGCCTCTGAACTCAACATTCTCTTCATTATCGAAGATGAGAAACCATTCCATAAATTTATTGTAAATTCTCAAGTTAAATCATAACTTCAGAGACATTACAATTATTGAATAATTGAGTTCAAGTACTCCCCCTCGACTTACGCTATATCTCATATTAGACTAGCTTAAAAAACACAATCTAGGTTTTTTGGTCATACATAAATTTATAGAACTAATTCTTCCCCACCTTTGTCATATCAAACAGTGTAAGGGTATAAGAGAAAAAATAAAATAGCTTATTCAAGCAAATAAGATAGTGAAAATCAAGACATGCAGTTGAATAACGCAATATGCAGTTTGTAACGACCTCGACTTTTCAGTGTCCAGAGGACCTTAAAGTCGAGGATCATTACTTTAATTTCCATGATCATATTTAACAAATAATAAATAATAGTAAACAATTTATAATAATTTGAACTTGAGTGAATACATATATTGAATTATACTCCTCTAAGGAGTTACATGAATATTTCAGAAGAAGACAAACTTATATAATGAGAAGAAATATTAAACTATCTAATCCTCCTTGCCTTATCTTTGAAATCCTCAAAGGCTTTCATTCTTTATATTTGTGTCCTTTATCGTGAGTATCAAATACATAAAATGTCGACACACAAAACATGGTCAACATATTTCTATAATGGTACAGGGGTTCATTAAAAACATCACATATACATATATTCAACTTATATTTAACATCACATACAAACTTCTATTTCTTTGATATTCTAACCCATGATTGGTATGCCCTCTTGGGTTGAATAACTATCTATCATTGGAATTATGTGCATTAATCCTTGAAGAGTGAAACCTAGGGTTCATAATATTTTGTATTTATCTGATACTCATAGGGGCTTTATAGTTTTCATGAAATAAATTGACATCCAATAGATATCATTCATTCAATCTTCAAGAAACCTCAAAAAACATAGGTAGATGATACATGTAATCATAAGCACAACCACATACTTTGCCATGCAGAAGACATGCAATTATACTTCAAGTGTACTTTAAGAATGAAATCCAATCATCCAAAGAAATCAAGCAATCCATATTCAATCAACATTACCTATATGTATTTAAACCGTAAAGTGTCACAAATACCTTTTTAACATATCAATCAAACCTAACCTATGTCTTAGACTGGGGTTTAGGGTTATATCAGGTTCGTGTTAGGAATGAGAGTATCAAACCCTAATTTTTTCATATCGTGGCTCCTAAGGGTTTCAAACCCTAATTAAGCATTAGATGAACTCTAGTCATTATTAATGGGTGATTATCACATTATGAGTTCACTAAATCCTATCACAAGGTTTAAGATCTAAATATCAATATGTACCATCATTAAACCCAAAATATAAAATTAGTGCTCATAATTCCTAAAATATCATAATCATTATTTTAATATGCAATTATATTCAACCACATCAAACCATATCTAATATTAATCATATTAAACATTTCTAACATTATAATCATCAAAACTAAGGTTTGCTAGCACTAATGACATTAGATTCATGTATACCTATGTTTTTGGAACTAGAGATATATTTTGATTCTAAAAGTATTTTATTTGAATTCCTCTCATTTTTCTAATTAAAATCATATATAATATCAATATCATCTGAGATACCATATATTTATTAGTATTAATGTGAAGTTTCACCTTTTGGACTCAGCCAAACAAGCTTAAGGTTTTAGACCTAAAAGATGTTTAGAATAACCCTAATGAGCTAATTCATGTTTAAATCACCCTAATGTAACCTAATGTTCTCACATTAGTCTTAGGCCAATAATGGACAAATAAAAGATGTCACATGAGATAAATGAAGATGTCATAATAAGTCATGAAAAATAATCATATATAACTCTTAGGGAAGTAATATAAAGTTTTGGAACATAATTGAATGAATAATAGTTCAAATAATGATAAATGGGGTAATTAATGTAGTAAAGGGCCATAAATAGCAATTGTTATGTATCTCATAAAAGGAATTCACAAAGTGGAAATAAACTTCAAATTCATAATCTACAACTTAAAAATAGCCTATATGTCAATTTTCATCTAATTTGGACAACCTTGAATATTTAGGGTAAGTCAAGGAGAGAGAAAATGTGTAAAAGTCATATAAGTGGAATAATAAGATAAACAATTTCAAAAGATGGAAATAAAGGCAAATTCACATTCATCACATTTAATATTACTTTTGGATAAAGCTTCACCAAGTTTAGATAATTATAATGTCAATAATGTGTGAAGAAAGAGAAAACAAGTTTTCAATTAATTAATGCATCAAAAGTCTTCAAAAGGAAAATCTAAGTGCATAATCAGATTCTACATGCCTTAATTGGTCTAGGTGTGAAATTTCATTAATTTTGGGATTTATTTACACCCTCTTTGGAGGAGAGAGAAGAAGATACATAAATGCATCCTCACTTTATTCAGACTGGATTAGGAAAGATAGTTTTCTATCACATAGGTTTTTGATTTTTCTTGATTATATAGGTCTTTTTGGGCTGACAGATCTATATCTCACGGCTACCATTTTTTCCCCTACCTTCTGCTCTCTGGTTCACATTTCACACTGGCTACAACCTGGGTTTCCTACTCTGATTCTTTCTCATCTCTATCTCACTCTATTTTCCTCTCTTCCTCAATTTTCCTCTCATGACGTTCCTCTCTTCCTTGCAGATCAGAATACCCTATAAAATCTAGGGTTCTGCGGCTCCATAGACACCTTGCATCTCACCCCCTTTCTCCCCTATCTCACCTCTGTTCTCCTTCTCTTTCTCGTATTCTCTCCTCTCTAGGTCATCAGATTACAAAGAATTTGTTTCCTGACCTCTGCATAGGTCCTAGGGGTTGCTTTCTCACTTTAGTTTGGCCTCATTTGACCCTAAGAACCTATCCCCTACTCCAACTGTCGTGCTGAAGAACTGGAGTCAGGGATGGGGCTTCCAATCTCAGCCATATTTGGAGGATGGCTCAGATGATTTCCTATGCTGACACAAAGGTATAATGCTCCTATATTGATCCTCCTTCTACATAAGGCAGTTTTCCCCCTTTTCTAGATTAATTTTGTTGTTTGACCATGAGATTCAATCTCATCGATGGTTGGTGCTCCTCTGCAAATTATGACTATGTTGGCTCTTTTTCATCCCTTGGAGGTGTTCTAGGTAGTCTTTGCGCAATGGATTCCTTTATTCCTTATTTCCCCAATTCCACACTTGGCCAAAAACCTCCTACTCATGGCCATGGTGTATGGGAAAGATGGGAGATGATTTCTTTATGGCCTTTTCTTAGCTTTAGCCCCCCTCTTTCCTTTCCGATTTGTTTTCCTTGATAGGGGCAAAGTCATCTTTTCACGATTCAGTGTCTCTTTTCTCTGTGCCAGGCTTTGCACTTTGTTGGCTGAGGGCCCATGCCACTTGACTGGGCGTGTATGAGCTATCTCGACAAAATTGACCGCGGTTTGGATTTCCCTAATGATGTGGATGTTTACTATTTTAGATTGGTTAGTTCTTGCAAAATTCATAATAAATTAGTCATAGCTTTGAAAAATAAATAAAATATGTTTTGAAATCAGAAAATTATAAGTTGTCTAAAGGTACCAGTTTCATCACCTAATCTAATGTTATAAAAAGGTGATTTTTATTGATTTTCTTAATTGGTTTAGTTTTTCTAAAATTCACAACTAATAATTTATAAGTCAGAAAAATAAAGTAAAATACGACATGAATTCAGAAAAACATAACCTACAACATGAGATGGTTTTGATAATCTAATTCCCTAGTATTAAACATGTGATTTTTAGGGTTTGCATAATTAATGTGAAATTGACTCTAAATCTACATATATGATTAATAGGTTCTTTGGGAGCCTAGGCTTGGACCTAGTTTTGGAGTTTGAACTATTTAAACTCTGAAGTGAGGTATGATTGCATTGCACATTATTTCTATGTTGAGCAATTTCTTATTATTCTCTCTAAGTGTATTTTGCGTCCCCTATTATTCCTTTTGAGCAATTCACCTACTTTCTTCTTTCTCTTGGTCCTATGGAAATTAGCCTAAACCATATCTTATTCTTTTGGAAAATATGCTTTATGTAAAGTGCCTCATATTGTTACTGATCTTGTGATCATATTTGAACATTATCTTGGTTTTTTCTTATGCTTTGTTCATGATGGAACTCAATTTGTTGATATGGGCTCACCTTGAGGCGGATGTTCATGATGGTCATTTTTGTGGTGACTACTTTTGATAATCTGACTATACTTTGTACTTGCCTCTACATTAAACATGCTATGTGATTCAATAACACTAGAGTGGTGTAATTGGATTGGTTTTTGGGTAGTATGCCCCTGTTATTATTGGGATGGAGGTGGTGGTTCCCCATACCCAGGTTTCAAGTTTGTGAGGCTTGGCCCACCTTTTACATATTGGTAGTTTGGCATTACATCATTCTCTATCAGGTTTTAAAATTGTGAGCCTTGGCCACCATTGTCTTTATATTGTTATAGTGCTATGCTTATCTCACATGCATGCCGGTTGATGATGATCATGATATGGGTTGTGTGCCCAAATTCTTTATATGTGCTAGTATGGCACAATTTTGTTTATTTTATGGCAAGTATCTCCTTAATTGTGATTCTTTTCTTTTATGCCTTTTTGGGTAGTACTTTTCTCTTTCATGAGAAACCTTTATTCTTGATGTCCTTTATTTCATATATTGCTCAATTGTTTTTAGTATGCACAAACCAGCCTTTGTTGATGTCATCCATTTTCCTCTTCTTACTGGGGTATGCTTCCAACCCTAGGTGAAGGACATGGAGGAAATGGCATAAAGATATGGACATAGCTTAAGGAGTTAAAGCTTGGAGACAAACCTGATATGGTTTAGATTTCCCACTACTAGATCCTTATGTTGTATAATACATGTAAACCCTATGTGAGAGATTATGATGTACTTTTGTAAACTTCTTGGAAAATTTAATATAGTCAATGTTTTTTTCCACTACTACACTTTGGTTGTTTTGTATACCATTACTTCATATTTGAAAATTTTACACCCACTCCAGCATAAATTTTGGGTGTTTGGACTAGAGATTCTATTCTTCAAATTTTTAGTAGGGAGTGGATCCCTCTCGGTCCCACTCTTTACATATCCTAATACACAAAAAGCCATGCTTGATTGGTCCACTAATAAGATGATTCCATCTTAGCTCAAGGAATCCACACATGTTGGATAGAGGTCCATTAAAAAGACCCTACTATCACACACATTGTCATCTGGGTGATCACACACCTAGGGGTAATTTGATCCAAAAGGCTTCAAGCCTTCTTCTACCTGATGTGTAATGGTTTGTGCTAACAACATGGCCTGGACTCAACCAAGAGCTTGACCCTGAGCTCTGTGAGCCTCAAAGAGAGGTGTACCTATCTTGGTCAGGTCCCAGTGAGGTTGCCAATCCATAGTGTCATTCAGAAGGCTACCGGAGATGGTGCTTCCCTAGGCCGGATCTATACTGACATAACAAGAAAAGGAAACCAGAGTATACCTTTATTTCCGGATGAACAGAAGATTTGGGAATGTTTCTGAAGTTCAGTTCATTCCCTTCTATATTCTGTGATACGCTACGACAACCTGAACGGGCATCCTGATGAGTGGCACTCGATCTT
The DNA here is from genome assembly GCA_963693085.1 of Alisma plantago-aquatica. Classification (NCBI taxonomy): domain Eukaryota; kingdom Viridiplantae; phylum Streptophyta; class Magnoliopsida; order Alismatales; family Alismataceae; genus Alisma; species Alisma plantago-aquatica. The sequence continues at coordinate 1,011,508,916 of OY856411.1, forward strand.
ATGAAGATGGAGTTGGGTAAAGGGGTTGTTGATCTCTTCATGCCTCCAAACATACTAGATCGCCATCGTGGATACTCAGTGGAGCCCAATAAAAAGTAATTGGCCGAAGACACCCCAAACCTCCAATATCAAGTCAAAGTTATCATAGGGGAGAAAGGAATCTGAGATCTCCTAGTGTCTTCATAGGAATTGGAAGAAGATTAATTCTTTGGATGGTTACAAATGAGCTCCCTATTTCCTTATATAGGTGTTAGTATGAAAGGGGAGGCAATGATGTCTCACCCTAACTTCTTGTATACTCGAGATATTGGGTGTTATTGCATGTCTCACAGACAATGATAAAGTCTAGGGTTACGGAGTTCATTGTAACCTATCGAATAGATGGGAGATGGGCTAGAGAGAGAGTGAGAGTTCCTAGGGGGCTCAAACTTCTGCACTCGTGAGAGGAGGCAGAGATCGGGTTAGGGAGGAGACCTCCCTGGCCTCCCTTTTGCCCAAATTCATGTTCCTAGATCTGGATGGGCTATGTTGTGATCCTCTGAATCATTAGATTGCACTAGATATTTGAAATGGAGATTAAATGTCATGTTGGGAAAGCTGTGATTATTTGTACCTTAGTCGCGATTTCTATTTTCATCCAATATATTCAAGTTTTTTGCATTGTCTTCAAATGATTCTATCGATGTCTAAGAATGTCCGTTTGACCCCAAAATATGGGATCAACATCTTGTTAGACTAATCTCAGATTAGGATCAAAATAACCAAAGATAAATAACATTTTCTTGGTCTTCAAGTATTTCCTTAATTTAGCCACCTAACTCCCAAAGAACCTCTTATTTATCCCCAAGATTTGATTTATCTTCATTTAGTCATTATCTAGTGTAATGTCAAGTATTAGATCATTTTGAGTTTATTTAATACCCAAATACTCAGGTTTCAAGTAAGGACTAGATAATTTCTCCTTTAATTATCTAGGTCCTCAAACACTTCAGAATCTTTTAGATTCTTGCCAATTATCTCCAAATGAGTTTATTAAGTATTTTTCATGATTAATGACAACATATTAGGAACAAAATTTCAATTCCTTATCCTTTTATCCAATGGTCCAATGGGCCTATTCGCTATACAAATAGTACAATTGGGCATCTACTGGATTTTAAGGCCCATCACTCAAACCTCGACTTACCAATTGATCCAAATAGTTTATTGTTCTATTAAATCTGAATATAAGTCTTGAGCTGCTCATAATATCTTAATGCAAACATATCAAATTTTTGGACTTTATATTCACCCCTCCTTAAAAGGAAATTTTGTCCCCCAAATTCAAACCTAATAAGGTTAATGTGAATGATAACTCATATTAGCCTCAAACATTAGCTATAGAAACCTTTATTGAATTGTTGTAGTATCTTCAATAACTTTTATTGATATGAAAATTCCTCATATAACTGAGGTTGGAATCCAAATTCACTCCATAAATAGTTCCATATCATCAATCATGCATTCTATCATCACTTGATGATTTCAATTTTTCCTGGTGATTACATTTTCACCTAGGTTTCTAAAATATTATTCATCATATTCATATAAGGATGAGGTAACACCTTAAAACCCTAGATTAGACCAGTAAATTTCAATTTCAACTCAGAGTATTCATCTTCATATTTTTATTTCATGTATCATATGTGACTAACTAATCTCTAACACACATAATAATATGAAATAAGAATTTGGTTGTAGTACAAATATAGAGTTCATGCCATTCCATATGCAGAGATAGTGTACCCACACATCATCGTATAATTTTACCATTTTTTAGGTTGAGTCACTCTCAAAATGACTACTCATCATGAATACATTCAAATTCCATGAATTTCCTAAAGTAACTTAGACTCAAGGATAGTTCCTTTCTCACCCTTGCACAAACTCTCTTTTTATTTCAACCATTAGTACCTATGTTATTGTATTCCTTATGCTCACATATCATTTGCCGTAGTCATTACCTTAAGGTGTCCAGAGGTACATGTACCTTTTGAGCGATCTCCCCATGCCATTAAGGGCCTCATGTACATGCTTGACCCCTCAGGCTTATGCATTTGTGGAGTTCCATTTCCACTTGACCCCTTGGGCCTTATGTGCACTTGGAGTGGTTAGATCCTGACCCCTTGGGCCTTGTGTGCATGTGGATGGAAATCTTCAACCCCTTTGCCCTTGTGTGCACTTGGGTGGAAATCCTTGACCCAGTAGGCCTTACATAGTTAGGAAATTATCAACTCTTAACCATTGGGGTTTCTTGTACTAGTTAGGAAATGATCAACTCTTAACCATTTGGGTTTCTTGTACCTTTAAGCATCCCTACTTGACCTTAAGATTGACTCCAGTATTTACCCTACCTAAGGTTCATTCAGATGTTATCATCTTGGGTTGCTAGCCACAACCTGACCTCACAGATTTAGGGTTATGCCTCCCTCAGTATACCCTTTCTCCGATCTTGGGTTAACCCACCCCAGATCGGGATGCCAACCCTAAAAGTGAATTATAGATCCTATATTTTCATTATGTGTCATTAGTGATTTCATATGTATCATTTATATTCATAACCCTTTATGTTCATCATGCATTAATTACTCCACATACTTGCATGCATTGGAAACTAGGGTGTCTAAACTCTATTACCCAATCTCAATTCAGTTTTTCTCTTTCCTTTATCCCTAATTGGGGGTTGGTTGGGTAAGGTTTTTATTTCACCTGTACTACTCCCATTACCCAGGATTAGGGTTTTGGGTTAGGGTTAAGGACTATACCCTACATCTTAGAGTTTTAGATATTCCTAGACTCACTAAGGTTCTCATACCATACTGGGTTATCCCAACCCATTCCTTCATGGACGAATGGGTTTACCCATACTTACATCTTGCTAGGGTTTACCCTCACTAGAGGGACCTGTCGTACATGTCACATGTTTTACATTTATTTCAATAATTAACATTACATTTCAATTGGCAAAGGATGTGTTAATCCTACTTCTTCTCAAAACCCTAACTTAAGATGATGAGGGAAGTGTATTTTAGGGTTTACTAAGAAAAGATATGAGAAGTGGTTGAAATTAGAAATGAGAAACCTCGAGGATACATTACACTCTAATAATTGTTTCCCCTTATATATCAAAGGATTATTTGAAATTATGAACTATAAAATATTAACTGCTAAATCAAAGCTCTGATGCTAAATGTAGCAACCACCACTTTCAGTGTCCGGAGGAACTTAAAGTTGAGAAACATTACTCTAATTTCTAGGATCGGATTTAACAAATAATAAACAATAGTAAATAATTTCCAATAATTTGAACTTGAATGAAATACATATATTGAATTATACTCCTCTAATGAGTTAAATGAATATTGTAGAAAAGGACTAACCTCTACAAGGAGAAAAAAATACTATACTATCTAATCCTCCTTGCCTTTTCTTTGATGTTTTCACGGGCTTTCAATATTTATCTTCATGTCCTTTATCATGAGTATCAACTACCTAATACATTAATAAACAAAACACGGTCAACATATTTCTATACTGGTACGTGGGTTCAACCAAAACATCACATATACATATATTCAACAAATATTTAACAACACATATGAACTTGTATTTTCTTTTATGTTCTAACCCATGCTTAGTATGCCCCCTTGGGTGTAATAACTGTCCATCATTGGACTTATGTGCATTAACCCTTGACGGGTGAAATCTAGGGTTCATAATATTCTATATTTATGTGATACTCATAGGGGCTTTGTAGTTTGCATGAAATAAATAAGCATCCAACATATAGAATTCATTCAATCTTTGAGGAACCTCGACTTACGTTGGAAGTGTATACATGTAATAATAAGAGTAAGCACTTACCTTTGCCATGTAGAAGACATTTAATTATACTTCAAGTGTACTTTAAGAATGAAATCCAATCATAAAAAGTAGATCAAGCAATCCATATTCAATCAATGTTATCTGCATGCATTTAACCCCTAAAGTGTCACAAATGCATTTTTAACATATCAATCAGACCTAACCTAGGTCTTAGACTGGGGTTTAGGGTTATATCACATTTAGGTTAGGAATAAGGGTATCAAACCCTAATTCAGTCACATTGTGGCTCCTAATGGTTACAAACCCAAATTAAGCATTAGATGATATCTAGTCCTTATTTACAGCTGATATCCCATTATGTTTTTACTAAATTATATCACAAGGTTGAAATATCAAGATATACCATCATTAAACCCTAAATATAACATTGATTCTTAGAATGCTTAAAATTTCATCATCATTATCTTAAGATGCAATTATATTCAACTATATTAGATAATATCTAAAATTAATGTTTGCAAGAATTAATCATGCTAGATTCATGTATACCTATACTTTTGGAACTACATAGATATTTAGTCTCGAAAAGTATTTTATTCAAATTCCTCTCATTTTTTGATCAAAACATGTATAATATTAATATCATCTGAGATACCATCTATTTATTAGAATTATCATAAGATAAACATCTAAGACCAATAATAAAATACCATATCAATATATATCATAATCCACAAAAGTCATGCATGACTGGTCCACTAATAAGACACTACTATCTCAACTCAGGGCATCCACACAGGTTGTTTAAAGGTCCATTGGAAAAGACCCTACTACCCCACATGTTGTGATCTGGGTGATCACACACCTCGGGGTGATTTTGTCTAAAAGACTCCAAGCCTTTCTACCTCGTGTGCCATGGTGTGATCTAGCAGCATGGCCTGGAGTCAACCAAGAGGTTGGCTCTGAGCTCTATGCGTTGTGGACCTCAAAGAGAGGTGTACCTATTTTTGTTAGGTCCTAGTGAGGTTGTTGATCCACAGGGATAGTCGGAAAGCTACTAGAGATGGTAGTTCCCTAGGAAGGTTCTATACTGACATAATAGGGAAAGGAAAGCTGAATATCCCTTCATTTATAGATGAACATATGATTTGGGAATGTTTCTGTAGTTCAATCGATGCCCTTCCATCTTTAGAGATACCCTACGATGGCCTGAATGGGCATCCCTACGATAGGAACTCGATCTTCTCAAAGGTGAAGCTGGGGAAAGGAATCATTGATCTCTTCATTCCTCCAAATAGACTGGACCACTATCATGGTTACTCAGCGGAGCTCTAAGACAAAGTAATTGGCACAGAGACACCCCATACCTTCAATATCAAGTCTGAGCTATCAGAGGGAAGAAAGGAATCAGGCAAGGACTCCTGGCATCTTGATAGGAATTGGAAGAAAATTAATGCTCTAGGGGTTATGAAAGAGATCCTTAATTCCTTATATAGGCGTGGGTATAGAAGGGGAGGTGACGGAGTCTGGACCTAATTTTATGTATACTCAGGATATTGGGCATTATCACATCTCTCACTGATAATAATCAAGATTAGGGTTACTGAATTCGTTGTTACCTCTCAAATGTGTTGGTGTTATTATCCATAAGGGAGATGGTATAGAGAGAGAACAAGAGGTCCTAAGGGGCTCGGACTCCTACATTCGTAGGAAGAGGAAGATCCATGGTAAGGGAGGAGACCTCCCTAGCCTCACTCTTGCCCGGATCTGTGTCCCCAGATCTAGATGGTCTCTATTGTGAGTTCTTGAACCGTTAGATCATTGTCGATATTTGAAAGGGACGTTAAGTGTCGCACTGGGAAAATTGGGATTATCCAGACTTAGTCCCAATTTCTATTTTCATAGAATATATTCAAAGTTTTAACATTATCTTTAAATAATTATATCAATGTCTAGGAAGGTCCGTTTGACCCCAAAATCTATGAACAACTTCTTATTAGACTAATATTGGACTAGGAAAATATTAGGATCAAATAACCAAAGATAAATACCATTTTCTTTCTCTTCAAGTATTTCCTTAGTTTAGCCACCTAAGTCACAAATAATCATATATTTATCCCAAAACATGGATTTATCTTCATCTTGTCATTATCGAGTATGATGTCAAGTATTAGATAATTTTGAGTTTATTTAATATGAAAATACTCAGATTCCATGTAAGGACTATATAATTGCTATTTTAAATGTCTAGGTCCTTAAACGCTTTAAAATCTTCTAGACTATTGCCAATTATCTCCAACTGATTTTATTAACCATTTCTCAATATTAATTACAATATATTATACACAAAATTTCAGTTCCTTATCCTATCTTCCAATGGTCCAATGGGCCAATTTTCTATACAAATCGTCTAATTGGGCTTAAACTAGATTCTAAGGCCAATCACTCAAACCTAGGCCTATAAATTGGTCCAAACACTTTATTATTCTATTAATTACCAATTTAAGGATTGAGATACTCATAATATCTTAATCCAAACATATCAAATTTTTGAACCTTATACAATTCTACCAAGTATTATCAAAACTATGCAAGAAACTAACTCAAGCAAATAGATATACCATACAAAGAACATGTTTGAGTATATATGGAGTGATAAAAAATTGACACTTGTTGGATGACACTTGTTGATAAACTACTAGTAGTATCTATGTCACAACGATGACACAAAAAGTAATACATGCTAATAATAAATGTGGTAAACATAAGGAGATATATCCATATGAGTTAATATGCAATTCAGTAAGTCATAGATGGATATTACTCATTAACAATGTGCATCACAAATAAAGATGATTACTGTATGAATCTCAAGGTTTCTTCAAATATTAAAAGATTCATTCTAGAAATACATTACCAAAGTTAGAAAACAATGAAAGCATGCTAGTCACAACAAATACCTTTAAAGATTATCAGCAAAACATTCATAAAAAATCAATAAAATTTTGGAAAACATATGGATAGAGCTTAATACACGAAACTTGATAAAATGAAAGATTTATCATATAGTAAGGGGAATTTCAAGAGAATAGACAGCGTCTAAGAAAATCTAGTTGAAATGGATATTCTCAGCCACCGGTACTTTCCTATAATCATTGCACAATTCGACGAGTCATGTTCCCAGGGTGAAATCTTGACAAATGTTGATTGTTGGTAAAACACTAAGGTTTCCTGTCAGTCGAGTTTCCTCATCTAAAATTTTGCCATTGGCAGATGTTGTCTACAACTATAATATTCTGAAGAAGAAACAACCTAGAGGTCCTAGAAAAATGCAAACATAATCCAAACATGTATAAATAAGTAAGCAATGCACTTTAAAAACCTCAAAGGTAGTTTTTTAGAAAAATTATGAAGAGAATCTGTGATAGAGTGGATTTGTTTGGCTTAATTTTGAGGACGAAATTTCTTTTAAGGTGTGTAGAATGTGATGAAGTGAACTTTTAAGAGTCTTGATATCCAATTGAATAAGTGGGATCATGAATTTGAGAATTCAAATGACTTTTAAGTCTATATACATTTATTTTTATGTTGACATCATGGATGCAATCCCTATGTTTATGCCATTTTTGAGGTATTTTATTGGAAGGATAAAAGTTTGTTTTTGGAACAACATTTGAATAGAATGTAGGTATGATTGTAATAAAGCAACACCACAAATCTCATGGTGAAATACGAGCCTCCTAGAAAAAGTTATTTAGGATTGAAGTTTGCTAAATGTTCAATAATTGGGATCGGTTTACATGATAGAAAGACATTACTATGTTTGTTAGCCTATACTCAGACCTTTTGATGGTCACACCGCCTTAGTACAAGTTTTGTAGTGGATTGTTGATGTGGATAGATCCCAAACCTAAGAAGTTGTTGATTTGGATACATGGGGAGGTCATGCGAAGTTGCACCCCATGTCACCACGATCACAATCATGGGGATAGGTAGAAAACCTGAACAGGGTCCGAGGCCATCTGAAGATGAAAACTTCGACCTTTGAGATAAGAGAAATAGTGTAGAGAGTGGGGATACCTAACTGTCCCACACAACATATCCGTGTCTCCACCGTCGTAGCAGCTTTGGCTGAGAAATAGAGCGGAGGAAATAGAAGGCCTTCTAAGGAAAAGATGTCAGAGAAGAAGAATCTCAGAATCCAATGGTATAGTGGTGAGTAAATGAGATTGAGTTGTTGAGGAGGAAGTGAAATTAGGGGAGGTCTACATACGTTCAACTGTTTGATGTCCCCATATGCTTCATGGACATCTGGAGATGGTAGTACACACACTGACTTGGAGTTTTAGAGAATAAGAAAAGTATCATGTTTTGCTCTTCCTCGACTGTGAGATCATCTTTCCAGCAAGGAGGAGCACTTGTTGCGGATCCCCAATGGAGAGCTCATGGCCATGGAGTTCTGGAGGCGAGGAGTAAGACTTGTGCTACCGAGGAGGACACACGACCTTGTATTAGTGTTCGAAGGTTGTTGAAGCCAGTGGCGGCGGGAGGGGGGGGCAAGCAGGGGCAAGTGCCCCCCTCCAATTTTGATATTTTTTTAATATATATTGTGTATACTTAACATGGTATCCAAGCTAATATTTATAATTACACTTTACATGTTTTACAAGCTTATTAACATATTTTCAAAATATGTAAAATTTCTTTTATAAATAACATTATTACCAATACGATTTTAAGTAAGAATTACAAATATTTATACATTAGAATAGGGTAAATTTCATAAAAATAAATGACGTTTCTTTATTTTTATATCTCATTATTAGATAATTAACAAGTTGTGTTTTTTATTAAACATATTAACAATTATACCAACTACATACATTAATGTCAATTATTTAACTATTAGTTTATACAAATTTTAAAATGATTAAATAAGAAACTAGTGTCTATAATTAATAATATACTTTATGATATATAATTAATAGTATACTTTATGAAATATCAAATATTTTTATATCATGTATAAATAAAAAATCTAATGTATAAGAAACATAACAAGTACATAGTTGTATGGTTAATGAGAAAAAATAAACTAATATCTATAATTATTTTGTATACTATATGGAATACAAAATACTTTATACAATATATAAATAATGAAATGTGTAACAAATATCACAAATAAATAGGAAATGATAAAACAAAATGCCAATATATATAATTAACAATATACTCCATGGATATCAATTAGTGTTATATTATGTATAAATAACTAAATCTATAACAAATATAAAAACAACATAGTCTATAGGTGTATATATTATGTGTGTGGATGTATGTTGATCCTTTTCTAATATGAGTGTAATGTATGCTATGAAAGATAACATCAATTGAAACATGATATTCTTATTAGTACACAGTTTCACGAAAAATTTACTTTTAATATTTTTAAAATATGTGTACTATTTTGAATTTTTATACAACAATAGATATTTGTTAAAAATGTATTATCATGTATCTTATGAAATTAATTATTAAAATTATACTTGTATTTGCAAGTTGTTTAAATATTATTCCTCTAAATTATATATGTTATTTCATCATGATGTTAAAGATAACAGAATTTTTATATTTACCTAATTTCCAACACAACATAGAAATAACAATCCCAATAATTTAGTGAATAATATATTATCACAAACTTTATTGATTTATTAGGTAAAATTAATAAATAGGTTTAACATAATCATAACTATCTTTATTTAACATTAAATTGCTATAGTGTTGTTTTTTTATTTTTAATAATAATAACAATTGCAATGTGGTACTACTTATATATTCAACTTTTTTAACATTATGTTACTTTTTAATTACTTGAGTTGTCAAACTCATCAAGTAAGAAACTACTTGTTTGATCTTAAAAAAATATATAATAATCCACACAATCAATTTTGAACACTAAATTTATGTGTTTTTTTCTCAACGACCTATATTTATGGAGAATTAATTTAATGGAATAGTTGGTCTTATTAAAAAAGATTAAATCTTTTTGATATCAGAAATTACCATTTTGAATTCATCTTAAATTTAAAAAAATCTTAAATGTATGGATAATGTTATAATAAACATATATAATAATACATATACAAAAATCTAAAATTAAATACTCCACCAAGTGATGAGTTATGTCTTTAATTTTTTTATTTATGGAAGATCCATCTATTTTCCTCTCTAGATCCAAGTAGAAAGGTCAATTGAGACATGTTGACAATAAGAATTCAACATATCTACTTAACATCATTTTAAATTGTGCCCCCCCCTTCATCAGTAGGCGGGCTCCGCCACTGGCTGAAGCTGAGCAGAAGAACGGAAGGATAGGTGATCGCTTGCCGGAGTCATCTCCTGTGGCGGCGACTTGTGCAAGGGAGAATAGCATAAGCTTTTGGAGGCATCGGTATCTGCTGATGAGGAGCAACCCTGGCGACGACGTCCTTGGATGCGAGCTGACCTGCCCTCAACTACCATCCAAATCGGAGTGTGCTACCAGGATAGTAGGTGTAGAGGATGCTCAGCGATCCTGAATTCGAATGGCCGTTATGGCTCGTGGAGGAGCTACAGATCTGAGAAAGACCGTCACAGAGGTGGAGAAAGGGGATATTTGTGGTTAAGCTGTGCGGCGGTGCCTGAGAACGGACGAAGCCTTGGGCAGCGAGCTACGATGATATGGAGTCTCAGTGGAAGACATGATCCATGTCAGCGACAGTTTTGCGGGTGCAAGGAGGATGGGAGAAACCGGGTCCAATTGTTGAGAACTGAACAGCCCAGTCGATTCGTGCTGAACCAGATCTAGTAAACTGCCGGCTCAACCTAAGCTCAGGAGGCAGGAGTTGCAAGCCCTCGAGCAACGTGACGACACACCATTGGCTCAAAAAGGTAAAATCCTAAAATATGTCAGGGTCTTGTATAAATCATCTAAAATGCATACGAAGTCAGAAAAATAGAAATAAGGTATCATCATTCTCAAACAAATATGTAGAAAACAATGGAATAGTAAAACTAAGCTTTTGATGCACTAATGTTAGGAATATCATGTCATTTGTGAAATATTTATATCATGTATTATAAATAACAAATTATGGCTAAAAATTATGAGAATATGTCACTAATTTTATAATCATGTTTATAATCCATCTGATATCAGTAGTTATAATGTTGATGCACGAAATCAAGTAATATGGTTCATATAGATAATTAGGGTTAATAACCCTAGTTAATATGCAATAATTACAAGTATGCTCAATAAATCTTGGAAACTCCAGAATATATTCATTATAGAATATGGAACACAATGTCAAACTAACATATCAATCTTATGCACATAATTCATGACAATATGGGGATGACTCATCATATATGGTGTTAAAACCCTAATTGGAGTAATGCATATAAATTAGGGTTAATATATTTACATCATATGTGAAATATAATTATCAGTAAAGGAATCCTAATTCTGGAACATAAATAGATTATTACACCAGTAACCTAATTCCAAGACAAGAATGCAAGTGATAATGGAAATATACTAAAGAGATAAGGTAAACCCTAAAATGGACATAACTAGGGTTAAGATGATGAGAACATGATGGTGATATGTAATCTTGTCTTGATCAGGGTTTGACCAAGGTGTAGTCGACATGAGAAATATTTGATGATTAGTATATCTCAGTTGAAGGTACGTCATTACCTCTTACTTGACTTATTAGACAGTATGCTTGTATTATATGTGTAGTAAATATTTGGCATATGATATTGGATGAAACAATTGTTGTTGTATGATATCTTGTTTGATTTTCCATACTTACGGCTATGAACACATGAAACATAATATATCTATTCCATTATATCCAACCACTTCAACTCTTTGGTAGTCAAGTGCTGGAAAATAAAGTACTTCAACTCTTTGGTAGTCAAGTACTTGGAAGTGATCCAATTCTTTGGTAGTCGATCAAATTATGAAATGATCCAACTCTTTGGTAGTCGATCATAAGGCCTTCAACGCGTTCAATCTTTGGCGGTCAATGTATGGATGATATAATAGAAAGTGTGCCTAAAATATGTGTTATCTTTTGTTAATGAACATCTTTGTGCAAGTATATGCTTTTTCTTATACTTCCTTATAACTTCCAAGTTCTAGTTTTATCTTATTTCCAAGCTTAGTATTGAGAGGTATATAAAGGACACATCGGTGTACTTAATATAATATTCTTGAATATTGTGCTGACATGTACCACATGTAATCTGTTGTTTAGGTTTTGGACATATGATCTTGAAGAACTAGGATAGTTGAGAGTCGAGATGATGTAGAGGTGGACCTATTTTATTAAGATCATGTTGTTTAGTGGTAGTGCATGTATATGTAAAAGTTTTCTGTTCAATATGTAATATCAAATGTTGCAACAATTCATTATGTAATTATATATTGAATGGTGAATATGTGTTGTATGGTTTTATTATTGTTCATGTGCATGTGCTACTGATTGTTTCCTTCTGACTTCTTCTAATTTTCATCTTCTTAGCCTAGTGTTTGTTGTTTAAATTGGGATTCTCATTGAGGTGAGGGTTTCAATTTAGACATCACATATCAGAATAAGTTTTAAGAAATCTGAGAACGTCACTGGTGGTATCAGAGCATGAACAATAGCAAAGATTGGCATTTGCTCATTATGCAACTCAAACTAAAGAAAACCTTGAATTTTAAATATCATTAGGGTTAGAATAGTCATCTTTAGAGACTAGATCTGACCTAACCTCTTGGTTAGCACCTAGATGTCTGAGAACTGGGTCTAGACTAGTGCTTGTTGTATAGAAGGTCCTTAGGTGTCGTTCTTTCGTTATAGTGCAGCGCTATGGGACGTTGCATTATTTGGAAATTATGTACGTCATAGGAAGAGAAATCTTTGACATATGATGTATCTATATTTTGGGTATCTACACCGGTCTACACCATGTTCTCATCTTTTTTATTAGGTGACATGACACTGGACTCTCTACTATGTGTGGGATACACGTTTTGTGGATTTGGTTTTTTATTCCAATCGGATCTAACCTTGATAGTTTTCTCTGATGCTTGTTTTATCAGAGAAAAACTATACAATATTTCATTATATATGTAAGGATTAAAAAAATGTGTCCCCACACATGTACGAGTAGGAGGTGATCATGCAACCTAATTGAAAATGAATGACACCAGTATAGAAGAGAGTGTAATTCTAGATTAGATGTCTAGAGCCTTGATGGAATATGTGAAATACATTTTTATGATATGATCTAAGTCTTATATAGATGTTATAAGATGGTTTATGATGATATATGTTTTTTTTTAAGGACCTAAATTCAGAACTGAGGATTTGAGGTAAGTTTGGTGATGCAAGTACGTAGGTTTTTATGAGATAAGAAAAGATAAGTTAAGATAAGGATGTGAATCAGAAAGAGTCTCAATTTCTTTTACGAAGGAGGACCTCTAGTGTTAGGACCAGCTTTAGGGTTAACTCCAAAGAGAGTGAGACCCAGACGGATAAGGTCAGAGAACCTGAACTCCAAGATATGAGAATTATGAGAAATGTAGGTTACGATATGTCCTAAACTAGACTATTCCTGAGTGAATGAGTTGGGTTGCTTTATGCTTGATTCCTATAGTTTTGTTGAACCCTAGATGTCCTTTTGGAAGATCAAACCCTAGAGATAGAGAGAGGTTGAGTATATATGTGTATGTGAACATGAATATGAGAACCTACCCTCTAGGTAAGGGAGAGAGACCAAACCATGGAGGAGGTAACTTTGTTAGTTTATGTGAAAGTCTCATGCTCGGGTTGGTAGTTCCCTAAGTAGGACTCTAGTGGTGTATATAAGAGAGAGAGAGAGAGAGTTGAGAAATAGTATTTCATGGGTACATGTCTATGAAGAGAATGAATGTCATGTTTTGTTTGATTTGTGTTTATGTGACTAGAGCTTGTAAAGCTATCACTAGTTCCAATGAGGTAATCTAAGAACCCTAGACCAAGAGAGAAAAGATAAAGTATATGCATATGAGATAATCATAGAGTTGAGTTAGCTCAGAGAGACTGAGCATGACACTACCCTCGAGTAAGGGTTAGGAGAGCCTCAATTGGACTAGTTGAAGTTTTGATATATGTTTGAGGAGCAACTCATATAAGTTGGTTTAGTACAACCATGATATAACATAGATAAGAATGTGATCTAATCTTGAGATTGGACATGATACGATGGAAACCTAGAGATGTCTTATTAGGTATGAATGCATAGATGGTTAACCATATACATAAATAATGATAATAACATGATATTGTTAGTTAATCTTATGATGAAATCACTAGCAAATGTTGCAATCTAATATGAATAATGAAATAAGTTCAAATGAATATAACGTTACATGAGGTGTTAATTTTAGTGCTTAATAAAGATGAAAAATATAATTTGAAAGTTAGCACAATATAATGATTATGACACCTTGATATGATCTAGATGGATAAAGTGGGTTAATTATAGTTAACTCTCTCCTAAAAGGAATATGTTAATGTGGAACATATTCTAACAATTAGCTCAATAAAATGTTTATGATACTTTAATATAATGGGCTAACTTTAGTTAACTCCTTTAGAACATGGTAATATTATGTGGGAACCCTAATGCATGGGCAAAGATAAGGATGCAACCCTAACATATGAGATATGTTAGGACATAACTAGAGTTTCTAAACCCTTGTTTCAATCTTTTAGGAAGGGGTGATTCACCTTAGATGTTTAAAAACCTCCTAATAGTGGTTTGGATATGATTATGGGGCTTTGTTTCTAGATATGTTGTGCATGAAGTGGTGTCCTACATATGGATGAAGATCTTTTGATTTTTTTTCCATGAAGTAAGAGAATGGCTTAATTTTGAGGAAAAAAAATCTTTTAAGATGTATATGATCTGATACAATGGATTTTTTTGGCTTAATTTTGAGGAAAAAATTTCTTTTAAGGTGTGTAGAATGTGATGAAGTGAACTTTTAGGATTCTGGATATCCGATTGAATACTGGGATCATGAATTGAGAATTCAAATAACTTTAAGTCTATATACATTTATGTTTATGTTGACATCATGGATGCAATCCCTATGTTTATGCCATTTTTTAGGTATTTTATTGGAAGGCTAAAAGTTTGGTTTTGGAACCACATTTGAATAAAATGTAGGTATGATTGTAATAAAGCAACACCACAAATCTCATGAGGAGATGAGCCTCCTAGAAAAAGTTATTTAGGATTGAAGTTTGCTAAATGTTCAATAACTGGGATCAGTTTACATGATAGAAAGACATTACTGTGTTTGTTATCCTATGCTTAGACCTTTAGGTGGGTCACACGCCTTAGTCCAAGTTTTGCAGCAGATTGCTGATGTGGATAGATCCCAACCCTAATATGTTGTCGATTTGGAGACATGGGAGGTTATGCGAAGTTGCATCCCATGTCACCACGATCCACAATTGTGGGGATAGGTTGAAAACCTAAATTGGGTCCCAGGCCATCTGAAGATGAAAACTTCGACCTTTGAGATAGGAGAAATAGTGTAGAGAGTGGGGAGACCTAATTGTCCCATACAACCTGTCCATGTCTCCACTGCCGTAGCAGCTTAGGTTGAAAAGTAGAGCGGAGGAAATAGAAGGAGTTCTGAGGAAAAGATGACAAAGAAGAAGAATCACAGAATCCCATGGTATAGTGGTGAGTAAACAAGCTTGAGTTGTTGAGGAGGAAGTGAAGCCGGGGGAGGTCTACAGACATTCAACTGTTTGATGTCCCCATATGCTTCATGGACATCTGGAGATGGCAGTACAAGCACTGACTTGGGTGCCTCAGAGCACAGGAAAAGTCTCCCATTTTTCTCTTCCTCGGCTGCGAGATCATCTATCCAGCAAGGAGGAGCACTAGTCACCAATGGAGAGCTCGTGGCCATGGAGTTCTGGAGGTGAGTAAAACCTGTGCTGTCAAGGAGGATGCACGACTTTGTGTTAGCATCTGAAAGTTGCTAAAGCAGAGGAGAAGGACCGAAGGATAGGTGATCGCTTGTCGGAGTCATCCCATGCGGCGACGACCTGTGCAAGGGAGAATAGCAGAAGCTTTTGGAGGCGTCGATATCTGCTGAAGAGGAGAAACCCTGGTGATGGCATCCTTGGATGTGAGCTGGACTTCCTGCAAATACCATCAAAATCATAGCGTGCTACCAGGACGACTGGTGAAGAGGAAGCTCAGTGATTCTGAGTTCCAATGGTCGTTGTGGCTCGAGAAGGAGTCCCAGATTTGAGGAAGACCACCGCGGAGGTGGACAAAGGGGATATATGCGGTTAAGTTGTGTGACGATGCCTAAGAATGGATGAAGCCTTTGGCAGCGAGCTATGGTGATATGGAGTCTCATTGGCAGACATGATCCATGTTGGGGACAATTTTGATCCCGGCGGCGCTCACGCAAGCGGGCACAACACTGAGATCGCAAAGAGATGGCGAGCGCAAGGAGGATGGGAAAAATCGGGTCCAATTGATGAGAACCAACTGACCCAGTCGATTCATGCTGAACCAGATCTAGTAAACCGCCAGCTCAACATGAGCCCAGGAGGTGTGAGTTGCAAGCCCTGGAGTGACGTGGCGACACGCCATTGGCTCAAAAAGGTAAAATCCTAAAATATGTTAGGATCTTGTATAATTCATATAAAATGCACATGATGTCAGAAAAATACAAATAAGGTACCATGTTTCTCAGAAAAATATGTTGAAAAAAATGGAATAGTAAAACTAAGCTTTTGATGAACTATTGTTAGGAATATCAGGTCATTTGTGAAATGCTTATATCATGTGTTATAAATAACAACTGTTGGTTAAAAATTATGAGAATATGTCACTAAGTCTATAATCATGTTTATAATCCATCTAATGTCAGTAGTTATAATGTTATGCATGAAATCAAGTAATATGGTTCATATGGCTAATTAGGGCTAATGAACCTAATTAATATGCAATAATTACAAGTATGCTCAATAAATCTTGGAAACTCCAGAATATGTTCATTATAGTATATGGAACACAATATGAAACTAACATTTCAATCTTATACACATAATTCATGATAATATGGTGATAACTTGTAATATATGGTGTTGAAACCCTAATTGGAGTAATGCACATAAATTAGGGTTATATGTGCACATCATATGTGAAATATAATTATCAGTAAATGAAGCCTAATTTGGGAACATAAATAGATTATTACACCAGTAACCTAATTCTAAGACACGAATGCAAGTGATAATGGAAATATACTGAAGAGATAAGGTAAATCCTAAAATGGACATAACAAGGGTTAAGATAATGAGAACCTGATGGTGATATGTGATCTTGTCTTGATCAGAGTTTGACCAAGGTGCAGTTGGCATGAGAAATACATGATGATTAGTATATCTCAGATGAAGGTACACCATTACCTCTTACTTGGCTTATTATATAGTATGATTTTATTATATGTATAGTAAACATTTGGCATATGATATTGGGTGAAATGATCATTCTTGTATGATATCTTGCTTAATTTTCCTTACTTATGGATATGGACGCATGAAACATAATATATATGTTCTATTATATCCAAGCACTTCTACTCTTTGGTAGTCAAGTGCTGGAAAATAAAGTACTTCAACTCTTTGGTAGTCAAGTACTTGGAAGTGATCCAATTCTTTGGTAGTCGATCACATTATGAAATGATCCAACTCTTTGGTAGTCGATCATAATGCCTTCAATGCATTCAACCTTCGGCGGTCAATGCATGGATGATATAATGGAAAATGTGCCTAAAATGTGTGTTCTCTTTTGTTAATGATCATCTCTGTGCAAGTATATACTTTTTCTTATATTTCCTTATAACTGCCAAGTTCTAGTTTTATCTTATTGCCAAGCTTAGTATTGAGAGATATATAAAAGACATGTATGCATACTCAGTACAATATTTTTGAATATTGTGTTGGCATGTACCACATGTAATCTATTGTTTAGATTTGTGGACATATGATCTTGAAGAACCAGGATAACTGAGAGTTGTGTAGCGAGCTGATGTATAGGTGGACCTGTTGTCTTAAGAACATGTTTCTTAGTGTTGGTACATGTATATGTAAAAGTTTTTCGTTCAATATGTAATCTCAAATGTTGCAACAATTCATTATGTAGTTATATGTTGAATTGTGAACATGTGTTGTATGGTTTTATTATTGTTCATGTGCATGTGCTACTGATTGTTTTCTTCTGACTTCTTCTGATTTTCTTCTTCTTATCCTAGTGTTTGGTGTTTAAATTAGTATTCTCACTGAGGTGAGGGTTTTTATTTAGACGTCACACATCAGATTATGTTTTAGAAAATTCGGGGACGTCACAGAATCATCTTATGCACAAAATTGAATCAAACTTGATTTGTAAAGTGTGCAGAGGCTTGGAAATATCAAGAAATGTATAGATGAATACAATACCTCTAATTTTCATTCATACTTTTTTGAACAATCATATACCTCTAACCTTTTTTCCTTTATGAGGAATTAGAAGTTAAACTATTAAATTAACATATTTTGTTAATCCTTTTGAAAGTGACCTATAAGAAAAAAGATAAAGTGGTCGCAATCACATTTTTTTCCAAATGGTTTTATCTTGATTACCGAATTGAAGTTATTCTGGGGTTATTAATGTCAATATTTTCTACAAAAATTATATCTATCATGGAATTTAGGAAGCTCTCCATGCCAAATGTTAGGAGAGTTCTTCCCTTGTTGCAATAGACATATCCTATACAACTCGTACCAATTTGTTTGGTAGTATGGTGAAGAATTTCATCAAGAGATGTTTTTCGCATGATAGTCCCTATAAAATCAGATCTCAAAAATGACTATCATAATGAGAAGTAATAGTACAACACATTTAAGCTATGCTAGCATACCAATGACCAATCTCTAAGCAATAAGGAAAGGGTTCCTAGTCAAATAAGATTTTTTTCTTCAAGAGTAAGAACATCAATTTCTATTTCTCCATTGGGAATAAGAAGATGATATATTTGAGCATTGACTTTATCAATCAAGGAAGCATTTTCATTTTTAAGATAAGTAATCTTAGAAAGATAGAATTATTTTCATGTTTTACTTTTTGCAATTGTAGATCTAATTCATCATTAAAACCCTTCAGAACATCAACATCATCATAGAGAGAACTAACAATCAAATCAAGCCTTTTCATTTTGGACTTATATGAATGACGCATTTTGATTTTTAGACTTATAAGAGTTAGAAGTGTATATCAAGTCATATATAGATAAATAGTGAAAATTAACCCAATTTGTGTCTGAATTTAATATTCCCATGAGAGTAAAATGACATTCACATTTTCAAATTCAAATACAACTTTCACTTCTACTAGAGTTTTTCACTTGTATTGGCGGATTCACTAGTTACATCTCTACCTAAGGATGCTAAACAAAATGAGATTTCCCAAAACAAAGAACTAAACTCTATCTAAACCTCATAAAAAGGAAAAAAGGAAATTATACAATAAATTTTCAACCAGATGTCCTCATATATGCACACCAATTAATAATGTGTAATCATATGTTTCAATAGTTTATACCATTGTCACAACCTATTTGTACAAAACTCCATATGCCAAGGTTTATAACATAGCTTATATGCATGCCATGCAAGTAAAAGAACAATCTTAGATACACTGAGATATAAAACACCATGCCTAGACATGCACATTTGGAAACAAATGTTAGTAAGTGGCATGAGAACTCTAATACATATATGAAATTTGATAATAATAAAACATATGGAACCTATCTAAATATATCAAAAATAATAATATTGTAAAAATATTTAAATGTCTAAAATCATACACATATATTCTCTTAGAATTCATATAGAATATGAATCTTTCTAATCCATACTATACCTATCTCACTACTACAGAAACAACGTTCAGTGACGCTTTTCTAGGCGTCAGTTATTTCGGATAACCGACGCCTATAATATTAGACATCGGTTATTTATGAAAACCGACGTCTATATTCGAAGACCAGCTAGACACGGGTACCGCTTTGTATTCAGCATCGACTGGTTATAAAAGACCGATGCCTAAAATCGCCTGCAAAATCCAATTTTCGGGCAAAAACATTTTAGGTCACCTACAACGTCGGTGTTTTAACAATTCACTGACGCCTATTTAAAATGAAAATTTGCGCAAAAAGTCCCACTTTCAGTGTCGGTTATCCTTCGATAACCGACGCTGATAATGGTTCCTGCCAAAAAATTTAGGGTAAAGGTTGTCTAGTTGGGCGTCAGTGTTTTACTATCAACCGACACCTAAGACTTTAGGTGTCATTTGTATTTGATAACCGACGCCTTTACGAACTTAATAGACCCACGATCGATCGATCGCACCGGTACCTGTTTCATTGCCTTCATCGCCCGCTAGCTGCTCCCTGTGCTTCCTCGCCTCGCCTCGCCGTCGCCGCCGACGGTGCTGCTGCTCTGCTCGCCGGCACTGCTTCTTCTTCGCCGCCGCTGCTCTGCTTCTTCGCTTGTTGCTTCTTCGGTCGGAGCTTGCTGCTTCTCCGGCCGTCTGTTGCTTCTCCGGCCGCCGCCCGCCCCTCGGCTTCTTCGTCTACTCACTGCCACTGCTGACGCCGCTCACCGCCGCTCTTCTCCACGCTAGCTCCAGGTTGGCTAGCCTCTTTGCTTCCTTCTCCTTAGCTCCTTACCAACAGCAAGCACGGCCGTGGCTGTGTTGGCCTACCACGGTCGTGCTGTACAGCACGACCGTGGTAGGCCAACACAGCCACAGCCGTGCTTGATTTTGGTAAGGATATGAACAAATTTTTATGTAATTCTTTATGTAAATCCTAGGATATGAACAAATCTTTTACTTGCATATATTTGTCATATATTTGTGCTTGTAATCGTAATGTTTGGCCTAATTCAGTAAATTTGGATACATGTTGAAATAAGATTTAAACTTGTCAATTGTAGCATCCTAATTTGATTTGATTAAACCCTAACATCAATTGTGATGAAACCCTAACATTAATCGTGATGAAACCCTAACATGTACATATCTATTATTGTGTTTGTTGGCCTAGAAACCCGTCCAAGATTTACTCATTAGGAGTAAATCTTGGATAGTCCCCGATTTGGGACTGTTCTTGAACACCTAATCTCACTTAGGATGTAAGTGTATAATGTGTATTGGGTTTTCGAGAAAATTTCAGCAGCATTTCCCCATTTGTTCTCTAAGTACATATGTACTTAGAGAACAACGGGGAAATGCTGCTGAAATTTTCTCGAAAACCCAATACACATTATACACTTACTAGTGAGATTAGGTGTTCAAGGATGGGATAGGTGGTACACATTTATTATATATAAGAATGACATCACATGTGTTTGTTGGCCTAGAAACCCGTCCAAGATTTACTCATTAGGAGTAAATCTTAGATAGTCCCCGGTTTGGGACTGTTCTTGAACACCTAATCTCACTTAGGATGGAAGTGTATAATGTGTACTGGGTTTTCAAGAAAATTTCGGTAACATTTCCCCGTTTGTTCTCTAAATACATATGTACTTAGAGAACAGCGGAGAAATGCTTCCAAAATTTTCTTGAAAACCCAATACACATTATACACTTACTAGTGAGATTAGGTGTTTAAGGATGGGATAGGTGGTACACATTTATTATATATAAGAATGACATCACATGTGTTTGTTGGCCTAGAAACCCGTCCAAGATTTACTCATTAGGAGTAAATCTTGGATAGTCCCCGGTTTGGGACTGTTCTTGAACACCTAATCTCACTTAGGATGTAAGTGTATAATGTGTATAGGTGGTACACATTTATTATATATAAGAATGACATCACATGTGTTTGTTGGCCTAGAAAGTGAACAATCATTGTTCTTTATATTACTTGTACATTGGTATAAATTAGAATGAACAATCACTAAATTATATACTGTTTGTATGGAGTCCGGCTTCATTGTAGATAATAGGAGTAAATCTTTGATAGGATGTAAGTGTATACCCTAATCTTGTCCTAATATATACTTGTTTTCTCTTTGATCATAGAATGGATAGATCATGGATGTCCATTTGCAATCGCTGCACCCCAGAGTTTATATCTGGTCTTGATCAGTTTGTTAGATTTGCCGAGGAACATAGGAAAAAACCTACAGATAGGTTCTACTGTCCATGTAGGCATTGTGGTAACAACTTGAAAGTCAACACTAGTGAGGAAATCAAAAGTCATGTCATGTGCAACAGGATTGTACAAGGCTATATAGAATGGCACTGGCATGGAGAGATTTCAAACTCCGATAGCAGTGATTGGGTGGAAGAAGAAATTGCCTCCGATGATGTAGATGTGAACGAACCAGTTCCAGTAGACATCATTGATGCGATGCTGGATAGTTGTAGGGTAGATCACACCGATCCACCTCCTATCTTTAGAAACATTGTGCATGACGCTGAGATACCGTTATACACAGGTTGTACTAAGTTTACGAAGCTTAGCGCTGTGTTGAGATTGTATAAGTTGAAAGCTAACAATTGATGGAGCGACAAAAGCTTCAATGAATTGTTGACTTTGTTGAAAGAAATGCTTCCTAAAGGAAACGAGCTGCCAATCTCAACTTACCGGGTAAAGAAAATGTTGTTCCCAATGGGAATGGAGGCCAAGAAGATACACGCATGCCCGAATGATTGTGTATTATTTCAAAAGGACTATGTAGATTTGAAAGATTGTCCAAAATGTGGTGCGTCACGGTATAAATTGACGACTTCGTGGGAGTCCAAAATTGGTTCTCCTGCCAAGGTGTTGTGGTATCTACCTATAATATCACAGTTTCAACGCTTGTTTGCAAATCCGAAAGATATGAAGAATTTGAGGTAGCATGCAGATGTTAAGAATAATAATGATGGGATCCTACGACATGCATCTGATTCCCCACAGTGGAAGAAGATTGATCTATTGTACCCCAAATTTGGTGAAGAAGATAGGAATCTAAGACTTGGGCTTTGTACAGATGGGATGAATCCATACGGGACATTGAGCAGCCAACATAGCACTTGGCCAGTCATGCTTGTTATATACAATCTTCCTCCCTGGCTGTGTATGAAAAATAAGTACGTTATGCTGTCGTTGTTGATATCGGGCCCTAAACAACTTGGAAATGATATCGATGTTTATCTTGAACCTCTGATTGATGACTTAAAGAAACTTTGGGTTGAAGGTGTGATGACCTATGATGCTTCAGGAAGAGAGACATTTCATTTGCACGCTATGTTGTTTTGCACTATTAATGACTTTCCAGCATATGGGAATTTGTTTGGATATAGTGTCAAAGGAGCTAAAGTGTGTCCTATATGTGAAGAAAACACTGATTCAATAAGACTAAAACATGGCAGCAAGACTGTATATCTTGGTCATCAAAAGTTTCTTTCAAAATTCCATCTGTATCGTAGGAAGTGCAAAGCATTCAATGGATGGAATGATGAACGGAGTGCACCTAAACCTATACCAGGGGATGTTGTTTATGAAAGAGTAAAAGACATTGTCAATGAATTTGGTAAGAAATCACAATGTAGTGTGGCCACACGAAGTGACAATTCTTCATTCCAGAAGAAGTCAATATTTTGGGATCTTCCTTATTGGAGTTCTTTGACAATCAGACATTGTATCGATGTAATGCATGTTGAGAAAAATGTATGTGATAGCATCATTGGTACTCTGTTAAATATACCAGGTAAGACTAAAGATAGGATAAAATCCAGATTGGACCTACGTGAAATGGGAATAAGGTCAGAATTAACAGAATTACGTGAAATGGGTAATAAAAGAACATACTTACCTCCCGCTTGTTACACGTTGTCTAGAAAGGAGAAGAAAGCTTTTTGTGAATGCTTGGTAAATGTTAAGGTGCCACATGGTTACTCATCCAACATCCGTAGATTGGTATCAATGAAAGATCTGAAGTTGATAGGTCTTAAATATCATGATTGTCACACTCTAATGCAACAAATATTGCCCGTGGAAATTCGATCTATATTGCCAAAGCATGTAAGGTTTGTAATTACCAGACTTTGTTTCTTTTTCAACAGTCTATGCAGAAAAGTTATTGACCCTGATACTCTCGATAATTTGCAAAGAGAAGTGGTTGTTACCCTATGTCAGCTTGAGATGTATTTCCCTCCTTCGTTCTTTGATATCATGGTACATCTTGTTTTCCACTTGAATAGGGAAGTGAAAATGTTGGGACCAGTTTTCTTGCATTGGATGTATCCCTTTGAACGATACATGAGCATTTTTAAAGGTGATGTTCGAAACCGTTATCAGCCTGAAGGGAGTATTATTGAAGGTTATGTGGCGAGAGAGGTTATGGATTTTTGCAATGACTTTCTGAGTGGTAATAACACTCCTGTTAATGACAAGAATATTGAGGAGGGCAAAGGAATTTTGGGATCACGGGTGAAAGTAATCAGCCGTGAGCAGTTGGAACAAGCTCACTTGTATATTTTACACAACATGGACGAAGTGAGAGTTTATATCGACGAACATACCAATTTCATCAAGAGACAACATCCTCGAGCAAGTTCAATGTGGCTTGCTAGAGAGAATAATAAGACTTTTACTAAGTGGTTTGAAGATAAAGTCTTACATCAACTATCTCAAACACCAAATGATATTACAGAAACTATCAAATGCCTTGCCTTTAAACCAAAACCGAATGTTATGTCTTATGAAGGGTTTGACATTAATGGTTTCACATATTACACAAAGTGCCAAGATGATAAGAGTGTCGTCCAAAACAGTGGGGTCACTCTTCAAGCGTCGACTATGTATTTTGCAAGTGCAAAGGATAAGAGTCCATGTGAAGCTAAAATGTCATATTACGATGTCATTGAAGACATATGGGAGTTTGACTACATAGATTTCAAAATTCTGCTCTTTAAATGTAATTGGGTTGATAAAACCAAAGGAGTTATAGTGGATGAATTGGGTTTCACTTTGGTGAACTTTGAAAAGATTGGCGAGAAGGGTGAACCATTCATATTGGCATCACAGGCAAAACAAATATTCTATATCGATGATCATGCAAATGATAAATGGTCGGTTGTTCTTCATGGTAAAAGACAGTTCATTGAAGATCCTATAGATGAAGAAGAGTACTATGATAAGTATGATGACTCCAGTCCATTCTCAGTTGGGTTGCCAACTCCTATTTACAATTCTATTATGTAGATTACAAATTATATTATTTGCAATTCTATTTTTGGATACTAGTTAATAAGAATTTTATTTGACAGAATCTGTTTGCATTGGACGAGAAGCTGCATCGTAAAGGCATGATGCAACGCACTGGAAAGATTCTTAGGAACTATAGGACAAATCTGAACAGAGAATACATAAAAGATGGTGATAAGAAGAAGTCAGCCCTTGAGCAGTGGAACTTCTTGGACAAAGAAGATTGGGACAATTTTGTTGCTTCAAGAAAATCTGAAGAATTCAAGGTATTAGGCATCACTCCCAATTTAATTAATATATGTTGTATTCACCTATTCAAGATTAACATTTAGTGCTACTAACCAAATCATTAATGTGCATACTAACTAGGCCCTCAGTGACGCGCAAAAAGCAAGGCGTGCACTGAATGTGCATGACCACACTATGGGTCCAAAGGGCTATGAAAGCATTCGCCAAAGACTACAGGCGGAGTCTGTGGCTACTCAGGAGTCTGCTACTACTCAGGAGTCTACCACACCCATGCCTCACCATGATATCTGGATAGCTGGGAGGCAAAACAAGAAGGGTGAAATAAAGAATCCCGTAACTGCTGAGGCGGCTGCGAAAATGGTAAAATACAACTCTTAGAGCAATCGTTTGAATATTGATTATTTGTGGTGTTAACTTACCAATTTCTATTGATGGTGATTAGCGGAAATGCACGAGCAGAGGAAACAAGGCACATTCATCCCTCAGGGCACAAGGGATGAATTGACAGTTGCTTTGGGTAACCCAGAGCATCTTGGACGTGTTAGGGGTGCAGGCGCTGGTGTGGGCATCAAAGCATTCTTTGGGCCATCCCAGTACAAACCCAGAGCAGGACTTTCACAAGAAGAGGTAACCTATTCTTTTTTTAGAATGTTACTGCAAAAGGGAATTCAATAATAAGAAGCTAATGTTTCTTTTATCCATGTATAGGAGAATAAGAGAGTCGAGGATATAGTTGCTAAGAAGGTCAATGATATAGTTGTTGAGAAGGTCAATGAAGAAATAGTGCGGTGGCAGGCATCTCAGGCTTCCAATCAGCCTATGGCGACCCACTCTTCTCCTGATACACAGACTACGAGTAATCCTGGAGACCCATCGCCTAGCACGTCTCATGTAAGTATTGTTTATGACATTGTAGCTAGTCTTTTCAAGATGATATGTATATATGTATAACATTCTTTACGTAAATTTGTAGGCATTGAAGCCATGCCGCTTAAGAATGCAAGACTATGTTGTTACAGAGGCGCGGGCTTACCCGTCCCTTCCTGGGGCAACGTTTCATGGGACTCCAATGTCACAGGGCTGCGTTTGTGTGAGCCCGATATGTGTATTACCCGATTGGAGGGAAGCTGCATTGCCATATGCCCACCCAGATATTGATACACTTGGTTAGGCATAAGGCGGGGTGATATTGTGGCCCAAAGCAGATGTTGTCTACACTACTAAAATTGTAAGATAAATTTATATTACTTTAGATTGTTAATGTGTATATATGAGGTCAACTGATCTGAAATTATATATACAAGTTAAAAAGAAGACACCCAGAGCACCTAGGACTCCACCTCCACTTCCTGCATTACCAAGTTGGGTTCCAACTGACCTAAAATACCCGTTAGGTCATGCTTGTAGGGGAATGGCATGTTGGCTACAGGCACATAATATACATTGCCCTATAGTTGTTTCTTTAGAAGCAGATTATGCAGGTCAATCATACGATAGCTCTTTATTTATACAAGATATTATTGAGTTGTTTATGTATGACTGGTTGAATACATCAATGATAGAGACATGGATAAGGTGAGATCTTTTTTATACATCCATATACCTTGTGTAAGATCCGGTGATCTGGTTTCTTATATATTAATGCATACGTAATACATGTTTTGCAACTACTTAGTCGAAGATCAATGCAAACAATTTGCATTTGATCATGTGGGATTTTTTATTCCATCATTGATTAGTATGGTAGCTAAAGAGCCTAATAGTGTTCAACAATACTGTATAGATGCTTTTACAATTTTCGGTCAGCAAAAGAAGACGATAATAATAGCTCCATTCAATGTCAAGTAAGTTTACTTTATTTATAATTTGGACTTAAGAAAATTCCATTTTTATTGTGCATTTTGAGTTATTAATTTTTAACTTTTTTACCTATAGCGCTAAACATTGGGAGTTACTAGTTATTGTCCGCGGGACGTTCACTGTTTATTATCTAGATCCTGCGGGAAGTACATTGAACACTAAAATTGGATACACACTGAGAATGCCATTATTCTGGTGAGAAATATTTTATTTTTATATCCGTTAACATCTATTATTACATTACTATTTAATTATGCAATTTACTGTGTTACATTAACATGTAGGGGTTTAGATGCATTCAAAAATGCTGGAGGAAATGTTCCAAGGAGAAAGAACCAGCCAATAATTTGGGAGAACGTAAAAGTAAGTTCCCGACTCCAATGTATATATTATTTATGTGAACTGTGCTTAGTTGTATTTTTTAATATTTTGTATGTTTCAATTTATAGTGTGCTACATAAGACAACGGCTGGACATGCACATACTATGTGATGCGATTTATGCAGATGATTATCCGACATCCTGCATTGGTTATTAATAGCATACATGAGGTATTATATATAGTCTCATTAGTTAGTATGACATATATCAATCTTATTTTTATATTATTACTTATATATATACATCATTCTATTTTTAGGTGTTTAAAATTGACCACACTATAGGTAAACACTTAAAAAATGTACATGCTCCATATATGATAGAAGCATTAAATGAAGTAAGAGAAGAATGGGAAAAAGCCATACAAGTAGTGGCGATTGTAAGATATAATTGGGATGCTGATAGCGATGCTGAATGATATTTTGTAAATGAATATTTCTGAATGTTTATACATGTCTGAATGTTTCTACATGTATTTGAATGTTTCTACATGTGTGAATGTGAGAATTGAATTGATGTCTGAAAGTATCTACTTGTGTGAAAAAATATTTGTTGATTTTGCAGGTTTGTGGCCTGTTTGTAGGCTGATATCAATGGATGTCGTAAACCTGCAGTTCAGAAAACTGAACTGCAGGTTCTCATCCTGCTGACCAGCCACAGAAGGCCTGCAAACTGATAAGAAAAAAAAAATTAAAGTATAGGCGTCGGTTATTTATAGAACATTGTCATCAAAGGCCTACAACGTCGGTTATTGGATAAAAACTGACGCCTAATATGACAAACAACCCGACCGTGCAGGAAAGCACGACCATGGTGGAAAAGGCATCACATATTCATATAAAACCGAAGCCTATAGTACTAAACACGACCGTGCAGCAAAGCACGGCCGTGTCGTCTGGGAGTATGGCGTCGGTTGTTCATTTGTTAACCGACACAGAAAGTGTACTAGTCGGTGCTCTTTTTTATGGCGCGAACCCTATAGATGTCGGCCAACTATATATAACCGACGCCTATATATCATATAGGCTTCGGTTAGAAAATCGACGCCGAAGAGTTCGACCTTTAGCGGCGCCCACATAGGTGTCGCTTGAAAATCGTCGCCAAAGGGGGTTAAATAACCGACGTCAAAAGCGTGTTCTGTAGTAGTGTCTCTTTTTGGATGCCTTAGTTATATAGTCAGAGTTGACCTAAGCTCTAATAATAGGTGTAACTCTAGGAAGAAGGTATATTATCTAATATTTTATTTATGAAAAATGAAATTTAAATCTTAATAGGAATATGAATAAAATCTAATCCTGGAATCTGAATCACAAATATTTAATCATAATTTTAGACAATATCATGTTTGTTGCACTACTTAAGATATTTAAACATTTTCAAGCATAAGATATTGCATAATTTATAAATGAACATTTTACATGAATATTATAGAACATGTAATCATATGAATATATAATTTTAAATTCTTTTTGCATAGATAACTTACCTTTGGTATATCATATATCCCAACTACGATAACCAAGCAATGGTTCACAAACTAAATAAATATATTGCTTGCATATCAACCATAAATATCAATCAATAGAGATGATCTACAAACTATAGTAAAGATCTTGTCTTATGAGTGGATAGTATGTGGGGACTACAAAGCATCCATGTAGTTAGGTCATCTCCCTAACTCGACTTCGTGTGTGGAATGTCTTAGGCGTGTCCACTTCTAGTTATCATGATTTCTAAGTATGGTAAGGCTTAAATTACATTATAATTCTCCCCATTGTGATATGATGGGTGCATCACCTCTGCATGTATGCACAAAACTAAAGTGATGTAAAATCGTCAACTCTCTCTTTTTCCATTTTCTCGGTCCATACACTTCTTTTTTACCTTGTCATATAGTAGGTTCTACTTCAGTTTATCGATTCTCTCAAATAAGTACAAGATATAGGTATGATGGACCCTGGGAGGGATACCTCTATTCCTTGGATCTCATTCCATATTAGGTATTGGGGGCTCGAGTATTACAACCTTAACCTAGTTTTAATATCAACCAAATTTCCTCTTTTATCTTTACCTTAAAACATAAAAAATGGATGGACTAAATCTTGATACTTCTATCCTAATTTCCCTCACAATTGTGTGGTTTCCATAACGACTCTACTTCAACAAAAAGTAACTAAAATTTTCCTAGTTTGACCAAAATAATTAGGAAATATCCATTATAATATTGAAAATTCTCTAAAAAAACAAAAATAAATCAAATAACCTCATTGTATGATAACACAAATTTATTATAAGTTTGTATTATATCCTAGGTATTATTTGGGAGGTAGTGTTAATCATCCTTCCCATCACATATAGTAATAACTCAAATATCCAGAAATGATCATCATATCCCCTTCAATTAAATTTCTCGAGAAATAGTTAAGAAAATACCATCAACCCATATACTATAAGGAGCATAAAACAAGTCCTATTTTTATCAACCCATAACTCAATGACTCTAACATAACAGATACCATCAATCCATATAAAATAAAGAGCAAGTCCTATTTTTGTCAACCCATAACTCAATGACTCTAACTTAACTAATTGGGTAAAATTCCCTTGGGTATGCTACTGAATCCTCTGATTATCTAAGTGTCATCAAACATGGAGAGAACCTTACTATCATAACACAAATAAACCCTAAATCCACTTTTGACTAATAGATTATTAAATGGAAAAGGTTACCAAATGCACATATGGAATCACAAATGTGTTTAAAGGCTCAATAGTGGATTGTGCTTGTTGATCTTGGGACAAGAGATGTTATCTCATCTTTTAAGGTTTAATTAGTAATATCATAATTCACATAGCTTGGTTATTAGAAGTTGGGGTGTGACTATTTCCTTACCTTTCACATCCAGTCGCAACAGTAATTATTTTACTTGATTCTCATCAATATTGTTACTAGTCATACTACTTTGTAAGGATAGCATTCTCCCTCTGAAATCACACCCAATCTCAACAGTAATTATTTTACTTGATTCTCATCAATATTGTTATTAGTCATACTATTTTGTAATTCTAAGATTGAGCATCACATGTTCACACAGCCATGTAATAGCTTTTGATAATAGTTTTTTAAATTTGACATCTTCACGTTCAAAAATTTATTCATCATGTGCTTTAAATGACTATCTAAAAGAAATAAACAATAATGACTCTATAATGCATATATGAGTATTTATTCAAAATATGTCATGTGAATTATTATTCATAATATTTGATACATCCATAGTAGAAATTTTAGTATAGATAAAACTTGAGAATGCTATAATAAATAAGTTAAATAATAATACAAAATTTTCTTTTATAATATTACTATTCCATATTGATTTTCTTTTATGTCTACAACATTGGATTTCTCATAGGCCACTAGGTTCATTTGCATTTCCCCATTTGATCATCATTCTACAGTAAGATACTTGATTAATGCCACTAAAGAAAAACTAAAATGCACTGAATTAGAACTACAAGATGATAGGTTAAGAACTTTTGGGCCAACACATAACTGAATACTCAAGTGTCAACACTCTTATGTTATTGATCATTTATACATATAAAAAATATGATAAAACATCACATATGATCATGCTACTCAACATGGTTTAAGTTAATATCTTTTGAGCATATTCATTCTTGTTTTGTCAAACCCTCATTCAACATTCTTTCCATTTAGTTTCATGACAATATGTACTTAAAATGAACCCCAATGATTTAGAAATCAAATGAAGATAAAACATATTGTACATTTATTTATCCTTTCTTTATATTATCTTTTAGAAAAATATTATAGAACTCTTCATTATGTCATCTCTATAAGCCTATAGTAGTACCATATTATTATTTGGATGGAACTCAATAATGCCAAATTTTTTTAATTCTTTAAGGATTCAACAATGACTTACATTAATGAAATTAAAGTTATTTCATATGTTGGCTCTTCTCAAGTCTTCACCTTTTCTAAATCCTTCATTTAACTCTAATAGTAAGTTATGTAACTTCAAGATAATCATGTTTCATGGAATTCAATTCAAATACTATATTCAAAGTGATCAAAATTTTAAGAGTAAATATAAATATCATAGACATTGTCTACTTACCCTTCTACCACAATTCAATTATTCATATATAAATTCATTGACTAGAACCAGATATAACATGGACTTAGTGAATTCTTGAACCAAACATGTATGTGTACTTTTATAAGGTAGCTTACCACTCACCTCATAATTAAGGAGTATTTAGATGTGCTATTGGGGTTAAAGATCCAGAAAAACATAGAAAAGATTGGCGAGAAGGGTGAACCATTCATATTGGCATCACAGGCGAAACAAATATTCTATATCGATGATCCTGCAAATGATAAATGGTCGGTTGTTCTTCATGGTAAAAGACAGTTCATTGAAGATCCTATAGATGAAGAAGAGTACTATGATAAGTATGATGACTCCAGTCCATTCTCAATTGGGTTGCCAACTCCACAAAATATTGAAGCTAATGATGACTTATATGTGCACGGAGATCACAATGAAGGATTGTTAATTGATAAAAGATCACAATTTTAGAGACATGTATGTTTATAAAAATGCTAAATGTTTGCCTTTTTCTAGTTAATACAAATGCTAAATGTTTACCTTTTTCTAGTTAATACAAATGCTAAATGTTTGCCTTTTTATAATTAATACAAATGCTAAATGTTTGCCTTTTTAATGACATTTTCAGATGGCTGACCATGATGAGCATGATGTCCATGATGAGCATGAAGTCCATGATGAACATGTTGTCCATGATGAGCATGGCGTGGATACCAATGTAAGTTCTAAAAACATATCCTGTATTTCTATAAAATTCATTATCTTCTAGTTATGTCATATATCCTATATTTCTATATTGGGCTAATTCAGTGTGTTTATTTTTTATCAAATTTGAGGTTGATGATGCACTTCATAATTAAGGAGTATTTAGATGTTCTATTGGGGTTAAAGATCCAGAAAAACATAGAAACTCTTAACTCTAGTGTCATCAACTTCCCCCTTCAACTTCATCTAGGATAAAATCATGGGAGAGAAAATAATAGAGAATAAGTTAGGGTTGGGATAAGGAGAAAGAAATTATAATTTTACAACCCTTACCTTGATTTAGTGGTAATTTGAGGGTTTAAGATAATCTTAGTGGCAATTGTCCTTCATTAGTACTTTATATTATTAGCTAGTTAAGTTATCCTTGATTTAGCTTAAACTTGTTCTTTGATAAGTCAAAAGACGTGTTGTGCATTAGTTGGGGTTTGAACCATAGTTGATATAGTAAACGTTCACACATATTGTGGATAGAGATCTAAAGATACTTGTGAGACCAGTCATAAATAAATTATGATTTAATAATTTTATCAAACTTCTTAAATATATTTGTCAGTTATGAATCCAACTTGAAAAGAATAAAGAAAATCAGAGTTAAAATGAGAGAGTTGTGGCACTTTTTGTAATCATACATGATTGTCATCGGTTGGAAAATAGATGGTCGCCTACTGAAGTTCACCTGCATATAGTGTCTATCAATGATGCCCATAAATGTTTCCCACTAATGGTAGCCAACCAACAGGCCGCCCATCACCGATCAGCAACCGATAGAAATGAGTTGTGTTTCCGCCCTGCATACCCAATCATGATAAAGGCAAAAACATTTGATATACATATCAAAATTTGTTTGTTTGAGTTTTTATTTCAATTTTTACATAATATGAGCCCAAAACCATAGAAAAGTCAAACCAAAAGGAAATTCCTAGGGCAACTTTACAAAAAACGTAAAGAGCATGAAGAACAAATACATAGTGGTAAATTATTTTTAGTCATAGTTTTGTATTCATTGTTGTTTACCTTACTCGAAGTCTATTCTAGAACTCATCATAGGTTCTCCTTAACCTCTCATCTTCATCTTATTCCTGTATTACATACTTTTTTTAGCAATAGACCTAAGATTAGGCCGTTTGAATGTGTCTTTTGAAGCATTTAGCTAGAATTCAAGCTAAGTAGGCCAAAATCTAAGCATACCAAGTCTAGATCTGAGATAAGTAAAGTAGGATAAAATCTCAGTGAGTGAAAAATCTTCCTTTAACCCTGATTGAATAGAAATTGAGCATAAAGTTGCATCAAAGTATGTACTACCTTGTATGTTGATAATATATTTTGAAAAACATGAGACTTTAGTTGAGTGATTGATAATTTAGCATATTTTTTCATATCTTATATAGATTCACAATACAATTAACTAAAAAATTACGATGAATATTGATGGTAGAATTAAAGACACCTAAGATCTATATTCATCCTAATTTCCATAATAACAAATCATGTAATGGATATGTTATCTAGTTGAGAGTTGTTTCTAATTTGAGACTTATTAAGTCAAAAAAGTAGTTCATTCTGGTATATATCACTATGCTTAGTTTGTCATTTTAGGAAGTTTACTGTATTGATTCTCGTGATTTAGACTATATTGAATGTTTAGAAAATTAAAATTGAAGTATTAAGTACAAATTTAAGCTAAGAAAAATACAACAGTCCTCCTATCTATAAAACTAAAGAATCAACTAGAAATTAGATGCCCGGAAAATAGTAGAATCCATCATTGAGGTCTCCACTGTGAAAGAGGAAAAATGCTTACAAACTAGTAATGTTTAGGATGAGGTAGTTGGAGCATACAATAGAGGTATAGTGGGACTAATCCCATTGAGGATTATCTCCTTAAAATAGGGAGGTAGCCAACATCAACCAAAGATTATGGTGGTATCCAGTACAGTTCAAAAAGTTTAGATACTACATAGTGAGTCATCCCTTGTGGAACCACTGATGGATGTAGTTAACCCTGATGTTTTGACTCTCCACTTAAGAACCCAAGATTGGAGGAACAATCTAGTTTATCCAGCCAACAGTTCATCCACTAAGGCCATATGTAGTGAGTCCTATTGTAGGTCTACTCTACATATTATACAACAAGATCGCAGGTTGGTATCATACTTCCACATATTATGTTACACTTCTTGTGGGGCTAAATTGTAATAAAAGGAACTAGAAGATTTATGAATGAATTTTGTTGTTATTACAGTTACTACCAGAACTCCTTCCATGTTGTATGGTGTATAGATTCCAACTTTCATGCTTATGTTCTTCCATTTTATTTTAGTTAACAATTTATATATATATATACATATACATATACATACATATATATATATATATATTATATATATATATATGGGTTATCATAGTTTCTTGATGACTTCCACACACAAAGCCAGTAGCTCACACACTCTACAAAAACAACTTTTAGGTACAAGTCCAACTCAACTGAGGCAAGTTCTCCTCAGGCTTATATTAGTTGAGGTCCTGAGAGGAATAACTAGTTTAATTAGATGATTTATTATCCTTCCTCTGGTCTTGGGCATGTGAGAGTAAGGTTTTAGGAAAGATTTGTAATATGTTGTACATGATGTATATTAAAGTGAAACTCATTTCCTTTAGTTGATTATGATATAAAAGTGAAACTTAGTCATTAACTTGTGATGCTTCCTATTCAGTGTATAGGATTCTTCATTAGTTCTATAAATTTAAAGAAGAATTTTTTAAGGTTGATTCAAGCTAGTATTTAAAATATGATGTTTAGTTTAATCTCACCTTGATGGGGTTAGACCCTAGTTATAATCTTTGGGTTGTGTCATAGAAGCTTTTCTAATATAAGAATTTGAGAAATGAGATTAAATATATGTAGAGAAATATGAACAAATTTCTATGGTTTCCACTTGTATTTTTCCTTAGATGGAGGAGGGACAAAAAGCAACAAAATCTCCAAGTTCTCTCACCAAAACCATGTTCTCGTCTATTTTCTTAGAAGTGAAATTCTATACAAAGAGAAAAGGAAACATATTCATGGCTCTAGGCATATAAATGTCTTTTATGTCTTTTTCCATATACAAATTCTTAATTGTTGGAAATTTATCTAAAAATATTAGTGTGGTTGGTTGGTTTTTCCTTGAAATAATACATAAAAATACCAAATTTTGGTTTAGCTAAAAGTTTGCATTTGTAAGATTTTTGAACACTTTAGTTTCAAATGTGTTTGTTCAAAATCTGTTCCACAACCAACACTTGGGTTTCAAATGTTTTTGGGCGACTGAGTGTTCCTAAGAAAAAATTAACAAACACATATGACTAATACCCATCTTCTTAATTGATTCGAATTCCAAATTTGGAAATATAGATATTTATATGTGTAATATATATTCATCTATTTATCTGTTCAATATATATTCATTCTATAAACTTGTTTCTAACTATAGGGAGGTTAATAAAGTTGTTATCAACATTAAATACAATAATGTTCACGGTCTTATCAACATTTGAACTCAAGCCAACCAAATTTACCCCGATTCCTAATTTGGTTCAAACATGGGTGCCTTTTATCTAAAACGTAACTACTTTCTACCAATATATTCTTGAGATATATAATCTTCAACAAATCTTACTAAGTTCTAGTTATCTATTAATTTAAAGCAAAGCTTCACTCAATTCGACAAGTATAACTCTAGTTGCATTGTTAAAAAGAAGCAAGTCCATGTATATTTCCTTCCTAATCTTAAGGATAGATAGAAATAACATGATATCTTGCAGATGGCCCCAATGTGTGCTAAAGCACCAACACACACCATCATAACTTCCCATACATTCAATTCATATGATTTTGTCTTTTGGATGTGCTTGTACAAGTTTTTCTAACTTGGTAGGAATTTATGTTGTAATTGTCTTTGTTTGTATAAAATAATATCACTAGAGAAATTCGCACAGTTTAGACTTTTGTCATGAACAAATTTAATATATTGTCAAACACTACAAAAAAAGATGAATTAGCTACAATTATACCAACTACATATATTTAGAGTGTAGTTAAATTATGTTTCCTTACATGTGGTAATAATGTAAACAAAAAATATGTAGTTAATGTAATTACCTACAATTTAACAACACATACCCTATTTATAATTTTAAAACAAAAAAAACTTCCTCCGCATCTCCAACTGCACTGATTTTCATCTTGTTCCCGCACATTACTCCATTTTCTATCCCAATAATGCGGCTCTCCCCCCAAATTCATCCTCTCTCCTCCCCACTCTTGTCTAAATATCAACCATCCCCAATACAATCCACCCTCCCCCGCATCATCTTCTCCCCGATCAGATGCCAGTGGGCTACCTAAACATGCCTCCCCAATCACATCACTTCCGCTTCATCCTCCTCTACTTTCTCCACCTCCACTTCCTCATCTTGGAACTGCCAGTCTTCCTCCCAATGAGCCGTCGCCACCCCCTGACCGACCTTGATGCCGCGCTTGCCCTCACCAACTTGCCCCACAAACATATCTGGAGGGCAACAATGCTGCTGGACATCATATGCTGGATGCTGACCTAGACTATGCGATGCCCTTGGAGGTGACGATAAAGTTAAGGATGACATGATATATGCATTCCAGAGACAATGTGGTAGGTGACAACGCTACATCAGATTTACGGTAGGTAAAATTGATTCATGAAGTCTACATCCATTGTTTCCAGCAATCATTATATCTGGTTTGCCTAGTTGTAAACCCAAAGGGTTCTACAAATTCTTAATCTACTATTGTACCATTCTAAACATGAATATTGGTTTCCATCCAGCATAAGTAGCCGCTTACTTCTCGACTCTGATCATACCACATTGAGCATTTTTTGCATTAACTAGCAGCGTATGATATGTCTTACAACTATTTCACATTATCTCATGGCATACTGCTACCAAAGAGTCTGGATTTTGAAATGTTTTGTCGATCTTCTGCTACCTACTATTGCACCAGTGATGTAGGAGGCACCAGTGTAGAGAAATTGGCATACCCATGGACGAGATTAGGTTATTGATATCTAGCATTAAGTTTAAACGATTAAGGGTATTGTTTTGGTTCATAACCAGTAGGAAAGACCAGTCAAGAACCTGACAAACACACTGCTTCTTGAATGGCTTCGTATTGTTTGACCTAGTGGGAAAGATCACTCAAGGATCTGAACACTCTATACCTTGACCATTCGACTGGATTCAAGTATAACTATTGTGATTTCTCAAAAATACTCATGTACATTTTGATTGATGAACCTTATGGTGTTTCTACATTATGAGAGGCATGGACTCTCAATATTTCAAAGCAAGAATAATTGCTCCTTGTAAACATTTGATGTAAAGTGCAGCCACTTAGTGATCATGTCGAATTCCACACTACATTCCATACTTCACCTACAACGCTAGCTCATGGTCATCTCTCGGTTTCTCTTCACCTCTCATCTCCTCCTCCAACAAGATGAACATTTTTTAATGAATAGACTTGACTATGTGATCTCATTTTTGGTGTATCTTATGGATGTCATTTGCTGGTAGGTGTCACAATAAATAATTTTAATATTTTGTCATACAAGTTTGGTAAATGACTGATTGATCATAACTTAGCTCTAAAAATTCTCTTACAACAACATGAATGAATGTATCCGCCACATTCTGTAGTGTAAAATTTGCTTTCCGTTCCACTTTTTCTATAATAAAACTTCTCGATGCGTGTTTGCTACTATGTCATTATCTCCTCGAATAGATTGTTCTCTAGGTTATTGACATTAGATATTTCAACGAATGAGGATATTTAGCTGGAAACAGTTGCACCTTTAGGATCTTTTGTATATTTCCAACTGTGATGCATATCAGTAGATAAGTTACTAGTCTTCCTGATGGTTTCTATACTTGTAGGTAATCTTCAGTCCTTCCACAACTCCCCCAATGAGGGTTCAATATCCTAGCATTTTTTTCCAATGCATTGGTGTTCCACCTGGACAAATAATTCATGTAACTATTGAGTTGGTGTGACGTGAGCAGGTCTCTAATGAGAAGTGAAGTGGTGAGTTGTTCACTCAGCTATATAGCAACATGTCAATTGATTTTGTCGTGGAACATAAAAGTTGATACAATTACACCATGCCCCAGATTTAGGTTGCTTAATACAGACCTGTGAACAATCAGAAGCATCTTCTTGGAATCTAAGTTGGAATAATCTGAATGCTCAAGATTTCTCTTTCTCATCCTACTTTTAGATCAGTTGGGTGACTTGCAATGCTATGTAGAAAAGTGTAGCATCCTAGTTTCAAACATGAACATAGATAGAAGTATATGATTTCCTAATGCATATGTTTCTATCAAAGTCAGATAAATACACTAGAAGTTGTTCTTAGTTGCATCTCTAGCTCGTTCATCCTAATATTCTACAGTAGAAATTGATCTATACTGCTGTCAATCAGATCTAATTTGACTTTGCTGCCTTGGCTGTGGTATGATAAGTATTTTTTTTCTTCAACTTTCATCTATTCGTCTTGTTGACCTATTATTGTTGAATTCTCGATTACCACATAGGGTAGATAAAGAAATGTTTACTTGGAAGTTTATAAGGATTCTTCTTGGGTGCAAGTTCTTTGATGTTGTCATTCATTTATGGCTTTATGCACTATGCATAAAAGTATAGTTTGGTTGTTGAATCCGAATTAAATTTATATTGTGCACCTTCCCTTCTAATTACTTTTAGCAAGGCAACCTGATCATTCATTATGGCCTTTTTTGCAGGTCAGGTTATTTGATGCCAATAATGATTGTAGAGAAGACATTTGTATCACATCTTCATCCTAGACAAAATAACCCATTGCATAACCTTAATTGGAATATCATAAACTATTGTTCATGTACAGATGAAAGGTAAACTATGCAATAATTTCATTGGTTTGTTCCAACACACGTCATTTTCTCAAAATTAGTGTCATACTCTCTTACTTGCACCCGCATAACCCAAATTCTGTTATTGCAGGTTAAGTTATAGCTGACTGCCGTATCTCTTGTAAAGGAACAACTACCACAACAAAAGGAAGAGAGGACAAAGGAATTATCCAATATATCATCTCAGATTAACAAAATATGTGCTGAGATATATCGAAACCTCAAACTTGGGGACCGGGTGGAGCTTCCAATTGTTAATGAAAATGATTTGTCTTTCAAGAATCTCCATGAATATCAATATAACCTACAAGAGCTTCCTATGGACAATCAAAATCAGGGCACGGAGAAGCTCTCTATTTTCAATCAAGAAGAGCAATACCTTAGTAGCCTTTCTCTTCTTATGAGTTTATCAATGTTATCTTATTCATTGACGATACAAGTGGCAGAATTAATAGGAAAGAAAAATCAAGATAGAAGAAGATGCACATCATCATGTGGCATATAGAGTCTGCAGTGGATAGAGGTAGTTAGAAGAAGATATTGTATACATGTATCTTTTTTCCATGCATATTGTAAAATAGGGGCTAGGTAAATATCCTCCCCATGTGTACTCATTTTTGAAATATAAATAAAAGTATCATTGTTAACATTGTAAGAACATCTCAATCTTGATTAACATTCATATTTTTTCTTTTTGAAAACCCCTCTATATTGGCAAGCAAATGATTGGGTACATAATATCTCTTACTACATATGTATGTGTAGTACATGGTGTCTTTCACTACACACTAGCTATAATTTCATGTGTAGTGTCGCGAAGCGTTCAAAACATACATCATTAATTAAGCAGAAGCGATCACTAACATCGGATTACTGAAAATCACTAAAAATTAAAACTTTTTCAAAGAGATCCAATCATAGGAAAACTCTTTCAACAAGAACCAATGTATTACATTTACATCCTGGTTCATAAGTACATATTTTGTACCATCTCTTCTCGAGGGTTACAATATCAACTGCCTTGTTAAAAACTAAACACAGACAACATAAGAACCTCGAGGCATCAAGCCAAAATCTCAAAATGATTCATTAAAAGCACTAACTATTAACTCCGAGGACTTG
This sequence comes from Alisma plantago-aquatica, assembly GCA_963693085.1. Classification (NCBI taxonomy): domain Eukaryota; kingdom Viridiplantae; phylum Streptophyta; class Magnoliopsida; order Alismatales; family Alismataceae; genus Alisma; species Alisma plantago-aquatica. The sequence goes on from OY856411.1 coordinate 1,011,549,632, forward strand.
AGAGTATAGAGACGACACATAGGACTTCTATCTACAAGACACGACATACAGTACACTCAACCTGAGTTGTCCCTACTGCTACTGAAGTTCTTCCTCTGCAAGATGTTCTCAATCTCCTTTGTGCTCGTCCACCTAAAAATGTTGGATCCCACGGGGGTGAGACAATTGAAAATTGCCCCAGCGAGAGATATAACTCTCCACCAGAAACATTATTATTACAGTTTATAATATGAATCAGAACAGAGGATAAGCAGTTTATATCATTCTCATATTTAAATATTGCAACTATCTATAATAGAGCACTAAATAATCTATTCTCTTTATAAGGAATAAGAAGAACATGTATATCATTTATCCATCATATTATACTATCATGTCAAACTTCTCATGTGACACTAATTATCTTGATATGTCACCCATGAGACATTCTTGTTTCAATCTATTAGCCTTAGCCAATCTACTAAATAGATATGGAATTATATGTACCATGTACTCATATATCATTAATACACGCATTGGGTTATTACCAATCCTGTGTCATCATTATAGGCATTGGGTTATTACCAATCCTATGTCATCATTATAGGCATTGGGTTATTACCAATACTATGTCATCATTACAGGCATTGAGCCTCTACCAGGTATTGGACTCTTCCAAACCTGATTACACCGCCAAGCATTGGACACTACCAATCCTGATTTCACATACATGCATTGGACTTTAACCAATCCTGATTACATGCATTATACCTCTGCCATGTATTGGACTTTAACCAATCCTGATTACACAGCTAGGCATTGGACTTTAACCAATCCTGATTACATGCATTATACCTCTGCCATGTATTGGACTTTAACCAATCCTGATTACATAGCTAGGCATTGGACTTTAACCAATCCTGATTACACAGCCAGGCATTTGACTTTAACCAATCCTGATTACACAACCAGGCATTAGGCTTTAACCAATCCTGATTACACAGCCATGCATTGGACTTTAACCAATCCTGATTATAGGCATTATACCTCTATGAGGTATTGGACTTTAACCAATCCTGATTACACAGCCAAGCATTGAACTTTAACCAATCCTGATTACATAGCCAGGCATTGGACTTTAACCAATCCGCATTATACCTATGTTAGGCATTGGACTTTAACCAATCATGATTACACAGTGAGGCATTGGACTTTAACCAATCTTGATTACACTACCAGTGCATTGGACACTACCAATCATGATTACACCGCCAGGCATTGGACTTTAACCAATCCTGATTACAGGCATTATACCTCTACCAGGTATTGGACTTTAACCAAACCTGATTACATAGATCATGGAATATAAATTTCTTTAACTCATCATTGATCATCACATCCTTCTCTAGGCTCTAAACCCTGAGGTTAGCCTTCATAGCTGTTCATATTCTTTATTAATTACAATTGTTCCTTTTCTTAGGTTTATTATTATCATTTCTTACAGTAAACTTTTATAATCATCTTGGTACCTCTCACTATTCCACAATTATTCTCATGGCTCGTAGGGCTCATAAAACATCTTGTCACCTCTCACTAGGCAACATCTAACCATATGGCTCACGAGGACATTAAACATCTTGTCACCTATCACTAGGCAACATCTTAATCATATGGCTCACAATGCCATTTCACATCTCGAGTATACAATCATGTTTATTACTCTTAACATTTATCATTAAATGATTATCAATACAAGGTATGAGTTTATTTCCCATCCTTCTAATGGTATGATTACATCGTACTCCTTAGTTTGGCTTAACCCCATTCTCAAGGTATATTAGCCTATGCTTATCAAAGTATATCAAACTCATTACATTTCATTGTAACAATTTTCATAGCACACTTCATGTGTTTCTTGTCCAAGTATATTGGATTTGAGGTGCATCAAGGTATATCAACCCTGGAATACTAAAAGTGATATCTATCATATCTTGATGTATCACTTTCCTCATCACTTCCAACTTTCTTGAGTTATCAACTTATCTTGGATTAAGGTGTTTCCCATCTTAATACTTTCATTCACTAACCTATCACTCTTACCATGAAGTGAATAGGTCACACACAAGAATGGTCCAACTATCTTCAATGATATGGACTCATCTCAGGTTAAGGCATTGCTTACTATAAGGTTGCCTATAATCAACCATTTGAGATATTTACCTTTATAAGGCTTTACCCACTATTTTATTATTAGGGTTCTGGTTTGTCATCATATTGCCCAATATTAGGGCTTCATGTATTATAATTCAAAATTAGAGTTTCACATACCTTCACCCTATATTAGGGCTCCTCATCATACCATTGCATAGGGTTTCACATGGAATCACCCTCAATTAGGGTTTCACATGACATCACCCTCAATTAGGGTTTCACATGGCATCATCCTCAATTAGGGTTTCACATGGCATCACCCTCAATTAGGGTTTTGAAATCGAGGAACCATCAATGGTTGACATTGTGGAACTAGTCCAATTGAAATCATTGGATCATCATCAAACCATGACATGACCTGACCGCAAACGGTCTTGAGGTCGTTTGGATGACCTCCAAATGGTCTTGAGACCATTTGACTTAAACCTTTATTGAAATTTGTGAAAATCAATTAGGGTTTGCATCATTGAATCGATCATCAATTTAGTTATTGATTACATTTCAATTTGATATCTCTGTATCTTCAATTACTCAACCATACTCAACCCTAGACCTCCAAACGGTCTTGAGACCGTTTGGGTGATCTTGAAATGGTCTTGAGACTGTTTGGGTTAATCAACCCAAAGTTTTAAATCAACCAATTGAAATTTTAGCACTTAACCCGATTAGGGTTTCTAATAGGAGGATTGTCCATATATTGAATCAATCAATTGGATCCATTAGATCATCATCCAACATGTAATAGGGTCCTGACCTCAAATGGTCAACCCATCCAAACGGTCAACCCTTCCAAATGGTTTGGGATCCATACCTCCAAACGGTTTGGTGAAACCGTTTGGACCAAGGTCTTAAAACCGTTTGCAATAGATATTTGTGGAGGTGTGTGCTTATGATGATGCCATCATCATCAAGCTATAAACCCACAGAACTTTCTGTGATTTTCATGGTGATTGCATAAATCAACCAAATAAAATTTTGGGAATAAAGAAGGAATCAACAATTAATAAAGATATGGAATCTACAACTAAGTTCAAGGGTTCAAGTTATATAACCCGTCTCCAATTGAGCTTCAAAGATTCAACCTCCACGTCTATAATGGTGAAAGAAACACCTTCAACTATCCCAAGCTCATCCTCAAGCTTTGAGCGAAAAGGATTGGCTAGAAAGGAAGATTGATAGAAGAAAAGAAGAAATCCATCATTTATTTTCGATTTCCACCATAGAATCATGGTTGAAAGTGATCAAGAAGCTTATCTACAGGTTGGAACTCGTCCTCCTGTTGCTCCTTAGCCCCCTTGGTCGTTTTGCAAGCAAGAAGTGAAAGTGGTTTCGAAATTACCCTTTCAACTCATGGATAAAGGAGCATATATATGAATTTTATGGAAAATTCATTTAAGAGAGAGAAAGTAGCGATTATCTCCTCCATTTCCTTTCCACTTTCTCCCTTCCCTTACTTGGTTATGAGGCTATCTTATTTTCCTATTATTTCTCTCAATTATACATGTTTTAAAGAAAAGCAATTTAAGCATCTTAACCCTTATAATAATAATATCCTAAAGTTAGTGGATAATTCTTTTTCTTTTAATAATGTGAGTGGGTTATCCACTTCCTTTAGATATTTCGTTGCCTTTTCAAGGCACATGGTCGTCCATTCTTTTGAAAAATCATCCCTCACCTTTTGGTTGAAGGGATCTTCAATTAATATATTTATTTTTACATTAAATTGAAGTAAAGTTCCAATTACGCTTAAATCTTGATTATTTTAATATCAAGATTCTCTCTCCTCCAAAGTGATTCAAATGAGACACCCCTCTAATTTTATTTTCTCTACATGATGCCAAGAAACATTAGGGACTATTTTGAAGTGGTAATTTGCATATTGAACCCTAGGTTTGGGTAAATTGCACATTACACCAAAACTAGGTTTTAATGCACAAACATTGTTCAGCAAGCTCTTTCTTGTTATTCAGGCTACCACAAGCCATACCACTGCATTATTTTCATCCTTATGATTCTTCAACACTCGAGGAACATATTATCATGTAACATTTGCAAGTTAACCCCTCAACTTCGGTAATTTGCACTTTAGTCCAAAACAAGCAAAATAATGTTTCAACATTATTCGAAAAAGACTAAAATTGAAACATAAGTTCCTCTTGAGCCTTAATTACTTTTCAAGAAATAAAAGCAAGCATATAATTAACTTTATTAAGCAAAACATCTAGGGTTAAGGCATAACCCAGGCCAGGGATGTCATATGTAGTAAGTGTTAATATTTGCTATACATGAACTACATATACAAATTGTAACCAATGTCATCTCTCCCTACATATCATAGCTACAAATTGAATTGTAGTCATATATTTAGCAACAAAGAACAATGAAAACTACATTTCTAGGTGTAAGGACATTTTTTACCTACAATTAGAGTTACATATGAATTTGTAGCTAGAGGAATAACTAACTACAACTTTGAAAAATGTAGCCTAAATAATTAGCTACACGAGTATTAGCTATATATTATAAATGTAAGGATAAATATAGCCAAAGATTTTAGCTACAAATTTTGGCATTTTTGCTACAAGTTTTTTGTAGTTAAAGACCATATTTTTTGTAGTGAAATGCTAATTTAGAAAATTTATAATTTTCATAATCTTTCTTCTATGTACTTGGATTAATTCTATCTTTCAAAACATACTATTTATAAGCATGTCATGTTGATGTGATTTGTTCTATCCATACACGAGTATTGTTAGATTTACAATTCACTTTTGCTAATTACATATCTTTATACATTATATCATAAAATTTGTATAAGGATCAATGTCATAAAAAGTGACATAGATTTATAGCTAGCTGTCAACCTACCACCTACCCTCCTCCTTACTCTTTCTTGAGATCAGCTACGTTTACATCTTGTCTTGGTCAAGTATGACCCATAACAGAGTTGTTTGGGAAATAAGGATCCATCTAGCTGACACCAATAGGTTGGGATTGAGAACTCAAATTAGGATGATGGTGATGATGGTGGTGGTCATAATGATATAGTAATCTAAAAAATTAAATATCTATAGAACATTGAAGAAACTAAAATCATTTACATTGCAAATTTATAGTTCAAATCTCAACAGAACTTATAAATATGAGGTTGAGTATACAACTTGACTTCCATTTAAGAAACATTATTTCTTAATTTTGTGATTAGAATGTGTAACTATAATTTCTAAGATGAATGGTACAAGTCAGTGGTGCAGGTGGAACCCAAAAATTAATTGCACCATTCAGTAATTTCCACTAAAATATGGTATATATCAAGCTTAAATTGGTGACCGAGGAGTTTTAACATTCACAAGGTGTCAAACATATCCAATGAGATTTTAAGAAATTATAATTATTATTAGTAGGCATAGTGTGGGGATTGCCCATGATCCAAAATCTCCTAGATTTGTGCTTTATGCAAAGTAGGAAGTAAGACCTGGATGTGATGTGTGTGCTGGTATCAAATGTTATTTCCTCAGCTAGTGAGTGATTGTTTAAGTGGTATCGATGCGACAGATCAACAAAGTGTAGCTCAACGGTAAATCTGAATGGTGTCTGATCAAAGTTAGTCAACATGTCTAGAATGTCATACTCATCAAAATAGTAATAGTCAAGAATATAATTACAATAGTTGGGAACATTACTTTTTATTACCTGGAAGAACTCATCTTGTCTCTATGTAATTAATTACATTTTTTAAGGAGATCATGTGCATCAAATGATATCAAACTCTCTTGAATGCCAAGATTTATTTAGTTCTCATCAACATTGATATTAATCATACTACTTAATAATTCATAAATTGATCATCACATGTTCACATGATAATGTAATGGTTTCATTATTTGTTGTCCCAATACTTGACAACTTTATTCAACATTTGATCTAAAAGTAATATCTAAAAGAAATTAACAATAATGACTTGATAATTATATATGAATATATTTAATCCAAAATACTTCATGTCAACTAAATATGCATAAACTTTGACATATATATCATAATTGTTTTTATGACTAGCATATTTGGTTAAGTAATGTTGATGTAGAAGAATTCATTTCTAATAAGATCCATGCATATCTAATTTTTTATATGTTGACAAGACTAAATTTCTAATTAATTATTAGTTTTAATTTGAATTTCCATTTGATAATTATTAAATAACAAGATACTCAACTTATATCAATAAGAAAAAAGTTAGAAATTCATGAAATAAAACTACAAGAACTTTGGTTAATAGTAACAAGAACATCTTATTACCAACACACACTTGAATGTTCAAGTGTCAAAACTTTATGTAGTTTATAATTTATTAATCAACACTATGTGGTGAAATATGACATTTTACATGTAGTCAATCAATATAATTTTAGTTATCATCTAAATAATTGTTCATTCTTATCATCAAACACCACTTCCACATACTAGTTCATTTTGTTTCAAGAGAATAGATACTTAACACAAACCCTAAGAATTTAAAATCAAGTTAATGTAAAAGATGACCTTATATATAAATATGTTTTATTAACATTCTCCTTCTAAAACATGTTATAGTACTCATCATTGGGCTATTGATATAAGCCTATATTATTACTTTATTATTATGTTGAAGGAAACTAGTCAATCTCAAATCAGATAAGTTAACATAGGATTTGACACAAACTTAGATTTATGAATTAAAGTTTATTCATATATACCTCTTCTCAACCCTTCACCTTTCTCATTCACTCCCATCATTTTTCCTTTGATCATATTCTAGAATATGACATGTAAGAGTGATTATATGTAAGTTGTATTTTCTCATGAAATTAACTAAATTCTTAATTCAATGAAGAATTCAAAGATTTTAGGTATTAATGTCTTATATATTATATGCATGGTAACCTTTCATAAATCAATCGGAAATAAAACATGAGATACCACACTACTCAACATCAGATCCCCCACCCAAGAGTTTGTTATAGGAGGATAAGGGTTTTGACATTTTTGTCTATGTCTGTGTTATCAACAACATCATGAATTCATTATAACATTGTTCATAATGTAACCCAACATAGGTAGATTGTCCACCTCTAATTTTTGTTAGATTCATATACATTTTTTACCCTTGTTGTCTATTTGCAAATATAATTAAAATTAAATATATCATTAATATTCACACATCATCCCACTTGTCAAATTTTCTCATTTCATACAATATGAAAGATTTGTGTTCTTTGTAATCATGGTTAAACCTTAACAAATTACTTGAATTATATAATCAACATACTTATTTTTTATTAGGCAATAGAAGGATTTGATGTAAAAAAATTGTGTAGAATTTTACTAAGTAACTTCATCATGGTCTTGCAACATGAAATTGTATTCAAATATTATTATTCAAAACCAAACATTTCTTTTACTTGTAAAGTATGACAAACTGACTATCTTTTTCAAGGGATTTTTTATCATTATAATCTATAATTTTATAATAATACCTTCAAAAAAGCACTGGTGACAAATTAGGCCACTAGCCTCTTCTAGACGGGGAAACTTATAGATTTGAATAAAAACAATTTCAGATGCAGATGAAGGCAAGATAAGGTTTCTATTAGTTTTTTTATGGTCTTGAAAAGCTCTTCCCTTCTTTTTTATGTGAGTTTTTTAATATGTACATGAGTGCATGAGAGGCAATTAAGAGAGTAACTGCCTATTTGGAACCCAAAACAAGAAAGATAAAATCGTTACAACTAAAAAAAACTAGCAAAGAAAAAAATGGAAGGACATGAAATAGAAAAAAGAAGAGAAAAAGTATATGTGAAGGTTGTCATAATCAATCTTTATCATCTTCCATAGGGTTGAAGGAGAATTAGTTTTCTCATCAGGAACTCTAATTATCCTTTGGAGAATTAGTTTTCTCATTATGAACTCTAATGCTCCTTCTACAGTAGATCCAGTAAATAGTAATAACATAGAGAAGGTTTTTGTCTCTAGAAGCATAATTGGCCAAATCATCTAATGAAATTGGAATTGAAGGAAAAAGAAAGCTCTAGATTTAGTCTAGAAGCATAATTGGCCAAATCATTTAATGAACTTGGAATTTGAAGGAAGAAGGAAGCTCTTGGCTTTAGTCTAGATAGAAATAGAGAAAGAGCAATTGAAATAGATGTGCCAAACATTTTCAACATCCAGTCTACAGAGAGAACACACAAATGACAGTTGAATCCCAAGTTTCATAAGATAAGTAGACTAGGAAGCTTCTAATGAGGAACCTTCCAGTAGTGAATTGGTATCTATTAAGAGTCTTAAATTTCCATAGCCAAGTGAAGAGAGGAGCAAGAGGACTAGCATATCTAGTATCATTGCAAGCATATTTGATGCTAATATGATACTTCTTATCAAACATAATTTCATCACATGAACCACTTAGAGTAGGAATCTTATCTAGAAGAGAGTTCAATTCTGTGTGGAGTCTACATTTTTTGAAATACCAAGAATCACCAGAAATAAGAGAACTAAGTTTACTATTCACATTGATACCCGACTTTATAACACTATATCTTCCCAAGAAGTCAGCAAGAAGCTTACCATTATGAGTCCATGAATTTTTCCACACCAAAATAATATCACCATTACCAATAGTATAAGAGATATGAGACTTAAGGAGCTCTACAGAGTCAATGATACCATTAAAATAACCAAGAGAAGGAGTTGTTGCCAGAAACAAACCAAAAAGAAGTTGTACTGAGATATTTCTCATGGATCCATATGATCCACAGACTATCCTTCTTCATCAAAATGTTCCAACCATGAAATAAGAGACAAGCAGAGTTCATTTCTCTAGTTAACTTGATGTTTAAACCACCTTCAACTTTAGGTTTGGTAACTTTTGCCCAATTGACAAGATGAAGATATTTCTTATCATCCGTTTGTTCCCAAATGAAGTCTCTACATAATCTGTTAATGTCATCACAAATAGATAAAGGAAGGGGAAAATATGATGACCGATATTGATGAATAGTAGAAAAAATTGGAGTGGACAAGCACTATGAAATCTTCCATAGAGTGACACCTAGCTTTCCACCCATTGAGTTTACTCTTAAGTTTATCCATGAGAGGATCACAGTGAGCTTTGGTTAGCTTTCCAATAAAAAGAGGAATCCTGAAGGGAACCTTCACCAATACCAAGAATGCTTGAGAAACTAATATTGTCAGCATCAAAACTAAAAATTGTAGAACTCTTCTCAAAATTGATTCTAAGCCCAGTGATAGAGTTGATGTCATTAAGAATGTTTTTATACAGATAACACCATCTAGGTCTGCTTCCATAAAGATCATAATATCTTCGACGAATATAAGATGTGATACTTCAAAGTTACTGGAAGCTTTGAGAGGTTAAATGTTACCTTCCTTTGCAACTCTGCATATCAATTGAGAGAAGGTTCCCATAACTAGGACAAATAGGTAGGGAGAAAGGGGATCTCCTTGAAAAACTCCATTAGAGGGTTTGACAGAACAAGTGGGTTCCAAGTTGAAAAGAATTTCATAACAGGTGGTCAAAAATATTTCTTTGATCCAAACAACACAACACTTTGAGAAGACCATAATATCAATAATCTTGAAGAGAGCAGCCCAATAAACAGAGTTACATGCTTTAGACAAATCAATCTTTAGACACACTTTGGGTTTAGAGACTTTCATGTTAAAGTCATTGATGCGTTCATTGGATAGAATAATGGCATCTTGGATATTGTGACCTTAAATAAAAGCACACTAATTCTTTCTTACCAAAAAATACATCACGCTTTTAATTCTTTTGCTCATGATATTTGAAATGATTTTGAAAGTAACTTTGAATAGGGAGATAGGTCTCCAATTATTTAAATCATAAGTATCCTTGCTTTTGGGAATAAAAGTGAAAAACGTCCTTTTAGACTCCTTGAGAACTTCCAAAGAAGTTAAAAAATCCTCCACTACATCATCCTTAATAATATCCCAACAACTTGAAAAGAATTTGCCATTAAACCCATCAGGTCCTAGACATTTATTGCAATTAATAATTTTCATAACATATTCAATCTCATCAACTGAAAAAAAATTGTCCAAACCTAGTTTCTGGACATCATCAAGAGTAGATAATGAAAGATTGTTGTGCTTCCAATGCTGAGAAGAATGATTGTTGTTGAATATATTGTAGAAATAATCAACTATGTGACTTTTGAAAGAATCAATATCAGTGCATAAAACCCCATCAATAGCAATGACTTTAATTTTGTTGATATGTCTTCTGACCTTCATGGAATTATAGAAAAACATGGTATTAGAATCACCTTCTTTCAACCAGCAAATTCTCGCTTTTTCCCTAAAAAAGGATTCTTTAGTAAGGATAGAAGAATGGGCTTTTTTCCTACACTCAAATCTAGGTCTTGTAAAGAGAAGTTAGCAAGATCCTTATCTATAGTACCTTGAGCTTCGAGGACCTTGCATTCTAAAATCTTTTCATTTTCAGAGAAATTGCCAACTAGATTCTTTTCTAATAAGAAAGGGAGGATTGAACAACCTTTAGTTTAGAATAGACTCTGAACATAGGAAATTCTTCATGAAAAGAATTCCTGTCTTTGCGAACAATATCACAAAAGCCTTCATTTTAGTTTTTTTTCTCACCAATAGTCAGATTGAGGACACAATGATCACTAACAATATTAGGATGAAGGATCCCTTTGAAGTCAGAGAAATAGTTGGAGAACAAAATATTATTATTAAGAGTCTTATAAATCAAAGAAGTGATGAAATCGACATGAACTTGATGGTTGTTCCAGGGAAATAGAGAGCCATTCAGGTTTAGTTCAAACAAGACACAGTTCAGAATGCAGTTCTTGAACCCATTCATAGACTTATTAAAGGAGGATCTTTATTGATTCTGTCACATTCTTTTCTAATTGTATTGAAATCACCCAAAATAGTCCAAGGCTCATTTATCCCAGAAGAAAGAGATTCAATGTCAGACAACAGAAGAGACCAATCAGAATCACAATTGTGACCATAGATGGGAGAGAGATGGAAACAATACTCAGAGAAGAAAACTTTAGAGTGAACCATATGATCAGATTCAAATATTTTAAGAACAAAGCAGTCAGTAGATTTCCAGAGAATGAAAACTCTCCCTAATTTATGAGAACTATGGTTCAAGACCCATTGGTAACCTTCAAAAAAATTGTTAATAAGCTTCTTCATCTTCTCTACTATCACTTTAGTTTCTATCAGAAAAACAAGATGGGGCTTAAACCTTCTTATTTCCTCCTCAACCTTAGAGGCTTTCATGTTAAGGCCTCTAAATTCGAGGAAATTATGTTAAAGGAAGGTATATCTACTAGAAAAGGTGTTGACCAGTACTTCAATGGTTTCAGAAGGAGAATCCATGCTTCCATCAATCACTAGACTCTAAAACTATTATCAAGAGAGGTAGTGACTGGAGAGTTATCATCCAATCTACTGCCTAATAGAGTTTTGTTTTTAGCCTTCTTAGTCCGTTTAGAATTTTGAAATTTGTGTCGATCTGAATCTTTTTTGCTCTTTATTTTTTGTTAGAATCAGTGGAATTTGGGGGTTGGGGGTAATTAGAACCACAACTGAAGAAGAAGAGTCCACTAAAATAGGATTGCCATCCCCATCGAAACATTCAATTTGCTCCATGCAAATCTTCCAATTTTGAATCATAAGCCTTATCAGAGATCACCTCTTGAGTTTGTGGGTTGATTTGAGGAACCACTTCTTCTCTTATAGGCATTTACTCAGACGGGACCTTAAAGACTTATTTTTTACCCAGACCTGGCAAGGAGCTTCTTTAGGTTTCTCTTTGTAATTGTTGTGCCCAAACAATTTACAAACAGACAAACATTAGGAATGTATTCATATTCAAAGAAAACTATATGAGTAGTTTCATTGCTGCTAGACACCTCTATTTGTTCAGGGAAAGAGGAATTAGCTGGCATTAAAATTTGAAATCTAGCAAAGTCGAGTCTCATTATGTCAAAAGTGAGTCTATCAACACGAAGTGGGTGCCAAGGAACGACCCTAATTTCACAAACATATTCATGTTCCAGAGTTACAGGGGGATTTTGTGCACTCTAAGCTAGACAAACATATCTATAAGTTTCAATCACTTCATAATATCGCCTAGATTCCATCTCATTAGGACCATTAGTTTACCTCCGACAAAATGAACACCACCGTCAAGCACATTCTCCACATCGATTTCATCAAAGAAGTTGATTAGGAAGAATCATCTACCATAATGAATTACTTCGATCGAGCCCTTGAGGATCCAGACTAGCGAGAGGTAGTTCTGTAGGGTAGGAATATGGATGCTCATTCCAATAATGCAACATGTGATACATAGTTTCCATTCAACATTCTTCTCGACTTCCTGTTGCCAGTATATAAATGTCTGACCACGTAGCTCTAAATCTACCTTGTCCATGGATGCATCCCCTTTTTTGTGAGTTAGCAAATCCCCCCAAGACTTAGTGTTGCATCCAGTATGATCAACATTGTCATACGAATAAGACTATTGGTTAGTAAGGAAGAAGAAAATTGGCACCGACATCGCTGCACATCTTGATGCCTCCAGAATCACCATTGTCATCCCTAATTAGGTTAGATTATACCTTTACAAGTCACTATGTTTCTACAGACATTCTATGTTGTGGTGTTAGAAGATTCTTGGCCTACTTTACAATTATATGAAATAGTTGTTGTTAATGGGAAAACACAATTAAGGAAGAAATTTGTATGAATAATTGTAATTATGATATATAGTTGACAATGTCCTTCTATCACAAATTCAATTATATATATCTAGGAAATTGACTAGAACTATATTTAACATGAATTTAGTGAATTCTTGATTCAAACATGCTTGTATACCTCTATATGGTAGCTTACCATTGACTTCCTCATTGAGGAATATTTAGATATCCTCTTGTCACTGAACATCTCACAAACCTTAGCTTTTCTTTATCAAAGCATCATCTTCTCCACCCTTCCATCTTCTTCTAGTCTATCACTCATGGGAGAGAAAATAAGAAATAATAAATTCGGGTTCGGGTTAGGAAGAGAGAGATTAGAAGGAAATAAAAAATATTATGTATGATATTAAATAAATGTAATAAAATAGAACCAAACACTATTTTTTCACTTATATTTCCCTCCACGGTGAAGGATGGTCAAAATCGAAAACAGCTATAACTGTCTCCACAAAAACCCTTATGTCCTTTATTTTCTATAAAAGTGAAACTGTAAAGGATTATAGTAAATGACATGTATTCATGGTTATAGGTATAGAAAGATCTTTAAGGTGCTTAATACATTATACACAAATTCTTAGTCATTAGTCTCTTATGTAATCACAATTGTCGGGGTTGGCCTATTTTTCCTTGGAAAAATCCAACCAAAAATCAACTTTTGGTTTAGCTGGAATGTGTTCTTGATTGGTTTTCCAATGGATTAAATCCGATCCATGCCCAACAAATGGGTTTCAAATGTGTTTGGTCGGATGGTTCTCCTAAAGTATAAATTCACCCGAGCAATAATGATGAAGTTTATATTTTTGGTCGATTGGACTTTCAAATATTGAAAATGTAGCTATGTTTAGCCATTAGAAATATATGAATTCTATTAACTTTGGAAGGCTAATGCATTTGTTGACATCATAAAATACAATAAGGGTTAATGATTTGTCAACATTTAAACTCAACTCAACTGAATTGCTTACCAAACCCTAATTTCACAAGGGTTTCCTTTCACCAAAAATTTAACTAGCTTCTACCTATATGTGATGTGTTTACCATTTTTGGTCAAGTTCAACACATCTTACTCACTACCGTTAAACGATTATACCAAAGAAGAGTTTATAAAAGACAAAACACTCAATTCGCCAAGTAATCCCTAGTTGAATTACTAAGGAAAAACCGTGCCCATGCACCCTCGATGCTAGTTTTTGGAACGATGAGGATGGCTAAGCAAATTGTTTTTTTTTATATATTTAGTTCCTTGTATTGATATTGACTTATGCAAACCATGATAAGTCATGAGAAACAGAGATAAGCATCCGGTGAATAATACGAGTTGCTAATAGGTACATATCAACAAAATGGGGGATTCGTTCACCAGTCGTGTATCCCCAAGTGTTACAGTTTTGTGATTAATATACATATAATCCTCATAACAATATCAACCTCCAAAATATTTGTCATCCATGAGTGGGCTACTCCCTGCTATGTCTACATGATGGTTCCTTCAGTTTTCTCCTGCTCCCTTCTACCTGGTCAAGCGTCAACGTTCTAGTGATGCTATGGTCATGCATCTGGTTGTATGGTTCTTAGTGGGTTTTGTCCACGTGCTTAGAAACCCAAGCACACGCCATCATAACTTCTCATTTATTCATACTAGATGACTTTAACTTTCGGAAGGGTGCCGTGCAGAGGTTTTTCGAACTTGGTAAGAATTTTTTATTATAATGTCACTTGGGAAATTCTTGTATTTTGCAAATACTGTCTTTGAGAGAATCTGACATATAGTTAAATTGTTGTTTCATAAAAAAGTTACAAGTTTCATAATCTTACTTTTACGTATTTGGATTAAATCTATCACTAAAATCAACTTACAGATTTATAAGCCTGTCATGTTGATATGATCCATTCTTTCCGTACCAAGGTATTGTTTCCACATTGCAGTTTCATATATGGTAGTTACATATTTTGTTTATATATTACATTGTTATGTAAGAAGTTGAGCATCTCGTGGAACATTGAGGAAAATGAAAATCGTATACATCTTCTACAGTTCAAATCTGAAGAGAACAAATGAGAGATTGTGTACACGCCATGGTTTCTATTTCAAGAGAGGCCGTTGTTTTTTCAGTTTGTGATGAGATCTTGTAAGTATGATCACTCAAGTTTATGCTTTATGCAATGCAGGAGGTAAGATCGCAGGTGCTGCGTTTGCTGCAGCTTGGTACTCTTTAACGTCGCCATTTTGTTGGTAGCAGCACTGCCACGGCTCACCGCCGTCCTGTAATGCGGCAAACGTGAACGGTGATTGATAAGCCTGTCATGTTGATATGATTTATCATTTTTGTGTCCAGGTTTTTTTTAGTGTTGCAGTTCATGTATGGTAGTTACATATTATATCGTCATGTAAGAAATTGAGTATTTCGTGGAATATATGTTGAAGAAAATAAAAATCGTATACATCAAAAATTTACAGTACAAATCTCCATAGGATTTACAAATTAGAGGTTGTATACACGCCTTGGTCTCCATTTCAAGAGAGGCCGTTGCTTTTTATATTTTGTGACGGGATCTTGTAAGTATGATTTCCAAGATGAGTGGGATGGCCTCTGTTACACACTTACCCCAAGTTTATCTTTTATGCAAACCAGGAAGTAAGACCCCGGGTACTGCGTGTGCTGCAGCTAGGTGCTCTTCCTCAGCGCTAATGTAGCAGTTTTGTTGGTAGCAACGATGCCACGGCTCAGCGACCTCCGGTAAGGCGGCGAACGTGAACGGTGCTGGGTCGAAGTCAAAGAATGGGTCCGGCAGGTCACCGTACTCGTCGGAACAGCTGTAGTCTAGGATATCGTTCCAATAGTTGGTCTCTTTGTCCACCACCCAGCCGTCGCAGTAGGAAGAGAAATCTTCTTCAGTTACATTGGATTTGGATCCCTCACGCGTCAAAGTGGAATTTTCGGAAGCCGGAATTGACGTCTGGGGCAATGACATTAACGCCGAGCTTCCTTTTGCTCCACCAGCGGCGCTTCCCGGGGCGGCATTGGCCTTCCTGCCCCACCGCCGAGGGAGCAGGCCGCGCTCTGCCGCGCGGTACCTGTCGGCGATTCTCCGCACCTCCGCTTGGTCCTCGGGCCAAGTGAAGACGCGGCCGTCGGCGGTGCGGATAACAACCAGTGTGGGTACATCGCAGAGGACGCGGAGGTGGAGGGCTTTCGATGTCAGCTCCGCGAGCCGCTTCTTAAACATGGGGTGCAGCTTGCGGCTGGTCTCATTGTTTGATGGACTCCCGGAGGAGCACCTGGCCATGGGATCTAGTTGCGCCTTTTTCCGACCGACGGATGGGAAGTTTGTTATTTTTTAGGACTTTGAGTTGGGTTTGGAAGTTCGTTAGTTAGTTTGTTACGGGACTCTATATATGTATGCCCGCGATTCACGGAGGGGATGAGGAATTGGAGTAGGAAGATTTTCTTGGAGTGAGAATTTGATTAGGAACCAATCCAAATCATCCTTTTTCATCCCAGTCGGCTTCCAGCGCAACTTCGACAATAAGTATATCAAACTCAGACAAGGACAACTGAGTGCCGAAGGGTGATCAGTTAACCTTTCTGCCCGGGACTCTCCAAACAGGAGTCAAACTTCCATGTACATTCCGCGTGAAGGTTATAAATAGGATCAATAAGCATCTTTTCAAATTAAATGGCCTTAATTGTCAAATTTCCGCTCATTTTTAGATTCACGTCGTCTGTGTTGGGACAATGTGCCCAATAGATCTAAGTCATCCATTCCTCCGTGGCCCCCACAAGTCAAGGGATAAGTAGGCACAAAAGCAGGCACTGAGGTTTGGAGTGCTCGCTTACGCTCCTATTGGTTTGATGTAAGTCATGAGTTCCGTGGAACTCATTTTTTGAGAATTCTAGTTTAATTTTTGGAACTTAAGTTCCAGTCACTTCTATGTGATTGGTTTGTTGTAAGTGTAAATATAGCAATTATTATAAATATTGTTAATTTTTATTATATAATATAAATAAATGAGGATGGTAAAGGCATAAAAAAGAATCATATCCATAAAAAGTCATCATATTCTTAAATCATAATAACCAAAATAAGTGGTTATGGTGCAGATGTTGTTCCTTTAAACATATTTTATTATGGTATAATTATAATCTTAATAAAAATATTATGACTAAAATCACATCACAATATTTTTTATTTCACTTTGTGTATACAAAATATTGTAATAATATCCACATTTTATGTGCTTGTAAATATAAGTTTTGGTTCATCATTGTTTAACACAATGTGGAATATTACTTTTTACATTATTTTTTAGGGATTTTTTTTACTATATTATTTGTGCATGGTTACAGTTAATTATTATTTTTATATCATATATTTAAATATGAAGAATAAAAATATATTACGTAAATCACATTATTTTCACATGGTGTAATGTTTTTCCTTTTCATGATGTTTGTATTTTTTTTAGATTGTACTTATCATAGTGGTTATAGTGTTAAATATTTTACATAATGTGATTATAGTGTATGATACTTTGTCATATTATGTTTTGGTTTTATCAATAAACTATATCATCACCACTAATATTTCTAGTCATAAATATTTTACATGTGTCATTTATGACGAATTAATAAAAAATATAATTGTATAAGAAATGTTGTTAGTTGTTCCGGAACTCGTTTTCCGCTCTTTTTAAGAGGGAACTCAGGAACTGCGTTTTGTATATAAGTCTGTAACTCCTCGGAAGTCACGGAACTCAAGTTCCAACACTTATTTTAAACCAATCATAAAAAATTGCTCAAGGAACTCCAATTCATGAGTTTTCTGGATCAGTTACACAAGCCAATCAGAGCCTTAGGGTAAGTGAGTGTTAGATGCATCCGACGGGGTCTGTCGCGTTGCCTCTCCATTACTCTCCATCTCTTTCTCATTTGTGGAGGGACAAGGAGCATTTCTAATCAATATTTTTTAAAGAGAAATTCTTAACAGCTTGCGGTTGTCCACATGTTGTGGCCATAAAAATATATGTGTCCAGTCAAAATTAATGTAGCAACACAATGTTCAATTCGTAATTAATGCAACAACACATTTCTCCGGTCACTACTCATGTATAATGAGAACATTAATTATGCAATCAACGGTTTTTTTTCATGCAACTTCATGGAATAATATATTTAGCCTTATATATTCATTTTTTGTCATTATCTCATGTACATTTTTTTTTCTGCACAGAGTTCCAATATTTGTCTAGTGGTGACCTTTGGTCGTATTAAAATCATATGGCAGCAAGTTTTATTGGAGTATATTAAGTTGATATTGTACTAATTCCTAATATTTGCCAAGGAAACTAAATCAACAACTACATCCCTTTTATATGAGCTCCCATGTAGAGTCCAGTTTGATGTAGCAATCTTTATTTTCAGCAGATAACAAATGAAGTAGATAAGAGATTTGGCTGGTGCATAATTGACCGGCCTAAATCGCGCGTCCAAAAATTGGAGACGGATTTGAGGTAGTCGAGCTTTTACATTTATAAACCTGAATCCTTCTAGGCCCCCACAACTTTGTTTAAGGGGTCGAAGTAGATATACGGGGTCGAACACAGGGACAAGGGGGGTAGTGTTGACAACCCAGAATCGAAACGCTACACTCAGGCAGGTATGAAGAGATTATAAATTCCCCAGAAGGGAAGCATACAGATGTCACGAACAAGACAAGAAAACTATCTCCAAGTGGAGTTACTAGAAAGATTTAAGGTTTTAAGCATTTAGCAGTTTTTTTAGGGGTTTTCATGCAACAGAAACAGAAGGATATTGCTCGAGCTAAGGCGATGTACGAAGGATAGAATTGTGGTCGACAAGCGGCGGTAGAACCAATCCTGTACCCCTCCTCTCGAAGCGGGTACCTCTAACAAGGCATCAGCTCCACTCTTGGGGTCACCAGACTCAAATTAGAGTGGAAGGGTTACTAAAGCAACTCCGTTCCGGGCACTCTCGTACTCTAGAATCGGACCAAACACTAGAGCCACAATACAACTCTTGAAGCTGTTGCGACGGGAAAACACGATTCGATAGCTAAGCGAAGCGCGATCCAAAACATGCAAGCTAGAGTTCAGATATCAAACATAACAGTCATCCAACATATTGCACCAAGCATAGAGCAGCAAGTAATTAAGCTTTTCTATTTCTATAAGCATTAAAGGTCTTAATTACAATGCATAAGTAAAGAAATTTAAATAACATAATTAAAGATATGTGTCGCCTTCTTGATGTAGAAGGACGACAGGCTACAGTAACCATCCCGCCCGATATCGGACAGGGGCCTAGCCTGATACAGCCGTGTCGGGCGGCACGCTCTTTCAAGCGGCACACCGCAACAGGCGACTGCATCGCTCAAGGGCCTGTCTGATACGCTCAAGTCGGGCAGCACACCCTCTCGGGCGGCACGCATGACGGGCGGAGCGTATCGGGTTCGATATCATGTCGGGCATGGAGCTGCGTATCCTATTGTCGGGCTCTGGTGTCGGGCACTCGTGTCGCGTATCTACATCGGCCGATATCGGCTCTCAGCGTCGCCCAGTACAGTCCTAGGTGAACCAGTCCCCTCCCTCTCGGGATAAGGAAGAGCTCACCTAGTGTCGCTCGGTACGAACACTGGAGCACGATACGCCTGCTCTCACAGTCTCCTCCGAAGATCACTCGACTATCCGAAACCTGAAGTGACCAAAGCTTGTCCGATCCGTCTTTTCGGCTCCCTATAGCTGCTATTTATAGGCAGCTGGTCGGGAGAAGATATGGTGCGCGAAGCGCCACGTGTCCTCCTTACCGCCGCTCAGGTGGTGTCGGCTGATGCAAGTATCGCCCGGCACAAGGGTGTCGGCCGTCGGGCGTTGTGGCGAGAGGCGCCTGTCGGTGGGTGGTCGATATCACGCGTCAGAGGGAGTAGACGCGGTGTGCTTGGCTCCCTGTCGGGTAAGGAGGCGTGTCGCCCATCGGTGCCCTCTCGTGCGGCATCCTTGCGTCGCATGTCATCGTATCGCGCAGCCCTCCCGGTCAGCGTGCGTAACAGGCGTTAGCGGGCCGAAACAGACTTGGACTTATTTGCGGGTCGGGATGGCCTTATTGGTGCTGAATGGGCCAAAATAGGAGGAAAACTCTGCAAAAGAAGGAAATATTGGATTGAGAGCATTGCTTGGCTAATTATTACAAAAATGCATATAAAAGAGAGGAAAATAGTAGAAAAGGGCAATTTTGATAACAGAATAAATGCCAAAAACATCACAAAATTCGGTGTTATTAACTCCCCCAAACTTAGCGTTTTGATTATCCTCAATCAATATTTAAACTTTCTTTAGTGATGCTTCTTCATGCGCAGCATAATTCTCAGGCCAAGATGTAAAACAAGTATCGTAATGCCTTTAGAGATAATGTTGTCTCATTACGAACAAAAGACTTTGTTTTTCCTGCATTATTGTTTAAGTAAGATTCTTCTCTACAGCTTTGGCGAGACTTTGTTGTATGATTCTGAAGTTAGCTTACACACCAAACAACTTTATTTTCGGGGAAGAAAGTTGTGTATAGGGTAGGCTAAGACTTTTTGGGTTTTCTTCTTGTTTCCCATCGGTCCATCCAGGTAAGGGTCCGTTAACGGGCAAGTGGTCCCTGCAGTCCAAGCCAGTTGGCTTTAGAGCAGTGATTTCACATCCTACGTATCACTTTCCCGGATCTACCATGCCTAAAGATGGGTACTTTTGGAAAACAAGCGTGTGTATATTTTTCTCTTTTTCTTTTATCGGGCACAACTCTCATGCTTTTATTCACACATATAAGGTTTCTCTCTCTTTTTAGGAGTTTTGTCGGGTAAGGGGAAACAAAGAGATTCTTGCTGTTTGGGTAGCTTTTTCCTCCTCCATACCCGTCTCTTAGCTGTTTGCGAGATTATTATATTTTTCGAAATATTTGGCAAGACGAAACATATTCTTTTGTTCGTTTGAAGCAGCATTATCAAAAAGATATAACAGAACTTGCATCTCATTAAGTACAAAGAAAACAAACTTTGCAAAAAGTCACAATAGGTTTTTACTAATATAACACCTTTGTACAAATGCACGAGAGCAAGATATGACAAAATTTTCAAAGATTTTGGTATAAACATATATGTGTACACCTGATATAGGAAAGAACAAAAGGATAAAGAACAAAAGAATAAGGAGTTTAAGTCAGAGAGATCAGAAGATTTTTGTACCTCCCTCACTGGTACATGGTACCCCCCCCCAAACTTACTCCACACTCTGTCCCCAGAGTTGTGAATTAAATAGGGTGAGGTAATGTTTAATCCAGTGAGGTTGCGCTTGCATTAGATAGGAGTTCCCACACGTATTCTCCTCGTTTGCTGTGATATCCTGTGTGGTGGAGTTGGTCAGGCGTTGCTTCACTTGCCATCCATTCCAGGACAAAGATGTCGCAATCGTTGGATAAAGGAATTTGCTGCGGACTGCGGTGGCAGAACTGGAGTTCGTGCCATTTGCCTCCATATGTCCAGGAACGGTTCAACCATCTTTGACACTTCGTCGTAATATTTTCGAACTAAGCGTTCGACGGGTGTCAAAGGTTCTGATGTACACGGCACAAGATGGTTCTTGTTGCTGTCCAAGCTGTTGTAGAAAATGCCTGCTCGTTGCCTAGTATACATCGCTAGGAGCGTCCAATGGTTGTAATGCACAATAGGCAGGAAGATAGTGCGTGCGACGCCGTCCTTCAAATCTTGCAGGAACATCTTCTTCGCTCCTATTTCGTCGGCGAGGCAAATATCATTAAAAAGCAAAGGATGGGCTATATATGCATGTTCTAGCTTTGGCTGTATATGTTGGATGTAAGCGGCTGCAACTGTTACAGTCAAGCACCCTCCTTGCTTCACCATGTCCCTTAGCTCATCTGCCAGGACTATGACATCTCCTGTCTGAAAAAGCAACATCTGATGGGGTTGAGTCAGCAAGCTTCCTCTGGATGATGTTGACTTGCTCCTGTGTGAGAGTTGAACACGAAAAGCGGTCGAAATGTTTGATCACCCCTTCTGTGGCTATAAGCGAAGCAGTTTCTTCCATCCTGTGCACTTTCAGCAGGGTCTGCAATTATTTTCCTGCCCCGTAGGTGTCAGCTTCTGCCCCCGCTTCTCTCTCAGGGGAGCTGTTGGAATGTGAAGATTCACCGTTTAGGTCGTCGCCCAGCAGCCTATCAGGTACCCCTGTGTCTCGGAAATAGTGTCTGTCTTTGATTAGCAGCATGGCGTATATGCCTCTGCGGTGATAGAAACAATTGCCCCTAAGGGCCCTCAAGTTGTCAAATGTACTGAGCACCTCAATGGCACTTAAAATGATTAAGGCGTTGTTTCTGCTTCCCTCTTCAGCCTGGACGAGGAAGTCGTGAATACAATAGAAGTTCCAAACGCCGCCATGGCATTTGGCTCCTCGCTTGATAACTCGTTGAAGACGTACCGGTAGAAGCCTCAGATTTTTATCCTCCGGGCGGCTGAAGGCGATCCCGGAGTGTGCACCTCGTTGTAATTGCAGTTTAGCAGCCGGACGTCGTGGTTCCTTAGATCTGCTAAGCAGGGGAACCATATGTTGCGGTGCTTGTACGGTGCCAACACGAGGTTAGGGTTGTGCTCGTTAATGTGTTGTAGCATGTTGGCCACCGCAGAGGAGTCTTGTTCTCCCCACATCAGCCTTCTTGCCAAGGTCGGGGTGGCGCAGTATATTTTCTTCCGACCTGTCCTGCTATCGATATTTTCGATGATCACATTTTCCAGGACCCTAAACAGTCTTTTCCCGACGACGGCCGGCGAGAGGAACATGTTGCGGAGTGTTCCCCGTTGTACGGAGAAGTAGTCATCACTCCAGACGACATCTTCTTCATTTGCCTGCGATCTTAGGACCTTATCTAGTAGTTTCTGGTCTCTGATTGACAGGCTTCCGATGGCCCTTCTGTCGAAGTCGGCCATCTCGAAGTGAGGTAACTCAGATGGCTCACGGAACCTGTCCGCCATCGAGCGTCTACCTCAGGGAAGGTGTCTTTTATTGGCTACATACACGTCCCCCTTTTCTCCCTCTGACTCGTCAGAAGAGTCCGCCCCGATGCAGATATCTCCGTTATCATCTTCAATATCATCCAGGGGGACCGAGGGATGTTCTTCCTCGAGACCTACGAAGCTCGTCTGTCCTGCTGGGGCTCCGTCGGTCGACTTTGGCTGTGTCTCCTCCTCGGGTGTTGAGGATCGCCCGCTGGAGGTGGAGGGTGACACCGAGGTCTAAGCGGACGTCGACGAAGATGATGGAGAGCCACAGTTAGGGGGCGATGGCGACCTTCTCAACTGCCTTCGGCGCGGATGGTCGTCCCCTCTATCCAGCCTCTCCTCGATCTTGTCGAGGCGTTGGAGAACTTGCTGAAGTGTCACATTCAGAGTCTCTAGCCTGCCGGGAAGACCGGCTAGAGTCAGCAGCTCTGGCTCTTGGCTATTCAGCCTCTCTTGGAAAGATGCAAATTTGCGAGTTAGGGAAAAACAGGTAGTGGAGTTGTTGTCTGTTACCTCCCGCAAGTGGTCGAGCTCGTGACCTATCATCTTCCCGAGCGACGGAGGGATTCCTGTGGGCCTCCCTTCCGTCCTCGCGACATCCTACCCGCGTGATGGTCCACCAGACGAGGTAGAGCGTATCTCAATTGTTCGCGTGGCAGATATTGCTGGGCGAGGTGTTGGCCCTTTTGCGGCCGCCTCTGCCTCGCCTTCATGTCTTGGTGAAGATGGCCGTGCTGTGGGCAGATGCTGCTCCACCTCTACATCCTCGGCGATCCTTCCAGTAGCTTTGACAGGGGACATCGGTGTCGGTGTCAGCCGCACACCTTCGAGCTCCCTTCCCAGGATCTCGGTGAACACCTCATTACTGGTGTCCGGCTCAGGTGCTTCTTCTGCCTCTACAGGCCCTTCGGGGATGTCGGGGGCTGCGGTTGCCTCTCTCGTGGAAGCTCCCGAAGTTGATGTCTCGGTGACCTCTACGATCACTGGCTCTTTCTCAGCTGCCACTGTCCTCACTGGGGCGGTAGTTGATGTGGATGGAGTGGCGACAATTCTATCAGCAGCGGTCGTTGGTAACTCTGGAGTTGTCCTCTCTTGGACTCTTGTGGTGGCGGCTTGGGCTGTGTTGGCCGCCACAGCTTCAATTTCTGTGGCGGTGAAGACTAGTTTGTCTACGTCGTAGTCGGCGCAGCAAGGGAGTGGGAGGAGTATATTCATCCTTGCGAACTTATAGAAAAAGTCTCTCCCCTCCTTCCTGATGATACTGGCCCTGATCAGGTACTTGGTGTCGATTACCTCATCGCCCTGCGTCCTCGAAAGGCTGCGCGGCTCTTTCGTGTACCCGAGCCCCTCTGCAATGAGGTTGACTATTCCACCCATGCAGTAGTCTTTTGTAGCTTCCTTCATCGGATGTAGTCTGTTCAGCAAAAATCATCCGAGGTCGATCACTCGGCCCTCCATTATGTGCCACATGACATGGAGCTCCTTCGTGTATATGTTGCTGGATTCGTACTTGTTGAACAAGAGGCATGCCACCAGTTTGTGCACTATCCTCCAGAAGCATGAGTGCATAGCAGCTACCTTCTTTCCCATCTTGAACGAAGATTCGCCGGTTAACTTGTTCCAGAGCTTCACAGGATCGAACCCGTCTCCCTCGGTGATTCTCTCACCGTTGTCGATTAGATCCTTCTCCTCCTCGCTTGAAGAGAAGATCTGGTTCATAAACTTCTCGGAGATCGTGCACTCCGAGTTGTAGAGTCAGGCTTGGAGTCTGTTTGGCCCTCCTAATTTGTTTCTCTCCGCCGGTGAATTTCTCACCCGGTGGAGGGAAGACATGAACTCCATTGTTAGCCTAGTGGATGCTAGCTCCCTTAGAGTCTTCTCTTCTTCGTCTGAATCGTCGCTGTTGCTGCCTCCCTATTGTTCTTGGTCCTGGTGTCGCCTGTGTCGACGATGATGGCGATGTCGGACATGGGGGTGGCCTTCCTCAGAGTGCTCTGATTCTTGATCTTCATGTTGATCATTGTCGTCATAGCGATCAGTGCCACTTGGTGGAGGAGATTCATTCCCATGCCTTCCCTGTTGTTCCCCTTCAGCATGTTGTGGGTTGACGTGGGGGGGCATGATGTCGATGATTGTGTTTGGTCGGAACGTTGATTGGTGTCGGAACTCGGTGGAATAGTGATCTGTTCTTCAGAGTTCCTGAAAGTGGCATGAAAAACCAAGTTTAGATATTTGAATTATTTAGCTTAGGCAAAGAATAAATAGCATCAAAAGGAAAGAAAAGAAAAAGGGTGCGGTCAAGCTCGTTTATAAGCTTGAGGCACATGAGTGTAGTTAGTGGATTCAGATTCGTCAACAGTGTCGTATTGCCTTGTCCCCAGCAATGGCACCAAAAAGTTGACCGGCCTAAATCACGCGTCCTAAAATTGAAGGCGGATTTGAGGTAGTCGAGCTTTTACATTTATAAACCTGAATCCGTCTAGGCCCCCGCAACTTTGTTTACGGGGTCGAAGTAGATATACGGGGTGGAACACAGGGACAAGGGGGGTAGTGTTGACAACCCAGAATCGACACGCTACACTCCGGCAGGTATGAAGAGATTATAAATTCCCCAGAAGGGAAGCATACAGATGTCACGAACAAGACAAGAAAACTATCTCCAAGTGGAGTTACTAGAAAGATTTAAGGTTTTAAGAATTTAGCAGTTTTTTTAGGGGTTTTCATGCAACAGAAACAGAAGGATATTGCTCGAGCTAAGGCGAGGTACGAAGGATAGAAATGTGGTCAACAAGCGGCGGTAGAACCAATCCTGTACCCCTCCTCTCGAAGCGGGTACCTCTAACAAGGCATCGACTCCACTCTCGGGGTCACCAGACTCAAATTAGAGTGGAAGGGTTACTAAAGCAACTCCGTTCCGGGCACTCTCGTACTCCAGAATCGGACCAAACACTAGAGCCACAACACAACTCTCGAAGCTGTTGCGACGGGTAAACACGATTCAGTAGCTAAGTAAAGCACGATCCAAAACATGCAAGCTAGAGTTCAAATATCAAACATAGCAGTCATCCAACATAATGCACCAAGCATAGAGCTGCAAGTAATTAAGCTTTTCTATTTCTATAAGCATTAAATGTCTTAATTACAATGCATAAGTAAAGAAATTTAAATAACAGAATTTAAGATATGTGTCGCCTTCTTGATGTAGAAGGACGACAGACTACAATAACCATCCCGCCCGATATCAGACAGGGGCCTAGCCCGATACAACCGTGTCAGGCGGCACACTCTTACAAGCGGCACACCGTGACAGGCGACTGCATCGCTCAAGGGCCTGTCCGATACGCTCAAGTCGGGTGGCACGCATGACGGGCGGACCGTATCGGGTTCGATATCGTGTCGGGCATAGAGCTGCATATCCTACTGTCGGGATCTGGTGTCGGGCACTCATGTCGCGTATCTACATCGGCCGATATCGGCTCTCAGCGTCGCCCAGTACAGTCCTAGGTGAACCAGTCCCCTCGCTCTCCGGATGAGGAAGAGCTCACCTAGTGTCGCCCGGTACGAACACTGGAGCACGATACGCCTGCTCTCGCAGTCTCCTCTGAAGATCACTCGACTATCTGAAACCTGAAGTGACCAAAGCTTGTCTGATCCGTCTTTTCGGCTCCATGTAGCTGCTATTTATAGGCAGCTGGTCGGGAGAAGATATGGTGCGTGAAGCACCACGTGTCCTCCTTACCGCCTGATAACATCAGTTTTTGTGACGTTTTTGCCCTTTATTTTGTTATCAATACTACCCTTTTTCTGCTATTTTCCTCTATTTTATTAGCATTTTCGCAATAATTGGCCAAGCAATGCTCTTACTCCGATTTTCCTATCTTTTATATAATTTTCCTCGCTTTTGTGCAATAAGGACGATTCTGGCCCATGAATAAGTCCAGACCCGTCTCGGCCTCCCTGACGCCCGATACAGCCTCTGCCCGACACGGGCTGGGCAACACAAAGATACTCGACGAAGAGGTGCCGCGCGACAGGAACGTGCCGGACGACACACCTCCTACCGGACAGGGAGCCAAAGCCGCCTCCACGACCCAGCTCGTCGGGTGATACAGCCACCCACCGGCAGGCGTGCTGCCCGCCAAGTGACCGATAGCCAGCGCCTCGCGCCGAGATATGCCTGTATCGGCCGTCCATCTCCATCGACCGGCGCTTAAGGTGGCTACGTGGCGCTTCGAGCGCCATGTCTTCTCACCAACCAACTCACTATAAATAGCAGCTACAGGGAGCCGAAAAGAAGGAGGACACAACGGTCGTAACAGTTCGCATTCAGACAGCTGACAGTTAGACAGTTGGGAGCTTGAGCGAGGAAACTCCGAGAGCACACGTATCGTGCCCTAGTGCTCGTCTTGGGTGACACTAGGTGAGCTTCTCCTCATCCCGAGAGGGAGGGGACAGTTCGCCTAGGACCGTCCCGGGCGACACTGCGGGCCGATATCGGCCGACATCACTGCTTGACACAAGTGACCGACATCAATAATGCTTATCTCTTAGCCCGACACGATATCAACCCGATACGCTTAGTCTATCGAACGTGCCGCCCGAGAGGGTGTGTCGTCCGACATGAGCGTATCGGCTAGAGCCCTTGACCGATGCAGTCGCCAGTCGGCGCGTGCCGCCCGAGAGGGTGTGTCGCCCGACACCTCTGTATCGGGCTAGGCCTCTGACCGATATCGGGCAGGAGAGCTATAGCACTCTGTCGCCGTTGTACATCAAGGAGACGACACCTATCTTTTAATTCTGTTATTTAATTCTTCGTTTATGCAATGTATTAAGACCTTTAAATGTTTATGGAAATGGAAAGATTCAATTACTTGTTGCTCTATGCTTGGTGTAGAATGTTGGATGACTGCTCTGTTTAATATCCGAACCCTAGCTTGCATGATTTGGATCGCATTTCGATTAGCTACCGAACCATTTTCCCGTCGCAACAACTTCGAGAGTTGTGTTGCGGCTCTAGCGTTTGGTCCGATTCTGGAGTACGAGAGTGCCTGGAACAGAGCTATTTTCTGTAACATTCCACTCTAACTGAAGCCCAGCAACCTCGAGAGGGGTGTTGATGTAGAGGTTAGAGGTACCCGCTCTGAGAGGAGGGGTGCAGGGTGTTACCGCTACCACTTGTTTTACTACAGTCTTATCCTCCGAACCTTGCCTGAGCTCTAGTCTTTATCTTTCTACTTCTGTTGCATGATAACCCCTAAAAATTGCTAAATGATTAAAACCTTAAATCTCTCTTGTAGCTCCATTTGGTGATAGTTTTCTTGTTTATTTCATGACATCTTACTGTTCCCTTTTGGGAATTTATATCTCTTTATACCCGCCGGAGTGTAGCGTGTCGATTCATGGTTCTCAACACTGCCCCCTTGTCCCTGTGTTCGACCCCGTATGACTACTTTGACCCCGTAAACAAAGTTGCAGGGGCCTAGAAGGATTCGAGTTTATAAATGTGAAAGCTCGATTACCTCAAATCTGCCTCCACTTTTGGACGCGCGATTTAGGCCGGTCACCGCCGCTCAGCTGGTGTCGGCTGATGCAAGTATCGCCCGACACAAGGGTGTCGGCCGTCAGGCATTGTGGCGAGAGGCGCCTGCCGGTGGGTGGCTGATATCGCGCGTCAGAGGGAGTAGACGCGGTGTGCTCGGCTCCCTGTCGGGTAAGGAGGCATGTCACCCATCGGTGCCCTCTCGCGCGGCATACTTGCGTCACACGTCGTCGTATCGCGCAGCCCTCCCAGTCAGCGTGCGTAACAGGCGTTAGGGGGCCGAAACAGACTTGGACTTATTTGTGGGCCAGGATGGCCTTATTAGTGCTGAATGGGCCAAAATAGGAGGAAAACTCTGCAAAAGAAGGAAATATTGGATTGAGAGCATTGCTTGGCTAATTATTGCGAAAATACATATAAAAGAGAGGAAAATAGCAGAAAAGGGCAGTTTTGATAACATAATAAAGGCCAAAAACATCACAAAATTCGGTGTTATCAATAATCTCTAGTTCTTTACATGGCCTAAAATCAAGAAAATCATGACACAATCAATACAATTGCATGGTATGCTATTAAAAAATAAGTAAAAAAGTTTTATATCAATGTAGTATACTTGGAAGGACTTATATTTCAAAATAATCAATCAGCAAATTTCAAAACAACATTTATTTGACAAGATTTCTATTATAAGTTTCCCATTATGTTGATATCGAAAGCATGTTTATATATTTATGTGGCTCCATCGCCCCAATAAGATGGGGGAGGTCATCATGTTCCATCTCTCTCTATGAGGAGGTTTCTTGTACTCAATATCAACAATCATCATTATTGGCAGTCATAATGGGTAACATAATTAATGTTTCATGTGTATTGCAAACTATAATATAGAAAATTAGAAGGCAAATCAATAGGGAATGAGGTAGCCAAAAAAATACATAGACAAGTATGCATTTTAAGAGGTACATAAAATATATCATCAATATTATTAGTCTATTAAAGGAGGAGGTATAATAGCATACCTTCTTGGTTGATTTTCAAAGTACAAGATCTCAACAAGTAATAGGTCAACCTCTTGAGTCAAATCCTAGATCTAGATCAAGGGTCAAGATCATGATGTTTTAAAGATCATGTTTCAATATCCAAGATTAGGGTTATTCATTCCTATTAAACCTTAGGGCTAGGTAATTCACTTATGATAAACAAAATTCAATATGTCCAACATTTATAGTGTCCAATATATTTTTGAGTATGAATGACCTACCTAGATATTTTAGGAACATATAAGATAACCCTAACTGTTATGATCAATATTCAAGTCATTATCAAGTCTTTAGATCATCATCATGATAGGTTTGCACCATTTATATTCAAGATAAGATCAACTTTTAATTGATGTAATAAGTAAAGTCAGATAGAAAATTTTAGGTCAGATGATTAGGTATTAATTAGAAAAGAACACATATATGCATGTGAATAGATAATTTACTAAATATGGGAGTAGGGATGTGAATCGGGTCTTGAAACCATTTTTATTTGATCAGACTAACTTTTTCAATAAAAATGGACTATAGTTTCAATATTTTTAGAGCTATGATGAATTTTCAATAATTTAATAAAGATCTGACCATTTTTATTGATTATTCATCAGAGGGAGTTAAGAAATACCTTAAATAGGGAATAACGAGGACCTCTCTATGCATGACGGAGGGTCAGAATTGAGACACATACGCATTGCGGCTTGTTGGTTCAATGGATTATGGATCCAGTCTAATCCGTGGTTTGTTGGGTTGATTCATGGTTTGTTGGGTTCTTTGGACCGGGTTGATTCTTCTCTGGACCAGCAGTCTGAGGCTTCTCTTTTGTTTTGACCATTGCATGGTCATGAATATAGGCTGAAGGGGGTCACCGACACTAGGGGAGTCAAGAGTAGGAGACGTCGATGTTGGAAGATGACGTGATGCTCAAGCTTGCTGTGATATTTTCAGAGGTCACGATTTGTGTGCAGAAGGTGTAAGGGAAAGACGCCCAAATGAAGTAGGCAACAATGTTGTTCAAACTAGCATTAGAAAAGGAGAGGAATTAGGGTGATCAAGACTAAGAGCAAGCTTGAGAATATGAGGTTATAGCAAGGGATGGTGGAGGCTATCATTGGGAGGTCTTTTATAGGGTCGTGGGTTAGGTTTTAGGATTAATTGGGATCAGGGTTGCTGACCAATGCCGCCAGAGTGAGAGAGGTGAGTTAGGGAAATGTTGAGAGGGTGTAATGGTGCCTTAACACTGGTCAAAGTAGGGTTCATTGGGCATGAAATTGCAAGACTAGGATTTCTATGCGATTAGAATTTTGAATCATTGTCGTATGTGGTTGAATTGTTGTTTTGGTTTCTTTGTATCCTCCCTGCAATCAATGGGAGTTTGAAGACAAGTTAGTGGTCGTTTGATCAGGGCATGAACAGTAGGGAATAGATCTAAGGGCTGGGTTCACCTCCTACCTTGCCAAGGATCCCTGACTAGGAAAAACTTGAATAAAAGGGTAAATAAAGTGGTTTTTAAAACATTAACTTCAAGAAATTGTAGGAAATTGTAGGAATGTCCAAATGCAATGAAATTTGGATAGGTTTAAAATAATGTGTAGAATGCTTAGAAAAAGTTTGAGAACGAAAAGATAAATTTACTTGACCAAATATACTTCTTTTTATAAAGTGATAAATCAACCTAAGTTATGGTGTCACAAGGTGTATAAAATTCATATTGATCATTATAATTTTAATTTGAGTGTCAAAAATGATCATGTAGTCAAGGAATAATAAAGTGAGGTCATGAGTGAACATAATGAGGGAAAAAAAGGAATTGAACAAAAATAGAGGAAAACTCACTTTATCACATCCTAGGAATTTTGTCCTCAAAATTCAAACTTCCTTGAAGAGGTCATTAGATCTTTCCTCCATATTTGAATTCAACTCCTAGGTAGCATCACCACTATCATGGTACTTCCACAACACTTTAACCATATCAATTTTCTTATTTCTGAGCTCCTTGGTGTGAGTATCTAGTATCTTGATCGGGACTTCCTGGTATACAAGATCGTCCTTCAATTCAATCGGTTCATGATTGAGGACATGGCTAGGGTCCTTGACATACCACTTTAGGTTTGACACATGAAAGAAGTTGTGCATCATGCTATATTGTCGAGGTAGAGCCAACGTATATGCATATTCCCCAATATTGTCCAAAATTTCAAATGGACCCACATATCTAGGGCTAAGTTTACCTTTGTTCTTCACAATAACTCGAATTGGTCGAATCTTCAAAAAAGCATGGTCATCTAGGAAAAATTGAGTAATCAGTCATGTATGCATCAACAAAAGACTTCTGACGATCTTGTGCCCTTTTCAACCTTTCCTTGATTAGGTTGACATTATCATTATAAAGTTGTAGCTCCTCAAACTTTAGAATCTATCTTTCGCCTACTTCATCCCAGTAAAGCGGAGATCTACACAACCTTCCATACAAGGCTTCACATGGAGGCATGCCTATACTGGACTAATAGCTATTTTTGTAGGAGAACTCAACAAGAGGAAGATAATGGTCCCACAAACCACCCCAATCAAGGATGCATGATCTCAGCAAGTCTTCTAAGACCTGAATTGTCCTTTTAGACTATCTGTTTGTTAGTGGATGATATGCAGTACTGAAGTTCAGCTAAGTCCCTAGTTCTTCCTACACTTGTTGCCAGAAGTGAGAAGTGAACTTTGCATCACGATCTGACATAATGGACATAGGAACCCCATGCAATCTGACTATCTCACAAATGTAAAGCTTTGCTAACTCTGGAACTTTGGTTGTTGTCTTGATCAGAATAAAATGGGCTGATTTAGTCACTCGATCAACTACAACCCAAATGGTGTCACTCCCTTTCCTGGTCCTGGGTAGACCCACCAAAAAATACATGGTGATGTTTTCCCATCTCCACTCGGGGATAGGTAGGGATTGTCGAAAACCACTTGGTCGTTGATGTTCAGCCTTGATCTACTGGTTGGTCAAAAACATAGATATGAAAGAAACGATGTTGATCTTCATATTCCTCCACCAAAAGTGCCTCTACAGATCCTTGTACATTTTAGTTGATCCATGATGCATTGTATATTTTGACCTGTGAGCTTCTCATAACACCTTATCTATCATATCTGAATCCTCAGGGACCCATATGTGTTACTTGTACCAGATTCCACCATCCATGCCAACTATCAGATGTGTTTTGGGCTTCTCTAGAAGCTTAGTCATATCCTCAAGGTTCTTACAATTCTTCTGGGCTGACAAAGTCTCAAACTGAAGGCCTAGTTTGACATGAATGATGGCCAATCTAAGAACATCATCCATACACCTCGGGGCCCATGGTGACATGATTTCCATGTTTCTCCACTCGATAGTGAAGACGGAAACACATTTAGCTTGTTTCCTACTGAGTGCATCGGCCACTACATTGACCTAACCAGCGTGATAGGCAATGGTGAAGTCATAGTCTTTAAGGTACTCAAGCCACCACCTCTATTTAAAATTGAGATCCTTTTGTGTCAGGATGTACTTCAAACTCTTGTGGTCGGTTAGGATGTCGAAGGTGGCAACATACATGTAGTGTCAAGAGGCATAATCAACTACCTTCCTGAGAAAGGAGTTAAGATAGGTGTAGTTGTCATCTTTGTCTTCAATTCCTAGAAACCAGACTCACACTCCTTTGACAAGACAAACTGCTCTCCTTTCCTAATGAGCTTTGGAGGGCATAAGGCGGTCTTGGTGAAGTTAGGTATGAAACATCGATAATAGCCAGCAAGACCCAGAAAACTTTGAATTTCAAAAATATTTTTGTGGGCTTGCCACTCAAGAACAGCTGAGACTTTGGTAAGGTCAAAAGATATTTTCCCACTAGAAATTATGTGCCCAAGAAAATGACTTCAAAAATCTAAAATTCACATTTTGACAATTTTGCATAGAATTTTTATGATTGGAGGATTTCAAGAACTTTGTGAAGGTGGGTATGATGAGACTCAATTTTATTTGAGTATATCAGGATGTCATCAATGAAGACCACTACAAACTCATCTAGAAAAGGTTGGAAGATATTATTCATCAAATTCAAAAACACACCAGGGGCATTGGTCAAGCCAAATGTCATGACTAGAAATTCATAATGTTTGTACCGCGTTTGAAAGGTAGTTTTAGGGACATCTTCATCCTTAACCCTTAGTTGGTGGTAACAAGAACGGAGATCAATTTTTGAAAAGACATGAGCATAACAAAGTTGATAAAAAAGGTCATCAATTCTGGGCAGCAGATGTTTATTCTTTACAATAGCTTGATTTATCATATAGTAGTCAATGTGCATGCAAAGAGATTCTAACTTTTTCTAGAAAAAAAGAATAGGTTCTCCCCATGGAGATGTACTAGGGAGGATGAAACCCTTGTCTAGAAATTCCTGCAACTGCTTTTTCAATTTGGTCAATTCAACAGGAGCCATCTGATAGGTGTCGTAGTGGGTGCTAATTCAATAGAGAATTTAATATCACGATCAGGTGGTAGCCCAAGGAGCTCCTCAGAAAAAATAGTATGTTACTCACACACTGTGTCAATGTTTTCTAGGGAACTTATCAAGTTTTACTATAGTTATAGTTTCTAGGTATGCTTTAGAACCTTCGAATATCAAGGTTTGGGATTTGATTAAGGAAATGACAATATTATGATTTCAATATTTTCTTCCAAGAATTACAAGAATTGGGAGGTTTGGTTTAGAAATGATTACTTTCTTGGCACAAAAATCTATCATAGCATGATTTTTATGAATCCAATCCATCCCCAAAATAAGGTCAAAGTTTTTCGTGTCTAAGAGTATAAAATCTGTCTCAAGATTACAACTAATATAAGATAGAGGGACTTTTTGAACAATATAGTAGGAGACTTTCATCTTTCCACTTGGGGTAGTTACATAAATTATATACCCTAAGTCTCGTGTTTCAAAATTGATCATAGAGGAAAGACTCTTAGACATGAAGGTATGTGTTAACCTAGAGTCAAATAGAGTGAATGTAACATCCCTGACCTGGGTTATGCCTTAACCTTGGAAGTTTTGCTTAAGCAAGTTAATTAGATCCTTAATTTTATCTTGTGAAAAGTAATTAAGGCCCAAGAGAAACCTATGTTATAATTTTGGTCATGTATGAATAATGTTTTTTTTGGTGAACCATGTTTGAATAATGTTGAAGCAATGTTTGCTTATTTTGGACTAAAGTGCAATTTACCCAATATGAGAGGTTAACTTGAAAATATTACATGATAAATGTTCCTCAAGCATTGAAGCATCATGTGAATGAAGATTATGTAGGGATATGGCTTTCATAAGCCTGAGTACCAAGAAAGAGCTGATAAAGCAATGCTTGTGCATTAAAACCTAGTTTTGTTGTAATGTGCAATTTACCCAAAACATAGGGTTCAATATGAAAATTACCACTTGAAATAGTCCTTAATGTTTCTTGGCATCATGTAGAGCAAATAAAATGAGAGGGGCATCTCATTTGTACCTCTTTGAAGGAGAGAGAATCTTGATATTAAAATAATCAAGATTTAAGCATAATTGGAACCCTAATTCAATTTAATGCAAAAATAATTATATTAATTGGATTTACCTTCATCCAAAATTGTGTTGGTTGAAAATCAACAAGTGTGGACGTCCTTGTGCCTTGCAAAGGCAATGGAAATATCTACATGAGTGGAGAACCCACTCACATTAAGAAAAGAAAAAGAAATATCCACTAACTTATGGATATTAGTATTATATGATTTAAGGTGCTTAATTTGCTTTCCTTTAATTCATGGATAATGGAGAGGAATTCGGAGATTAGGAAGATATCTTTTCATGCAAGGAATTGAGTGGGAGAGGTGGCACCAATTTTGGAATTAAAAGATTTTTATAAGACATTTTCTCTCTCATTGATTTCCTTATAAAAATACCTTTTACAACTTGAATCAAAGGCATTTTCGAATCCACTTCTTCTCTTTGCTTGCAAAACGGCCAAGGGATCTTTGGAGGATCAGGAGGACGACCCACAACCTGTTGGTAAGCTTCTTGATTTCCTTTCACCTTAATTACATGGTGGAAATCGAAAATCAATGCATGATTTCTTCTTATCTCGATCCCATCTTCATTTCTAACCATTCCTTTTCACACAAAGCTAGAGGATGAGCCTTGGGATAGTGAAAGGAGTTGCATCCACCATTGTTGACGTGAGCGTGAAGCTTTTAAGCTCAATTGGAGGTGGGTTTAATAACTTGAACCCTTACTATTGTTATTGCATTCAATTCCTTATCAATTGTTGATCATTTGTTCTTCTTGAAATTCACTTGATCAAATCAATAGAACCACCATGAAAATTACAGAAAAATTTGAAGGATAATAGCTTTATTATGATGACATCATCCAAAGCACACACCTCAAAAATATCCTAGGCAAACGCTTTCAAAAGTTTGAAGCAAATCGGTTTCATTGAAATTGGTTAAACAGTTTCAACAAATTGTTACAAACCAAACAGTTTCAAACAGTTTGGAGTGGTTGACCATTTGCAATGGTTGACTATTTGGGGCTCATAGGCTGATTTTGATGGTTTATGACCCATTATATTCAATTGATTAGTTCCAAAGGGTTCATCAGTTGAAGGTTAATCAATTATCAAACCCTAATTGGGTTAAGTGCTGAAATTTCAATTGGTTGATATAAAACTTTGGGTTGATTAACCCAAACAGTCTCAAGACCATTTGGAGATCACCCAAACGGTCTCAAGACCGTTTGGAGGTCAACCAAGACCGTTTGGTGGTCTAGGGTTGAGTATGGTTGAGTATTTGAAGATCCTGAGATATCAAATTCAAATGCAATCAATAGGTAATTTGATGATCAATCCAATGATCCAAACCTTAATTGAATTTCAAAATTTTAATAATGTGATGGGGCAAACGGTCTCAAGACTGTTTGGAGGTCATCCAAACGACCTCAAGACCGTTTGAGGTCAGGTCATATCATAATTTGATGATGATTCATTGATTTCAATTGAATCGGTTCCACAATGTTAATCATTGAAGGTTCCTCGATTTCAAATCCCTAATTGAAGGTTTCTTGATTATAAATCCTAGTTCAATTGGGTTCAAAACCCTAATTTATGGTCTAATTGCTTCAATAGTTCAATTGAGGAATGAATCAAGGATTCAATTGATAGTCGGTTCATTGATTGAAACCTTGAATTGATTAAGTGTTGAGCGACCTTTTTGGTCCATTCGATTTTGAGAGGGTTTGGACCAGATAGTCTTAAGACCGTTTGGGTCCAAATGGTCTCAAAACCATTTGGGTCCAAACGATCTCAAACCATTTGGAGACCCAAGTCCATTCAGTTTCAATACACTTCTTGCTTAAATGGTTTCAAGGGCAATTTGCCCAAACAGTTTCAAACCATTTGAGTTTTGAGAGACCAAGACCGTTTGGGGTCTAAGTAATCAAAATCATTTGAGGTACAACTTGGTCAATCTAATTGGATACCTCATGTAATTGAAGTTTCAATTTATCAAACCATTTGGACACCTAATGTACCTAAATGATTGGCACCCTTAATGGGATTAATCATTGATGTATAATGATGCAATAATTCAATACATCATGCTAACCCTAAATGCATGAATTTGAATAAAGAGTAGACTCAATCTAATCAAGGTTCGAGTAGTAGACATCCTAGAGAGGATGAAAGAGAGAGGAATTCATACATGTATAATAATCATGTAAAGGTCAAGCCTTATCACCTTCAATTTGAATAATTATGCAATTAGGGTATGATCATTAATAAAGAGATTATGAAACCATAATCAAGAAGGTTGTTGAGCCCTAACCATAATTTAGGGAAATATCAGATGAAACCCTAATCTAGGGTAATGGTGTAACTCTAAACTAAGATGATAATATGGGAAATCCCAATTCAAGGTAACATCATGAAAAACTCCAATTTGAGAAGATACTTCATGAAACTCTAATTTCGGGTAAAGTCATATGAGAAACCCTAATTGAGGGTGATTCCATGAGCAACCCTAATTGAGGGTGATTCCATGAGAAACCCTAATTGAGGGTGATTCCATGAGAAACCCTAATTGAGGGTGATTCCATGAGAAACCCTAATTGAGGGTGATGCCATGAGAAACCTTAGTTGGGATGAATAATAAATCCTAATTATGGGCAATGTGATGAGAAAGTCTAATGAAGGGTGATGCTATATGCAATCCAAACCCTAATGAAGTATGATAGTGTGTGAAACCCTAATCCCTATTAAAGGGTGATGGTATGGGAGACCTAATCCTAATAATGGAATAGTGATTATTACACTAATAAGGGAAGTACCTAAAGTGATGGATTATAGGTAACCTTATAGAAAGCAATGCCTTAACTTTAGATAAGTCTGTATCATAAAAGATTGTTGGACAATTCTAATGTGTGACCTATGCACTACATGATAAAGGTGATAGGTTAGTGGTTAAAAGTATTAAGAGCAAAATACCTTAATACCGAATAAGTTGATAAACCCAGGCAAGATAGAAGTGATGAGAGAAGGGATACATCAAGACATGATAGTTATTACATTTAACATTTCAGGGTAGATATACCTTGATGAACCTCTAATCCAATATTTTTGGATAAGAAACACATGGAGAGTGTTATGTAAACTGTTACAATAAGATGTAATGATTTTGAAGTATTTTGATAAGCATGGGCTATATACCTTGAGAAAAGGATAAGCCAAACTAATGAGTATGATATAATCATACCATGGAAAGGATGAGAAATGATCTCATACCTTGTATTGATAATCATTAATGATATATGATGAAAGAAATAAGTTTAAGCGAAAACTTGAGATGGCTATGAATGCTCCTAGGGGTGTGGAGCAATATATTAGGGTTGGACTAATAATGTGAA
This sequence comes from Alisma plantago-aquatica, assembly GCA_963693085.1. Classification (NCBI taxonomy): domain Eukaryota; kingdom Viridiplantae; phylum Streptophyta; class Magnoliopsida; order Alismatales; family Alismataceae; genus Alisma; species Alisma plantago-aquatica. The sequence continues at coordinate 1,011,588,252 of OY856411.1, forward strand.
CATGAAACCCTAACTAATGTGAAATGGGAAATCCTAACCCTAAATTGAGAAATGGAATGGAAAATCCTATTTGATAGTAAACCCTAATCATGATAAAGGAATGGTGGTGTTACTATTGTATCATAGGATGTGATAAGTGATTTTTATGGCTTTTATTGTGTGTATCAACCATACAGGTATCATGATATGATAAGCATAGCCAAATATGAGCTATGATTATTTGATATAGATGTTCATTAGCCTTGTGAGCCATATGAACAAGTTGTTGCCTAGTGAAAGGTGACAAGACACTTTATGGCCTTTTGAGCCCTATGAGATGCTTGTGTAACAAGTATCATGTATACCACGGTCTGAGGGCCTAGAGGTAATATTTACCTAACAGTTGGTAACAATGATTAGTGATGAACTGAGGGTATGAAAACCCAGATTTGATAAGAATGATAATGATGTTGTTGAGAGATGTGAACTTTCAAGTAATGAAATGAGGGACTAAGATCGCAATGTCTTATAAAGACTGAGAAGTAATTGATGATAATAGTACATGTTGCTTTGTGTAAATTGTCATAATAATTCATGTTTGAGAACTCGACTGATGCTAAAAGAATATACTAATGTACTTAATTTGTTACACCCCGATCTCACAATTTTCTCAAATCATGAGATTAGGGCATAAGATAGGATTTATATGTAATGCAAAGAACACCCTTAACTTTTTCTATTTTCTTCTTTCTTTAATAAAACTCTTGTTTCCTCGCATTGAACCACATAAATCATCTTAATAAGGGAATCTGAACATTTCTTTTACTAATCAGACTTTAATAGTAAAGATACATGTATAAACATTCATGATGTCTCTCACACCTTATGCACATAAGACCTACTAATAGCATACAATTTCAAAAGAGGAATAATATTACACATCGTAATTACAACTCTCTCTCTTATCTCTTACTGAGGACCTAGAGTGACAAGGACCGACTGACTCAACTAATCTTGTACTTAACTCTTGTGGAAGATCTACACTGATGCTCTGACCATCTTCAAGTCCACGCGGTTAACCCTAAAATGTTTTAGTAGAGGGGTGAGCCTACTCACTCAGTGAATGAGTACTTCAAAGAAACAGTCTAAGGCACTAATGTGATTACAGATATAACTTTGAGTAAATGATATGAAATTTAACAACAATAAATACTACATTGAGCAGTTCTAAAACAATATAATTGAAATAACAAAGAATGTAAATATTGCATCCAAAGAATAACTACTAGAAGACTATGCTCTAGTCTTCCTTAACTCTTTCATTTATAAGGAACTCTGTGAACCTATATGATCATATTTTAACTTATGCCCTGATCTATGCAGTGTACTCTGCATAGAGACTCGCAGTGCACTACAGCCACACCGTACAAGACTTAGCGACACACCCGGGAAATACTAAGTCTGACGCCAGCCCTGTTCTGCCACAGGACCACAGGCTCTCCGGCCTCAATGCACTACTCCGAGTGCTCTAGACTCCTCCTCTAACCTGAGCACATAGGCGGAGAGTCTCACGGGGTTACCTCCATGACTCCGCACGGATCTTGTTGCAATAACCCCTATTTTCTTCGGTGCCACCGTGACTCCGCACGGATTATTGTTGAACACTGCCTCTCTGTCCTCGTGCCACCATTACTCCGCACGGTTAATGTTGCAACACGAGTTTCACCCCTAAGAAGCAGATCTCTCGAAGGGGTTCTACGGTGTTCAGGGCACCTAAGTCTAACATTAATATTATAGATACATGTAAAACAAAAATCATAACTCATTTTACATTTCTCACAAGGCTCACACGGCCTGCCATATCATATCATATAAAACATCATAGCTCATGTATTCCACATATACCATGTCTCAGTAACATCCCTTTCTAGGGCATGTCATATCTCATCACCTGCAATTTACGAGATATGTATTGAAATATAAGAAGCCCTGCAGTATGTAGATATCAACTCAGAGAGAACAAGCATATAAAGCTAAATGCACTAGAAACATACAATTCAACAGTTAAGTATCACCACATCTCATATCGAGACCTTTCATGTCACCATAACATGATTCATTGAACACCCTATTATTAGGGTTTCATTTGCCTTATTCATTCATCACATGCCAACACCCTACTCTTAGGGTTTCATTCGCCTCATTCACCTTTTCGTTTACCTCATTCACTTGTCACATGTCTCTCATAAGGATTTCATAGGATATAAGCATTCACTAAATAAAGATTGTTTTCAACAAATCATATACAATCAATATAGATATGAAACCATGGAAATTTAACAAAATTTAGGTTTTCCATACCATTCACTGAGATATCATGTAACAAGAATAAAATTCAATTAAGATATCCCATGAGTTACATCCTAACCACTTATAGGATTACTAGTCCTCTTCAATAAGGTTGAAACTCTAAAGATATCTCAATTAGGTTAAACCCTAATTACATCATATGGTATAAATCTGAAAAGCATTCTTTCTAGGATGTGTTGTATACGTTTCTGATGTGAATCTACCATCAAGGAGTCATTCAAACAGAGAAGGAATCCATATCATATCAAATTGCAACAACTTAAATTAAACGGACATTTCAGGGTTTAGAATCACATACCAAGCAATTAGGGATTTGGATGCTATAATCAAATTTCGTGCATTATACTATTTAAAGGAAGAACCCACTCACCCCAAGTGTGAAAACACCTCAAAAGTGCAGCTCAACTCAGGGAATCTCGAACTCATATCAAATCCCTAGCAAATCTCCCAATTCTTCTTCCATTCAACTCGGAAACCTTGAAAATGAGGGATTATGAAGAAAGGGTGAGAAAAGAGGGAATTTCGACATCATCTTGGATCAAATCAGAGCATGGACGGAATCTTGACATGAGAGAGAAGATTCACCATAAAAGTCTATGCAAAGGATCCAAACTTACTTGATTTCACCATTCCTCGGACCGCAAAACCCTAGGTCAGCAATTCCTCCTCTTTCTCCACTCAAGCCTTAACTCTCCCTCTCTCTCTAGATTTTCGTTTCTCTGTGGTGGATGACAAAGAATGAGAGCTGTGTGTGTGTGTGGTCGATCATATAAGTCAATTTGAGCTTCTTGGGTCAATTGCATATTGACCCAACACTCAACTTTAATTATATTGGCTGAATATTCAGTTTCACAATAGTTTCTGTAATTCGCCTACTGAATAGCTAACAGAAGCTCCACAAATTCTGGAAATTTTATATGTTATACCTAATGAAGTTTCAGACCTCCATTAAAAATTTGAGATCATTTCTAGTTACCAATAAATAATTAAAAATCAAACAGTGCACTGCTATATTGCAGTCTGCAGCAGATTCGGTCGAGTTTGTCCTGCATAGAACTCGACCGACACCCTCACTGTAGAGATCAAAAGTCATCCAAAAATTACGCCAATTTAAAAGAGTCTCTTAAACTTTTTTTTTCAAGCACCGTTAAAATTTGAGATCAATTGGATATACCAATAAAAAGATAAAATTCAATTACCACACTGCTATATCAATCTGAAAATGTGATCGGTCGAGTTTAGAACTCGACCGATAAACAGGTCAGAACATTCTTCAAAAATTCTGATCTTTTTCAATATTGTTCACATTTTATATATCCAAATCATATCCAAATTTGAAGTAAATCAGAGTTACACATAAAATACTAAAAATCATTTAGTGAGACATTCTACTTATCAAATTTCTGTATTCATATGTCATTAAAACCCTATTTTGGGCCGATTAGGGTCTATGCTTCTCAAACCCTAATTCTCAAGACAAAAGAACATTTAGACTTCTTATCATAGTTAAAACATCCTAATTGTGTTATTGTCATTAATTAGATTTCAAGAATGATTATTCCAATTAATCTTTGCAATTGTCTAGGTAAACCCTAGTTTACCAATTAAGCTCAGATGGGGTCGTAACAACTCTCCCCCCCTTAGAATGTTTCGTCCTCGAAACATAAACCTACAAGAAAGATACATTCAAGGTTATTCTAAGCTTCTAAAGCCTTCCATGTCATTATATTCTTGTATTTCATACCTGAATGTAGTTTTCAACATTAGATCTTTTAATTCTTTACTAAATCACAACATATTTCAAATAGTTCTCAATGATATCAAGCAAATTCTTTATGCCACAGTCAAACATAGAATGCAAAGATAAACCACCACGCTTTCACTGCGCAACTCTGATACTCTGATACAACTATCTCAACTTATGCGGCTCAAAAAGTTCTATTGTTCTGTATCACCTTTAAGTGACAAAAGCGAGTTCACCATGCTGTTTTAAACTTTAATAAAGTGCTATTCAAATAGCAAAACAGTCTTGAATTAAAAGACTAGATTCAACAATCAATTGCACAATACTACTCTTGGCATCCCCATTGGGTCATGGATGCATGAGGTGAAGCATTACCACCTCATTCCATACTATCCTGTTTCGATCCTGGGACCTGTGGGTTATGGGCCCACACACAATTCAAAGTGTAACCATAGTATTATATCATTTTAGGGTTTCAACAACAGTAATAAAGTAATCCACAATTGTATCAGTCATTCAAGCATTAATCATACTCAATTACCATCACTCAGTTATATTAGAGCTAGGTATAACAAGCTACACCTCATTAGGGTTACTTGTCCAGACAATCTGATTGTCATCCCTTTCTATTTATATGAGTGGATAAGTATGACTACCTTGTTCAGGGTATCTCTCCATGTGTTCTGACATCATCCAAACCGTATCACCATATCACAAATACACAATAGTAAGATGCATATCAGGTATGAATTACTACAACTATCATACGCCTTTAATTTGACATATAGCTTGCACAAATACACTGAAATCATATGTAGAACCAACTTACATACCTTAGTATGCCTTCAACAAAGCATACTTCTAAAAACGAGTTCACATATTACACAAAGCTAGTGTTTTCCTTTATCTCTCTCCTCATTCATTACTTCTTTAATTTTTTGCTACCTATCCTTTTCATATGATTATATACAATAAACATCCCTAACATTAAAACATTCAAGGTAAGAATAGATTATTCATCATTCTTGCTATCACACAAGAATTTATTTCTTATCGCACTTCATCATATTGTATGTCACTATTACATTCACTAGATGACCCCACCAAGGTAGTTATGCACCGTATATGATTCATTTTCTCTTATCATTTCATTCCCACCTTACTCTCATTAAGGAATATATGAAAGAGAAGATGATTTTAAGACTTGGAATACTTGTATTCAAACATTCCCTTAATACATTCTCGTATGTAGATTTACTTAGTTATCAACAGAGATATTTGATTAATTAGCACTTGCTTGAATCTCACAACCTCTTTATTTTATAATTTCTCCATCATATTTCAAACCCTTTCTTACGTTTCATAGTCCTCTTACCATATACTACTCTTTAACCCGTCATCTTTAATTCTAAATTTTTCTCTTATGACCATGTTACTTATTCATATGTATGGTCATGTATACCATGTTGCACATATTTCCTCCTTTATCTTTATACTATTGTGAAGTTAACGTTCTAAATTAATAGTCCTTCTATTAGTTTTTCCTCATGTTGAATACATTACATATTCTTCATTTTTAAATCAAGGTGATCATGCATGGGTCAAACATAGTTTCTCTTTCAATCAAGTTTTCCCTCCTGAATATAGTCTACCCTTGTATGACTTATTCATTCGTTAAACTACACCTATGTTCTTCACTTAGGAACTAGTTTGTTGTTCTAGTCTTATGAATTATATGATCATATGATTCTCTTCACTTTACTCTTTTGAAGACTCTTCACTTCTATGGACCTATTGAATGCTCAACTCTATTCTTCTACTCAGCCTTTGCTTTAGAGTTCATAAAAGCATTATACTCAATTATATGATCCATTCTTGATGATCGATTCTTGTAATCTAGAACCATACATACATTTCACATATCTTTTCCATATTTCATATGTATAGCTCATATAATATTAATCAATAAACTGATTATGAACTTCATATCATGTTCTATTATTCCCAATTAAGGGTTTCTCATATGAGGCCCCAAAATTGAACCTCAGATACCAGTTTCAACTAATTCTTAGTTGTTCTGATCTTGCCCATATGTTTCAACATCTTACTGTATGTACATTCTTACTCTGATGTGGGTCTAATTATTCAAATTCTATTCTTATTATACTATTGATAGGATTCATTAGATCCTAGTAACGCATCCTGCCAACCGGACCAGGCCAAACCTGAAGTCCTGAAGCCCAGAACTACAAAGGATTACTCAACTCCTATTCATCTCAGAAGTGTGGAAGAAAACTTATCCACTAACAAAAGCTCATTCAAAGGTCAATTCTAGTCTACTTGTTACAAAGAATGAAATCAATAAATGCTACAACTGTATAGTGTACAACAGATATTAAAGACCCATATTTCAAAGTATTGAATATTTCAATTCAAACATATAAGAGTATTTCTATACATTTCCAACAAAACAACATTATGAAATGTAAGTTCTATTTCCTTTTACATTTATGCTCTAAATTCTTGTTTCTTTTCTCGTTTTCTAACCCTAACATTTCTAGGGTTCCTCTCTAGCCCATTCTTCCACTGTATACCTGGCCAGGGTATACGTGAGAGAATAGACAAAGTAGCTTGTACTGGTTGATCCAAGTACTCAGATATCGGGCCAGGATATCCAAATACTCAAATCCCCAAAGCTAACATCAAAACATCTCCTATCTGCCACACTTAGGACTCTAACTTACTAACTTAATGGTCCTTGACAACTCACCCTAAGCTCTGATACCAAGCTGTTACACCCCGATCTCACAATTTTCTCAAATCATGAGACTAGGGCATAATATAGTATTTATATGTAATACAAAGAACACCCTTAACTTTTTCTATTTTCTTCTTTCTTTAATAAAACTCTTGTTTCCTCGCATTGAACCACATAAATCATCTTAATAAGGGAATCTGAACATTTCTTTTACTAATCAGACTTTAATAGTAAAGATACATGTATAAACATTCATGATGTCTCTCACACCTTATGCACATAAGACCTACTAATAGCATACAATTTCAAAAGAGGAATAATATTACACATCGTAATTACAACTCTCTCTCTTATCTCTTACTGAGGACCTAGAGCGACAAGGACCGACTGACTCAACTAATCTTGTACTTAAATCTTGTGGAAGATCTACACTGATGCTCTGACCATCTTCAAGTCCACGCGGTTAACCCTAAAATGTTTGAGTAGAGGGGTGAGCCTACTCGCTCAGTGAATGAGTACTTCAAAGAAACAGTCTAAGGCACTAATGTGATTACAGATATAACTTTGAGTAAACGATATGAAATTTAACAACAATAAATACTACACTGAGCAGTTCTAAAACAATATAATTGAAATAACAAAGAATGTAAATATTGCATCCAAAGAATAACTACTAGAAGACTATGCTCTAGTCTTCCTTAACTCTTTCATTTATAAGGAACTCTGTGAACCTATATGATCATATTTTAACTTATGCCCTGATCTATGCAGTGTACTCTGCATAGAGACTCGCAGTGCACTACGGCCACACCGTACAAGACTTAGCGACACACCCGGGAAATGCTAAGTCTGACGCCAGCCCTGTTCTGCCACAGGACCACAGGCTCTCCGACCTCAATGCACTACTCTGAGTGCTCTAGACTCCTCCTCTAACCTGAGCACACAGGCGGAGAGTCTCACGGGGTTACCTCCATGACTCCGCACGGATCTTGTTGCAATAACCCCTATTTTCTCCAGTGCCACCGTGACTCCGCACGGATTATTGTTGAACACTGCCTCTCTGTCCTCGTGCCACCATGACTCCCCACGGTTAATGTTGCAACACGAGTTTCACCCCTAAGAAGCAGATCTCTCGAAGGGGTTCTACGGTGTTCAGGGCACCTAAGTCTAACATTAATATTATAGATACATGTAAAACAGAAATCATAACTCATTTTACATTTCTCACAAGGCTCACACGGCCTGCCATATCATATCATATAAAACATCATAGCTCATGTATTCCACATATACCATGTCTCAGTAACATCCCTTTCTAGGGCATGTCATATCTCATCACCTGCAATTTACGAGATATGTATTGAAATATAAGAAGCCCTGCAGTATGTAGATATCAACTCAGAGAGAACAAGCATATAAAGCTAAATGCACTAGAAACATACAATTCAACAGTTAAGTATCACCACATCTCATATCGAAACCTTTCATGTCACCATAACATGATTCATTGAACACCCTATTATTAGGGTTTCATTTGCCTTATTCATTCATCACATGCCAACACCCTACTCTTAGGGTTTCATTCGCCTCATTCACCTTTTCGTTTACCTCATTCACTTGTCACATGTCTCTCATAAGGATTTCATAGGATATAAGCATTCACTAAATAAAGATTGTTTTCAACAAATCATATACAATCAATATAGATATGAAACCATGGAAATTTAACAAAATTTAGGTTTTCCATACCATTCACTGAGATATCATGTAACAAGAATAAAATTCAATTAAGATATCCCATGAGTTACATCCTAACCACTTATAGGATTACTAGTCCTCTTCAATAAGGTTGAAACTCTAAAGATATCTCAATTAGGTTAAACCCTAATTACATCATATGGTATAAATCTCAAAAGCATCCTTTCTAGGATGTGTTGTATACGTTTCTGATGTGAATCTACCATCAAGGAGTCATTCAAACAGAGAAGGAATCCATATCATATCAAACTGCAACAACTTAAATTAAACGGACATTTCAGGGTTTAGAATCACATACCAAGCAATTAGGGATTTGGATGCTATAATCAAATTTCGTGCATTATACTGTTTAAAGGAAGAACCCACTCACCCCAAGGTGTGAAAACACCTCAAAACTGCAGCTCAACTCAGGGAATCTCGAACTCATATCAAATCCCTAGCAAATCTCCCAATTTTTCTTCCATTCAACTCGGAAACCTTGAAAATGAGGGATTATGAAGAAAGGGTGAGAAAAGAGGGAATTTCGACATCATCTTGGATCAAATCAGAGCATGGATGAAATCTTGACATGAGAGAGAAGATTCACCATAAAAGTCTATGCAAAGGATCCAAACTTACTTGATTTCACCATTCCTCGGACCGCAAAACCCTAGGTCAGCAATTCCTCCTCTTTCTCCACTCAAGCCCTAACTCTCCCTCTCTCTCTAGATTTTCGTTTCTCTGGGGTGGATGACGAAGAATGAGAGCTGTGTGTGTGTGTGGTCGATCATATAAGTCAATTTGAGCTGCTTGGGTCAATTGCATATTGACCCAACACTCAACTTTAATTATATTGGCTGAATATTCAGTTTCACAATAGTTTCTGTAATTTTCCTACTGAATAGCTAACAGAAGCTCCAAAAATTCTGGAAATTTTATATGTTATACCTAATGAAGTTTCAGACCTCCTTTAAAAATTTGAGATCATTTCTAGTTACCAATAAATAATTAAAAATCAAACAGTGCACTGCTATATTGCAGTCTGCAGCAGATTCGGTCGAGTTTGTCCTGCATAGAACTCGACCGACACCCTCACTGTAGAGATCAAAAGTCATCCAAAAATTACGCCAATTTAACAGAGTGTCTAAAACTGTGTTTTTCAAGCACCGTTAAAATTTGAGAACAATTGGATATACCAATAAAAAGATAAAATTCAATTACCACACTGCTATATCAATCTGAAAATGTGATCGGTCGAGTTTGAAACTCGACCGATAAACAGGTCAGAACATTCTTCAAAAATTCTGATATTTTCCAATTTTGTTCACATGGTTTATATCCAAATCATATCCAAATTTTAAGTAAATCAGAGTTACACATAAAATACTAAAAATCATTTAGTGAGACATTCTACTTATCAAATTTCTGTATTCATATGTCATTAAAACCCTATTTTGGGCCGATTAGGGTCTATGCTTCTCAAACCCTAATTCTCAAGACAAAAGAACATTTAGACTTCTTATCATAGTTAAAACATCCTAATTGTGTTATCGTAATTAATTAGATTTCAAGAATGATTATTCCAATTAATCTTTGCAATTGTCTAGGTAAACCCTAGTTTACCAATTAAGCTCAGATGGGGTCCTAACATAATTAATCAAGTGAAATCATATCATGTAGAGCCCTGACCATATATCCATCAGTTTCAGAATTTACTGATGGTGAAATGGGTTGCTCGACGGCAAAACCCAGAATGCATATTTTTTAATATGCGGGGGTTGATTGGCGAACATAACCTTACATCCTAATGAGGGAATTGATGGAAGGTAAACATTAAACCTCTCAATCCATCATTATTTGTATCGAGATGGATGTATCACGAATCTCCTGATGATTGGGAAAGATGCAATACACATCTTCCAATACTATTAATGTCAGATCGATGGAGGTAAACATGAAATCTCTCAATTGTGAAGAGAGTTCATCTGCCACTGTAACTCTATAGCGAAGTTGCCAGTATACAATGGAAAGCTATATAGAAGAGACACAAGATGTCCTGCATGTGATCTCGCTCTGACTGAGATGTGGGAGGTCTTGGAAGCTGGCTCTTCCATTGACCTTGTATGGTTCCAATTTCGACTTCGCAATAGTCGGTTGGATTATGAGCGGTATACCTCATTTCCTCAGGGCATAAGTGTGATTGTAAAATGTAATCAGCCGTATAGCATGTTTGCTTAAGGATTGGATACGGAAATTTACTGGCTGATGTTACATTTCTTTTATGCATCTCTAGTTGATAGATGTTATTTATATCTCTTTACATTTGTTGCAAGTAGATGGATGAATTACGACTCTACCATGGGTAGATGCAATGTTCTCCTTAGGAAAAGAGATTACTTCACTCTGTTCATACAGTGATTTATCTACTGTTAAATATATATAAAATCCATCTGATTAGTTTTATTCTAATAAACTGTAATAATAATGTTTTGGAGGAGAGTTGTATCTCTCGCTGGGGAAATTTACAATTGTCTCACCCTCGTGGGATCGAACTTTTTAGGTGGACGCAGACAATGAAACATAATTCCCACAGTAGAGAAAGAACAACATCAGCAAGGGCAGCATTGACATCTCAGGTGGAGAGTCTTGATGTCATTCTTGTATATGTGTACATAGGGTCCTATGTGTCATATCTGTACTCTCAAGTCCTTGGAGTTTATAGTTGGTGTTTTTAATGAATCGATCTGAGATTTTGTCTTGATGCCTCGAGGTTCTTATGTTGTCTGTATATAATGTGAATAGGGTAGTTGATGGTTGTACTCCTCGAGAAGAGATGGTACATGTTATGTACTTATGAACCGGGATGTAAATGTTATACATTGGTTCTTTATGAAAGAATTTTCCTATGTTAGGATCTCTTTGTAAATTTTTTTAATTTTTAGTGATTTTCAGCAATCCACTACTAATGTTTAATTCTGCTTAATCAGTAACGATTTGTTTATCGGTCGCTACAAGTTTGGTATCAGCGCTCTAGGTTTGCTGAGTCTACAAAGACATAGGATTAAGGTAGTAGAGTCTGTTCTAACTGTCTTCCAGTCTATCTGATAGTGACTTCTGCTCATATAGGAGGAGAAGAAGAACTTGAAGATGTCTGGATCACATGAAGAGCATGCTCCTGAGAGCAGCACTACTCCACTAGGAAGAGGTATAGGGGATCAGAGCAGAGAAGAACATATACCTGCACATCCCCAGTTTGAACTAGCCATGATAGAGAGCCTAGCTTTCCCTACTCTGTTTGAGCAATTTAGGACAGCTGTGATGCATATAGTAGATCATGCATTGACAATGCAACCTAGATTACCAGCCCCCAATAATGAATTTCAGGACTTAAACTGAATCTGAGCTCAACCTCATCCTGATGAATCAATAAATAGTGATGGAAGGAATAGGTTACAACCTAAAAATAGGGTTTTCTGTAAGTGTAGGAAGCCTGGACATATCATAAAGTATTGTCCAAAAAAGAAAAATAAGGTGAGGGTTGAGAAAAGGCCTATCCAAACCCAGGAACAAAGGCCTAGTAGTTCCAAAAAGGGAAAGTTCTTGGCACCACCGGTACATCCAATGTCTAATACACCAAGGCAGTGGCTACCTGGAAAGGGTAAAGAACCTTCTAGACCACATCTAAAGCCTACAATTCGCTATCAATGTAGACATGTAGGACATTTGGCAAGAAATTGCTCAGTCAAAAATGTTATGGTGAATCAACCCCTGAGGCAGAGTCAGCAGGACTCTCATAAGTAGTGGTCTAGTGATAGCACACGAGGATGAAGACAGGCATCCCAAGCTGGTTCATCTGTATATAATAATAGAAAGCGTAGTCGACAACCAACAATGGCAAGATTCTATGATAAGAATCAGCCTGAGGCAATGAACAATCCACAAATCATGACAGGTTAGACGAAATAATGTCATTCTAATATGTCATTTTATGATTCCCTAAGTTAAATTGAGAAAATAATTGATTGAGCTTTCCTTGATTAGTCCTATGAGGACTTACATTTTGTACAATAACATTATAGATGTTTCATATTGTTCTTACCTCTATGAAAAAGGATGAGGTATAGAAGAGATTCCTGGATAAAATCTAGGAATGTTAAATCTTATGCTTGTGCTAATATGAAAAGGAAGGAATATGATAATATACAAAGTGCATATTACTTAATCTCAGTATTTATATACCCTGGCCAGGTATACAACTATTGATGATAAAGTGAGCATGGAAACTCTTAGATTGTTATCTTTTTGATTGCTCTGAGCAAGTAGTCATTCTGAGACAATCTAACGAGTATCATGAAATTAAAAATATGGAATGGAAAAATGTGTCATATCCTAACTATAAGAAAGAGATATTTGATATAATCTCATATCAATATGAGTGTATGAGGAAATAAAAAGTAGGATCCTCATAAGATGAGAATGAGAACAAGGGAGGTGATCCCTGTTTAATAAAGATTGTAAGTGTAACAAAGAAAGGAATAATGTTATATGATCATCTTTATAAATTCCTATGCTGAGGGCAAGGAACCTAGGATGAGAGAAAGAGTAGATGATTCATGAATAGTTGAAAAATTCATGAGGAAATTAAGGAAATATGATTCCTTAATTTCTTTCCTTTCGAGGACATGGCAATCAAGTGGGTCTTAGGACACTTGATGAGCATAAGATGAAAATGTTCATGTAATGGATACTTAGAGAAGTATTAGTTTGTCTTGGACTTTGGTTCCAAGATAAGGATATGTGTAACAAATTATATCCCAAGATGAAAGGAAGATAAATATGTGATGTGCTTTCAACACATGTGATAAATACCAAGGTAAGAGATTCTGGTATCTGAAAAATATCAAGTGGTTTATGTTGACTACCTGGAATGGTCAACCATGAAATCAGTTTAATTATACATAAAATAATATGAACATCATATGTTAGGGGTTTATGATTTGCATAAACATAACAATTAAAGATATCTTTAAAATAAATTCTTAATTGATAAGTAACTTCTCTTTATGATGAGAAAATGTATAACTAATGAGATAGTGGTACCAGTAAAAAGGAATCCTAGTATTATGTCAAGCAAATTAGAAGGCACAACTGAGGTATGCAAAGACTTAAAGTCCCAAGAGGGTGACAAAACATAATTGTGATCATGAAATTGAAATGCTGCATTAAATAAGGAACATGGGAGACTCCTCGGAAACAAGAATCTATAACATGAAACTGTAAATTAAGAAAAAGTGTTACCTAACACATAATTAATTCCACAGTTAATAATGAACAGGACAGTGGAGAATGTGTCCCGTGTGAACCATTATATGATAAACTTGTGTGGAATAACCTTGTGTTGATCAAAGCTTTATGATGTCTCCATAACAATGAAATTTTATGTGCAGACTAGATAGTATGATGAATGAATAATATATGTCTTCATTTATTTGGGATTTCGGGGACAAAATCCTTGTTAGGGGTTTATAATTTGTAACATCCCTGACCTGGGTTGTGCCTTAATCTTAGAAGTTTTGCTGAAGAAAGTTAATTATATCCTTAATTTTATCTTGTGAAAAGTAATTAAGGCCCAAGAGAAACCTATGTTTCAATTTTGGTCCTGTTTGAATAATGTTGAAGCAATGTTTGCTTATTTTAGACTAAACTGCAATTTACCCAATATGAGGGGTTAACTTGCAAATGTTACATGATAAATTTTACTCAAGCGTTGAAGCAACATTAGAATGAAGATGATGTAGGGGTATGACTTTCATAATCCTGAGTACCAAGAAAGAGCTGATATAGCAATGCTTGTGCATTAAAACCTAGTTTTGGTGTAATGTGCAATTTACCAAAAACTTAGGTTTTAATATGCAAATTACCACTTCAAAATAGTCCTTAATGTTTCTTGGAATCATGTATAGCAAATAAAATGAGAGGGGCATCTCATTTGTACCTCTTTGAAGGAGAGAGAATCTTGATATTAAAATAATCAAGATTTAAGCATAATTGGAACCCTAATTCAATTTATTGCAAAAATAATTATATTAATTGGATTGCCCTTCAAACAAAATTGTGTTGGCTGAAAATCAACAAGTGTGGACGTCCTTGTTCCTTGAAAAGGCAACGGAAATATCTACGTGAGTGGAGAACCCACTCACATTAAGAAAAGAAAAAGAAATATCCACTAACTTATGGATATTAGTATTATATGATTTAAGGTGCTTAATTTGCTTTCCTTTAATTCATGGATAATGGAGAGGAATTCGGAGGTGAGGAAGATATCTTTGCATGAAAGGAATTGAGGGGGAGAGGTGGCACCAATTTTGGAATTAAAAGATTTTTATAAGGCATTTTCTCTCTCATTGATTTCCTTATAAAAACACCTTTTACAACTCAAATCAAAGGCTTTTTCGAATCCACTTCTTATCTTTGCTTACAAAACGACCAAGGGAGATTTGGAGGGTCAGGAGGAAGACCCCCAACCTGTTGGTAAGCTTCTTGATTTCCTTTCACCTTAATTCCATGGTGGAAATCGAAAATCAATGCATGATTTCTTCTTATCACAATCCCATCTTCATTTATAACCATTCCTTTTCACTCAAAGCCCGAGGACGAGCCTTGGGATTGTGAAAGGAGTTGCATCCACCATTTTTGACGTGATCTTGAAGCTTTGAAGCTCAATTGGAGGCGGGTTTTATAACTTGAACCCTTACTATTGTTATTGCATTCAATTCCTTATCAATTGTTGATCATTTGTTCTTCTTGAAATTCACTTGATCAAATCAATAGAACCACCATGAAAATTACAGAAAATTTTGAAGGATCATAGATTGATGATGATGACATAATCATAAGCACACACCTCAAAAATATCCTAGGAAAACAATTTCAAAAGTTGAAAACCAATCAGTTTCATTGAAATTGGTAAAACGGTTTCAACAAACCACTAGAAACCAAACAGTTTCAAACCATTTGGAGTGGTTGATCATTTGCAATGGTTGACCATTTGGAGCTCATAGGCTGATGTTGATTGTTGATGACCCATTAAATTCAATTGATTAGTTCCAAAGGGTTCATCAGTTGAAGGTTAATCAATTATCAAACCCTAATCAGGCTAAGTGCTGAAATTTCAATTGATTGATATAAAACTTTGGGTTGATTAACCCAAACGGTCTCAAGATCATTTGGAGATCACCCAAATGGTCTCAAGACCATTTGGAGGTCTAGGGTTGAGTATGGTTGGGTATTTGAAGGTCCTGAGATATCAAATTGAAATGCAATCAATAGCTAATTTGATGATCAATCCAATGATCCAAACCTTAATTGAATTTCACAAATTTAATAATGGGATGGGTCAAACGGTCTCAAGACCATTTGGAGGTCATCCAAACGACCTCAATATAGTTTGAGGTCAGGTCATATCATAATTTGATGATGATTCATTGATTTCAATTGAATCAGTTCCACAATGTTAATCATTGAAGGTTCCTCGATTTCAACTCCCTAATTGAAGGTTTCTTGATTATAAATCCTAGTTCAATTGGGTTCAAAAACCTAATTGATGGTCTAATTGAAGGACGATTCAATAGTTCAATTGAGGAATGAATAAAGGATTCAATTAATAGTCGGTTCATTGATTGAAACCTTGAATTGATTAAGTGTTGAAAGACCTTTTTCGTCCATTCGGTTTTGAGAGGGTTTGGACTAAATGGTCTTAAGACCGTTTGAGTCCAAACTATCTCAAGACCGTTTGGGTCCAAACGGTCTCAAAACCATTTGGGTCCAAATGATCTGAAACCATTTGGAGACCCAGGTCCATTCGGTTTCAATACACTTCTTGCTTAAACAGTTTCAAGGGAAATTTGCCCAAACGGTTTCAAACCGTTTGAGTTCTGAGAGACCAAGACCGTTTGGGGTCTAAGTAATCGAAATCATTTGAGGTACAACTTGGTCAATCCAATTGGATACCTCATGGAATTTAAGGTTCAATTGATCAAACCATTTGGATACCTAATGTACCTAAATGATTGGTACCCTTAATGGGATTAATCATTGATGTATAATGATGCAATAATTCAATGCATCATGCTAACCCTAAATGCATGGATTTGAATAAAGAGTAGACTCAATCTAATCAAGGTTCGAGTAGTAGACATCCTAGAGAGGATGAAAGAGAGAGGAAATCATACATGTATAATAGTCATGTAAAGGTCAAGCCTAATCACCTTCAATTTGAATAATTATGCAGTTAGGGTATGATCCTTAATAAAGAGATTATGAAACCCTAATCAAGAAGGTTGTTGAGCCCTAACCCTAATTTAGGGCAATATCAGATGAAACCCTAATCTAGGGTAATGGTGTAACTCTAAACTAGGATGATAATATGGGAAATCCCTATTTAGGGTAACATCATGAAAACCCTAATTTGAGAAGATACTTCATGAAACTCTAATTTCGGGTAAAGTCATATGAGAAACCCTAATTGAGGGTGATTCCATGAGCAACCCTAATTGAGGGTGATTCCACAAGAAACCCTAATTGAGGGACATTCCATGAGAAACCCTAATTGAGGGTGATTCCATGAGAAGCCCTAATTGAGGGTGATGCCATAAGAAACCCTAGTTGGGATGAATAATAAATCCTAATTATGGGAAATGTGATGAGAAAGACCAATGAAGGGTGATGCTATATGCAATCCTAACCCTAATGAAGTATGATAATGTGTGAAATCCTAATCCCTATTAAAGGGTGATGGTATGGGAGACCTAATCCTAATAATGGAATAGTGATTATTACACTAATAAGGGAAGTATCTAAAGTGATTGATTATAGGTAACCTTATAGCAAGCAATGCCTTAACTTGAGTTAAGTATGTATCATTAAAGATAGTTGGACAATTCTAATGTGTGACCTATGCACTACATGATAAAGGTGATAGGTTAGTGGTTAAAAGTATTAAGAGGAAAATACATTAATACCAAATAAGTTGATAAACCCAGGCAAGATAGAAGTGATGAGAGAAGGGATACATAAAGACATGATAGTTATTACATTTCGCATTTCATGGTAGATATACCTTGATGAACCTCTAATCCAATATTTTTGGATAAGAAACACATGGAGAGTGTTATGTAAACTGTTACAATAAGATGTAATGAGTTTGATGTATTTTGATAAGAATGGGCTATATACCTTGAGAAAAGGAAAAGCCAAACTAATGAGTATGATATAATCATACCATGGAAAGGATGAGAAATGATCTCATACCTTGTATTGATAATCATTAATGATATATGATGAAAGAAATAAGTTTAAGTGAATACTTGAGATGGATTTGATTGCTCCTAGGGGTGTGGAGAAATATATTAGGGTTGGACTAATAATGTGAACATGAAACCCTAACTAATGTGAAATGGGAAATCCTAACCCTAAATTGAGCAATGGAATGGAAAATCCTATTTGATAGTAAACCCTAATCCTGATAATGGAATCGTGGTGTTACTATTGTATCACAGGATTTGATAAGTGATTTTTATGGCTATTATCATGTGTATCAACCATACAGGTATCATGATATGATAAGCATATCCAAATATGAGCTATGATGATTATTTGATATAGATGTTGATTGGCCTTGTGAGCCATATGAACAAGATGTTGCCTAGTGAAAGGTGACAAGACACTTTATGGCCTTGTGAGCCATGTGAGATGCTTGTGTAACAAGTATCATGTATACCTCGGTCTGAGGGACTAGAGGTAATAGTTACCTAACAGTAGGTAACAATGATTAGTGATGAACTGAGGGTATGCAAACCCAGATTTGATAAGTATGGTAATGATGTTGTTGAGAGATGTGAACTTTAAAGTAATGAAATGAGCGACTAAGATCCTAATGTCTTATAAAGACTGAGAAGTAATTTATGATAATAGTACATGTTTCTTCGTAGCAATTGTCATAATAATTCCTATTTGAGAACTTGATTGATGCTAAAAGAATATACT
Source organism: Alisma plantago-aquatica (assembly GCA_963693085.1). Lineage (NCBI taxonomy): Eukaryota > Viridiplantae > Streptophyta > Magnoliopsida > Alismatales > Alismataceae > Alisma > Alisma plantago-aquatica. The sequence goes on from OY856411.1 coordinate 1,011,606,884, forward strand.
AATGTACTTAATTAATCAAGTGAAATCATATAATGTAGAGCCCTGACCATAGATCCATCAATGTCAGTATTTACTGATGGTGAAATGGGTTGCTCCGCGGCAAAACCCGAAATGCATATTTTTGAATATGTGGGGGTTGATGGGCGAACATATCCTTACGTCCGAATGAGAGAATTGATGGAAGGTAAACATTAAACTTCTCAATCCTTCATTATTTGTACCGGGATGGATATATCACGAATCTCCCAATGATTGGGATAGATGCAGTACACATCTCCCAATACTATTAATGTCGGATCGATAGAGGTAAACATGAAATCTCTCAATTGCGAAGAGAGTACATCCGCCACTGTAACTCTAAAGCGAAGTTTCCAGTATACCCTATAAAGCTATATAGCAGAGACACAAGATGTCCTGTATGTGATCTCGCACTGACCGAGACGTGGGAGGTCTTGGAAGTCGGCTCTACCATTGACCTTTTATGGTACTAATTTCAACTTCGCAATGGTCAGTTGGAGTATGAGCGGTATACCTCATTTCCTCAGGGCATAAGTGTGATTGTAAAATGTAATCATCCATATTGCATGTTTGCTTAAGGATTGAATACGGAAATACGCTAGCTGATGTTACATTTCTTTTATGCATCTCTAGTTGATAGATGTTATTTATATCTCTTTACATTCGTTGCAAGTAGATGGATGAATTACGACTCTACCATGGGTAGATGCAATGTTCTCCTTAGAAAAGGAGATTACTTCACTCTGTTCATACAGTGATTTATCTGTTGTTAAATATATATAAAATCCTTCTGCTCAGTGTTACTCTAAAAAACTGCAATAATAATGTTTTGGCGGAGAGTTATATCTCTCACTGGGGCAATTTACAATTGTCTCACCCCCGTGGGATCCAACTTTTTACGTGGATGTGGACAAGGAAATAGAACTCCCACAGCAGAGAAAGAACAACATCAACAGAGGCAGCATTGACATCTCAGGTGGAGAGTTTGGATGTCATGTCTTGTATATGTGTACATAGGGTCATGTGTGTCATCTCTATACTCTCAGGTCCTTGGAGTTTATAGTTAGTGTTTTTAATGAATCGATCTGAGATTTTGTCTTGATGCCTCGAGGTTCTTATGTTGTATGTATATAATGTTAATAGGGTAGTTGATGTTTGTAATCCTCGAGAAGAGATGGTACAAGTTATGTACTTATGAACCAGGATGTAAATGTTATACATTGGTTCTTTATGAAAGAACTTTCCTATGTTAGGATCTCTTTGTAAATGGTTTTAATTTTTAGTGATTTTCAGCAATCCACTGCTAATGTTTAATTCTGCTTAATCAGTAACGATTTGTTTATCGGTCCCTACAAGTTTGGTATCAGAGCTCTAGGTTCGCTGAGTCTATAGAGACATAGGATTAAGGTAGTAGAGTCTGTCCTAAGTGTCTTCCAGTCTATCTGATAGTGACTTTTGCTCATATAGGAGGAGAAGAAGAACTTGAAGATGTCTGGATCACACGAAGAGCATGCTGCTGAGAGCAACACTGCTGTACTAGGAAGAGGTACATGGGATCAAAGCAGAGAAGAACATATACCTGCACATCCCCAGTTTGACCTAGCCATGATAGCGAGCCCAGCTTTCCCTGCTCTGTTTGAGCAATTTAGGATAGCTATGATGCATATAGTAGATCATGCATTAACAATGCAACCTAGATTACCAGCCCCCAATAATGAAGCTCTGGACATAAACCGAATATGTGCTCAACCTCAACCTGATGAATCAATAAATAGTGATGGAAGGAATAGGTTACAACCTGAAAATAGGGTTTGCTATAAGTGTAGGCAGCCTGGATGTATCAGAAAGTATTGTCCAGAAAAGAAAAATAAGGTGAGGGTTGAGAAAAGGCCTATCCAAACCCCGAAACAGAGGCCTAGTAGTTCCAAAATGGGAAATTTCTTGGCACCACCCATACATCCAATGTCTAATACACCAAGGCAGTGGCTAACCGGAAAGGGTAAAGAACCTTCTAGACCACATCTAAAGCCCAGAATTTGTTATCAATGTAGACAGGTAGGACATCTGGCAAGAAATTGCTTAGTCAAAAATGTTATGGTGAATCAACCCCTGAGGCAGAGTCAGCAAGACTCTCATAAGTAGTGGTCTAGTGATAGCACATGAGGATGAAAACAGGCATCCCAAGCTGGTTCATATGTATATAATAACAGAAAGCATGGTTGACAACCAACAATGGCAAGATTCTAGGATAAGAATCAGCCTGAGGCGATGAACAATCCATGAATCATGACATGTTAGATGAAATAATGTCATTCTAATATGTAATTTTATGATTCCCTAAGTTAAATTGAGAAAATAATTGATTGATCTTTCCTTGGTTAGTCCTATGAGGACTTACATTTTGTACAATAACATTATAGATGTTTCATATTGTTCTTACCTCTATGAAAAAGGATGAGGTATAGAAGAGATGCCTGGATAAAATCCAGGAATGTTAAATCTTATGCTTGTGATAATATGAAAAGGAAGGAATATGATAGTATACAAAGTGCATACTACTTAATCTCAATATTTATATACCCTGGCCAGGTATACAACTATTGATGATAAAGTGAGTATGGAAACTCTTAGATTGTTATCTTTTTTATTGCTCTGATCAAGTAGTCATTTTGAGACAATCTAATGAGTATCATGAAATTAGAAATATGGAAAGGCAATGGAAATATCTACGTGAGTGGAGAACCCACTCACATTAAGAAAAGAAAAAGAAATATCCACTAACTTATGGATATTAGTATTATATGATTTAAGGTGCTTAATTTGCTTTCCTTTAATTCATGGACAATGGATACGAATTCAGAGGTGAGGAAGATATCTTTGCATGCAAGGAATTGAGGGGGCGAGGTGGCACCAATTTTGGAATTAATAGATTTTTATAAGGCATTTTCTCTCTCATTGATTTACTTATAAAAACACCTTTTACAACTCAAATCAAAGGCTTTTTTGAATCCACTTCTTCTCTTTGCTTGAAAAACGACTAAGGGAGCTTTGGAGGATCAGGAGGACGACCCCCAGCCTGTTGGTAAGCTTCTTGATTTCCTTTCACCTTAATTCCATGGTGGAAATCGAAAATCAATGCATGATTTCTTATTATCTCGATCCCATCTTCATTTCTAACCATTCCTTTTCACTCAAAGCTTGAGGACGAGCCTTGGGATAGTGAAAGGAGTTGCATCCACCATTTTTGACGTGATATTGAATCTTTGAATCTCAATTGGAGGTGGGTTTTATAACTTGAACCCTTACTATTGTTATTGCATTCAATTCCTTATCAATTGTTGATCATTTGTTCTTCTTGAAATTCACTTGATCAAATCAATAGAACCACCATGAAAATTACAGAAAAATTTTAAGGATCGTAGCTTGATGATGATTAAATCATCTTAAGCACATACCTCAAAAATATCCTAGGAAAACAGTTTCAAAAGTTGGAAACCAATCATTTTCATTGAAATTGGTTAAACGGTTTCAACAAACAGTTAGAAACCAAACAGTTTCAAACCATTTGGAGTGGTTGACCATTTGCAATGGTTGACCATTTTGAGCTCATAGGATGATGTTGATGGTTTATGACCCATTAAATTGAATTGATTAGTTCCAATGGGTTCATCAGTTGAAGGTTAATCAATTATCAAACCCTAATCGGGTTAAGTGTTGAAATTTCAATTGGTTGATATAAAACTTTGGGTTGATTAACCCAAACGGTCTCAAGACCATTTGGAGATCACCCAAATGGTCTAAAGACCGTTTGGATGTCAACTAAGACCGTTTGGAGGTCTAGGGTTGAGTATGGTCGAGTATTTGAAGATCGTGAGATATCAAATTGAAATGCAATCAATAGCTAATTTGATGATCAATCCAATGATCCAAACCTTAATTGAATTTCAGAAATTTTAATAATGGGATGGGGCAAACGGTCTCAAGACCATTTGGAGGTCATCCAAATGACCTCAAGACCGTTTGAGGTCAGGTCATATCATAATTTGATGATTATTCATTGATTTCAATTGAATCAATTCCACAATGTTAATCATTGAAGGTTCCTCAATTTCAAATCCCTAATTGAAGGTTTCTTTATTATAAATCCTAGTTCAATTGGGTTCAAAACCCTAATTGATGGTCTAATTGAAGCATGATTCAATAGTTCAATTGAGGAATGAATCAAGGATTCAATTGATAGTCAGTTCATTGATTGAAACCTTGAATTGATTAAGTGTTGAAACACCTTTTTGGTCCATTTAGTTTTGAGAGGGTTTGGACCAAATGGTCTCAAAACCATTTGGGTCCAAATGATCTCAAACAATTTGGAAACCCAAGTCCATTCGGTTTCAATACACTTCTTGCTTAAATAGTTTCAAGGGCAATTTGCCCATACGGTTTCAAACTGTTTGAGTTCTGAGAGACCAAGACCGTTTGGGGTCTAAGTAATCAAAATCATTTGAGGTACAACTTGGTCAATCCAATTGTATACCTCATGTAATTGAAGGTTCAATTGATCAAACCATTTGGATACCTAATGTACCTAAATGATTGGTACCCTTAATGGGATTAATCATTCATGTATAATGATGTAATAATTCAATACATCATGCTAACCCTAAATGCATGAATTTGAATAAAGAGTAGAATCAATCTAATCAAGGTTCGAGTAGTAGACATCCTAGAGAGGTGAAAGAGAGAGGAATTCATACATGTATAATAATCATGTAAAGGTCAAGCCTTATCACCTTCAATTTGAATAATTATGCAATTAGGGTATGATCCTTAATACAGAGGTTATGAAACCCTAATCAAGGAGGCTGTTGTGCCCTAACCCTAATTTAGGGCAATATCAGATGAAACCATAATCTAGGGTAATGGTGTAACTCTAAACTAGGATGATAATATGGGAAATCCCAATTCAGGGTAACATCATGAAAAACCCTAATTTGAGAAGATACTTCATGAAACTCTAATTTCGGGCAAAGTCATATGAGAAACCCTAATTAAGGGTGATTCCATGAGCAACCCTAATTGAGGGTGATTCCACGAGAAACCCTAATTGAGGGTAATTCCATATGAAACCCTAATTGAGGGTGATTCCATGAGAAACCCTAAGTGAGGGTGATGCCATGAGAAACCCTAGCTGGGATGAATAATAAATCCTAATTATGGGCAATGTTATGAGAAAGTCTAATGAAGAGTGATGCTATATGCAATCCTAACCCTAATGAAGTATGATAGTGTGTGAAACCCTAATCCCTATTAAAGGGTGATGGTATGGGAGACCTAATCCTAATAATGGAATAGTGATTATTACACTAATAAGGGAAGTACCGAAAGTGATTGATTATAGGTAACCTTATAGCAAGCAATGCCTTAACTTGAGATAAGTCCATATCATTAAATATAGTTGGACAATTCTAATGTGTGACCTATTAACTACATGATAAAGGTGATAGGTTAGTGGTTAAAAGTATTAAGAGGAAAATACCTTAATACCAAATAAGTTGATAAACCCAGGCAAGATAGAAGTGATGAGAGAAGGGATACATCAAGACATGATAGTTATTACATTTAGCATTTCAGGGTAGATATACCTTGATGAACCTCTAATCCAATATTTTTGGATAAGAAACACATGGAGATTGTTATGTAAATTGTTACAATAAGATGTAATGAGTTTGATGTATTTTGATAAGCATGGGCTATATACCTTGAGAAAAGGATAAGCCAAACTAATGAGTATGATATAATCATACCATGGAAAGTATGAGAAATGATCTCATACCTTATATTGATAATAATTAATGATATATGATGAAAGAAATAAGTTTAAGTGAATACTTGAGATGGATATGAATGCTCCTAGGGGTGTGGAACAATATATTAGGGTTTGACTAATAATGTGAACATGAAACCCTAACTAATGTGAAATGGGAAATCCTAACCCTAAGTTGAGCAATGGAATGGAAAATCCTATTTGATAGTAAACCCTAATCCGGATAAAGGAATGGTGGGGTTACTATTGTATCCCAGGATGTGATAAGTGATTTTTATGGCTGTTATCATGTGTATCAACCATACAGGTATCATGATATGATAAGTATAGCCAAATATGAGCTATGATGATTATTTGATATAGATGTTGATTGGACTTGTGAGCCATATGAACAAGCTATTGCCTAGTGAAAGGTGACAAGACACTTTATGGCCTTGTGAGCCATGTGAGATGCTTGTGTAACAAGTATCATGTATACCTCGGTCTGAGGGCCTAGGGGTAATAGTTACCTAACAGTTGGTAACAATGATTAGTGATGAAATGAGGGTATGAAAACCCAAATTTGATAAGTATGATAATGATGTTGTTGAGAGATGTGAAATTTCAAGTAATGAAATGAGGGACTAAGATCCCAATGTCTTATAAAGACTGAGAAGTAATTGATGTTAATAGAACAAGTTTCTTCGTAGCAATTGTCATAATAATTCCTGTTTGAGAACTTGACTGATGCTAAAAGAATATACTAATGTACTTAATTAATCAAATGAAATAATATCATGTAGAGCCCTGACCATAGATCCATCAGTGTCAATATTTATTGATGTTGAAATGGGTTGCTCTGCGGAAAAACTCGGAATGCATATTTTTGAATATGTGGGGGTTGATGGGCGAACATATCCTTACGTCCTAATGAGGTAATTGATGGAAGGTAACCATTGAACCTCTCAATCCTTCATTATTTGTACCAGGATGAATGTATCATGAATCTCCCGATGATTGGGATAGATGCAGTACACATCTCCCAATACTATTAATGTCGGATCGATGGAGGTAAACATGAAATCTCTCGATTGTGAAGAGAGTGCAACCGCCACGGTAACTCTATAGTGAAGTTGCCAGCATACCCTGGAAAGATATATAGCAAAAACACAAGATGTCCTGCATGTGATCTCACACTGACCAAGATGTGGGAGGTCTTGGAAGCCGGCTCTTCCATTGACCTTGTATGGTACCAATTTCGATTTTACAATGGACGGTTGGAGTATGAGCGGTATACCTTATTTCCTCAGGGCATAATTGTGATTGTAAAATGTAATCAACCGTATAACATGTTTGCTTAAGGATTGAATACGGAAATTTACTAGCTGATGTTATATTTCTTTTATGCATCTCTAGTTGATAGATGTTATGTATATCTCTTTACATTCATTGCAAGTAGATGGATGAATTACGACTCTACCACGGGTAGATGCAATGTTCTCCTTAGGAAAGGAGATTACTTCACTCTATTCATACATTGATTTATCTGTTGTTAAATATATATAAAATCCTTCTGCTCAGTTTTATTCTAATAAACTACAATAATAATGTTTTGGTGGAGAGTTATGTCTCTCACTGGGGCAATTTAAAATTGTCTCACCCCCGTGGGATCCAACTTTTTAGGTGGACGCTGATAAGGAAATAGAATTCCCACAGCAGAGAAAGAACAACATCAGCATGGGCAGCATTGACATCTCAGATGGAGAGTCTGGCTGTCATGTCATGTATATGTGTACATAGGGTCCAATGTGTCGTCTCTGGACTCTCAAGTCCTTGGAGTTTATAGTTAGTATTTTTAATGAATCGATCTTAGATTTTGGCTTGATGCCTCGAGGTTCTTATGTTGTCTGTATATAATGTTAATAGGACAGTTGATGTTTGTAATCCTCGAGAAAAGATGGTACAAGTTTTGTACTTATAAACCAGGATATAAATGTTATACATTGGTTCTTGATGAAAGAATTTTCCTTTGTTTGGATCTCTTTGTAAATGGTTTGAATTTTTAGTGATTTTCAGCAATCCACTGCTAATGTTTAATTCAACTTAATAAGTAATGATTTGTTTATCGGTCGCTACAGTGACAATAGAATGGTCATAGATTTGACTCATACCCGATGCAAGGTGTTTGTACAAGATAATCGTGATACAAAACTATGGAAATAATTTTGAATATAAATAGTACCTTCCATGAGTTTGTTCCCATTGGTATTTGCATCATCTGCATTTACTGCAAATACACTACCTTGTCTATGCTCTCCCTATTTGACCCATGTTGGAGGATGGTGAGGGAAATTGCCTCTGAAGTGGCCCTCCTATTTGTAGAAGTGGAAGACTAGAGACGAGTACTTGATTTGGCCATTATGGAGATTACATCAATTGCGGCTCCGGGGAACATTAGGATTCCTGCCATGTCCTCGGTTTGGGCTAGGATTTTGATTCTGAGTAGGGCTTCGGTAGTAGTTCTGGTTCTGGCTTTGGTTGTTGTAGTAGGCAGGAGGATTTCTATGATTCTTCTACCGATTTCTATTCTTATTGCCACTATTATGGGGTTTCTTTTTTTCTTCAGGTTTTGTGGGCACAACATCAGTAAACCCTAGGTAGGTGAGGATAGGTAGTGGGTTTATGTTTCCCATCCCCAGTGTTCTCTCCATGGACAAGGCATGGTCATTGTCTTCCTGAAAAGAGTTGGGTTTGGATGCGGAGACAAAGGCTTTGAGGGTTAGGAAGAGCCCATCAATGTAACAGTTTAACTTTTTCTCTCCCGTGAGGTTTGTGACATGTATCTCTAGGAGATAGAATTGTCGACTATTATCAGCCACAATGTTGGTGCCTTGGATAAGGGTAATGAATTTAATATGTTTCCCTTTCCTTTCAAAGGTGGGATGGAAATGTTTTGGTGAAAATGGGTTTAAATGCTTCCCAATTAATAGGGATGACTTGTTGTGACTGAACATAGTTTTCCCACCACAACTTGGCTGCCCCTTTCAACTGGTTGGTAGAAAAAGAAACTTTATCTTGTTTAGGGAATCTCAAGACCCTAAAGGTGTTCTCCATAGACACTAACCAGGCATCAGCTTTATTGAGGACATCATCCTTATCCTCCCCATAAAAGTCTTTTGGGGTAAGTTTTAGGAGATCTTGGAAGGTAATGGGTTTGGGGTTATGGTTGGGCATTAGGTGTTGGTAAGGTATGCTCATAGACCCAATCACATGATGATTGATATGGCATAATTACTTAAAATTATTTGATTAATAATAACATAAATAAAGGCAAACTTCCAATTCATGTATTTCACTCAGTTTTGAGATAATGATGATACAAAGAGAATGTTTGGAGAATAATATTACTCAATGACGTATGTATACAAGTATTAGCCTTGTTGAAATGAGATCATACGGATGTTAAGAGTACATACAAATTTTCACAAGATGTCCCTAGTCGATTGTTACTGTGGAAGGAAAATAAACACCAATAACACATAAGACTGGAGTGTGAGTTGGTTGATGACTGAATCTCACTAAGTCATGGTATGGAAATATCAAGCCATGCACATAGATACATGTTAGGAAATAGTGTATCAGACAGACCCACCTTGAGAGTGACACATGGTTTTGATGGTCACAATCATCTCTCATAGTGAAGGTGGTTATTGTGATTCTTAAACCTAAAATCACTTCATTTGTCACATGTCGTTGGGTACGCTTTTGAAAACTACTAGAGGGGGGGGTGAATAGAGTTTTATAGATAATTTAAGAATTATTGAACTTAAACAACCACAATGAAAATATTGGACAAGGAGACACAAGTTTTAGAGTGGTTCCAACTATAGCAAATACTATAGCCGTCAATCCACTACCCGGTTGCTTACCCAACCGGGATTTGAAAAGAAATTTATTTTATTACCTCTTCAAGGAATTTACATAAAATACAATCTCTTTTCCTAAACCCTTCAAGCAGCCTTCACCTAGAAGTAATCGCCAACCTTGAAGCAGCCTTCCCTTGAAGTAGATGCACCAACTCCCGTTGCACCAGCCTTCTGAAGTAGCTTCCCTTGCGATAGCCTTCTTGAAGTAGCTTGAAGTCCCCTTCTCCACCTGAGAAGTCAACCCTCTCCAATACGCAGCCTCCAACCCTAGGAGTAGCAAGGAGAGTACAAAAGATAAACAGGAACAAGAAAGGAAATGGAAATTACAACTTATCCTTTAAGCCCGAGGCTTGATATGCCTAGATCAAGCGTAAGATCTCCTAGCCAAGTATGTGAACTTGTAATTGCTGTGGATAGGAGAATCTAGCCTATAGGACACGAGATTGAGCTAAGGAGAAAGTAGGCCAATGATCACAGTGCTCAAATTGCTTGCAAAAGATTGCTCAAGTATGCTCAAGTGTATTCTCAAGTGTAACAAGTGAATTCTAGTGTCCTATGGCTTGTCCTATTTATAGGAATGGCCTAAGTATGCTTAAGGACGTTCTAGACAACTTCTAGGGGTTTCTAAGTGCTTAACTAGCCGTTAGGTACAAAGTTGTTGCTTTAACAATGGCTAATTAATTTATTCTGCAGTTGCTGCCAGAGACCATCTCGGTCGACAAATGGTCGACCGAGACACCTACTCGGTCGAACTTTTGTCGACCGACAGGCTCACTGGAACAAGTGATTTGCAACGTCTTTCTTCAACTACCAACTAACTTGTTTGTTGTGTCTAACGGCTACTTTGGATCTTTCTCGGTCGAGGAGTTTGTCGACCGAGAGTGTCTCGGTCGAGGAGTTTGTCGACCGAGAATGATCCTGTTTCAAGGTTTCAATTTAAGCACTAATTATATGTGTGAGTGTGCAAAGGTGATTCTATTCAAATGGGATGACATGTCTAACTAAGGTGTTTGGCTAGGGAAAATCTAACGCTTGATTTACATGCAATTCTAAGTACTTGTACATTATATATTTGTACAAGTTTTACAACATTGATTACATTGCATGAAAATATAACTAAGTAAGCTCTTGGATTTTCCCTTGCTATTTTGTCATCCTGCTTAGTCCTGCACACTCAAGTAGCTCGTTAGATTAATAAAAATGAAATGTTTGTCATCATCGAAACAAAGGGATTTTTAGATGTCCATTTAGCCAACAATCTCCCCCTTTTTGAAGATGACAAACATTTCCAAAATGAATATAAAACATATGAATTTCATACCTTTAGATTGCCTTATGTATCTTTTCCTCTTTTTTATAAAATGTGTGCTTATTATTCCCAATGAATTATGGAACATGAAATCCAGTTCATTTGGGAATGTAGCAACTTTCAATGTAAAGCCAAGAGTATATTTATGAAACTCATTGATTGAGTTTTTCATAAATACTAAGTTATAGTTTTATATATCTCTCCCCCTTTGTCATTTCAAAAAGATAACCGTTTTAATAAAAACTCCCCCTTAATTAGATAACCTGTTTTGATAAAAACTCCCCCTTAATTAGATAACCATTTTGATAAAAACTCCCCCTTAATTAGATATCTTGTCAAATCGAATGAAAAAGATGTCCATTGAAAAGCCAAAATGAACCAAGTAAACGTATTTGTTTTAAGAACCGCATATATCAAAGAAAACATCTTCCAAAGGAGTAATAAGCAATTGCTTCCTAATGTTGTTGAATTGATCTAGTGGAAGTGGTTTTGTAAAAATATCAGCCAATTGATTTTCCATATCAACATGATGAAGGGAAACATGATTCTTTGAGATGTGACCCCTTAAGAAGTGATGACGGATTTCAATGTGTTTTGCCCGGCTGTGTAAAATAGGATTGTGTGCTAAGTTTATGGCGCTCGTGTTGTCACAAAAAATAGGTGTAGATGAAAGATTAAAACCATAATCAATTAATACTTGTTGCATATAAAGCACTTGAGCACCACAAGACCCGGCTGCCATATATTCAGCTTCAGTTGTAGAGAGGGCAACCGTGTTTTGTTTCTTGCTAAACCAAGATACTAAGGCTCTTCCTAATAAGAAACAGCCACCACTAGTGCTTTTGCGATCAAGTCGACAACCAGCATAATCTGCATCAGTATATGCTTTAAAATCCAAAGATTGTCCTTTTGGATACCATAAACCGAAACAAGTAGTACCAGCTAGATATCGAAGAATCCGTTTAACCGCTAGAAAATGAGATTGCATAGGTTGGGATTGAAATCGAGCACAAAGACCAACGGAAAACATAATGTCCGGTCGAGAAGCAGTTAAGTATAGCAAACTACCAATCATGGCTCTATATAAGGAATCATCAATAGGTTCCCCATTTTCATCCTTATCAATTTTGATAGAGGTAGCCATAGGAGTAGTAGCATGTTTGCATTGATCCATCCCAAAACGTTTTAAAAGTTCTTTAGTATATTTTTCTTGGCTTATGAAAATTCCTGCAGGTGTTTGCTTAATTTGAAAACCAAGAAAGAATGTTAGTTCACCCATGAGGCTCATTTCAAATTCTTTTTGCATAATGTCACTGAATTGTGTGCATAATGAATCATTAGAAGCTCCAAAAATAATGTCATCAACATATATTTGCACAACCAAGAAATCAGATGCATATGTTTTGAAGAATAAAGTAGAATCTGAATTTCCAATAGAAAAACCATTATCAAAAAGATATGTCTTGAGCCGTTCATACCAATTCCTAGGTGCTTGTTTTAGACCATAAAGTGCCTTTTTAAGTTTATAAACATGGTCACCTTTTTCTGGTATTTCAAAGCCAGGTGGTTGAGCAACATAAACTTCTTCTTGTATGATGCCATTGAGAAATGCACTTTTGACATCCATTTGATATAGCTTAATGTTTTTATGGGCAGCAATAGCTAGTAACATCCTAATAGCTTCAAGTCTCGCTACGGGTGCATATGTTTCATCAAAATCTATTCCTTCTTGTTGATTATATCCTTGTGCTACTAATCGAGCTTTATTCCTTATGACCTCTCCTGCCTCATTGAGCTTATTCCTAAAAACCCATTTAGTTCCTATGATAGTTTTGTCTTGTGGTTTAGGAACTAAATCCCATACATCATTTTTAGTGAATTGATTTAACTCCTCTTGCATGGCTATTATCCAGTAATCATCCTTAAGAGCTTCGGATACCTTCTTAGGTTCAATGATAGAAACGAAAGCCATGTTTGCAACATCTTTGAAGGAAGACCGAGTTTTGACTTTATCATTTGGATCTCCTATAATTAGTTCTTGGGGATGATCCTTGATAAGCCTAGGTGTGGGTTGTGTTTCAACTTGGGGATCGGATATAACTAGCATGTCCTAGCTTTTTATGCCATAGTTGTAAGGTATTTTCATTTGCAAGCAAGCATTTACCTACTACTGATTTCATAGAGTTTGGTTTAAGGATATAAAGATTTCCGACTCTATTTCCTTCATAAACGACATTTGTAGTGTTTTCTATCAATAGTTTGCAGCAGGTTTTGTTAAATAACACATCATAACCACTATCACATAGTTGACTTACACTTATTAGATTATGATGCAATCCATCAACAAGTAGAACATTTTTAATTTCGAGATTTGTTCCAACATTACCTATTCCAACAATTTTGCCCTTACCATTGTCTCCAAAGGTGACCGTTCCACTTTTCTTTTCTTCAAAAGTTTGAAATGCGTCCTTGTTCCCGGTCATGTGTTTGGAACAGCCACTGTCAACTACCCATTCCTGCATTAGAGTGTAGATTTTGGTACCCATGTGATGGTCCGATATGGTTAGAAACCTTTTAAGTGCTTATGTATATAAAAGTTCTGATACAGAAAACCAGTCGGTCGACAATTGTTCGACCGATATTTGTCTCGGTCGACAATTTGTCGATCGAGCAGGTTACTGTATCACAAGCAAAAACACAGAAAATTTCTCGGTTGACCAATTTTCGACCGAAATAGGTGCTGTAATTTTTTTTTATTTGTTAAAGACATCCAGTCGGTCGACAATACTTCGACCGACCCAGAGCTCGGTCGACAATACTTCAACTGACAGAATTACTATTTCAGAAATTGCAGAAAAATGATAACAATAAGCATAGCACCTTTTGTTGAGATAAGACAATATAAATAGCAAAATTAAGCATTTGGTCATATCTCAACTACATTCCATTCTTCTAAGTTTGGGGTTTTGGGATCCAAACTAAATCGGACTCCTTAGTCTTGTAGGGGCATGAAAAACAATAATGTCCAAGACGTAAGCAGAAATTACAAGTAATAGAGTCAATTTCATTTCTCTTTCTAGTCATTGTGTTCTTGGGTACAAACATAGTTTGGGTCTTTTTGGGTTGGTTTTTCTTTGGCACATATCCCAAACCTTTTCTTCCATTGAAAACATTACCAACTTTCAATATGTTATCAAGAATATCTTTTCTTCTTAACTTATAAAGTTCTCTTTGTAACGTAGCAATGTCATTCATCTTCTTATGTATATCTTTTCTTGCTTGGTCTAAATCAGAAAACAATGAATCCTTTTCTTTTACAATATTATCATAGTCCGAATGGTTGCACAAGATAGGTTGAGTTTGATAATGTTGTAGTTTAGCTAGCAACTCAGTCTTTTCTTTTGATAGAAGATCAACATTGGTTTCAAAATTGAGTAGCTTTCTAGTGCAATCATCTAAAGATGTTTTTAAAGATACATTTTCAAGATCAATGTTGTTCTTTTCACAAGAAAGTTCATCTAATTTAGCAATGAGCTCATTATTTGATTTTATAGCTTTCTTTAGTTTCTTCTTGGCATCAACATACTTATCATGAGTTTCTTGTAAACTAGTAACTAACTCTTCTTTAGGAAGATCAACAAGGCTTACCTCTTGAGAGTCTTCATTTTCTTCCCTTGCCATTAGACATTCCACCTCTTCTCCGCTTTCACTGTCACTTGTCTCATCCCAGGAAGCTTTATAGGCTTTTTCTCCTTTCTTCTTATGTGAGCTTTTCTTTCCTTTCTTTGCTTTGGGACATTCATTTTTGAAATGCCCTTTCTTCCCACATTCAAAGCACCTGGGAGTAGAGGAACTAGAAATTTTGTTAGATTTAAACCTTTTGTACTTCTTACCGTTTACGATTAAGGCTTCTTCTTCTTCACTTGACTCCTCACTTTCTTGTGTGATGACTTTTGAGGCTTTGAGAGCCACATCTTTCTTCTTCCCACTTTGATGTTCACGTTCTCTTCTTTCTTCTTCTTCTAGATCTGCCTCATGAGCTTCTAAATTACCGATGAGTTGTTCCATTTTGAGGCGAGTGAGGTCGTTTGCCTCTGCAATGGCTGTCACCTTTGGCTTGTATTTTGGAGGAAGTGATCAAAGAATTTTTGATACTTGATCTTCCTCAAGAACAGGTTTTCCTAAGGCACTCAAACCATTAACAATAGTAGAGAATTTTGAATACATTTCACTAATGGTTTCATTAGGATCCATACGAAAATGTTCAAGCTTTGTTTTAAGCAGGCTAATTTTGGAATTTTTAACTTGGGCTGTACCCTCATAAGTGATGGACAATCTATGCCAAATATCATACGCTGTATCACAATTTGAAATTCTATTAAATTCTCCTACAGAAATAGAACAATATAAAATGCTTACGGCTTTTGCGTTCATTTGGGCTTGTTTTACCGTGTTTGCATCCCATTCCGCAAAGTCATTTTGAGGGAATTGATAAGGAGTAGATACCATTCTCCATAGATCCCAGTTGACGCCTTGGAAGTAAAACTGCATCCTTCTCTTCCAGTATTGGTAGTTTGTTCCATCGAACGCCGGTGGCCTAGCAACAAGAGTCCCTTCAATGTTGAGGTTGTTGAGCATTCCATCACCCATTTCTTCAAGACCTTGTTAGGGTTCCTTGAAGCCTTGCTCTGATACCAATTGAAAACTACTAGAGGGGGGGGGTGAATAGAGTTTTATAGATAATTTAAGAATTATTGAACTTAAACAACCACAATGAAAATATTGGACAAGGAGACACAAGGTTTAGAGTGGTTCCAACTATAGCAAATACTATAGCCGTCAATCCACTACCCGGTTGCTTACCCAACCGGGATTTGAAAATAAATTTATTTTATTACCTCTTCAAGGAATTTACATAAAATACAATCTCTTTTCCTAAACCCTTCAAGCAGCCTTCACCTAGAAGTAATCGCCAACCTTGAAGCAGCCTTCCCTTGAAGTAGATGCACCAACTCCCGTTGCACCAGCCTTCTGAAGTAGCTTCCCTTGTGATAGCCTTCTTGAAGTAGCTTGAAGTCCCCTTCTCCACCTGAGAAGTCAACCCTCTCCAATCCGCAGCCTCCAACCCTAGGAGTAGCAAGGAGAGTACAAAAGATAAACAGGAACAAGAAAGGAAATGGAAATTACAACTTATCCTTTAAGCCCGAGGCTTGATATGCCTAGATCAAGCGTAAGATCTCCTAGCCAAGTATGTGAACTTGTAATTGTTGTGGATAGGAGAATCTAGCCTATAGGACACGAGATTGAGCTAAGGAGAAAGTAGGCCAATGATCACAGTGCTCAAATTGCTTGCAAAAGATTGCTCAAGTATGCTCAAGTGTATTCTCAAGTGTAACAAGTGAATTCTAGTGTCCTATGGCTTGTCCTATTTATAGGAATGGCCTAAGTATGCTTAAGGACGTTCTAGACAACTTCTAGGGGTTTCTAAGTGCTTAACTAGCCGTTAGGTACAAAGTTGTTGCTTTAACAACGGCTAATTAATTTATTCTGCAGTTGCTGTCAGAGACCATCTCGGTCGACAAATGGTCGACCGAGACACCTACTCGGTCGAACTTTTGTCGACCGTCAGGCTCTATGGAACAAGTGATTTGCAACATCTTTCTTCAACTACCAACTAACTTGTTTGTTGTGTCTAACGGCTACTTTGGATCTTTCTCGGTCGAGGAGTTTGTCGACCGAGAGTGTCTCGGTCGAGGAGTTTGTCGACCGAGAATGATCCTGTTTCAAGGTTTCAATTTAAGCACTAATTATATGTGTGAGTGTGCAAAGGTGATTCTATTCAAATGGGATGACATGTCTAACTAAGGTGTTTGGCTAGGGAAAATCTAACGCTTGATTTACATGCAATTCTAAGTACTTGTACATTATATATTTGTACAAGTTTTACAACATTGATTACATTGCATGAAAATATAACTAAGTAAGCTCTTGGATTTTCCCTTGCTATTTTGTCATCCTGCTTAGTCCTGCACACTCAAGTAGCTCGTTAGATTAATAAAAATGAAATGTTTGTCATCATCGAAACAAAGGGATTTTTAGATGTCCATTTAGCCAACAGCTTTGACATCATCAAACGTAGTCTTGAAACATTGGTTGTTATAATGGTGATGATTGGGCGACTTTAACACATGGGGATAGACTTTGAGTGATAGATATGGGATTTGTCCCTCCTACTAGAGTATGATATCCAAGCCACTTGATAAGAGAGATTGACAAACACATGAGCATGCACATGTGAATCAATATATGATATTGAGGTCACATTATCTCAGATAGTTTGCTCTTGGTTCAAGAAACATGGATTGAACGTTGAGACGATGAACAACCATACATCAAGTTCATCCTGGATACCAGACACAAAGGAATTATACAATCATTGCAACACCTTACATTATTGTAGGTTGAAGTTGTTCTCCCACTTTCTGTTCACTTGGGTAGCACTGATGTGTGATTAGGTGCCACTCTTTTCTTGTGATGCCATAAGCTAGTTATTTATATGCACTACCAATGTGACATGGGACCTATAGGGTCACACACATAGGAACTCATCTAGAAGAGGAGTTTGATCTTAAATGACTATTGGATTGATTACTAATGTGTTTAGGTATTCAATTCATTCAACTGATCACTTGATTGGTTGACCAGGTCTACCTAACGACCATTCATTGGGTGAGATGACCATTTGGGAAGCTAGACGGGTGTCTCAAGTAGTTGAGATGGCCATTTGGGGGCCAAGCTGATCTAAGTTTGAATTGGCTTAGTTCTACCCTTGAATTGACCGGCTCAGCTCAACTCACCATACGACCATCTAGGTGAGTGAGATGGGTGTCTCGCTTGGGTGAGACGGCTCGATTCAGTCGAATGAAGGTTTTGGATGTTTCCTGAACAGTTTTGATTGCATATACTTGGAAAGTAAGTAAAATTAATATGTATATTAATTACAATCGAAATTGCCAAATTCGTGTGCGATTGGGAAACTACCAAACAACCATTTGGCAGTGCGAGAATAGATCATTGTAACTTGAAAAATGGCTATATTCTACCCTTAAGTGATCCCACTCTCATGGGAAGACCCCCAGCTATAAATAGGACCCCTTGGAGTTCATTCCAAGTTTGCTCATTCATGCTATTCTGAGTCCTTTCTATAGTTGAGTGTGTTGCAACTCCTTGAGCCCCTTATTCTCTCTCATTTACATAAAATTTTGTGATTATGAGTGAGTTAGGCCAGTTGTAAGAGAGCTACCTTCATTTTATTATAAAGGTCTCATTCAATTCCATCTTCCCTACTCCCTTTCTCAAAGAAGAAAAGGTTGAAGCAAGCTACTCCGAGTGAAGGTGAAGTTGTTGTTGTTCATCTTCAAGGTTGAAGAAGAGGTGAAGATCTTCTCCAGGTGAAGGAGAAGGGCAAAGATAAGATTCAAGAAGAGTGGAAAAATTCCTTCAAGGCCAAAGACTTGATGCAAGTGTGGGTAAGTCCTTGTTGAAGGCCGAAGACATCTTGATCAAGTGGGTACGTCCTTGAGTTGGTGGAAGACTCTTGTCTGGAATAAGTAAGTCCATGGATGTATATTGGTCTCCCTGTATGTCTTATGAATGAATATAAGTATACTCTAATTGAAAAGTCCTAGAGGTTGACCTATCTAGGTAGTGGATTGCCTCTCTCCTAGTTTGGAGAGTGGAACCACTCTAAACCACCATGTCCAAGTGCATGTTTCAATCTCTCTCATCCTTTCTATGCATTCTTAGTTAGGACTTCAAATTTCTTTTAAGCTATTGGTTTTGATTGATATAATTTGAAGGTCTAATGTATCTTGTGAGAATTTTGAATCTCTATTCACCCCCCCTCTAGACCCCTATATCCAACATGTGGTATTAGAGCCAAGGATCTTCTCCAACAATCTCCCACGATACGAGAAGATGGGTGACAACCTACTTAGTTCACTCAACCTAGAGGGGGGCTTCTTCATGAGTCCTATGGTCTTTGATGGCTCCAACTTCCTCAATTGGAAGAGGCATATGTTGTTCTACATTCAAGGGATGAACTTTGATATGTGGAAGGTGATGGGCATACCATACAAGGAGACAACCAGAGATGTTTCAACATGGAATGAAGTTGCACTATTTGAAGCCGAGCTCAATGCCAAGGCTATAAGCATCCTCTATGCAGCCCTTACGCCAACGGAGTTCAATCGCATCTCATCTTAGGACATTGCCTATGAGATTTGGGATAAATTGTGCATTACCTATGAGGGCACAAAGCAATTCAAAGAGGAAAAGATATACATGTTGAATAACCTTCTAGAGAACTTCAAAATGAGTAAGAAAGAAGGGATTATGGAGATGTACTCTAGGCTCAATATGATCATCAATTGCCTAGTTGTTTTTGGGAACACTTTGGATAGAGGTGTAATCGAATCTAAGATCTTGAGGACTCTACCAAAGATATGGGAGTCAAAGGTGACCTCCATTAAAGAAGTGAGGATCCTTGGTGACATTCCAACTGAAGAGCTAATTGGCAACCTCCAAGCTCATGAGCCAAGGCTTGACAATCAATAAGAAGAAGCCAAGCAAGAAGAGAAGGAGGCCAAGAAGATCAAAGATAGTGCTTTCAAATCACAAGTGGAGGAGGTCATCTTTCAACAACAAATTGCTTGTCGAACATCTCCCTCCTCCTCTAGTGAAGATGATGGCCCTAGTGAGCATGAAGCCAACTACACCAAGGGGAAGCACATCAAGGGAAATCAATCCTCCTCCTCCACTCCTAGATTCTACAAGTCTAGACGAAAGGGACACTATAAGAGTGAATGTCTCAAATCAAGAAAGTCACACCACAAGGGTAGCTCCAAGAAGGAGGAAGAGTACAAAAAGGAAAGCAAGTTCAAGAGGAAGGAAAAGTAGGATAAAAGGCACAAGAATACAACTCATGTAGCTTGGGAGGAATCATCCTCAAATGACTCTAGATTCGAAGAAGATGGAGAGTGTCACCTTGCACTCATGGCCTCTACTAGTGAAGAAATTGGTGAGGTAAGTGAGGTAAGCTTGTATGAGTTATCTAAGGAAATACTTATTGATATGCTTGTTTCTACCCGTTCTTCTTTTGTTAAATGTAAATCTGAAAGAAAAAGGTAGGAAAAAATATTGATGATTTATATTCTAAACTTGAAATTCTTAAGCTTAATGAGAAAACTCATCTTGAGAGAATTAATAACTTGCAAGGACAATATCTTGATCTTGAACTCCAATACAATGGAGTTGAAGTAGAGAATGGTGTTTACCTTAAGAACATTGAGACTCTTATGGAAGATAACCAAAAGTGCCTAAATGAACTTGAAACTCTTATAATTGAAAATGTTGAATTTAAGATCCTTGTCGATGCTCGTAGTGATAAAATGAATGTATATCTTAAGGAAATCCATGTGCTTAAATCTGAAAATGCTAGGCCACTTGGTCAAGTTTATGATTTATCTTCTAGACCTATCTGGCCTAGTAATGAGATTGCTTCTATTTCTCTTCAGAAAGATTCTTATTTGACAAATCCTTCTATTTAGAGGCCAACCTTGTTCATGCTAGAGATGATATTTCTAGTTTTTCTTTTACTATCATATCTCTTAATGATGGCAGTCATCAATGTAGAGCCTCTTTGTAGAAATTCCTCAAAGGGAAAAACTCCCTTAATCAAGTCCTTGACAATTCTACCAAACGAAGTGGTACTAGTGGCTTGTGATTTGTAGGGGGATACCTAAGGGCAAGAACAAAGCTAAAGGTAAGAAAAAGAGTAAGGAAACCTCTGTTTTCATTGGAGAGTCTTCCAACACTAAGAAACCTATGATTTGATCTCATTGCAAGTGTGATAATCATTACTCTACTTATTGTCCTTACAAGCATAAGGAAACCCAAAGTTTGAGTTGGGAACCGACACTCTCCTTTCTTGTAGGAAAAAGGTAGAAGGATTGTTGATAGTGGATGCACTAAGCATATAACAGGTGATATAAGCCATTTTAACTACTTCACTAAAAAGAAAGGAGGTTCAGTTACCTTTGGGGACAACAAGAAAGGTAAGGTCAAAGGTGAGGGTGATGTAGGTGAATACCTGTGTATCAAGAATGTTCTTTTTGTGGATGGCCTACATCACAATTTAATAAGTATAAGTCAATTATGTGATAATGGTTACCTTGTGTTATTTACTTGTTTTGAATGCTAGATTCTAGATTCCCTCACATATCAAGTCATATATAAGGGAACTAGAAGTGGTAATCTTTATATAATTGTGCTTGACTCTATTAAGCCTATTGTTGGTAGATGCCTAGTAGTCAACTCAAATGATATTTCTCTTTAGAATAATCAACTTGGTCATGTAAGTATGTATCAGTTGATGAAGTTGAGAAAAAAGGACTTGGTCAAGGGACTTCCTAATTTAGATTTTGAAAAGGATGAGGAATGCCAAAATTGAACCCAAGGAAAGAAAACCAATTCCTCCTTCAAATCCAAAGGAGTCCTTACTACCAATAGAGCTCTTGAACTTCTTCACATTGATCTATTTGGACCAATGAGAACTTAATCGCTTCGTGGTTTCAAGTATTTCCTTATTATTGTTGATGATTTTTCTAGATATACTTGGACCTTCTTTCTCGTTTCCAAGAGTGATACGCTTGATGTTTTCACGAGTTTTTGTAAACGAGTGGATAATGAAGCCTCTTGCTGAATCATTTCCATCCGTAGTGATCATGTGAGAGAATTTGAAAATGATCTTTTTGAACATTTTGGTTAAGAATCTGGCTATGCACATAACTTCTCTTCACCTCGAACACCTCTACAAAATGGGGTTGTAGAGAGGAAGAATAGGTCACTATAGGAGATGTCTAGGACCATGCTTTTAGAGTATGACACTTCAAAGAATTTTTGGTCCGAAGCCGTTAGTACCTCATGTTTTGTGCAAAATCGGGTTTTTACACATCCTTCTTTAAAGAAAACCCCCTATGAGATACGACGTGGTAGAAAACCTTCTATCAAGTATTTTAATGTTTTCAGATATCCTTGTTTTGTTTGGAATATGAAAGATTCTCTCGACAAGTTTGATCCAAAATCTTACAAGGCTTTCTTTCTTGACTATAAAACTACTAGTAAGGCTTATAGAGTTTTTAATGTTGATCTTACTTAAGTAGAAGAATCTATAAATGTTAAGTTTATTGAGACTAACCCCTCTATTGCAAAAGATATTGTTCTAAAAGATGATGTTGCAGGTGAAGTAATTCCCATTCTGAAAAACTCAACATCACCCAAAAGGGAAAAGAGGTAGTTATTCAAGAAGAAGAGAAAGATGAAGAAAAGAAGGATCCAACTCCACAATTTACAAAGAATCATACAAAAGAGCAGATTTTAGGTGATTCATTTAAAAGAGTGAAGACGCGGTCTGCATTCAACACAGAACAAGCCAACAATGCCTTCATCTCACAACTTGAGCCAAAGAATGTCAAAGAAGGTCTTGGGGATGTTTAATGGATCCTAACCATGCAAGAAGAGTTAGAGCAATTTGAAAAGAACAAAGTATGGACCCTAGTGCCAAAATCAAGTGAAAGAAAGATCATTGGCACCAAGTGGGTCTACCGTAACAAGCTTGACGAAAGCCACAAAGTGGTAAGGAACAAAGTAAGGTTAGTGGCCCAAGGCTACAATCAGTAGGAAGGTATAGATTTTGATGAAACATATCGATTGGTTGCTAGACTTGAGTCCATTCATATGCTACTTTCTTTTACCCGTTATAAAAACTTTCTTCTTTATCAAATGGATGCTAAAAGTGTATTTTTGAATGGTACAATTGATAAGGAAGTGTATGTTGCACAGCCCCTGGGCATTGAACATGATAGTTTACCTAACCATATTTATTTGTTGCAAAAAGCTCTCTATGGACTCAAATAAGCACCTCATGCTTGGTATGAGAAATTTTAAAAAAGAAATTAGATCATGGGTATATCATGGGCAAAGTTGATTCTACCTTATTTCTAAAGCACACTTCTAACAAATCTCTCTTCATTCCAATATATGTTGATGATATCATTTTTGGAAGAACTAACCTTGATCTTTGCAAAGAACTTAGTGATCTTATACAAAGTGAATTTGAGATGAGTATGATGGGTGAGATCACATTCTTCCTCAGCTTTCAAATCAAGCAAACTAAAGATGGGAACTTCATCAACCAAGGCAAGTACACAAATGAGCTACTCGAACACTTTGGGATGGAGAACACCAATCTGATGGACACACCCACGTCAAACGTCGCCAAACTTGATAAGGATGAAGAAGGTGAAAAAGTAGATGAGAAGCTCTATAGAGGTATGATAGGAAGTTTACTTTACTTAACTACCTCTAGACCTGATATAATGTTTAGTGTTGGCTTGTGTGCCCTCTTTCAATCAAATCCTAAGAAATCACACCTTATAGCTTTTAAGAGGATTTTAAGGTACTTAGAAAAAACTCCAAATTTTGGTCTATGGTATCCCAAGTTAAGGGACTTTGCTCTTATGACTTATAGTGATGCAGATTACGCTAGATGCTTGATTGAAAGAAAGTGCACAAGTGGCACTTGCTTTCTCCTAGGACCATGCTTGGTGTCTTGGTTCTCTAAAGAAACAGAGCAGAGTGACATTATCAACTACCAAGGCTGAATACATTATAGTTGGGAGCTGTTGTGCCCAGGTGCTATGGATGAAGCAAATGCTCCAAGACTTTAACATTCATTTTGATTCTTCTCCTATCTATTGTGATAATACCAGTGCAATTAACTTGTCATATAATCCTATCTGGAATAGTGGAGATAAGCATATAGAGGTTCACCATCATTTTCTTTGTGATCACATTGCCAAAAAAGGATATCTATATCACACATGTGGACACAACAAATCATTTGGAGGACATTTTCACTAAACCTCTTGCTAGAGAGCAATTCAACTTTATTAGATCTAAACTTCTCATAACTTCTTTGAATGAATCTGACATGCTGTTTAGCTAGTTGTCATCTATCCTATATGCTTTGCCTATTTTTGATCATCTTTTCTTGCTAATATGCTAAAATTCAATTTTCATGTTCTTTTTGCCTTATTTTTCTCATGTTTTTGGATATTTTTTGCAAAGTTTTATTTTACAACAAAATAGTACCCAATGATGAGGTGATATGTACCTAAGTATATTTAAAATGCAAAATAGACTTGAAAAATAAATTTAATTAGCACTCTAACGGCTAGAAATTAGATTTTCTAATGTTGGTTCAGTTGGATCATCGGTCGGGTTTCCAACTCGACCAATCGCTGACCGAGAGCTTTTTTAAAGAGCTTATTGGTCGAGTTTTCGAATCACAGCACTCGATCGATGGACGACCTGGAGAAAATATAAGTGAGGTTTGACTGACTTTTCTCCCTCTCAAAAAAAGAAAAAAGACCGATCCAACCCCTAGCTCCCTCAAGCTCTCAACGCTAGCCTTGACCTTCCTCTCCCTAACCCTAGTTCGACCTAGATCGACCTTCCTTGACTGCTTTCCCATCAACACTAGGTGTGTGGATGGGTTGTGGTGGTGTTTCACTAGGTTTTTCTCATTCCATCCTCTCTATTTTGTCTCCATGGAATCCAACAGGAGAAAAAGGGTGACCCCAGCTGGAGCACCATCTTCGTCTTCCAACTCACACCTCATACCCTTTGATGATACCTTTTTGTCTCCAATGAGGCTCTAAATAGGTACATAGAGCTCCTTCCTAGGAATTCTTTTCCATTTTGTGCCCTTTTTGAGCCAACCCCATGTGGACAAAGGGTCATCAATCAAGTAGCCGAGTTGCTATACAATCACCATCTCTCCACCTTGTGTGTCGAATGCTAGTGGTACAACAATTCCATAACTAGCACAAAAGTGGTTCATGAATTCTATGCTTAATTGCAATGGAATCATGACACACTTGTACCACCACCCAATAATCAAGTAGTCATCACTTCCATCATCACCGAGAATAAATTTCAAGTCTCTAACAATACCCTGAATATCTTCTTCTCAGGTACTGAGGTGACTGACACTAGGAGGAAGGACTACCCTAAGTATTTTGACTTAGTTCAACCTGAGGCCTTCTACAAGCAATATGATCACACTCTCCCTAACATTCATAAATACTTGAAAAGCCTTAGTTCCCCTATAGGAAGAAGTGTACCCTTTCCTCCTCTGCCTTAGACCTCAAGAACTGCAAACTTTCCCTAGTTGTTAACTGCAATATTCATCCCAAGAAAAATCAGACTAAAATTGTAGAAAACACTACAGTGATTATGTTCTATCTCTTGAAGAACATCAGAGTCAAATGCTCTCATTATGTCATTCACCACATGACCTGTTTTGACTCTGGTAAGAACACATGTGGCACCCACCCACCCTCCCAGCCTTTATCTGTGGTCTTTTTCAACTTTCCACTGGCAAATCTCTTTTCCATGACCTTCAATACAAACTTGCCCAAAAAGCAGTTTGCATCAATGAGACCACACTTCATAAGTCTATGTCTATCCCCTCCTCTTCCAAACCTAGAGCCTCTACCTCCACTTCCACCACCTCAGCCTTCCTGACCTACTCGCACCTCGTTTCATGTATCAAATGAAACCCTTATGGGATACATGATGCATCAATAAGCGTATAACCTTTAGGTTCAAGAACACATGCATTAGGACCTCTGTGCCATCATGTCTAACATGAACCTAACATGTGCACACCCTAATCCTACCTATCATCCTTACCCAGGAGGTGACTATGCTTGCTATTCATATAATCACTTTTACCCAACCCCTTAACATGTTGCTTTTGCTACTACACCCTCTACTGTTGGTGGACCTACCCCTAGAGTGTTTCCTCTACGTGCTGGCCCCTTGGCCACCTTGCTTGCTGGTCTTGGTACTCTTGCTCCCTCCTTCCCACAGGCCAATGAGCTTCATTCTCTTGGCATGGCTTGGGCTGAGAAAAAAGCCTATTTTCCCAGCTGTGGTTTTGGTTCCCTTGCTGATGAGGAGATGCAGACTAGGCTGATGAGGAGGTTGCTGCTGCTAATCAGGAGGCTTCAGAGGATGATGATGGTTTTGATGG
Organism: Alisma plantago-aquatica; assembly: GCA_963693085.1. NCBI lineage: Eukaryota > Viridiplantae > Streptophyta > Magnoliopsida > Alismatales > Alismataceae > Alisma > Alisma plantago-aquatica. The sequence goes on from OY856411.1 coordinate 1,011,633,097, forward strand.
CTTTGGTGGTGCCTCTGGTGATGAAGGTGATTTTGATGTCTCTACTACACCTTTAGTTGGAGATGATGACTACAATCTAGAAGCTTCTAATGATGATGATGATGATGTGGACATAGATAACCTAGATATTTAGATTTTCTAGTTTTTTAGTGTAGATGCTGATCATATATATCTTTCTTGTCTATCTTGTACTACAAACATCTGGGCACATTTTCTGAGTTGTACTATTTTATCATCATGTTTTCATCGCCTTGGCTTTTAGTTGTTTCTGAGGACATGCTCTCTCTATTGTAATCTTAATCTTTTGTACACATACTCTTTGATTTACTCTATCTCATGAGTTGGTTCTATGTTCACCATATTTTGATTATGACTTAGATTGTGTGTTTCTCTCGTATCTTTTGGTGTATGCTTTGCTATTGCATGTTGTGGATGTATGTTTAGTTGTTCTTGGAGAAGACCTATTTCTATTCTCTTATAACCCCTCCTTCCTTTTTTTATAATGTCAAAAGGGGGAGAGAAGTTCAATGTTTTGAAGCTCAACCATATTGCTTTTATTGCCTATGTGATCCTTTTCTTGTTTACTATATGCTTTATCATGTGACTTGCTAAAGGACCATATCGTATATATGTCATTTTGCTTTGTGTAGATAGACTAACTATGCAAGTAAGAGTCAACATAGATTGAGGGGGAGAAATTCACATTGTTCAAATCATGAACCCCCCTACAATTCACAAGGAAAATGTATAACTTTACATATCCTTTTCAATATGATGGAGGAATGGTTTGTCATTGTCAAAATGGGGGAGAATATTAACTTGAGAGTTATAAATTTCCCATATTTTGATAATGACTTAACCATTCCATTCCTATGTATCTAATATGTTTGTTCAAGATTTATTTCAAGCTTTAGGTACATGAAAAGGATCAAATTACACAAGCCCTAGCTTGTCCAAGTTCAAGTCAAAAGCAATGCAAGTGTGCATTTTGGGAACTCACACCAAATGACCTTAAATGGTTTTTGTAATCATTTGTGTAGATGATACGACTTGTAACTAAGGTGAGAAAAAAATAGGGACACTTAATTCTAATGTTTGATCACTCAAATGTCAATTTAGAAAATTTGTCATAGGCTATATATCAATCAAGTTGGAAACTCGACCGATCCAGGGATGGATTTTTTGGAGAGACCAATCGGTCGAGTTGCACACTCATAGTACTCGACCGATCAAACAACAAAGCAAAATTGATTTTGACTCATCGGTCGAGTTTCCCAGGACAAACTTGACCGATAGTTTGAAAATTGGCTCTGTCACTTAGTGGGTCAGTCAAGTTATCTTTATTGGAACTCGACCAAATGTATTATATGGGAAACATAGAAAAAGTGATTATAATCATTGGTGAGTTGTTTTGAGTGAGAATACATCCTTTGTAACTTGAAAAATGGCCATATTTCACCCTTAATGGATCCCATACTCAAGGTAACACCCCCATCTATAAATAGGACCCCTTAGAGTTCATTCTAAGTTTTCTCATTCATGCTATTCTAAGTCCTTGCCATAGTTGAGCGTGTTGTAACTCCTTGAGCCCTTTTATCTCTCTCATTTACATAGAATTTCATGATTAAGAGTGAGTTAGGAAGTTGTAACAGAGCTACCTTCAAGTGCTTGTAAAGCTCTCATTCCATTCCATCTTCCCTACCCCCTTTCTCAAAGAAGAAAAGGTTGAAGCAAGCTACTCTGAGTGAAGGTGAAGTTGTTGTTGTTCTTCTTCAAGGTTGAAGAAGAGGTGAAGATCTTCTCCAGGTGAAGGAGAAGGGAAAGGATAAGATTTAAGAAGAGTGGGAAAATTCCTTCAAGGGAAAAAGACTTGATGCAAGTGTGGGTAAGTCTTTGTTGAAGGCCGAAGACATCTTCATCAAGTGCGTAGGTCCTTGTGTAGGTGGAAGACTCTTGTCTTGAATAGGTAAGTTCTTTGATGTATGGTGGTCTCCGTATACCTCTTTTGAATGAATATAAGTATACAAGGATTGCAATGTCCTAGAGGTTGACATCTCTAGGTAGTTGATTGATTCTCTCCTAGTTTGGCGAGTGGAACCACTCTAAACCACATTGTCCAAGTGCATGTTTCAATTTCTCTAATCCTTGCTATGCTTGCTTAGTTAGGGCTTCAAATTTCTTTTAAGATATTGGTTTTGATTAAAATAATTTGAAGGTCTAACTTATCTTGTGAGAATTTTGTAGCTCTATTCACACCCCCCCTTTAGAGACCTAGATCCAACAACTAGTACACCAATGGGAGGGACAATTGCTTCCTGTCTGTGCTTGGTGAATGACAGGAGTTCTAGTTGGTCTATGTGGACTACATTAGAGGCAAGAGTCCTTTGGCTTTTGCCCTGACAACAAAGTCAACCTACAATCCGTAGCGAGACCAAAGGAGTCACTGTAGAGATTGTGCAGACAGTTGTTCATGGTGAATGCCAGGAGCTGCACATCCACCGTCCAAGAGCAACTTGTCAGTAGTTGCAAAGAAGTGTGTTTTGTCATTGGATTTGCTCTAAGACCAGGTATAACTCGCTAAAACCATGTTTCATATCTCATAGTATTTGACACGATCTTACTGTTATGGGATTACAGATAGATTTTTTTTCTTTTATTGCTATAGTTTGTGCTCATATTTCCCAACAATGGTATCAAAGCCATGCCAATTTATACTACAGAACATGCCTTTAGCGTCAGTTAATTAAGGCCTTTAGTGTTGGTTTCCAAGTGACACCGAAGTGGGCACCGCTAAAGGTGGACCCCTTCGACGTCGGTTCCCTAACCGATGCCAAAACACTTCCCACCACCAAAAACGCACCAGCAAAGGGACTATAGGCGTCAGTTATTTAAGAAAACTGACACTATAGAGTGGTTAAAGACGTCGATTATTAAAAGATTCGATGCCATTACTCTTCCCGCCATCAATAAAGCACCAGAAAGGGTACTATCAGTGTTGGTTCTTGTATATAACTGACACTATATCTTGATAAAGTCGTCAATTTTATGCAAATAACTGACGCCATATCAGGGCCAGCACGTCCGTGCTGGCCAACACGGCTGTGGTAATAGGCGTCGGTTTTATCGACAACCGACACTAGGAAGGGATAACGACATCAGTGTTTTTGCTAATAACCGATTCTATATGATTTTGGTGTCGGTTGTTTATAAACAACCGATGCCTATTTGCTTTTTTTTTCTTATCAGTTTGCAGGCCTGCTGTATGGCTGGTCAGTAGGATGCAGAACCTGTAGTTCAGTTCTGAACTGCAGGTTTACAACATCCATTGATATCAGCCATACAACATACCACAAACCTGCAAAGTTATTCACATTCAAATACATGTATTAATCAGATACATGTAGAAACCTACAAAGTTATTTTCATACACATTCAGTTCCATTCATTTCATCTTTTTCACATTCAAACACATGTAGAAACATTCATGTATTGATTAGAAAAAGCCGTTCACATTCACATTCACACATATGACAATTCATAAAAAGTCATTCACATTTACACAAAAATAATTATGAGAACAAAGTTATTCTTTATTCATCATCATCATCATTCTCAATAAAATTATATTTAAAAATTCCCACTCTTTGTAGGGCTTTTGCCCATTATTCTCTTACAACATCTAATTCCTCTCTTATATAGGGAGTATGTACATCTAATAGCTTTCCACCTATGCTGAAGTCAGCAGTTTTAAAGACCTGCAAATAGAATGACGTATATATATAATTAATAATATATAATAAGATTGATATATTTCATATTATCTAATGAGACTATGTATAATACCTGCTGTATTGTATCGATTTCCATTACGACATGTTTGATGATTAGGTCCATAAATCACATCAAATAGTAGGCACATGCCTAGCCATTGTGTTGTGTAGCACACTATAAATTGAAACATAGAAAATATTCAAAAATACAAATAAGCACAACTCAGATAAATAATATATACATTGGAGTCAGGAAATTACTTTCACATTCTCCCAAATTAGTGACAGATTCTTTTTCCTGGGGACCTTTCCTCCAGCTTTTGTGTACTCTTGTAAATCCCTACATATGTTAATGTAACACATTAAATTGCATAATTAAATAGTAATGTAGTAACAGATGTTAACGGATATAAAAACATGAAATTTCTCATGAGAATAATGGCCTTTTAATTGCATGTCCATATAATGTATTCAACTAATTCCCCACAGGATCTAGATAATAGACAATGAACATCTTGGGGACAATAACTAGTAACTCCCAATGTTTACCACTACAGGTAAGAAAGTAGAAAATTAATAACTCAAAATCCACAATAAAAATATAATTTGCTTAAGTCCAAATTATAAGCAAAGTAAACTTACTAGACATTGAATGGAGCTATTATCATCGTCTTATTATTTTTACCAAAATATTGAAAAGCATCACAGTAGTATGAAGTAACTGAAGAAGGGTCTGCATCTACAAGACTAATCAAAGATGGAACCAAAAATCCCACATGGGAAAACCCAAAATATGTACATATCGTGTGTAAGTGGCTGCAAAACATGTATTACTTATGCATTAATATATAAGAAACCAGATCACCATATTTAAAACAAGGTATATGGATGTATAAATAAGATCTCACCATATCCACAGCTCTATCATAGATGTGTTCAGCCAATCATAACAAAACAACTCAAAAACATCTTGTACAAATATCTTGTTTTCGTATGATTGACCTGCATTAATACCTATGCATTAATATGTATGCAAAACTTGTATTATGTATGCATTAATACATATGCTAAACTAGTATAAATAGATTGTTATCATATGATTTACCTGCAGCATTCTCCGGAATAGTAACATTTATAGGGAAATTTGGATCAAGTTCGCTGATCCATACTGCCACACCCCTACAGTTAGGTCCTATCGAGGCATGTGGGTCCCTTGGAAGCCAATGTGGTAGTCGAGGAGGTGGAGGCCGAGATGTAGAGGGTCTCATATTTTTGACCTGTATATATAATTTCAGATCAATTGACTCATATATACACACTAACAAATTAACGTAATGGAAATTTATCATATAATATTAGTATAGAGGACATCTTCTTCGTGCCACAGTATCACTCCACCTACTGCCTCACCAAGTGTTTTAGCATCTGGGTGTGCATGAGGCAGTGCAAGTTCCCTCCAGTCGGGGAATACATTTATCGGGCTCACACGTACCGCATCATCTGGTATTGGATACCCATGAAACATGCACCCTTTAAGGGGTGGGTAAGCCGACGCCTCTGCAATGATATATTCTTGACTTTTTAGTCGGCATGGCTTCAACCCCTAAAAATTTACGTAAAGAATGTTATATGCATATATACACAAACATATCATCTTGAATAGACTAAGTTACTATGTCATAAAAATACTTACAGACGACGTGGTAGGTGGTGGGTCTATAGGATTACTCCCAACCTCTGTAGTAGGAGTTGTAGGAAAAGCGTGGCACGTCACAGGTACTGTCTGAGTGGTCGTGTGAGACACCTGCCACTTGCTAATTATTTCATGGAGTCTCTTATCAAGTGCTTCCTCAACTCTCCTATCAAATTAATGCATCTACCTATACATGAATAAAAGAAACACTGGCTTCTGATTATTGAATTTCCTTTTGCAATAACATTATAAAATAATAATAGGTTACCTCAACTTGTAAAAGTCCCACTTTTGAGACAAGTTTGCGCTGGGATGGCCCAAAGAACGCTTTGATGCCCACACCAGTGCATGCACCCCTAACACATACAGGATGCTCTGGGTTACCCAAAGCAACTGTCAGTTCATCCCTTATTCCCTGAGGGATGAACTTTCCTTCCTTCCTCTGCTCGTGCAGCTCCCGCTAATCACCATCAACAAAAATTAGTAAGTAAACATAACAATAATCAATATCGATCGATTGCTCTAAGAGTTGATTTTTACCATTTTTGCAGTTGCCTCAGCAGTTGCGGGCTTCAATATGTCTCCCTTCTTGTTTTGCCTCCCAGCTATCCAGATAGCATAGCAAGGCAGAGGTGCAGGAGCAGTAGTAGAGGACTCTAGAGTCTCCTGAGTAGCAGCAGACTGAGCAGACTCAGACTGTAGTCTTTGGTGAATTCCCGCATATCCTCTTGGACCCATTGTGTGGTCGTGCACATTCAGTGCACGCTTTTCTCATTGAGCATCATTTATAGCCTAGTTAGTTAGCACATTGATTTGGTTAGTAAGACTAAATGTTAATCTTGAATAGCTGAATACATAAGAACATATATTAATAAAATTGGGAGTGGTGCTTAATACCTTGAATTCATCTATTTTTCTTTGGGTAACAAACTCCTCCCAGTCTTTGGTGTCCAGGTAGTTCCATTTCTTTATGGCTTCCTTCTGCCTAAATTTATTTTTTAAAGAGAATACAAACAAAAATTAGTGTAGAGTTAGTCAAATACTGATCAATGTCTAGAATTAGAAATCAATCAAGAACCTATTCTCAGCATCGCGTATGTAATCTTGGGTGAGATTGGTCCTGTAGTTCCTTAGGACCCTCCCACAGCTTTGCATCACACATTTACGATGCAACTTTTCATCCAGATCAAATATGCTCTGCAAATTATTAACTAGTATCCTAAAAATTAGTAATCTACACAAATAGAATTACAAATAATAATAACTCATGCATAGTTGCTTCCATATTTGGTCTTTCTTCCCCTTAGGAACTTTATGACAGGATTCTAGGTTAGGACTACAATGGTTGCGAGTAAGAACCCCAAGATATGAAATAAATGAGTTTTGGTTCACTGCATATGGATTTCCTGCATGATCGAAATCCACAGCCAATTAGGTCCATTGCCCCTTTGCTATAGTAACTTTTTCATCATTGTGATGCCCCTCACTTTCTCAATTTTCTTTTGCTGCTCATCAAGTGCTGTAATTTTTTCAAGGGGTACATCACCAACCTAAAATTTGATAAAAAAACACACTTACATGATATAATTATAAATGAACATATAGATAGAAACCTCATGGATATATTCTTAAAACTTACATTATCAGGCAGTGCAGGCACATCCTCACCCTTACGGTGATCATCAACACGATCATCATGGGAATGCTCAGCCATCTGAAAGTTCACATTCAAATTATAAATTTCACATTGTAAAGTAATTCACATTGTAAAGTTGACATTGTAAAGTACACATTCACATTGTAAAGTAATTCACATTGTAAAGTTCACATTCACATTATAAAGCCATTTGCATTGTAAAGTCCACATTCACATTGTAAAGTTCACATTCAGAAAAATAAAACATATAAAAAATATAAACATGCATGCCTCTAATATTGTGATCTTTTATCAATTAACAATCCTTCATTGTGATCCCCGTGAACATACAACTAATTGTGATCCCCAGCTTCAATGTTTGGTGGTGTTGGCAACCCAACTGAGAATGGACTAGAGTCATCATACTTATAATAGTAATCTTCTTCATCTATAGGATCTTCAATGAACTATCTTTTACCATGAAGAACAACTGACCAATTATCATTTGCAGGATCATCGATATAAAATACATGTTTCGCCTATGATGCCAATATGAATGGTTCACCCTTCTCGCCAATCTTTTCAAAGTTCACTAACATGAAACCCAATTCATCCACTATAACTCCTTTGTTGTTGTCAACCCAATTCTATTGAGAGTGGAATTCTGAAATCTACATAGTCAAACTCCCATATGTCTTCAATGACACCCAATTCATCCAGTATAACTCCTTTGTTGTTGTTCTCTGATCGGTACTAACTACTTCTGTTAATTCTGTCCTTATTCCCATTTCATGTAGGTCCATTCTAGATTTTATCCCATCTTTAGTCTTACCTAGTATATTCAACATAGTACCGATGACGCTATCACATACATTTTTCTCAACGTGCATGAAATCAATACAATGCCTGACTGTCAAAGAACTCTAATAAGGAAGATCCCAAAATATTGACTTCATCTTGAATAAAGACTTGTCACTCTGTGTGGCCATCGTACATTGTGATCTCTTACCAAATTCATTGGTGATGTCTTTTACTCTTTCATAAACATCCTCCCCTGATATAGGTTTAGGTGCACTCTGTTCCTCATTCCGTCCATTGAATGCTTTGTGCAACCTATGACATAGATGAAATTTGGGAAGAAACCTTTGATGACCAAGATATACAATCTTGCTGCCGTGTTTTAGTCATATTGAATCAGTGTTCTCTTCACATATAGGACACTCTTTAGATCCTTTGACACTATATCCAGACAAATTCCCATACGCTGGAAAGTCAATCACAATTTAAAACAACATAGTGTGCAAATGAAATGTCTCTCTTCTTGAAGCATCATAGGTCATCACACCTTCACCCCAGAGCTTCTTCAAGTCATCAATCATAGGTTCAAGATAAACGTCGATATCATTTCCAAGTTGTTTAGGGCCCGATATCAACAACAATAGCATAACATATTTATTTTTCATACACAACCAGGGAGGAAGATTGTATATAACAAGCATAACTGGACAAGTGCTATGTTGGCTGCTCAATGTCCCGTATGGATTCATCCCATCTGTACAAAGCCCAAGTAATAGATTCCTATCTTCTTCATTGAATTCAGGGTACAATAAATCAATCTTCTTATACTATGGGGAATCAGACGCATGTCGTAGGATCCCATCATTATTTTTCTTAACATCTGCATGCCACCTCAAATTCTTCACATCTATAGGATTGGCAAACAAGCATTGAAACGGTGGTATTATAAGTAGATACCACATCACCTTGTCAGGAGAACCAGTTTTGGACTCCCTCGAAGTCATCAATTTATACCTTGACGCACCACATTTCGGACAATCTTTCAAATCCACATAGTCCTTCTGAAATAATACACAATCATTCGGGCATGTGTGTATCTTCTTGGCCTCCATTCCCATTGGGCACAACAATTTCTTTAATCAGTATGTTGAGATTGGCAGCTCGTTTCCTTCAGGAAGAATTTCTTTCAACAAAGACAACAATGACGTGAAGCTTTTGTCGCTCCATCAACTGTTAGCTTTCAGTTTATACAATATCAACACAACGCTAAGCTTTCGTAAAATTACAACCTATGTATAACCGTATCTCAACATCATGCACAATGTTTCTAAACATGGGAGGTGGATCGGTGTGCTCTACCCCACAACTATCCAGCATCACATCAACGATGTCTACTAGAACTGGTTCGTTCACATCTACGTCATCAGAGGCAATTTCTTCTTCCACACAAGAACTTCTATAAACATCCACTGATTTTAGGTTTGAAATCTCTCCATTCCAGTGCCATTTTGTATAGCCATGTACAATCCTGTTGCACATGACATGACTTTTGATTTCATCACCAGTGATGACTTTCAAGTTGTTACCGCAATGCCTACATGGACAGTAGAACCAATCTCCAGGTTGTTTCCTATGTTCCTCGATAAATCTAATAAACTGATCAAGACCAGAAATAAACTTTGGGGTGTAGCGATTTGGAATGGACATCCATGATCTATCCATTCTATGATCAAAGAGAAAACAAGTATATATTAGAAGAATATTAGGGTCTAGGGTTAACAGATTAGAGTTTATGCATGGTTAAAACTTTAGGGTTTAAGGTCTTTTATATAATTAATGGTTAAAACTTCCTAAGTGAGATTAAGTGTTCAAGAACATTCCCAAACTAGGGACTATGCAAGATTTACTCAGAATGAGTAAATCTTGGACGAGTTTCTAGGCCAACAAATACATGTGTTGTCATTCTTATATATAATAAATGTGTGCCACCTATCCCATTCTTGAACACCTAATCTCACTAGTAAGTGTATAATGTGTATTGGGTTTTCAAGAAAATTTCGGCAACATTTCCCCGCTATTCTCCAAGTACATATGTACTTAGAAAACAAACGGTAAAATGCTACTGAAATTTTCTTGAAAACCCAATACACATTATACACTTACATCCTAAGTGAGATTAGGTGTTCAAGAATAGTCCCAAACTGGGGACTGTCCAAGATTTACTCCTAATGAGTAAATCTTGGACGGGTTTCTAGGCCAAAAAATACATGTGTTGTCATTCTTATACCTACAATCCTAGTTTCATCATTCATATCCTAGTTCTTCAAGTTAGGGTGATTATTGATGTCTTTAGAAGCATGATTGGCAATCTAGGGAAAAGTTCATCATTTACATTCCAAGCATGTCACGTGTGTGCATTAGAGTTCGTCACTAAGCAAGAAGGGTGATTAGGATTCTCAATATACTCAACAAGGAAACAAGTTACCAATTTCATAGTTATGATGGTAGACATACCCTGAGATCTAGATCTAATGGTTCATAATGAGCCTGTGATAAAGTTACATCACTAGACGATTATATAATTTCAAAAGCAGTACACAAATAAATTCAAATGAGTAGATAACTAAATAAAAAATAGTAGACAAAAAATACAAATAAGTAGATGAATAAATACAAATATGTTGATAAACTAATATAAATCAGTAGATGATCAATTAATTCCTGAATCATTACATAAATAAATACAAACAGTAGATGATTTAGTGTTTTGAAACCATGGACATCTTACTATGATCTTAATGCTAGTAATATGATCAAAAGCAAGGAGGCCCAAGTTGCTAGCAAGTGATGTATAGTATGGACTAGTTAGCATCACCTCAACTATGTCCAAAAAATGATGGAAGAGAAGAAAACAATGATATAGAATAGAGTGGGGGCTGACCTTGGGCGGCGAAGGGCAGGGATCAGGTAGAGGTGGAGGAGGACGAGCAGATGTTGACCTTGGGCGGTGGAGGGAAGGGAGCAGGCTGAGGAGGACGACCATGTGCTGACCAGGCACATGCTGAGGAGGACACCAGAGGGTAGGGAGCAGGATGAGCAGCTAGGACGAGCAGAGAGAGGGCGGCCGACAGCGGTGAGAAGAGAGAGGGCGGTCGGCGGTGGTGAGCTTGGAGAAGGGTGGCAGCGGCATGCAAGGAGGAGGGATGTTATAACCCCATTTTTCCAAGATATGTAATGAGATTGTAAATCTCTATTTAAATATAAATAAAAATCTATGAGTTTATTTGAATGAATTTGGTGTATGATAGCCTTGTATGTTTTCTTAATGGGCCTTATTGGCCATTGAGCCCAATTGAAGGAAAAAGAAAAAGAAATGAAAAAGAAATCCAATTGGATAAGGAGTACATAAGAAAATAAATAAAGTAAGAACAAAAGGCTAAGGGATAATTCTAAAAATAGAATTTGAAGTTTTTAGGGTTCCTTGGGGTTCAAGGAACTCAGGATAATAAATTAATAGTAATGGAAATAAGAAAAGATGTGGAAAATATGATGATAACTTTCAATCAAAGAAAAGAGATTGTTTCCTTGAGATAATAATCCCAAATTTTGTAGGATGGAAGATAACAGTACGAGTAGGGTTTCCTCAAAATTTGAATTGAAAAGGAATTACAAATTGGGAGTTATGAATTTTCCAAGTTGTCATTGAATTTGGAATTTATTTCGAAATAATAGGAAATAAGTTTCCTTTTGATCAAATGCGGGTTATGGGGGCCCTTGGATTCAGATCCAACGAGTGTTGTCCATCGTCCAAGTCCCAGTGGGATGAGGACTACACCCGTGTCAGGGGAAACTTCTCTCCTTGATTCCGATCAACCTAATGTATGAGCACTCTTGGGAAGAGTCCCATTGAGTTTGGGAGGAAGAATAGAAGCTTCCCGACCCTGGTTTGCTCAAGTTTTAACCTAACCTCGTGAAACACCCAATTGGGCTAGGACTCAGGTTGTGGCTAGGTTTGGGAACCCTAACAGGGACCTCCCATGGCCTATATAAAGGGGACCTCTCGATCCCTCAACCTCATTGCGATCCCAACTAGCTTCTTCTAGATCCCCTTTACTCGCTATCCCGCTCGATTGGTGTCTCTCCGGTGAGGGCGCCGCCGTGGCACTAGCAGCAGAGGAAGGAGGAAGATGATGTACTGTCGTCATTTGATCAATATCTGACGACATAAGGAGGGGCCGGCTGAGTTAAGTTGCTCAAACCGCGGGTCGATAGATCAAGAGTCCATCATGGACTCAGGTGTGATCCAACGGACCAGGCCTGGAGGGCGCACGCGCAACGGAGATAGTGGAGGCGACTGACGCGAAGCATCAGATCAGGAGGAGGTCTACCGGCACACCAATCTGACATTCGAGAATTTTCTGGTAACTTCGCTCTCTGACCAAATAATCTAGAAAATGGTTTATTTTGAAAATTTCATAGAAACTACTAGGGGTATCTAATGGGAAAACTTTATACATGAAAGTTGTGTAGAAAATATGAGGAATTTGATAAATAAGATGTCATGGACATAAGCTTAATAGACCAAGCATAAAGGAATAGATACATGCTTAGCTCGTATGACACGAGTTGTCATTGCCCTCAGGAGAGACCTGAGGATAGACCTCCTTAGCAGGAGGAGGAGTAGAGAGAGTTAGTCTTTGAGGTAGAGACCTCCATTAAAAGTAGAGACCTAGTAAATCCCTTGAGAATGATGTTAACCCTAACCCTAAGTGAAGGTTAGAGAGAGAGATGACATGATGAGTTAGATGTCATGATAAACATGCCTTGAATGCCATATGAACCATGAGAAGTTGATAACTGAGTACCTTCGGCAACCCAACCCTGGGAAGGGTCGTGCATGTTTGAGCGAAGGATAGCTCCTTCATGGATGAGGTTAGAGAAGAACCTGTTGAAACCTGTTGGGATTTTGCAAGTAGGATATATCTTGCACCATGAGTGCGTCAGTAGTGTTAATAGTTGGATGAAACCCTAGACAAGGGATCATGATGGATGGCTTATGAGATAAGCATAAGGGGTTATGGATAATCTTGAGTAAACGTAAGTTCGAGCATAGGCTTCACTCGGGTAGGGGCATGCTTATGAGCTTGATCCTTCATGAAGAAAGGACCTCTTATAGAGAGGTTGGTTGTAGGATTAGCTCTAGAGAGAGAGCAGACCTCAGGCAAGAAGGTTGGAAATCTAAAACCCAGAAACTTGAGGAACAGTGGGAGTTGAGGATGATGCGACCTAAGTGGATGATAGTGGTTTCCGTATGCTTGACCCTTGTAGGCTAATGATGTCTTGATTGCCATGAGAGGAACCAAACCCTAGAGAGAGGATGAGTCTGTTGGTACCTCTGTGCCTATGGTATAGGTGTTTACCTCCTGAGATAGGGAGAAGAGTTTCTTAGACTTGGAGAGGTTTAGTAACAGGATGTGAGGCCTTATACCTAGTTGGTTGTCCTGGAGGAGGACTCAACTCCGATGTGTTGCTCGAATGAAAGGATGACATACCTTGGACATGCTTGATTCATGGTTAAGAGGTCGAGCATGCAGTTGGACACCCAAAGGTGGACCTAGGGTTTCTAGGCCTAAGAGGGGAAGCTGTGTACCCGATGCTCATGATAAGATTTGAGTCTCTATAGCTTCGAGCATGTGTAGAGGAGAAAGAAACCCCTTAAGTGAAAGGTATGTGTGATGAACCCCTCACAACTAAGTTGGTCTAATGATGAGGATGAGAACAAGTGTGACCTAGCATGGTTTAGTAGGTACGCTTGTTCTTTAGTAGTTGTTGGATTAAGCATGCTCATGTGAATGTAAACCCTAAGGACGCTTGTGACCTTTGTTATCAAGGTGTAGTTTTCTCACATCCTAGGAGAGGGGCGCTTTGGTAGGAGTTTACCAGTTTGGTTGGTTTTGAGGTAACCTAAGGAGGTTTCGTAGGATCTTGAGAAGCTAAGTGAAGAGTACATGGCATAAGAATGAACCTATAGACTCACAGATAACCATCTCTATGTGCTTGTGGATGTGTTACCATGGAGGTAACCAGTATGGGGCTTGACCAAGGTAGGTAGGTTGCCATGATCCCTATGGAAGGATGAAAGTCAGCCCATGAATGCAAGAAAAGAGATGATGAATTCTTGGGTAAGGTTCTAAGTTGAACATGTACTATAAGAGAATCATAAGTCTATGCTAGCGTCAGGTAGGGATAAGACCGATGGAAGTAGGAGTTGCCTAATTCCCTAGTGCACATGACCATAGGGTTAGGAGGTAACAACTATCATTGTCTGAGGGCAATGGGATTGGAGATTGATCACCTTCATGAACTCATGGGACCAAAAGGGAAGATGAGTAGGGCACTCTCTGGATGCATGAAGGAAGAGAGATGACCCCAACAGTGTTGGCACCCTCAAGGCCTAGAGGAGATGACCAAGGATTGTGCTTGGACCAAGTAAGTTTGAGACCAGTTTCCCATGGAAGTAATGGGGATATCAAGATGATGGCACGCTTCAACCTAGATTTGAAGGTGTACTGGCAAGGTGGGATGTGTCATCTCTACTCTTGGAACAAGAAGAACTTTGTGTTTAGACGGCCACCAAATGCTTATTTCTTCTTGTTATGGGAGTGAGAGATGGGACAGTACACATGCCATACACCAAGCATAAAAGATGAGGTGGGTTGGAACATTGCTACGAGGCATGAGGACAAAGATGATAACATACCTTGGTGGATTGAATGATACATGGACATGTACAAATGATAAGAGTATTAAGATAATCACCTTGTGAGAATGTTTTATCATGAGCAATGTGGGTTCTGCATGTGATACAAGGTTGAGTTTTATAACCAAGAGGATGATCTCAGAGTTTTCTTGATGAAGATAAACTTAGAGTTTGAGATGAAACTTAAGTGGAATACATGGAGGTAGTATGTCTTCAACATTACCTGATACTGAAGGATGTGAAGTGGTAATGGATGCTCTGGTGGAGATATAGTTGCCTAGTTTGGGTAGAAGATGTTGTTAGGCTAACCCTAAGTTTAGAAAGGAAGAAAGTTTGGCTAACACAAATATGTAACGATAATGATTGATCAATTTAATGTTGTTTGGCTAGCCAGTTTAGTCCTTTATATAATGAAAGGATGGTGATAGAACCTCAGATACACGTCTTCATATAAGAAGGTGGTAAAACCCTGATGAGAGTGGTTTAGGGTTCGAGGAATCAATCTTGAGGAATCATGACATATAAGAAATAGTGATCTTAATCACCATAGTACTACTTAGATAATGGGTGGTAGCAGTACTATGGATGTTGGAGGTAAAGTGCATGTGGTATGTTGCCATGCATGACAGGAGGTGAAGGAAAAACACCAGTAACCCAGTGCAATGATATAGAGAATAAAAGAGTCCCTGAGAGGGAATGGAAGTTCATCACTATGGATGTTGTGTTAAGTCTCCCTTTAACCACGAAGATCAAGATGCAATATGGGTTATGGTAGATCGCCTCACCTAGATAACATGAGAAAGAAGGGAGTACTGTTAAGAGACAAATTTTGTTGAACTATGTAAGAGAGAGAGATGGTTCAACTACACCATGATATGTGATCAAAAGTTCTTGAGTATGACCTAACAGTTCACTTCCATGAGGTGGAAGTAGAAACATACATAACTCAATGTTGGTACAGTTTATCACCCCTTACTAATGGTTAGTATGATCTAGACTAGAGGGTCTGATGAGAGCATGTGTTCTTGTTCAGGGTGATATCTAGAGATAGTTCTTGTCCTATGAAAGATATAATGATAACCACCATAGCCAGTATTGGGTTTTAAAGAAGATCTACAAGGGAGGTTGTGTCAGTCACCACTTTAGTAAGGTGAAGTTGGTGAAAGGACCACAGTGTGTGTAGATGAAGTTGCTTTGATCATGCAATGGCTGAAAGGATCTTAGAGATGACGAGCGTCGTGAGAGGATGCAAGTAGACTGACATGCAGTTCACTGTGGGAGAATATATGACATGAAAATCCGACCCCTCTAAGTTATAGATAAGAGAGCTGAGTCCCCGATATATGGGTCCATTTGAGATGGATTGGTGGGGAAGGTTATGGATAACCTTACCCCTCAGGATAAAGAAAGGTGTGATGAGTTCCAAATGTCAAATTTAGAGCACTATGTGAGGTACCCAGACTATGAGCTAAATAATGAACCTAGTGAGCCCCAAGGTAGGCTGAAATAATCTGAGTCACCTGAGCAGTTTATAGACGCTAGGATGAAAGAACTCAGAGAAAAGATAATGTGATGATAAAGGTTCTTTGGAGGCACCATGGGTAAGGTAAAGCCACATAGGGGCTATTGATGGACATGGAAAAGTCTTATCCTGAATTGTTTGTTTGCTTGATTGAATTTTGAGGGCAAAATTCCTATAAGGAGGGGAGGATGTTATAACCCCATTTTTCCAAGATATGTAATGAGATTGTAAAACTCCATTTAAAGATAAATAAAAATCTATGAGTTGATTTGAATGAATTTCATGTATGATAGCCTTGTATGTTTTCTTAATGGGCCTTATTGGCCATTGAGCCCAGTTGAAGGAAAAAGAAAATGAAATGAAAAAAAAATCAATTGGATAAGGAGTACATAAGAAAATAAATAAAGTAAGAACAAAAGGCTAAGGGATAATTCCAAAAATAGAATTTCAAGTTTTTAGGGTTCCTTGGGGTTCAAGGAACTCAGGATAATAAATTAATAGTAAAGGAAATAAGAAAAGATGTGGAAAATATGATGATAACTTGCAATCAAAGAAAAGAGATCGCTTCCTTGATATAATAATCCAAAATTTGTAGGATGGAAGATAAAAGTACGAGTAGGGTTTCCTCAAAATTTGAATTGAAAAGGAATTACAGATTGGGAGTTATGAATTTTCCAAGTTGTCATTAAATTTGGAATTTATTTCAAAATAATAGGAAATAACTTTCCTTTTGATCAAACGCGGGTTATGGGGGCCCTTGGATTCAGATCCAATGGGTTCTATCCATCGTCCAAGTCCCAGTGGGATGAGGACTGCAGCCGTGTCAGGGGAAACTTCTCCCCTTGATTCTGATCAACCTAATGTATGAGCACTCTTGGGAAGAGTCCCATTGACTTCGGGAGGAAGAATAGAAGCTTCCCGACCCTGGTTTGCTCAGGTTTTAACCTAACCTCACGAAATTCCCAATTGAGCTAGGACTCAGGTTGTGGCTAGGTTTGGGAACCCTAACAGGGACCTCCCATGGCCTATATAAAGGGGACCCCTCGATCCCTCACCTCATTGTGATCCCAACCGACTTTTTCTAGATCCCCTTTACTCGCTATCCCGCTCGATTGGTGTCTCTTTGGTGAGGGTTCCGCTGCGGCACTAACAACATAAGAAGGAGGAAGACGACATACAGTCATTGTTTGATCAATATCTGACAGCATAAGGAGGGGCCGACTGAGTTAAGTTGCTCAAACTGCGGGCCGATAGATCAAGAGTCCATCATGGACTCAGGTGTGATCCAACGGACTGGGCCTGGAAGGCGCGTGCACAACGGATGTAGTGGAGGCGACTGACGTGGAGCATCAGATTAGGAGGAGGTCTGCCGGGGCACCAATCTGACATTCGAGAATTTTCTGGTAACTTCGCTCTCTGACCAAATAATCTACAAAATGGTTTATTTTGAAAAATTCGTAGAAACTACTAGGAGTATCTAATGGGAAAACTTTATACATGAAAGTTGTGTATAAAAATATGAGAAATTTGATAAAAATACTTCGGGAACCTAGTTCTGCTTTGTTTTACAAAATTACTTTAATTTTCTAATAAAATGTATTAAACGTTGATGAGAAACCCTAATTGAAGATAAAGGGTGTATTTCGGTGAATTTATAGGTTAAATTGATAAGATTAACCCTGTTAATGATAAAGGTGGTTTGTTTATCCGTTTTGAATGCAAGGTTGCCTAATTTAAAGTTGTAATCCATAAATAAAGGATAATATATATGGAAACCCTAATTTCGGGATAAAGGAAGAGAAAAACCTTGATAATTCAGATTAAGAAGGTAAATTGCCAAATAATGATCCTAAATATTGTTGGGTAGATTAAAATGAAAGGAATTGAGGGTTTTATGTAGTTTTGATAAATTAGAGATCATAATATTAATAATGGAGGCAAAAACCATAATTTCCAAAGAAACTCTAAAATTGGAATTGAAATCGAAATCCTAAGTAATGTGATGTAATTGGATAAATATTAATAAAAGGAAATTGGTACTTTTATTTTAGGATTTCTATTCCTCATTGCTTTCTTGATTGGGTTTCTCTGCATACTTGAATCTTTCTGGAAATCTGCAATTGAAGGTATGTTGTTACGCTTATGAATATATCGAGTTAGTTTTCTGAAGTTTTACGAAGTTTTTATCGATGACTTGAAATAAACTGTTGGATGAATTTAGTACATGCAAACTATAATGTGGATATGACTATCACATGATATATGTGCCTACTAGCTCAGATCATGGTCCCCTCTATGGCTTAATAGTTGACCTAGTATATGGCTGCCTAGAGGGTAGGTCCATCAGGTCATTGAATGACTTAGTATATGGCTACCTAGAGGGTAGGACCATCAAGTCATATTGAGTTAGATATTGGGCTACCTTTGGGTAGTGCCATGCGACTCTATTACCCTATGTATTGGCTACCTGTAAGGTAGGACCATGGGGGTAAAGATCTACCTTTATAGAGGTATCATATAAGTCCACTCTAGGGACAACACAATGTTGTGGATAGCTATGGATTGTGTAGTATTGCTTAAAACATAATCATGGTTGTTAATTGATAATTGACTGATTACTTTGTTATCATAGTTGCACGATTATTGTTTCCCCCACATACCAGCTTCTCGCTGACCGACGTTTTGTTTGTCGGCATTTTAGGTACAAATGAAAAGAATAAACAATAAAGTGGCATATGCGGAATTAAATGAGAATTAACGTGCACAGGATGATTAGTTAGATTAATATCTTCATGGATAGAAGTTTAGAAATGCCAATTTTAAAAAGGTAAGCAAAGTTTTCTTTTATACCAATTTTCAGTTTAGTTGGTAAAGTTTATTAATTGTTATTGATTATTTGTCGAACCTTTGATCCGAGTTATTGGTTAACGGCTCTGACCTTTCAGTCTCCCTTAATTAGGGGTTACCGGGAGACGGGGTCGTTACAATTGGTATCAGAGCATACATTCCTCATTTAATCTTTAATAATTATTAAATTTTACAAATTTTGTAGAACCCAAGGGAGTTATTAGAGGATTATCCGAAAGATGGAGGTGTCTAGAAAAGGATAACGACCGGGGGCTGGCAATATTTTCCTCCGCACCTCTAGTCAGAATATGAGGACTCCCAGATCTATGTGACTGCCTGACCAAAGTCTTAGGGTATGATTCGAAATAAGATACCTTTAGGACCCTCTCATCTTGTTCATCCCTTCTTAACTCAAATTCAATTAAGGACCTTACAGATTAGGGTTTCCTCTCTTCTCCTCACCCTCTTGAGGTATGGGTAAGGTTGATAAGGATTAAGGAATCCTCCACCAAATTAATAAAAAGCATGTAAATAAGATGTCATGGACATAATCTT
This sequence comes from Alisma plantago-aquatica, assembly GCA_963693085.1. Taxonomy (NCBI): domain Eukaryota; kingdom Viridiplantae; phylum Streptophyta; class Magnoliopsida; order Alismatales; family Alismataceae; genus Alisma; species Alisma plantago-aquatica. The sequence continues at coordinate 1,011,652,678 of OY856411.1, forward strand.
AATAGAGTAAGCATAAAGGAATAGATACATGCTTAGGTGGTATGACACAAGTTGTCATTGCCCTCAGGAGAGACCTAAGGATAGACCTCCTTAGCAGGAGGAGGAGTAGAGAGAGTTAGTCTTGGAGGTAGAGACCTCTATTAAAAGTAAATACCTAGAAAATCCCTTGAGAATGATGTTAACCCTAACCCTAAGTGAAGGTTAGAGAGAGATGACATGATGAGTTATATTTCATGATAAACATGCCTTGAATGCCATATGAACCATGAGAAGTTGATAACCGAGTATCTTTGGAAACCCAACCCTGGGAAGGGTCATGTATGTTTGAGCAAAGGATAGCTCCTTCATGAATGAGGTTAGAGAAGAACCTGTAGAAACCTGTTGGGATGTTGCAAGTAGGATATAGATTGCTCCCTGAGTGCGTCAGTAGTGTTGACAGTTGGATGAAACCCTAGACAAGGGATCATGATGGATGACTTATGAGATAAGCATAAGGGGTTATGGATAATCTTGAGTAAACATAAGTTCGAGCATAGGCTTCACTCGGGTAGGGGCATGCTTATGAGCTTGATCCTTCATGAAGAAAGGACCTCTTATAGAGAGGTTGGTTGTAGGATTAGCTCTAGAGAGAGAGCAGACCTCAGGCAAGAAGGTTGGAAGTCTAAAACCCCGAAACTTGAGGAACAGTGGGAGTTGAGGATGATGCGACCTAAGTGGATGATAGTGGTTGCCATATGCTTGACCCTTGGAGGTTAATGATGTCTTCATTGGCATGAGAGGAACCAAACCCTAGAGAGAGGATGAGTTTGTTGGTACCTCTGTGCCTATGGTATAGGTGTTTACCTCCTAAGACAGGGAGAAGAGTTTCTTAGACTTGGAGAGGTTTAGTAACAAGATGTGAGGCCTTACACCTAGTTGGTTTTCCTGGAAGAGGACTCAACTCTGAAGTGTTGCTCGAATGAAAGGATGACATACCTTGGACATGCTTGATTTGTGGTTAAGAGGTCGAGCATGCAGTTGGACACCCAAAGCTGGACCTAGGGTTTCTAGGCCTAAGAGGGGAAGCTGTGTACCCGATGCTCATGATAAGATTTGAGTCTCTATAGCTTCTAGCATGTGTAGAGGAGAAAGAAACCCCTTATGTTAAAGGTATGTGTGATGAACCCCTCACAACTAAGTTGGTTTAATGATGAGGATGAGAACAAGTGTGACCTAGCATGGTTTAGTAGGTACGCTTGTGCTTTAGTAGTTGTTGGATTAAGCATGATCATGTTTATGTAAACCCTAAGGACGCTTGTGACCTTTGTTATCATGGTGTAGTTTCCTCACATCCTGGGAGAGGGACCCTTTGCTACGAGTTTATCAGTTTGGTTGGTTTTGAGGTAACCTAAGGAGGTTTCATAGGATCTTGAGAAGCTAAGTGAAGAGTACATGGCATAAGAATGAACCTATAGACTCGCAAATAACCATCTCTATGTACTTGTGGATGTGTTACCATAGAGGTAACCGGTATGGGGCTTGACCAAGGTAGGCAGGTTGCCATGATCCCTATGGAAGGATGAAAGTCAGCCCATGAATGCAGGAAAAGAGATGATGAATGCTTGGGTAAGGTTCTAAGTTGAACATCTACTATAAGAGAATCCTAAGTCTATCCTAGGGTCAGGTTGGAATAAGACCGATGGAAGTAGGAGTTGCCTAATTCCCTAGTGCACATGACCATAGGATCGGGAGGTAACAACTATCATTGTATGAGGGCCATGGGTTAGGAGATTGATCACCTTCATGAAATCATGGGACCCAAAGTTCATATGAGTAGGGCACTCTCTGAATGCATGAAGGAAGAGGGATGACCCCAAAAGTGTTGGCACCCTCAAAGCCTAGAGGAGATGACCAAGGATTGTGCTTGGACCAAGTAAGTTCGAGACCAGTTTCCCATGGAAGTAATGGGGATATCAAGATGATGGCACATTTCAACCTAAATTTGAAGGTGTACTGGAAAGGTGGGATGTGTCATCTCTAATATTGGAACAAGAAGAACTTTGTGTTTAGACGGCTGCCAAATGCTTATTTCTTCTTGTTATGGGAGTGAGAGATGGGACTGTACACATGCCATACACTAAGGATAAAAGATGAGGTGGGTTGAAACGTTGCTACGAGGTATGAGGACAAAGATGATAACATACCTTGGTGGAGTGAATGATACATGGATAGGTACAAACGATAAGAGTATTAAGATAATCACCTTGTGAGAATGTTTTATCATGAGATATGTGGGATCTGCATGTGATACAAGGTTGAGTTTGATAACCAAGAGGATAATCTCAGAGTGTTCTTGATGAAGATAAACTTAGAGTTTGAGATAAAACTTAAGCGGAATACATGGAGGTAGTATGTCTTCATCATTACCCGATACCGAAGGATGTGAAATGGTAATGGATGCTCTGGTGGAGATATAGCTTCCTAGTTTGGCTAGAAGAGGTTGTTAGGCTAACCCTAAGTTTAGAAAGGAGGAAAGTTTGACGAACACACAGATGTAACGATAATGATTGATCAATTTAATGGTTGTTTGGCTAGCCAGTTTAGTCCTTGATATAATGAAAGGATGGTGATAGAACCTCAGATACACTTCTTTAGATAAGAAGGTGGTAAAACCCTGATGAGAGTGGTTTAGGGTTTGAGGAATCGATCTTGAGGAATCATGACATACATGAAATCGTGATCTTAATCACCATAGTACTACTTAGATAATGGGTGGTAGCAGTACTATGGATGTTGGAGGTGAAGTGCATGTGGTATGTTGCCATGCATGACAAGAGGTGAAGGACGAACACCAGTAACCCAGTGCATTGATATAGAGAATAAAAGAGTCCCTGAGAGGGAATGGGAGTTCATCACTATGGATGTTGTGGTAAGTCTTCCTTTGACCAAGAAGGTCAAGATGCAATATGGGTTATGGTAGATCGCCCCACCTAGATAACATAAGAAAGAAGGGAGTACTGTCATGAGGCATATTCTATTGAACTACATAAGAGAGATATGGTTCAACTACAACATGATATGAGTTCAAAAGTTCTTGAGTGTGACCTAACGGTTCACTTCCATGAGGTGGAAGTAGAAACATACATAACTCAATGTTGGAACAGTTTATCACCCCTTACTAATGGTTAGTATGATCCAAATTAGAGGGTCTGATGAGAGCATGTGTGCTTGATCAGGGTGATATCTAGAGACAGTTCTTGTCCTATGAATGATATAATGATAACCACCATAGCCAGTATCGGGTTTGAAAGAAGCCCTACAAGGGAGGTTGTGTCGGTCACCACTTCAGTAAGGTGAAGTTGGTGAAAGGACCACAGTGTGTGTAGATGAAGTTGCTTTGATCATGCAATGGATGAAAGGAGCCTAGAGACGAAGAGCGTCGTGAGTGGATGCAAGTAGACTGACATGCAGTTCACTGTGGGAGAATATGTGACATGAAAATCCGACCCCTCTAAGTTATATCTAAGAGAGTTGAGTCCCTGATATATGTGTCCATTTGAGATGGATTGGTGGGGAAGGTTATGAATAACCTTACCCCTCATGATAAAGAAAGGTGTGATGAGTTCCAAGTGTCCAATTTAAAGCACTATGTAGGGTACCCAGACCATGAGCTAAACAATGAACCTAGTGAGCTCCAAGGGAGGCTGAAATGACCTGAGTCACCTGTGCAGTTTATAGATGCTAGGATGAAAGAACTCAGAGAAAAGAATATGTGATGATAAAGGTTCTTTGGAGGCGCCATGGGTAAGGTAAAGCCACATAGGGGACGTTGATGGACATGGAAAAGTCTTATCCTGAATTGTTTGTTTGCTTGATTGAATTTTGATGGAAAAATCCCTATAAGGAGGGGAGGATGTTATAACGCCATTTTTCCAAGATATGTAATGAGATTGTAAATCTCTATTTAAAGATAAATAAAAATCTATGAGTTGATTTGAATGAATTTCGTGTATGATAGCCTTGTATGTTTTCTTAATGGGCCTTATTGGCCATTAAGCCCAATTGAAGGAAAAAGAAAAAGAAATGAAAAAGAAATTCAATTAGATAAGGAGTACATAAGAAAATACATAAAGTAAGAACAAAAGGCTAATGGATAATTCCAAAAATATAATTTCAAGTTTTTAGAGTTCCTTGGGGTTCAAGGAACTCAGGATAATAAATTAATAGTAAAGGAAATAAGAAAAGATGTGGAAAATATGATGATAACTTGCAATCAAAGAAAAGAGATCGTTTCCTTGAGATAATAATCCCAAATTTTTTAGGATGGAAGATAAAAGTACGATCAGGGTTTCCTCAAAATTTTAATTGCAAAGGAATTACAGATTGGGAGTTATGAATTTTCCAAGTTGTCATTGAATTTGGAATTTATTTCGAAATAATAGGAAATAAGTTTCCTTTTGATCAAACGCGGGTTATGGGGGCCCTTGGATTCAGATCCAACAGGCACTATCCATCATCTAAGTCCCAGTGGGATGAGGACTGCAGCCGTGTCAGGGGAAACTTCTCCCCTTCATTCCGATCAACCTAATGTACGAGCACTCTTGGGAAGAGTCCCATTGAGTTCGGGAGGAAGAATAGAAGCTTCCCGACCCTGGTTTGATCACGTTTTAACCTAACTTCGTGAAATTCCCAATTGGGCTAGGACTCAGGTTGTGGCTAGGTTTGGGAACCCTAATAGGGACCTCCCATGACCTATATAAAGGGGACCCCTCGATCCCTCACCTCATTGCGATCCTAACCGACTTCTTCTAGATCCCCTATACACGCTATCCTACTCGATTGGTGTCTCTCCGGTGAGGGCGCCTCCACGGCACTAGTAGCAGAGGAAGGAGGAAGATGACATTCAGTCATCGTTTGATCAATATCTGAAGGCATAAGGAGGGGCCAACTGAGTTAAGTTTCTAAAACAACGGGCTGATAGATCAAGAGTCCATCATGGACTCAGGTGTGATCCAACAGACCGGCCCTGGAGGGCACACACACAATGGAGGTAGTGGAGGCAACTGAAGCGGAGCGTCAGATCAGGAGGAGGTCTACCGGTGCACCGATCCGACATTTGAGAATTTTATGGTAACTTCGCTCTCTGACCAAATAATCTAGAAAATGGTTCATTTTGCAAAATTCGTAGAAACTACTAGGAGTATCTAATGGGAAAACTTTATACATGAAAGTTGTGTAGAAAAATATGAGGAATTTGATAAAAATACTTTGGGAACCTTGTTCTGCTCTATTTTACAAAAGTACTTTAATTTGCGAGTAAAATATATTAAAAGTTTATGAGAAACCCTAATTGAAGATAAAGGGTGTATTTCAGTGAACTTATAGGTCAAATTGATAAGATTAACCATATTAATGATAAAGGTGGTTTGTTTATCCATTTTGAATGCAAGGTTACCTAATTTAAAGTTGTAATCCATAAATACAGGATAATACATATGGAAACCCTAATTTGGGGATAAAGGAAGAGAAAAACCTTGATAATTCAGATTAAGAAGGTAAATTGCCAAATAATGATCCTAAATACTGTTGGGTATATTAAAATGAAAGGAATTGAGGGTTTTATGTAGTTTTGATAAATTAGAGATCATAATATTAATAATGGAGGCAAAAACCCTAATTTCCAAAGAAATCCTAAAATTGGAATTGAAATCCTAAGTAATGTGATGAAATTGGATAAACATTAATAAAAGGAAATTGGTACTTTTATTTCAGGATTTCTATACCTCATTGCTTGCTTGATTGGGTTTCTATGCATACTTGAATCTTTCTGGAAATCTGCAATTGAAGGTATGTGGTTACGTTTATGAATATATCGAGTTAGTTTTCCGAAGTTTTACGAAGTTTTCATCGATGACTTGAAATAAACTGTTGGATGAATTTAGTTCATGCAAACTATAATGTGGATATGACTATCACATGATATATGTGCCTACTAGCTCAGATCCTAGTCCCCTCTGTGGCTTAATAGTTGATCTAGTATATGGCTACCTAGAGGGTAGGTCCATCAGGTCATTGAATGACTTAGTATATGGCTACCTAGAGGGTAGGACCATCAATTCATATTGAGTTAGATATTGGACTACCTTTGGGTAGTGCCATGCGAATCTATTACCCTATGTATTGGCTACCTATAAGGTAGGACCATGGGGGTAAAGATCTACCTTTATAGAGGTATCATATAAGTCCACTGCAGGGACAACACAGAGTTGTGGATAGGTATGGATTGAGTAGTATGGCTTAAAATGTAATCTTGGTTATTAATTGATAATTGACTAATTACTTTGTTATCATAGTTGCAAGATTATTGTTTCACATACCAGCTTCTTGCTGACCGACGTTGTGTTTGTCGGCATTTTAGGTACAAATGAAAAGAACAAATAGTAAAGTGGCATATGCAGAATTAAACGAGAATTAACGTGCACAGGAGGATTAGTTAGATTAGTATCTTCATGGATAGAAGTCTAGAAATCCCAATTTTAAAAAGGTAAGAAAAGTTTTATTTTATACCAGTTTTCAGTTTAGTTGGTAAAGTTTATTAATTGTTATTGATTATTTGTCGAATCTTTGATTCGGGTTATTGGTTAACGGCTCTGACCTTTCGATCTCCCTTAATTTGGGGTTACCGGGAGACGGGGTCATTACAAGGGAGTAGGGGGTGGAATCGCCAGATCTAGAACCTAACCTTCAATCGGAAATGAAATAGAGAAAGGGGAAGAGTCAGCTTCGCGTGGGTGCTATTAAGTTAACCATCAGCGTCGGGTATTCAAAAAACCTAACACTAATAAAAATAGGCATCAATTATGACTAAAAAACCGACACATATGCTCCATTATAGTTGTCGATTTCTACTCAAAAAACTGACGTCTGTCTACATAGGCCGACAAAAAAAATGTTCTCAAATTTTGTCCATAGTCGTCGGTTGCCTTAGAAAACCGATGCCAAAGGGGGGCGAAATTTTTTGCATGGACAGCACGGGAAAACATATCAGTGTCGGTTATCGAAAGACAACCGATGATAAAAATGTGCCCAATTTCTCTCTTGCCAAAAACTTTAGTCGTCGGTTAATTAGTCAATAACCGACGATGTATGTTAAATTTTGGAGGGAATTTTTTTCCACTGGAAAATTTGGATTTGGCGGTCGATTTTAGGCGTTGGTTGTTTATTAAGGAATCGATGCTAAATTAAAAGTGATACCCGTGTCTGGCCACTCTTCACATATAGATGTCAGTTTGTGTATTAAACCGACAGTGTAGGGTTTAGGCGTCAGTTTATTGTATACAACTGACACCTCTAAATGTGATGTTATAAGCCATTTCTGTAGTAGTTACTATGTCTTAGGATAATCAATATTATTGGATTTTAATTTTATCATTTTGTATTGCATAGGATATCAATATTTAAACTTCCTTTACATGCATATCTGATAAAAAAGAACATAATACCAAACTAATATATATATATATATATATATATATATATATATAGAGAGAGAGAGAGAGAGTCAGGCTAGAATACACTCGAGTGTATTCGAAGCAAAATACACTCAAGTAGTTTTTCATGATGTAAAATATTTTTTTCAAAAATCTAATCTATTTTTCTTCTTAATCATTTTGTGAATAACATATATGAAAAATTTGAGCACATTTATATATTTATAGGTCATGTTATAAAGACCGCAAAAATTATGCATTTCAAATTGGTTTTGTGCGTCAATTTTGTTGCCCACGGATGAGTGACTTACACTCATTCAAATGGGTTCAAAATTTGTATGTAGCCTAATTATAGTATGACAATGAAGACAAATGGTTTACATCTTACAAAAAATAGTCTTGATATGCAAACACACTTGAGTGTATTTGTGCGAAGAATGAGCCGGCAACTCATAGGCAGTGGCTTGGTTAAGGGAACCCACCGGAGCCGTAGCGAAAGTGAGTCTTCATAGGGCGATTGTCACTGCTTATGGACCCAAACTTGCGTGATCTATCCATGACCAGGATGAAGCTTGGGTGAAACTAAGTGGAGGTCCGAACCGACTGATGTTGAAGAATCAGCGGATGAGTTGTGGTTAGGGGTGAAATGCCACTCGAACCCAAAGCTAGTTGGTTCTCCCTGAAATATATATATATATATATATATATATATATATATATATATATATACAATTTATGCATGCTACCCAAAAATCAGTTTTGATGGTGGATGTGTTGTGTGGTTATATCCTAAACCCTATATCTATGTGTGGTTGGATGGTTTGGTTCTTGTTTATCTTGGTATGCATACCGAGCCTCTACCTCCCTCTTCCCAATGTAAAGTTAATGCTTTCCTACCTTTTCTCCCCTCAAATGTAACTCAAGGTTTCTCTTTTTCAACATAATAAAGTAGAAATAGGATAGTTTCTTTTCTTGGAATGACATTGAAGATGTTTGCTGCTGGTTGAGATGACCAATTGTGAGATGAGTCGACCGCCTGGAAGTCTATGGAGAACTGAGCGATGGAACTAGACAACTGCCTGGTGGATCCAACTAACTGTTTGGATAAGAGGCTAGATGACCGTCCCAGTAGGTCCAACCGACCATTTGGAAGGAGTTCAAACATCAGTTGGATAGGAGCACCAACCGACTGGCCAAAAGGCAAGACGATCGGTTCAATGGTTGAACCGATCTACCCAGATTGGAAAGCACAGATCTACACCAACAACAGTTTCATACATGGGATGTGATGATTGACATAGGAGGTAGTAATTCCTTGTGGCTACAAGGAATTATAAGTAGACATGGACATAGCCATCACCTTTTATTTTATATTGCATGCTTACGTTGTGGGATATAGCATGTATATGATACATACTATATATGTGGTAATTGGATACAATATATGTATATATATGATACATATAAAACCCCTCAGATCAAACATATTAAGTCTTATATGCTTTCGAATAGCAATACACATGAAAAACTTGTTCGACCAAGCGTAGGTGATGCCAAAGCATGGTGCACCATCTACCTCATGAAAGTGTGATGGTAGTGATACTAGTGATGCCAAATCGGGGTGCATTATTATCGCATTGACTATTGGGTTAGGCTTAACTGGTGATTCTAAGAGCATCTAGGCCCAGAAGCATGTAGATGATTATGGGAAAGAGTTGCACAAATCATCTATCTAGGAGTTGCATATGATGTAGTTGGTAAGTTTGCCTACCTAAATGGTGAGGTTGTGGGCGATCAGCCAAAGCTGACTCATGACTTGATGAAATATGGATCTTGGCTCATTAGAAAATTGTTCGTTGCAATTTTTTAAATTGATACTTGAGGGTTATCAATTTGGAAAAAATAATGAGAATGATAATTAATTAAAGACCTAATTATTATCACCCAATCTTTCATCAAATCAAAATGAGTTTTTAACAAAATTTCAAATTCTTATGTAGAACCAAATGGAAATGACAAACAATCACTTCTCTCTGTGATCGGTCCTTGAGAAGGACAAACTAATTGGGAACAACTTCCATGATGGGTTTATGACCCTAAGAATTGTTCTCACATAGGAGCACAAGCTTTATGTCTTAGAAATGCCAGAACCATAGGAACCTCCTAAAATTCTCCAAAGCCTAACAAGGATGCTTATAAGAAGCATATTGAGGATGTCGTGGATGTTAATTGTCTGATGTTATGCTCCATGAACCATGAGTCACAAAGGCAGCATGAGAACACGGAGGTGATTGACATGGTCACACATCTCAAGAACACATACCAAGATCTGGCAAGATAATAGAGATATGATGTCTCCAAGGCGTTGTTCAAATGTACCATGATAGAAGGTGGCCTAGTAGGTCCTCATGTACTCAAGATCATTGGGTATGTGGAGAACCTAGCTATACTGGGATTGCCCTTGGGTCAAGAGTTGGCCAATGATGTGATTTTTTAGTCTCTACCAAAGTCATATAGTCAGTTTGTCATGAACTACAACATGAAAAACTTTGACAAGTTTTTGAAAAAGTTGTTGGGCATGTTGAGGACAACTAAGACACAAATGAAGAAAGACAAGCCCAAGTCTATGATGATGATCAACAAGACAAAAGAGAAGTCCAAAGGCAAAGTCAAATCTAAGAAAGGTTCTAAAGCTAGCCATAAGCCCAAGTCTTCAGATCTCAAGGCAAAAGGTGGAGTAAAGAAAGAAAGAGTGATTATCACCATTATCACCAACCTAGACATTGGAGAAGAAATTTCCCACTTTGGTTCGAGGAACTAAATAAGAAGAAGGATGGCACTGAGGCCTCCACTTCAGGTATAAACATTATAAGATAAATTTGATTACTTCTTCATTTGGTATGTGATACAAGATAAGAGATCTGACATACTGATGTGCAATATCTGACAAGAAGTAAAAGCCCTTTTAGAAGGACAATTATGGACAAGGCGGAGCAAGTGTTGCAGAAGTCATAGTCTACATTTAAATTTAACTTCGCTCAATGGGCATGCAATCTAGTTAGTTGAACTGCTATTTCATTATGCCATGGGAAACAATTTACTTTAGAGAATGTTGTATGACAAGGATGATATATCAATAAAGTATGGGATTATTGTTTCTATTTAAAGGATATGATCTTGCATGAAATTGGCCCTAAAAAATCTTGTGATATTCATGTGAAATGATCCAAATATGAATGTTTATAATGTTTATACCGAATGATTATGATTGATAATTCAAGACTATCATTAGCATTAGTCATCTTGTATGAATATTAGAGGTGCATGCCTAGAACACATGTTGATGTTGATCTAAATTCCCTTGGTTATTGAACGTAAGGAAACATGCAAATCTTATTCACACACAATATGACATGACGTCTTTCACTAAATGTAATGGGAGGACAAAGCTTTCGTTAGAACTCATGCATATGATGCATAAAGATCTTATGAATGAATGCTATGGATTATTTCTTATACTTTGTTTTGTTTACTGGTAATATGATGATATGCACTTAGTAAAGAAGAAACATAAATCTCTTGAAGCGTTCAAGTGTATTATAAATGAAGTGTGACATTGATGAAAGTATTAATATGCTTTGATATGATTATATGTTGAAATACTTTATATCATTACCTTGAGTACCTTTAGGAAAGAGCTAAGATAATGTATTACAAGACAATCTGTCTGAACATGATGTTGTGACAAAATGAAGGAATTATACCATGATGGGTCATGATATAATTATCAAATTATATCTAATCTTCTTATACCCTCACAAATATAAATCTATTACTAAATAACATACCAAATGAATGGTTTCTAAGACATCACATATGATATGATTTTGGAATGCCCAATAGGTCTAAAGGATTGAAACCCACCTTGAGAAAGTAGTTTCTTGAGAAGGTTTATCCATAAACCATGATATTTGAACGTTACTATTAATCCCTAATTAATAACAAAAGATTCAGTTGGATTAAAAGTAATACTCAAAGTGTTTGAGGCCAACAAAGAGGTACAATGAGAACAATGAGAATCACAAGTTTTTGGGGAATCTCAGGTTCATCATGTAACATAGGAAAAATATTTCTAGTAGAACACATCTGAGATTGGAGGATTGTGAATCCAATAATTTAGATGGGTTGATCATACATGATGAGCCAACTAGTCAACTAGAATCTTTTCCTGAGCTATATGGAATCCATGTAAGCTAACAAGGTAGGACCTTGATAACGCCACCTCGAAGGGTAACACCTAAAAGGTGCAACAGGGTCTTGTGGAAAAGACCTACATGGATAACATATACAGAATGATTGGTTCAATAAATCAAGTTCAAGTTGTTGGACATGATAGAAATTCCTTTACCAATTGTCATGTGTGTTGTTGTAGTTAGAATGGACTACGATATTTTGCATATGAAAATGGAAACCACATTCCTTAAGGGAATACATTAAAGGATGTGTACATGAAACAACCTAAAAGGTTTCATAACTCCATGAATGCAAATTAAGTCTATGAACTACAAAGCTCAACTTGGGATTGAAACAAGCACCTCAAAGATGGGATCTTATGACTTGATAAGACAATCAAAGAGTTTGAATTGAATCAAGATAAAGGATGAGATATGTGCTTACAAAATATTTAGTTGGAGCATATATGAAGATTCCACGTATGATGAGGAATAACATCTCAATATTGTGAATATTGAGAGCTGGCATGAAAACCCCTTCAACAATGAAGGTATATGTGAAACATTTTATAAGTTAAGGATCAAGACCTATGAAATAATTCTTGAATGTTTCACAATGGAAGTTTAATCATATACAATAGCAATGTGTTGAAAGTGTTCAACATGGAAGGATTCAATGAGAGAGAATCCAGATTAGTCTCTCATGAACCCTATATTCTGATTCTTGTGAAGAATGGAAATATCATGAATAAGATTCCATGGGCTAGCCCAATAGTGGATCTATGATGTAAGCTATTAACATGCTTATCCCATATAATCTTGTATGTATTGCACACCATAAGGTGATAGTAAATTGCAATAAAGGTTACTGGAATGTCATAAAAGATATCCATTAATACTTATGAAGTACTAAGGATAAGATTGCTAGTCAATGATAATAGCAATATTAGAAAGAGTTGGATGTAAAGTGTTACGTCGATGCAAGATTTCATAATGACAAAAATTATCACAAATTAAATTTGTTTGATTTAAAAGAGAAGTGTTGATTAGTTGGAAGGTTTCTGAACAAATAAACCATTAGTTCTATTCTAAAAAAAAAATTTGAGTATACTTGTGTTGTGAACACAGAGTGATACTATATGGATCTAAAGGTTCATGTGATGAACTTATGGATGCTAAAACCATTGATGAATCAGTAAAAATATTGTGACAACAATGGAGCTAATTGTTAGAAAAGGAGTGTCAGATACCATATTATGACAATTCTATCTCATATGAGAAATTGTACAGTGAAGAGATAAGAAACATGTGATATACCGATAGTAAGAAAAGTGTTGCTAACCCGTTAAATCAGCACTAGCACAAAAGAAGCACGTTGGACATGTTTAGATCACTAAGGATGAGATCTATTGGTTATTGGCTCTAAGAACAAGGGGGAGTCTATTGGTAAGGTATACCCATAGACCCAATCATATTATGACTGACATGGCATAATTACCTAAAAAGGATTTGATTAATAATAACATAAATAAAGTCTAGCTTCCCATTCATCTGTTTCACTTAGTTATGAGATAATGAGGATACATAGTGAATGTCTAGAGAATAATATAACTTAATGACGTTTATCTTCAAGTATTAGCCTTGTTCAAAGGAGATAATACAGATGTTAAGAGTATATATAAATATTCTCAATATGTTACTAGTCGGTTGTTACTATGGAAGGCAGATAGACACCGGTAACACATAAGACTGGAGTGTGAGTTGGTTGATGATAGAATCTCACTAAGTCATGATATGGCAATATCAAACCAAGCACACTGATACATGTTAGAGAATAGTGTACCGGACAAACCCACATTGAGAGTGACCAATGGTTTTAATGGTCACAATCATCTCTCATAGTGAAGGTTTTGATTGTGATTCTTAGACTTGAATCACTACACTTGTCACATGTCGTTGGGTACACTTTGACATCATCAAACACAATTCTAAAATATGGGTTGTTATAATGGTGATGATTGGGTGACTTTGACATATGGAGATAGATTGTGAGTGATAGATATGAGATTTGTCCCTCCAACTAGAGTATGATATCTTGGCCACTTAATAAGCGACACTGAGAAACACATGTGAATCAAGAAATGATGTTGAGGTCACATTATCTCAGACAATCTGTTCTTGGTTCAAGAAACATGGATTGAGCGTTGAGATGATGATCAACCATGGCTTGAGTTCATCCTGGATATCATAAACAAAGGAATTATACAATCACTGCAACACCTTATGCAAATTGTAGGTTGAACTTCTTCTCCAACTTTTCGTTCACTTGGGTTGCACTGATGTGTGACTAGGCACCACTCATTTCTTGTGATGTCATAAGATAGTTATGGATATTCACAACCAACATGATATGGGATATATAGGGTCACAAACATAGGAACTCATCTAGAAGAGGAGTTTGATCTTGAACGACTATTGGATTGACTACTAAAGTGTTTAGGTATTCAATTCATGCAATTGATCACTCGATTGGCTGACCAGGTCTACCAAACGACCATCTCATTGAGTGAGACGGTCGTTTGGGCAGCCAGACAGGCATCTCAAGTAGTTGAGATGGCGGTTTGGGGGTCAGGCTACTCGAAGTTCAAATTGGCTCAGTTTATCCCTTGAACCGGCTAGTTCAATATGATTGAATAAATTAGGTCAGGTCAACTCATAAGGTGGTCGTTTGGGTGAATGAGATAGGAGTCTCACTTGGGTGAGACAGCCCAGTTGGTTTGAACGAAGGTTCAAGTTATTTCCTGAACAGTTTCGATTGCATATACTTGGAAAGCAAGTAAAATTAATATGTATATTAATTGGAATCAAAATTGCCAAATTCGTGTGTGATTGAGAAACTTCCAACCGGCTATTTCATAGTGCTAGACAATTGTTTCCCACACCAGATGACTATCTAGGTGCGTGAAACATCTGTTTAGGCTATCGTAGGTTGTGAAAGTTCAAGTTCTTATGATCTTGAACCCTAACTCTAACCTCACCTATAAAAGGAGGGGTAATGGGGGTTTCCCCAGACATAACACAGACAACTGAGAATCAATTCCTCTGACAACTATTGTGCTCTCTGGTTGTGGTAACCATGAGATCCCGGGCAAGTCCTACCTAAAAAGGAGGGATAGCCAAAGGGAGATAACAACTCATAGTTGTTGTTGTGCGAGATCATGTAGGTGACTAGTACACCAACGGGAGAGACAACTCCTTCCTATCCATTATTGGTGAACGACAAGAGTTATATTTGGTCTGTGTGGACTACTATTGAGGAAAGAGTCCTTTGGCTCCTGCTCAGAGATCATAGTCAACCGGATGTGTGTGGTGAGACCACATGAGTCACTATAGAGGTTGTGAAGATAGTTGTTCATGGTGAAGACCAGGAGCTACACAGAGACTGTCCAAGAGCAACTTGTCAGCAATTGCAAAGAAGTGAGTTTTGTTTCTAGACTTGCTCCACGACCAGGTATAACTTACTAAAACCATCTCTCCTATTTCATAGTAGTTGTCACAATCTTGTTGTTATGGGATTATGGATAGATTATCTTTTTTCAATCTGTTGCTATACTATGTATCAGTATTTCCCAACACTAGGGATGTTGTATGGACTGCCAGTTTATGAAGGGCATCCATAATGGATTTCTATTTCACTTCCCAATCCCCCATATCTGTGGTCTTATTGGTAGTACCTACATCCTTGTCATCCCTCCCGTAAGGCCTCTTTCCTTTATTCTTGGTTCCAGAAGTTCCTTCACCATCCCTATTGTTCTTGGTTTTTGGGGCCATCTGCAAGGGTTCAATAGATATAAGTTTTCTCAATTATAATTTTCAAATAAAGGATATCACAGATCATGGCATGTTGGAACTATAATTCAACTTTCTCAAATTATTTTTGAATTTTAGCTATTTCCCATCCTTAGACTACCCAAATTAGAGAGAGTATAGATCAAATCATGACACCCTAGTGAGAGAGAAAAGATGAGAAGTCATCCTACTTCCTTCTAATAGGTGGCTTGAGTAGTCCTTAAAGAAGAGATGAGATGCTAGAAGACTCTATAGGGTTATAGGAAGTCCTTCCATCCATTCACAGATTTACTAAGGCTAGGTGGAGCAGGGGGAACATCAATCACCGTGAAGATCGATAGGAGGTAATTATGTCAGGACCCCCTTGATGCTCTTTCTAGATGCCTCTATTTCACCATAGTAAACTTTAGGGATTCCTTGCTTCAACAATTAAGAACATCATTCCATTAATACATATGAAGTGTGTTATGGATCTGATACCAACTGTCATCAAACCATTCTTACCCTAATCCCAATCCCACTGTCAGAATGGGAAGTGTTAAATGGATTAGAGCGCCCATCCCTGAGTGGCCCAAAAATCACTCACAGATAATATGCAAAATGGAAAAAACATTCTTCTTTATTGGAAATGAACCAAAGGTTTAGTACATATGAGCCCTTAGGCAACATAGAAAGAAAGATACACGATAAGGAAACTAAACCAACAACTACATACCTTTTATATTAGATCCCATGTAGAGTCTAGATTGATGTAGAATTCTTTGTTTTTAGCAGATAACAAATGAAGTAGATAGCAAATTTGGCAGGTGCATAATCTCTAGTTCTTTTCATGGCCTAATATCAAGAAAATCATGACACAATCAATCTAATTGCATGGTACGCTATTAAAAACAAGTAAAATAGTTTTATATCAAAGTATAATACTTGGTAGGACAAATTTTCAAAATAAACAACAAGCGATTTTCAAAACAACATTTATTCAATAAGATTTTTAATACATGTTTCCCATTATGCTGATTTTGAGAAGCATGCTTTTATATTTATGTGGCTTCATCACCCCAATGATATGGGGGAGGTCATCAGGATCCATCTCTCCATATGAGGGAGGAGATCAATGACATGTACAAGCTCCACTTTACAAATGAGGAGGTTACTTGTACTCAATATCAACAATCATTATTACTGACAGTCATAATGGGTAATATCATTATTGTTTTAGGTGTTTTGCAAACTATAATATAGAAAATCGGAACACTAATCAGTAGGGAACAAGGTAGCTAAAACAAATACCTATCCAAGTATACATTTCAATACATACTTAAAATGTATCATGAATATTATTAGTCTATTCAAGGAGGAGGTATATTAGCGTACCTTCTTGGTTGATTTTTAGAGTAAAAGATCTCAACAAGTAATAGGTCAATCCCTCGAGTCAGATCCTAGATCAACAAGATTTGGATGAAGAGTCACGATCATAATGTTTTAAATATCACATTTCAATATTTAAGATTATGGTTATTTGTTCATAATTAAACCTTGGGGCTAGGTCATTCACTTATGATCAACAAAATTCAATATGTCCAACATTTATAGTGTCAAGTATATTTTTGAGTATGAATGACCTACCTAGGTATTTTAGGAACATATAAGATAACCCTAATTATTATGACCAATATTTAAGTCATTATCAAGTCTTTAGATCATCATGATAGGTTTGCATCATTTGTTTTTAAGATTAGATCAAGTTTTGATTGATGTAATAAGTAAAGTCAAAGATCAAATATTAGGTTAGTTGATCAGGTATTAATAGAAAATATCACATATATGCATGTGAATAGATAATTTACTAAATATAGTAATAGGGATGCGAATCAGGTTTTGAAACCATTTTTATCGGATCAAGCTAATTTTTCTAATAAAAATGGAGTATAGTTTTGATATTTTTGGTGTAAGACCCCTGACCTATGTTTTGGGATATCCCTATTTGCTTTTGCTTGATTATGTGGTCAGATCCTTTCTCTAATCCTTTGGGATGATCTTAGGTGTTGTTTGGCTTGTGACCCAGTCTGGATTAGGAGCTGTCTTTTTGTGTCACGTAGGCTCTAATCCCGACTAACTCAGCCTGGTTCCATTCTTGTTTTGTTTGGTATAAATTAGACTTACAGGGTCCGTTATGGGTTCTATAATCCTCTAATCCAGACCAAGTTTGTCCTGCTAGTAGCAGGATTCCATATCTCAGTTTCGATTTGACTCTATCTTTTGTGTTATTTTATTTTATTTTCTAGACTAAAAACACAAGTTACGAGGACAGTCCAATCTAATGAGTGCTTGCAATGAGATGAGTAACCAAATTGAAGTAGGACCGAATCCAGATAAAATAATCTGGATCAATCGACTAGCCCAATTCAGACTTTATAATCCTGATCTCAAACCAAACATGGGCTTAGAGATTGTAGAGAGCTTAAGTCTCCAGTTTGAGTTTGTTTGTATGTTGTTTCTGCTTTGTGTGCTTATTTTGGTGCAAATTGCAACTTACCCATTTGTGGGGGTATTTTTTGTAATTTGCCACTTATAGAGTGTTCCTTCACTCTCTAGGATTCATGAGGGAGATTTTGGTGATTTAGGGTGCCTTGGTGGACCTTTAGTTGAGTAGTATCACCCTTAGTGGTGATTAGGGTTTTCTAGGGTTTGGTGTGCCTTGACGATGCGATCCTTGTTGGTTTCTTTCGACCTAGGTCGTGACCTAGGGCCTAGTTGGAGGGTTTCATGGTCAAGACACCTCCCTAGGTATGGTTGTCATGATAGATATGGTCTTGGGTGTCTTGGGTTGAAATGGGTGCTCTTGTGTAGAGTGTCTCAGCCTAGGGATTGTGGTGACCTTGTGTCGCAACCTAGTGGTGCTTAGTGGTGTGTCACTACCATGGGTGGTTCCCTTGGTGTGTTGCGGTCATGAAATGTGGGTTAGGTGACCTAGGTGGTTGAGATCCAACCTAGAGTGTATCACCATCTCTTGCATCTGGTCTTTATGTGGTTGCATTTTAGTTTCTTTAGTGGACAAGTGTCCCTTTAGGGCCTTCTTTTGTTGACAACTCATCCCTTTCCCTACCTCTCTCCTCCTTTGCTATACAAACCCTCTTCTCTCCATGAAAGTGGTCTTTTTTAGACATCCTCTTTCTCCTTCCTTGCTTGGATGATCATGGAGCTTGGTGGCGTAAGAAGGATCTATCCTTGGTTCTTTGGAGGTGGTTCAACCCTTGCATGTGGTGTTTGTGGTGATCCTTGGTCATTTTCAACCTTGGTGAGTGTTAATCTTCTTTTTTAATGTTTTCTTTGGACCTTCTACCCCATCTTCTTCCTTTTTCTCGGCCTTAGACCTATTTTGACATGGTGGCCGTTCTTGAGAGTAAGCTCCTCATCACAAGGGTAATAGGCTATGTTTTGATAAGGAGACACCCAAGTGAGAGGGGGTTTCTTCTCTCTTGTCCCCCTTCTTTCTTTTGGTTTGGCCTTGAACTTCTTGCCCTCTTTCTTGAACTATCCTTTAACCGTGGTGTTTCCTCTTTCTGGAGGTGATCTTGTGGCCAAAAATGGAGCTTTTGGTTGAGCTTGATCTTCCTAGGTGATCGCGTACTTGGAGCTTGCCTTCCTTGGAGTTGATCTTCTTTAAAACGGGTTATATAACTCTTAAACTCCTCTATTATTGTACTTTTTATGCTTGCACGTCACTTTTTCTCTCTCTAAATGTTTCCTTAACATTCTAGTAGAGGGTGATAAACCTTAGAGCTTGGATGATGTTGAGATCATGCTTTGTTTGGATGTAATCTTAAACCCTTTTTTTCCTTTGTACCTGATTTGTTGGTGTTTGTGGTGCATGGTGGTTGTCTTTCCTTTCTAAACCTTGGCTTGATTTGCATGCATGATAATTGAGTTTTTTTTGTTCTATGAAGTTTGGTTTGGTTTTGGTGGTGATGATCTTGGATCTTTTCTCTTGTTGAGATTCCTTCTCATGGTGGTTTCTTGGAGTCTGTGTTAGAGTTTGATGATCGTTTTCACATGAGGTTGCTCCTCCAAGGTGATGATGGGTTTTACTTGTTTTCTCTCCTATTTTAGCCATGGGTTATCCCAATTTTTGACCTTTGTTAACCTTTGGTTGGAATTTTCCTTCATCTTGGTGGTGGTTCAACCCTTAGTGGGCGTCATGTCTCATTTTTGTCCTGGGTCGTGACATCCTTTGGCATGTTGGTTTTGGGTCCAGGTGGCCGAACTTGTGGAGGTCGCAACATCCTCCTCCTTGATGGTTGTGACACCTACTTTCTTGAGGGTCATGATACACCATGGCTTTGGTCGAGATGTTTCCTTATCCCTTGGTTGGTCGAGACATGATTGGGTTTTGAGGTCAAGACATGTTCTTGTCACGGGTCGTGGTGAGTCCTTGTTTTTGGGTAGCAACATGCTCTCCCTTGGGTGGTTGAACCCTGACCCTAGCTATTGTGACTTGGTTTCTTGATGGTTGAGGCTTGTTTCACCCCTTTGGTGGGTCACGGTCATGACATGAAGGAGGTTAGCTGCAGTCGTGACACCATGGGTGATGGTGGCCACACCTAAGTATGGTGGTGGTCGTGACATACAAGAAGTGGATGGTTGAGTCACATGCTTGAACGTTTCATCAACACACTTGTATGAGTAATGAATGGGCTATGTATGAGCCACATGTAGTACTACATGGATAAGTTGTTACTTAACCCTTATGATGATCCCTAACCTTAAAAGTATACCAAGAATGTGGAAGACATTCCACCTAGGGCTTATTGCTTGTACATCTACAAAACCCAAGTCATCTAAGTATCTAGACCTAAATAAGTGTTATGAGTTGTGTTTTCTTTTTATCTCTCATAAGTTGTTCATCATGTGTAATGCTTCCACTCTTTTCTTTGTTTATAAGCCCTATACTTGTAGGAGATATGTATGTCATGGATTGTGTATATTGTGGTGATGATTATGTGATACAGGGCGGTGCTTATGCACATCGATGAGGCATAATATGCAGGGCTTAATGTGATAGGTCCTATGACTTGGTGATGGCTATATGCCTATTGAGAGGTGATATCCTCAAGTGATGTGATTAATAAGTTGTTATCCCATGGTGATGTGACATTTATGGTGGCCTTGTGAATGAAAGAGCAATGAGTATCATGTGGTGATTGTGTGATAAGTTTGCACCTTATACGTTTTATATCTTTTGAAGTTGCAACACACCCTTATTCTTGTAGAGTTTGTTTTAACTTTATACGTTATAACTTGATTGATGCTAAAAAGTCACCCAACTAGCTAACTAATCAAGTGAAACCTAATCATGTAGTTTGCTCTATGTCATAGATTCAATTCCACTGTCAACTTTATTTATTGGATTGGTGAAACAAGTTTAACTCAGATCACATATTTTTGAATATATGGGGGTGCAAGTTGAGTATCTCCTTGCGTCCAAAATTACAAGTTGTGTGAGATAGCCATGCATGAGCCAATTTTCTTATGATATGAATGGCCACGAGTGAACCACTCCTTTTAAGAACGGCCTGGAATGAGCCTATTCTTCTAGCATCGTTACCTATACCAAGGTGGGCTAGGTGTTTTATATGGACGGCCATGTGTGAGCTGATGCTTTTGTGACCATATGTCACTCGTTTGCAGTTGACTAGTATGTCTCTATGGTGTTCTCTTGTGTTGACCAAGAGGTGTTGGAGAGGTCCTGGATTATGGCTCTTCCATGGACCATGTATATATGGCACAATCGATTGCCCTTCGCAGGGGCCTATTGGATTTGGGTGCTATGACTCAAATCCTTGGTGCATAATAAAAAAATGTAATACAATCATGTAGTGTTTGTGCTTAGGGTGACATATGTCTCACAATGGTTGAGCCTTTGTCTTGTTTTTTACTGATTTCTTGAATTATAAGATGGTAATAGAAGTCAACTGTTATACATGTTATTCATATTCTTTTTTAAAACATAACTTGATTTACCATTCAAAAGTAGCTGCCTAATCTTGTCTAATATGCTTTATCAGTTATATTCATACCATTTAGTTGAATCTACTCATCCTATTAGTATATTATTTCACCTGCTTAGTTTATCTATTCTTTAATAATGTTGCGGAGAGTTATATTTCTCACTGAGGTGTTTAGTCTTACCATGTGAGTTTCCACATATTTTAGATGACCATGCATGAAGATGTAATGAGTGGGATCCCATAGGGATCCACTCCCTACTAAAAATAAAAAGGCACATCCACCAACAAACAGTTTTTCTTGAAAGGGATGAAACCAAATTTATTTAACATGATTGTATCATAACACAAAGTAGTAGTAGAATTAAAGATGTATCTAACCATTACAAAGCTTCTTATCATATTATTCTTTCACCACACAGTGTGATTTAAAGGAAAAACTAACTACATATTAGACTAGCTGAGGATCACCTAACAACATCAAGAAAAGTCTCCCACGAAGTCAACTACACTTGTTGTGGTCCAAGTCCTCCTCGGTTTCCTTCTCCTTATCCAACACCTGGGGTTGGAAGCATACCCCACAAAAGGAAAAGAAAAGCGGATATCTACAAAAAGCTGGTATGAGCATACTTAAAAAGAAAATGAGCAATATATATTATGAAAGAGGTACATCAAGTATAGAAGGCTTCCCATGAAAAAGGTAAGAACTACCCAAACGGGCATAAAAAGAAAGAATCACTAACAAATGATACAAGGAATACTTGTCATAAAATCAATAATAAAAGTGATGCCACAAAAGCACTCATAATGTTTTAAGGCACAAAACCCATAACAACCTGCATGTAGGTGAGATAAACATAGCACTAGAACAACATAAATAACAAAGGCGGCCAAGCCTCATAAACTTGAAACCTGATAGAGATTGGCACATAAGCAAACTCCCAATATATATAAATGTTGGGCCAAACCTCATAAATTTGAAACCCAGGTGTGGAGCACATAACCTCCATCCCAAAAGTAAATAAGGGCACATAACCCAAAAATCAAAGCAAATTATATTACTCTAGGGCTACTAAGTCATACAACATGCTTAATAGAAAGGTAAGTAAAAGTATGGTCAGATTTTACAAATTAATCACCACATAAGTGATCATCATAATCATCCACCTCAAAGTGGGCATATAACAACAAATAAGTCCAACATGCACTAAGGCATGAGGAAAAGAGTCAAGAGAATATCCAAGATTGCCACAAAAAAGATAGTTCACAAGAACCATAATATCAAGAGATAAGAGCAATATGTATAGGCTATTGTCCATAGGACCAAAAGTAAGACAATTTAGGTTATTGCTCAATAAAGAAAAATAGGAGATGCAAACATACCTCTCCATAGAGTCTAACAGAATAAGATTACTTCTAGATCCAAATATGTGATTCCAAAGTACTTAATATCATGTATGTGAAATTAGGGTTAGAATTGCATTGATTATTTAAAACCCTAAAATCGCCTATTTATTATTAAATAATTAGATTATCAAAACCACACCATGTTTTAGGTTATATTTTCTTGAGTTTAGAACATATTTTATATATTTTTCTGACTCATATATTTAGTTACGAATTTTATAAGTTGTTACTTATTTAGATTAATCCATTACAATCACCTCTTTATAACATTAGATTTAGGAAACAAAACCAATACCATTAGAAATCTTACATTTTTATGAATCCAATGAGTATTTATTTTAATTTTTGGACAACTAGAGCAAAAGATATGAATTTTACAAAATCGGCCAATCATAAATCACTAAAAAGGCAAATAAGCGAAAGAAAATTCACGCGAGCAAGAGAGAGAGTCGGGCTGGGCGGATTTGACCCAATAGGAATAGGCTACGTCACCAGTCAACGTCTTAGTTTACCTAGCACAAAGTAAAGGAAATCATGACAAAAATACCCTTGCACGATTAAATAAAGAAAGAAGGAAGATAGAGGGGTGAACTCAAGAATTCATGAGGGGGATTGCTCTCACACACCGGCCAGACATAGCCATCATCTTGCGAGCAGCAACTTGCGTCAGATTTAGGGAAATTGCGGTTGTGCGACGAGACCAGAAACCAAACAATCAGAAAGGAAGAGGAGGAGAAGACAAACACACTGAGCCAAACTATTGTGGTGTTGCTTCTCATAGGCACACGAGAATGCCGCCGCAAACCTCGAGTTAAAACATGCCTGCCAAGGATCAAAATAGGGATGAGAAATGCAATTGGAAGTAAGGAATAGCTAGGTAAAGTGTGGCAAATACGACGGTATGGTCCCCTATATATAGGGTGGAGTCCTAGGGCGATAACACCTTGGCTGTGAGAGAGCTTGAAGTCCAACATTGGGCATTTCCCAAAATGGCAATGAAATTGCACAACTAAAGGGTTGGCTATTGTCGAAACCTCTCACGAAGATGTGAGATGAAAAATCAAAGAAAAAGATCAAATATTGGCTGAGAAATCTGTGAATTACCAGTGTCTTTGCACTGTGCTCGACGGTGATGCACATCATTTAGCACACCAATTACTAGGAAAATTATCCTAGAGTTTATCCCTTTTCTACTTTCTGATAAAGCCTAGTATAGAAGGGTCGATCCACAAAGATGACGATGAAGATGGTTGAGCTTCAAATACGATTGCAAGAACATGAATGTAAAATCTGTGTTAAGAGTTTGTTAAAACTAAAACAAAATAAAATAAAGATGCTAAATTAAAGATCAACTAATGAAAAGAAAGAAACACCAAAGCTAAGGGATTTCACCATCCTAGCGGATGTGAAACGAGACTGAAGAAATTACACAATTAGCAAGATAAAGGTAGGTATGTGAAACATTTGTAAATGATTCACAAAAGATGAACTCCTCGTGAACCCATTGGTCCTAGTGAATATGGATCCTATTTCAATCATCCTAATGGGGACTTTTCTAAGGTCTCATCCAAATCCCCATAAAATTGATTTGGTTGTTCTAAATCTTGGGTTCTGCGGTGGCATCCGCCAAGATTAACAAGCGATGAAAATGAGAGATCACTTCGTTAAAATTGTCGAGATCCAAATAAAAATCAATTTATCTAAAAAATCATATAAAACTTAGATCTAATCATCAAATGGCTAAGGGGTTGCTCCCCTCGCCTCAGTAAGAAAGCTACTCGCTAATCATACTAAGTGATGGAGAAAACAAGGAAGGAAGGTAGAAAGTCATAGACCAGAAGTGACAAAATCTCCAAGGAGATCTTAGTTGGTGACACTGAAATGGCTTGCTCTCTTAGTTTCCCTCTTAAAATAAAATAACAAGAAGAAGAAATGAGATCTAGAAACCAGATATAAAAGAAAAAACTTTTATTGTAGAAATGAAAGATTACACTTATGAATGGAAATGACAAAGTTTAACTACAAGATACAACTATAAAATATAGGATGCTTTTCTTAGTGGAGTCCCCCCTCCTTTTATAGGGGAAGGAGGGGTGAAAACCCTACATACAAGACTCTCTAGAAGACTCTTGGCTAGCAACTGAAACATTTTGGATCCGATCAATAGAAGAAACGGTTGATTGCTTTTAATTATGTTGACCGTTCGCATTCTTTTTGCTATAGATTCCATAACAGCATTTCCAATGGATTTCACTCCCATCAAAGGCTCTAAATTGGTACAAATAATATGATTTTATTTTAGGAAATTAAATTTCTTTTCCAACGAATACTTGTAAATCTAATTTGGAGTTTGTATGCGGAAGTTATGACACCTTTGGTACTGGGTATACATTAATTTGAAGCACTCAAGGAATTGTGCAAAACATCTTCCAAGGGAAATTGATCAATAGAATGGTTAGACAATTTTTCTACAAAAAACCAACCAAATATAATTAAAACTCCAACTAAATAGAAAAATCTAAATTAATACAATTAATTATAAAACTAAGAAAAAAACAATCCTAAAAAGAAATCTAAAAAAGGATAAATATACATTTATCAGGAAGGACTCTCCTACTCGAGGTAGGAGAGGACTGTTGTGTCATTGGATCTCAGTCCGTGATGGACACCTCTAATCCTAGCCATTTGTTGGTGTGAAAAAAGGAAAAAGAAAATGAAAAATAGTGTGTGACAGATTAAATAGAAATCCTAATTAAATTTGACCAAAGTGTGCACATATTTATTTTCCTTTTTTCTCTCCTCTTTTGAGGGTGCAAATGAATCCTAAATTAGATTAAAATTTGAACATAATCTAGTTTTTCTATTTAGAATCCGAATATAAAATTTATTTTCCTTTTGAGAACTTTTAATATGTTAAATAAATCAATTACTATTTTCTCTTTCCTCCTTCATTAATGGTTGTAAGATTATCCAAATTTGATGAAACTTAACCCACAGGTCATATTTAATGTGTGGATACAAATTTGTCTTCAATTTTATATGTTGGAGTTATTTTTTCACTTGTTTAATATTTTGAAGGTTCTACACACTTTCTCTCTCCTGATTTCATCTTTTAATCAAACTTTCTCCAAATTGAGTGAAATTTCACCCAAAAGCATATTTTAATATGTAGATTACGAATATAAGATTGTATTCCACTTTTGGAGTCATTTAATATTTTATTTAATTTTGTTTAAGGAAAAACATGTTGGGTAGTGAAGAAATAAGGTCTCAACAAGATGAACGTGGCTGAAATGCGTATGCTGAGATGGACGTGTGGGAAGACAAGAAAAGATCTCTTGAGAAATGACTATATCAAGAATAAAGTGGGGGTGGAGAGCATTGAAGACAAGTTGTATGAGGGCCGACTCAGATGGTACAGACACGTGCAATGCAGACCAACTAGTGCACCTATATGAAGCAATGCTACTGAGACAAACACTATAAATAGAAGAAGAGGAATGCCTAAATTAACATGGGATGAGCTTATAAAGAGAGATTTTGAATATCTACATCTCAACTAGAATACGGCCCATGATAGAGATGAATGGGAATGAAGGATCCGTGTAGCCGACCCCAACATAGTTGGGACTGAGGCTTAGATGATGATGATGGTGATGATTTTTTAAGGAAAAACACCCTTTTCTTATCTAAATAAAATAGATATGGTTTTTATTATCCAAAATTGGTGAAACTTGGCCACCAAGGTAAAGCATATTGCAAGAAAATGAATATGATGTTATACTTATCCAATAAGTTTTCCTTTTAGTCCATTATCCATTATTTCTGTTATTTCTCTCATTAATAATTCAATATCTCATTAACACATTTTAAGCATTATTATTGATTCCTTTTTCTCTTCCTTGCACCATAAGGAAAAGGAAAGATCTACAATGACTCTACTCTATCATTTTGTGGAATTATAATTCATTATTCTCAATTATGGGCACCTTGTCTTTTTATGCACATTATTACCTCATGTGACCCATCTTATGAACCTATCATTGGATTTATATTTAATTTGAAGGTATTAGGTAATACTCATTTATATTCTAAAATATAGGGTGATTTTTTCATGCATTAACATATTTAAGGTCACTAAAGAGCATACTCTTATCCTTGTTTGGCTAAAACTCAAGGACGAAGGTTTCTAACTTCTTAACCCTGGAATAAGATTAAGTTTCGGGTTTTAGTATGTTACAACATACCATCCCTTAAAGAGATTTTGTCCTAAAAATCTAAATAACTATCTACCACCCCTTAAAAAGTTTCATCCTAATAAGTCAAACAAAACTATAGGTATAAAGGTAACTTCTTTATATATATACACAAGGTAGGATGAAAAAGGAAACATAACTTGAAAGTCTAACTATGGGACTAAGGGTTACCTTCAACTTAATGATCATCATCGACGTCTTGACCATCCAAAGCAAAAACTCTTTCGGCTTGCCTTTCCACGGGTCTTTTACCATTGTTGTTACAATTATTCTGATGAGAACCTAGTGGTTGTTGTTGTTGAGCTGGTACAGGTCCATTGTGCAGCTAAGGGAACCTAGGGAGAATATGTCTAGGTTCATTGCAATGATGGCACACAACCCAAAAGTCAGGCTAATACTTTGCTTGATTCTTATCTTAAGGGAACTTTCCATAGGATGGTAACCATTGCACTTATCACACTTATCCCTTCTCTGCTCATCTCCTGAGGGTTTCCTCTTCTTATCAAACTCCCTAGGTTGAAACCTTGGGTAAGACTCCATGACCAAACCTTTATCAACCATCTGCTGAAAGGTCAAGGGCAGTTGTGGGATAAGAGCACGACCCACATTGTAGTTGAGTCCTTGAAGGAATAGGTTTGCCCTACGTTCCTCACTCAAACCAACTGCATAATGTTCCAATAGTAGAAACCTTTATACAAAAGAAGAAATGGATACATAACTTTGCTTCAAGTTGTAGAACTCTGCATCTTTCTTATTTAGGGCAGCAATGTAGATGTACTTCCAACAAAAAAGCATCAAGAATTGCTCCTATGTCTTGGTAGAGATATCATGTGTCCTTCCTATCTCGTTCCACCAAACTCAAGGTGGTCCATCCAAAACATATTAAGCAAACCTAACCTTCTTGTGGGGAGGACATGCCATGCGATCAAAGGTCCTCTCTAAGGCTAGCACCCAATCATCAACTTTGTCGACCAATTCTATTTCACCTTCACCCGTGAAGGAAGGTGGTTGCATCTTCATGAACTCCATGATTGAGAACTCCTTAGGCTTTTTAGGCACAAACGGGTCTTTCATCTACCCCACCATGGTTGTAGCAAAAAGTTGTCAAAACCTAGCCAACTTTTACTCTAGAGAGATGAATACACCTGTACTAGAAGAAGTTGGGGTCTCCTGACCTACTAATGGTCAACTTTCAGTCGGAGGAGTAACTTGAGTCACTGGTGTGGTAAAGAGTGAATCCATACTTGGCATCCCAAACCTAGGGTTCTGGGGTGTCTCATAACAGTACTAGTTGTCAACAGTCGAGTTATCTCCAGTCATTAGGGTTTTTTCCTACAAAAGGTAAGGATACTAGGTATAAGCACCCTATAGAAAAAGGTAAACATCCTAAGGGAGACAAGTTTGGAATAGTTAGATAATCAACCACTATAGGATCTGATATTTTAATGTAAGGAGTGGGATCCCATAGGGATCCACTCCATACTAAAAATAAAAAGGCACATCCACCAACAAAAATTTTTCTTGAAAGGGATGAAGCAAAATTTATTTAACATGATTGTATCATAACACAAAGTAGCAGCGGAATTAAAGATATATCTAACCATTACAAAGCTTCTTATCATACTAATCTTTCACCATGCAAGGTGACATAAAGGAAAAACTAACTACATATAGGTCTAGTCGATGATCACCTAACAACTTCAAGCAAAGTCTCCCACGAAGTCAACTACACTTGTTGTGGTCCAGGTCCTCCTAGATTTCCTTCTCCTTGTCCAACACCTAGAGATGGAAGCATACCCCACAAAAGGAAAAGAAAAGAGGATATCAGCAAAACGTTGGTATGGGCATGCTTCAAAATAAAATGAGCAATATATATTATGAAAGAGGTGCATCAAGTATAGAATGCTTTCCATGAAAAAGTAAGAACTACCCAATGGGAATAAAAGGAAAGAATCATTAACATATGATAAAAGGAATACTTGCCATAAAATCAATAATAAAAGTGGTGCCACAAAAGCACTCATAATGTTTTTAGGGCACAAAACCCATAACAACCTACATGTATGTGAGATAAACATAACACTAGAACAACATAAATAACAAAGGTGGACAAGCCACATAAACTTGAAAGCTGATAGAGATTGACACATAACCAAAATCCCAATATATATAAATGTTGGGACAAACCTCATAAATTTGAAACCCAGGTATGGGGAACATAACCTCCATCCCAAAATTTAATAAGGTCACATAACTCAAAAACCAATGCAAATTATATTACTCTAGGGCTACTGAGTCACACAACATGGTTAATAGAAATATAAGTAAAAGTTATAGTCGGATTTCACAAATTAATCACCACATAAGTGATCATCATTATCATCCACCTCAAAGTGAGCATATAACAACAAATAAGTCCAACATGCACCAAGGCATGAGGAAAAGAGTCAAGAGAATATCGAAGATCACCACAAATAAGATAGTTCATAAGAACGATGATATCAAAAGATAAGAGCAATGTTTATAGGTTATTGTCCATAGGACAAAAAGTAAGACAATTTAGGTTATTGCTTAATAAATAAGAATAGTAGATGCAAACATGCCTCTCCATAGAGTCTAACAGAACAAGATTACTTCTAAATCCAAATCTAGCCTTCCAAAGTACCTAATATCATGTATGTGAAATTAGGGTTAGAATTGCATTAATTATTCGAAACCCTAAAAATTGCCTTTTTATTATTAATGAATTAGTTTATCAAAACCACGCCATGCTTTAGGTTATATTTTCCTAAGTTCACAATATATTTTATTATATTTTTTACTTTTATATATTTAGTTATGAATTTTATAAGTTGTTACTTATTTAGATAAATCCATTAAAATCACCTATTTATAACATTATATTTAGGTGACAAAACTAATACCATTAGAAAGTTTACATTTTTCTGAATCCAACGAGTATTTATTTGTAATTTTTGGACGACCAGAGATAAAGATATGAATTTTATAAAATCAGCCAATCATAAATCACCAAAAAGCCAAATAAGCAAAAGAAAATCCGCGTGCATCATATAGAGAGATTGGGGCCTAGCTGACTTGGCTCAATAGGAATAGGTTGTGTCACCAGTCAACTTCTCAGTTGACCTCACCCAAAGCAAAGGAAATCACGAAAAAAGATTAAAATACCCTTGCACGATTAAACAAAGAAATAAGGAAGACAGAGGGGTGAAATCAAGAATTCACGAGGAGGATTGGTCCCACACACAGGCCAGCCATGGCCATCATCCGGCAAGCATCAACTTTCACCGAATTTGGGGAAATCACGGTTGCACGATGAGACCAGAAACTAAAGAATCAGAAATGAAGAGGAGGAGAAGACGAACTCACCGAGACAAACTATTGTGCTGTTGGTGCTCACAGGCACATGAGAATGGCACCACAAACCTTGAGTTAAAACTTGCCCACCAAGGATAAAAATAGGGATGAGCAATGCAACTTGAAGTAAGCAAGAGATGGGTAAAGTGTGGCGAAGATGAGGGTATGGTCCCCTATATATAGGGTGGAGTCCTAGGGTGACACCACCCTAGCCGTGAGAGAGCTTGAAGTCCGACATTGGGTGTTTCCCAAAATGGCAATGAAATCACACAACCAAAGGGTCAGCTGGTGTGGAAACTTCCCACGAAGATGTGGGAGGAAAAATCAAATAAAAAGATCCAGTATTGGCTGAGATATCCATGAATTACCAGTGTATTTGCATTGTACTCAGCGGTGATGCACGTCATTTAGCACACTAATCATTTGAAAAATTATCCCAGAGTTTATCTTTTCTCTACTTTCTGATAAAGGCTAGTATAGAAGGTTTGATCCATAGAGACGACGATGAAGATGGTTGAGTTTCAAATCCGATTGCGAGAACAAAAATGTAATATTCATTTTAAGAGTTTGTTAAAGCTAAAATAAAATAAAATAAAGATTTTGAATTAAATATCAACTAATCAAAAGAAAGAAACACCAAAGCTAAGGGATTTGACCACCCTACCCGATGTGAAATGAGACTGAAGAAATTACACAATAAGAAAGATAAAGGAAGGTATGTGAAACATTTATAAATGATTCACAAAAGATGAACTCCTCGTGAACCCATTGGTCCTAGCATTCATGGATCCAATTTTAATCATCCTAATAGGGACTTTTTCGAGGTCTCATCCAAATTCCCATAAAATTGATTTTGTTGTTTTAAATCTTGGGTTCTACGGTCACATCCGCCAAGATTAACAAGCGATGAAAATGAGAGATCACTTCATTAAAATCATCGAGATCCAAATCAAAATTCATTTATCTAAAAAAATCATATAAATTTTGATCTAATCATCAGATGGCTATGGGGTTTCTCCCCTTGCCTCGATAAGAAAACTATTCTCTAGTCATACTAAGGGATGGAGAAAACAAGTAAGGAAGGTAGAAAGCCATAGACCATACATGAAAGAATCTCCAAGGAGATCTTAGTTGGTGACAATGAAATGGCTTTCTCTCTTAGTTCCCCACTTCAAAGAAAAAAACAAGAAGAAGAAATGAGATCTAGAAATGAGATATAAAAGAACAAACTATCATTGTAGAAATGAAAGATTACACTTATGAATGGAAAAGAGAAAGTTGAACTACAAGATACAACTATAAACTCTTGGATGCTTTTTTTAGTGGAGTCCCCCCTCCTTTTATAAGGGAATAAGGGGTGGAAACCCTACATACAAGACTCTCTAGAAGACTCTTGGCCGGCGGCTGAAAACTTTCTAGATCTGATCAATAGAAGAAATGGTTGATTGCTTTTAAGTATGTTGATCGTTCACATTCTTTTTGCTATAGATTCTCATAACAACGTTTCAAGCACATTTATCTCCCATAAAAGTCTATAAATCGGTCCAAATAACAGGATTTTCTTTTAGAAAAATAAATTTTCTTTCCAATGAATACTTTTACATCTAATTTGGAGTTCGTATGCAGAAGTTATGATACTTTTAGTGTTTGGTATACATTAATTTCATACACTACGGGAATTGTGCAAATCATCTTCTGAGGAAAATTGATCATTGAAATTGTTAGACCATTTTCCTACAAAAAACCAACCAAATATAATTAAAAATCCAAATAAAGTAAAAAATATAAATTTATAAAATTATAAACTAAGAAAATAAATAACAAAACAATTCTAAAAATATATCTTAGAAAAAGGATAAATATATATTTATCAAAATATCCCAGACTTGAATCTTTATTTGTCCTCAAACAAATAAAATCACAAATTATTCCAATTTATACTAACAACATGACTATCCTCACCCTTGTAACACCACTTTATTTCTTACCTTCAAATTTGGCCAAGCAACCCAATCTCCTAAAATCACAAAACACAAAATTCTATATTCCCTATCAAAAACAAATACCATACCTTGTTTCTAAATCAAGACTTTGTAGAAAAATATGTTTCATCTTACTTTTTCTTTGAGACTCTCATTTTTATTATTGTATTTATTTTTTGTGACTTTTTGCACAAGGACAGGATGAAATTGGGGGGTGTGTAAACAAAGAAGGAAGTGATGAATTTTTTTGTATCCCTCCTCTATTCGACTCGGGATTTAAATTTGTAGAGTTGTGGCTACATTGGCCACAATTTTTTCATGTGTACTTTTGGCATCTTTTGATGGTACACCCCATTGTAGGGTATGAAATTTTTTATATGGAAAGCATGCCACCCCAGACTTGATTTTTGTCCAGTGGTGATTCTTTTCTTCTCTTTTTTAGATAGAAAATAAGGGGGAAACAAAAGGTTTCCTTGTTCTTATAACTTCACACATTTATTTTCTCTTTTTTTCTTTTTTGAAAGTGTCATTACACCAAAAAGAATATTCATGTCACTCACATTATACAAGATTTATATCAAGTTAATCCATTGTTTAAAATAGAGAAAATTTGTGTTATGTTTTGATTGATTCTGTACGGCTTGCCAACTTTTCCAAGGAGTGATGCTATTTTGGGGTCCTTGGTGACTTGATGGTTTTAGACATGGCAATTTGTGAAAATTTTTGCAAATGATTTACTAAATTCAAAGGGGTACAATAATAAACATCTATATATATTGGATGACTAGATAAAGGCCATTTTGAAACAAAAGAAATAAAAACATGGCCAACTAGATAATGGCCATAAACAAAGCAACTATATGCAAAACAAATTAAAAGGAAAAAATAATGCAAGAATAAAAAAGATAAGAGAGTGGAATAGAAACATACCACCCGCCTCCACCCCAGACTTAGATTTTTACTCGTCTCGAGAAAAACTGAAACTCGAGATGGAGGGAAGAGAAGTGTGAGGATCTCTAGGTGGCCCTGGTAGCTCGAAGAACGTCCAGCTAAAGGGGATGTGTATGAGGGTTGGGATCTTCATCAGAGGAGCTTTATAGTATACCCTATGATAGGGTAATCGTGGAAGCTCAGTGGGGTGCTCATATTTTCTTTTAGCTCGCATTGCCTACAATTAAATCCACAGATCTTCCTTCGATAGAAAGAAAAGTGTTGAAGGTGGATATGGATCGGGGGAGGATGGCAAGTAGCTGACCAGTAATGCCGGTAGAGAAGGATGTATAGAGTTGGGTGGAGCATCTAGTTTAGGTTTTCCACCATCATAATGACCTGCATATGAGAGAATTTATGCTAATACCAAAGATTTCAAATTATTTACAAAAGTGTTTTATTTCTCCTTAAAAATAATGCCATCAACATTGGGTTTGTTAAGTTTCATTGTTGATAAAACATATGGCTCTAATTCTTTTGTATAAGGGTTCCCCAAGGATTCAGGAGGGATGATGACATCTTCCTTGCAAACAATAGAAGGGGGTGTCTGGGATTCTTCTAAGGGTGGTATCTCCCCTTGTAGATTATTCTTATGTGAAATGAGAACTGGTTATGTAAAAAAGGGGGTTACATGCCCATTATCCAAAATAGACTCAAGAAAAGGGTATTGGTCTATGGCATCATTCAAATTTATGTTAAGGATGGGAGGGCTAGTTAGATCTTCAGAATGACTCACCTACTTAGAATTTTCATATTCAAGTAATAAATTCTCCAAAGGAAAGATAGGGATATCAACGTCCTCATCACACACAAAATATGGCTCCATGGTTTGTTCTATTTCTTTAGGATCTGACACATATGTCACAAAAATAGGATCATCATTGTCATCATCGGGAAGAACTATCTTGGATTTCTCAAGCTCTATAGGGGGAGTCTGTGATTGAGCCTATAGCAAGGTAGCTAACATGACTAGATTGGATTCAAGTTTTGCTTGTCCTTCTACTGCCATCTTCTCTAGGGTCTTAAGTGTCTCTTCTTGTTCAAGATTAAATTGAGTTTCACCATAGGATTTATACACCCCAAAATTTTGGCCATCCTCACCATACCCTCATGGTAGTCTTGGTCCTTGTGTTCCTCGTATTGATTGTGACATTTCTCCTCATAATAACCTTCAGACATATGGTGGATTGTAATTTCTATTGCATCCATCATGGTGGGAAGATTCAATATTACAAGGTGTCACTGAATCATGGGGGAATATATTTGGAACATTTAGGTTTTGGGATTGGTCTTTCAACAAAGTGGCTAATAAGGTTTGGCTAGTTATCAGTTTTGCTTCCATCTTCTCTAGAGACCTAAGTATCTCTTCTTGCCGAGGATTATATTGGGTATCATAAATAGGTCCATTTCCTCCAAAGTTCAGTTGGTCATACCCTCCAAAGTTATGTTGATCATACCCCACCTAAGAATATGGATAGCAAGGTTCTCCATAATGGTTCTCAGAAAAATATAGATTCACATTATACCTACCAGGATGAAAGGGCTCATAAAGAGGGGTGCTATGGGATAAAGTCGGATAGGCAAGAGATGCATGGTGGTAAAAACCACAATAATAACATTGTAGGGGATGTTGGGATGCCCACTCCATTAGAAAAGTTCCTGAAAGATATTTCTATCAATGCACGATAGAAGAGAGATTATAATATAATTGTTTAGTCAAAGTTACAAACAGAATTAAAAATTATAAAGCTAAAAATTTATTGAATAAACTAAAATTACAAAAAAATAACTAGAAAGTAGTACTGTTGGAATGGAAACTCAACAGAAAGAGGAGATACACTTTTGGAATTATGCTCGAAAGGTAAAATAAATTACAAAAATCTAAGAAGGAAATTATAGAACAAGGCTAAAAATTATTGAACATGTTAAAAAAATTATGAAACAAAAATAAACTATGGAAAAAGATTAAAAATTATAATAGGAATAAACTAGAAAGAAGTACTATCAGAATGGAAAGTCGACAAAAGGAGGAGGTATACTACCAGAATGTTACTCAGTAGGCATAAAAAATTACAAAATCTAAAAAAAGAAATTATGAAACAGAAGATATAGAACAAGACTGAAGTTATACAAGTTAGAGAAATATGAACAAATTTATACAAGATACACAAGCAACCAGATCTGAAAAATAACATTGTTGTCCCCAGAAATAGTGCCAAATTGATGCACATCGTTTAGCACACCAATCACTAGGAAAATTATCCTAGAGTTTATCATTTTTCTACTTTTCAATAAAGGCTAGTATAGAAGGGTCGATCCACAGAGACGATGATGAAGATGGTTGAGTTTAAAATCCGATTGCTAGAACAAGAATGTAAAATCCATTTTAAGAGTTTGTTAAAACTAAAACAAAATAAAATAAAGATGATGAATTAAAGATCAACTAATCAAAAGAAAGAAACACCAAAGATAAGTGATTTCACCACCCTAACCGATGTGAAATGAGACTGAAGAAATTACACAATAAGAAAGATAAAGGAAGGCATGTGAAACATTTGTAAATGATTTGCAAAAGATGAACCTCTCGTGAACCCATTGGTCCTGGCATTCACGGATCCTAGTTCAATCATCCTAATGGGGACTTTTCAAGGTCACATCCAAATTCCCATGAAATTAATCAATTTTGTTGTTCTAAATTTTGGGTTCCATGGTGACATCTGCTAAGATTAACAAGCAATGAAAATGAGAGATCACTTCATTAAAATCGTCTAGATCCAAATCAAAATCCATTTATATAAAAAATTGTATAAAACTTCAATCTGACCATCACATGTCTAAGGGGTTTCTCTCCTCTCCTCAGTAAGAAAACTACTCGCTAGTCATACTAAGGGATGGAGAAAGTGAGGAAGGAAGGTAGAAAGTTGTAGACCAGAAGTGACAAAATTTCCAAGGTGATCTTAAAAGGTGACAATTAAATAGCTTGCTCTCGTAGTTTCCCACTCCAAAGAAAAGAACAATAAGAAGAAATGATATCTAGAAATAAGAGATAAAAGAACAAACTTTAATTATAGAAATGAAAGATTACACTTATGAATGGAAACCACAAAGTCTAACTACAAGATACAAGTATAAAATCTTGGATACTTTTCTTAGTGCAGTCACCCTTCCTTTTATAGGGGAAGGAGGGGTGAAAACCTTACGTACAAGAATCTCTAGAAGACTCTTGGCCAAACGGATGAAAACTTTCTGGATGTGGTCAATAGAAGAAACAATTTATTGATTTTAATTATGTTAACCGTTCACATTCTTTTTGTTGCAGATTCCCGTAATAAGTTTCAAGCGGATTTATTTCCCATCAAAGGCTCAAAATTGGTCCAAATAATAATATTTTATTTTATAAAATTAAATTTTCTTTCTAACGAATACTTGTACATCTAATTTGGAGTTTGTATGCAGAAGTTATGACACTTTTAGTACTGGATATACATTAATTTCTGGCACCGCGGGAATTGTGCAAAACATCTTCCAAGGGAAATTGATCATTGGAATGGTTAGACCATATTCCTAAAAAAACCAATTAAATATAATTCAAACTCCAAATAAAGAGAAAAATTTAGATTAATACAATTAAATATAAAACTAAGAAAATAAATAATAACATAATCCTAAAAAGATATCTTAAAAAAGGATAAATATAATTAATGAATTAAGTATAATTTTCCATCGATGGCGGCGCCTAGAGCTTCTCCCAGTGCGACTGGCGATGATGGAGAGGAAGGTGATGATGACCCTACGAGATGACACAGCTCCATCCCATTGGGGAAGATGGAGCTAAGTTTTAACTTTACCTCTCGTGGTCAAGGCAACACAAGACAGGAGGACGACCCACCGTACGCAGAGGCGGATGGCTCTATGGACATAGACAACACCGGTGGACAACTTCAGTTCCCACTGCTATCCAAGGAAGGAGGCACCATTAACAAAGCAACTACAGAGGTAACCCATCCATCGTATAAGGACGCGATGAGGGGGCATGCTGACAACAACTTGCATAAATTCATTCACATCGACATGGACAGCAGCGGATCCACGCTACAAGCATCGGACATTGATATAGCGGCGGATCAAGGATTCACCTCCTTCTGTGTCCGAACGGAAGCTCTAGAAGCACTGCTGAAACCATGGATGTACACCGTCGTCGTCAAACTGATATCCCGTGAGATAGGATACCTAACCCTAAGGGACAGATTGAAAGCCATGTGGAAACCGCTGGGGGGATTCAACCTAATCGATATTGCTAATGACTAATTCATCATCCAGCTTCAAGCAGAGGAGGACTAAGTGAACACCTTAGCTGGCGGCCCCTGGCCAATCTTTAGATCGTACCTCTCTGTCCAGCGATGGACGCCAGCGTTCAACCCAGATACAACATCTCCCCCGTCAGTTGTAGCTTGGGCAAGGATTCCAAACCTGCCAATTCAACTGTACCAGGAGACACTACTCAAGGAGATAGGGGACAAATTGGGTACAACCATCAAGGTTGATTCTAACACGAAGATGTAGAGACGAGGGAGATTTTCCCAGATTTCTGTGGAATTGAAATGGAAAAACCCTTGGTTCCAGTCATACTGGTTGACAGAATCAAGTATAAGGTAGAATATGAGAATATCCCATATATTTGCCTACATTGCGGGATGGATGGACATACGGAAAAAGATTGCAGGACTCGCAGGGAAGCAGAAGTAGTAGCGATGAAGGCGAACATCGAGATGGGAAACCTGATCCCCCAGGAAACTCCAAGATGGGAAGTATTTTCATAATCCATCCACACAAAACCGATTCCTAGGAAGCCAAGGAAGGCGGCATCTGCGGCCCCTCCACCGACTAAATCTAGACAAGTGTTGAACATGTTCCAGGGACTCAAAGATCTGGTTGACGAGGATCAGGTTCATGAAGTTATAGACGCAGATAGCGTTGCAGAAAGGGTCGCGGGGGGCACCGACTGGAGCATGAAGAAGAAGCATTGGCAAAAGAACACTAAACCATCAAGCAATAATCAAGCAACTCCCAGACAGGAACCGGCCATCAACCAGGTTCCGAGTGCTACCCAGACATGGTAGTCGAATCCCAGCCATACTGTAGTGATGCCATCTGGTGATGCGGTGCTTCAAGGTCGGGATAGCCCAGTGCACTCTTTTCCCACGCTGCCCTTTCACCTTGGAGACCTCTCTGCAGGTAGTGGCCCGTATGTTTCTTACAGAAGTATGACGAAATCATCGGCGGGCATTCATCTGAGAAATCGGAAAGTGGTTAATGCAGCAGATCCCAGTAGAGCTTCTACGAGGAAGTGAGGAAAGCCTTCCTTGCTCCAAGACCTTGAGAAGGAAGCGCATGAAATGGGCAGCACCACCCTTTCTGAAGATAGACAATGAAGGCAATGTGCTGGAATGTTCAGGGTGTCTGTGACAAGGACACCCAGAGCACAATTAAAGATCTAGTCAACCGACATCATATTTCTGTTGTAGGTCTATTTGAAACCCGTTGTAGTGGTACCAG
The DNA here is from genome assembly GCA_963693085.1 of Alisma plantago-aquatica. Lineage (NCBI taxonomy): Eukaryota > Viridiplantae > Streptophyta > Magnoliopsida > Alismatales > Alismataceae > Alisma > Alisma plantago-aquatica. Next base: position 1,011,691,799 of record OY856411.1, read on the forward strand.
AGCTTTGAACATTGTTAAGAAGCTCGGTTTTCCCCAATCCCAGAAAGTGGAGGCGGTGGGATTCTTCGGGGGTATTTGGGTACTATGGAAAGACTTCATCAACCTAGAGATCCTGCTCTCATACAAGCAATTCGTCCATTGTTGTCTGGACAATTCCTTCTTCATCACCTTCGTCTACAGAGGCACTACTAGAAGCTCTCGCAATTTCCTTTGGAGCCACTTGGTGCACATGTCCACTACCATCAAGGCCCCTTGGGTGGTGGCTGGTGATTTCAACGTGGTTATGTTCAGATCCGAAAAGTTTGGTGGCACAGCCTTTGACAAGGCAAATAGCTATGATTTTGTGGAGGCTATGCAGTAGTGTGAACTTTATGACCTCGGAGCGGACGGTGCTCAAACGACCTTCCGACGAGGACTCCTCTACAAATGCTTGGACAGAGCCATGGGCAATATGGCATGGTTGGAATCCTCCATTGTCGGTCCAGTTTTAGTGCTAGAAAAGAATAACTCTAACCATGCCCCTCTCCTTATTTCCTCCAGAGCAATGAGTTCTCGGAGGAATCCCATACAACGCACACTAGCCAGCCGGAATATATCTGATGGTTTTATGCAGTTCCTTCAAAAGAATTGGGATGCTGAAGCCTCGCTAAATAAAGCTAGTTCCACATTCATACATAAGGCATCCATTTGGGCTGCTCAAGCAAGAAAAGATGACAACAGGTAGAAGGATCGACTGGCCAATAAAATTTGTTGGAATCAACTTCAACTCTCTCTTCACTTTGATCCCATCATAGACAAGGATACGATAGACATCCAAGCGGAGCTTGATGCTATTTTGCGAAGGGAGGAGGCCGATTGGCAACAAAAAGCAAGATGCAACTGGGTGGCTCTAGGAGATAGCAACACAAGCTTCTTCCATGCTACTGTTAAAGAAAGAAGGAGACGCAACAAAATTACAAAGCTCAAGAATAGCGCTGGTGAGTGGGTGGAGGAAGGTGCCGAATTAAATCATCTTGTTTTAATTGTCTTTGCTAACGTGTACCAGGAATTACCAACTCCCGAGTGCTACCTGGCTTGCTCATCCTTCATTGGAGCTTTCTCCCCACTCTCAGCTCAGGAGGTAGCCGGCTTGCACAAAATGCCGACTGCGGAGGAAATTTGGTAGACGCTTCGCACCATGGTGCCATTGAAGGCGCCAGGGTCGGACGGTATAGACGCGGGATTCATGCAGAAGAATTGGAGTCTTATGCAACAATGGATAGTCCATTTCATCCAAGCCCCCTTTACTGGGGCTATGCTCAAGGAAGGCTGTACTAATTCTATGCTTGTGTCATCCGCAAGAACCCCCATCCAGAAACATGTGGCCATCTCAAGCCAATTTCCCTGAACAACGTCTGTGCTAAGCTTCTGTCCAAAGTAATCGCTGCAAGATTAAAACCCTTTATGCCTAGATGGATCTCACCTTTCCAATCCAGCTTTGTGTCAGGGAGGAAAATAGGTGACAATGTAGTCCTTGTACAAGAAATCATAAGTTCGTTGGAGTCCAAACAATGTTGTAAACACTATTTTGCACTCAAACTAGATCTCATCAAAGCGTTTGACAGGATGAGTTGGCCCTTTGTGGAAGACACACTCCAAAGAATAAATATACCGCCTAATATCATCTCTATCATCATGCAATTTCTTCGCTCAGGAGAATCATCAATTCTATGGAATGGAGATATAATCGGCACCTTCAAACATTCTTGTGGGGTCAAGAAAGGAGATCCCTTATCTCCCTATCTGTTTGTTTTGTGTCTTGAACGTCTTAGCAAACTCATTGAGGACCTGGTTGCGCAGGGTGAATGGAAGACAGTGCAACTCACCAGGCAACACCTATCCTTCTCCCATGTATGCTTTACGAATGACATCATCCTTTTCGGAGAAGCTACCTCGAGATAGGCACGGGTTATAAAATGCTATCTTCGACTTTTCAGCAATGCATCCGGGAAATTCTTGTCCAATGAGAAATCCTCCATTTTTTTCTCCACCAACACCCCTCAAAACACAAGATCGAGTATATGTCGAATATTGAATATGAAGGAAACCTCAAATATCATACGCCACCTAGGGGTACCCATCATACATAAGAGGAAAAGCAAGGATCATTTCCTATTCCTTATTGAATGTATTCATGGTAAAATTACTAGCTGGCAGCATCGCTTCCTATCCTTGGTCGGGTGAGTCACACTCTCTAGGTCAGTCATTCTATCGCAAGCATGCTACGCGATGCAAACGGCCATACTACCTATCTCGGTGGCTGCCAAGATCGATCAACTCACAAGAAACTTCATCTGGAGCAGCTCTCCCACAGCGTCTAAAGTCAGTTTGGTTGCATGGAGTAAGGTCACGCTCCCTCGACACTTGGGTGGGATGGGAATCAAGCCTGCGAGGGACTTTAACAAAGCTCTGGTCGCTAAGTTAGCCTGGAGCTTCACACAAAACCTACAAATCCCCTGGATTGTCCTCATGCATGCCAAGTACGGAGGATAGAACCGTTGAAGTAATTTGGGCTCACACACGTGGAGAGGCATCAAATCTCTGCTCCCGTTCATCTTGGAAAACTCAAGAATGGCACTGATATCTGGCAATGATGTTAATGTCTGGAATGACTATTGGACGGGAGAAGGCCTCAAGCCAGTGTTGAAAGTGTGGAGGATGGTTCCTAATGATCTAATGGACATTAAGGTGGAAAGCCTGGTTTCGTATGAGGAGTTCATACATCACTGGTTCACGGATGAATCCACTGAGGATATTCTTTGCATGCCTTCTCCTAGGCGGGAATACGGCGGAGATAAACGGATATGGACGTCCACGATAGATGGCCGATTCTCCACAACTTCATCCTACAGAGGTCTCACGAATGAGAGCCACCATGATCAAGCTACTATAGTCTGCACCATTTGGAAACTCCCAATCCAACACCAAATTATGATGAACCTATGGTTAGTTTATCACAACCAACTTCTTACTAACGAAATGCGCACAACAAGGAAACTCACAACGGATGCTTCATGTCCAAGATGCCGACAAGATTCTGAATCTGTTCTCCACACTATAAGGGACTGTCCGGCAGCCAAGGCCTTGTGGATGAAGCTACTACCCAGGGAGGCCACACGGTTCTTCCAGAGTATCTCGATTGTGGAGTGGATCGACTACAACCACAAGGGATTAAACAAAGTCCTTGAATGGCCCCAATCCTTCTCTATAGCATGCTGGTGGATTTGGAAGGCCAGGAACACCCTTGTGTTCGAGAAACATTAGATTCCAATGGTGGTGATGGTAAAAAACTACAGATCAGGCACTTGCATCGCAAAAGAAGCATTCCAGAAGCCTAACATCACAAACCCACCAAGAGCTGAAACGTCTAGGGCCATTTATCCCAACAATGACGTTCTGCTACATGTTGATACAACAATAAATACTGAGTTGAATGCCATTGCTACCAGCCTGGTTGTGCGCTCTGTAGAGGGTAACTGGATCATTGGAAAAACCTAGATAGGAAGTGGCTCTGACCCCATGAGAGGAGAGCTGATGGCAGTCATGCAAGGGATTGAGTACCTAGCTAAGCAACAACAACAGATTGGATTGGTCCTTACTGATTCCAAGAATGCAATCAAGTGGATTAGTGGAGAGGACGTTACACTGAAGAAGTACAAGCTGCTAGTTCAAGCCATTAGAAGACATTTCCCAGATAATCTTACCCCTCTCGTATTCCACACTAATCGGAACCAGAATAAACTTGAAGACTGGCTAGCAAAACAATGTCTAAAGCAAACATCTAGTTTGGGAGTGTGGCCTTCATTCTCTCTCCAGCTCCAGGCTGATCTAGAAACTGAGGCTTTATCCTTTCCGGTTCAATTTTCTTCGCCTAATGTAGCGCAGTGCAGCTTGTAACCAGTCTAAGCTGGTAATTTTCCAAAAAAAAAAGGATAAATATACATTTATGAGGCAACACACTCCTACTCGGGGTAGGAGAGGACTTTTGAGCTGTTGGAAATCAGTCCATGATGGATGCCTCTAATCCCACCCATCCGTTGGTGCAGAAAAAAGAAAAATAAAATGAAAAATAGCACGTGACAGATTAAATAGAAATCCTAATCAAATTCGACCAAAGTGTGCACATATTTATTTTCTTTTTTCTCTATCCTCTTTTGAGAGTGCAAATGAATCCCAAATTAGATTAAATTTTTCACATAAACTAATATTGATATGTAGAATCTTAATATAAAATTTGATTTGCCTTTTGAGATTAATGTGTTATATAAATCAGTTATTATTTTCTCTTTCCTCCTTCATTAATGATTATAAGATTATCCAAATTTTATGAAACTTCACCCATGAGTCATATTTAATGTGTTGGATATGAATTTGCCTTCAATTTTACATGTTGGAGTTATTTGTTCATTTATTTCATATTTTTAAGGTTTGACACACTTTCTCTCTCTCGATTTCATCCTTTAATCAAACTTTCTCTAAATTGAGTGAAATTTCACCCAAAGGCATATTTTAATATGTAGATTATGAATATAATATTATTTTCCACTTTTGGAGTCGTTAAATGTTGTATTTAATATTTTTTAAGGAAAAACACCCTTTTCTTTTCTAAATAAAATAGATATGGTTCTTATTATCCTAAATTGGTGAAACTTCGCCTCTAAGCCAAAGCATATCCCAAGATAATGAATACGACGTTATTCTTATCCAATAAGTTTTCATTTTAGTCCATTATCCATTATTTTTATTATTTCTCTCAATAATAATTCAATATCTCATTAACATATTTTAAGCATTATTATTGATTCCTTTTTCTCTTCCTTGCACCAAGAGTGATCTAGAATGAATCTATTCTATCATTATCTCACATAAGATTATTTATTTCAAATTTTGTGGAATTATAATTCATTATTCTCAATTATGGACACCTAATCTTTTTATGCACATTATTACCTCATGTGAACTATTTTATGTACCTATCATTGGTTTTATGATTAATTTGAAGGTATTAGGTAATATTAATTTATATTCTACATTATAGGGTGATTTATTCATGCATTAACATATTTAAGGTCACTAAAGAGCATACTCTTATCCTTGTCTAGAAAAACCTCAAAGACTAAGGTTTCTAACCTCTTAACCCTCGAATAAGATTAACTTCTAGGTTTCAGTTTGATACAACATACCACCTGATAACCTCCCATTTTTGTGATGTTATCTTACTAGTTTTTCTTAATTTTCTATACTCTTTCTTAGATAAATTAGATATAATCCTTAACTTTCTGCGATATTATGAATTCACCATTAAACTAACATCTATCTCCTTCTTCTTACAGAAAAACCCAAAAAAATTGCAAAAGGGGCAAACGGTCTGGAGACCGTATGAAGTCCAAATGGTCCCAAGACCGAATGAACCCAAACAGTCCCAAGACCGAATGAACCCAAATGGTCCCGAGACTGAATAAAGGCAAATGGTCTGGAGACTGAATGAAGTCCAAATGGTCCCAAGAGCGAATGGACCCAAATGGCCCCGAGACCGAATGAACTCAAACGGTCCCGAGACCGAATAAAGGCAAACGGTCTGGAGACTGAATGAAGTCCAAACGGTCCCACGACCGAATGAACTCAAATGGTCCTAAGACCGAATAAATGCAAATGGTTTGGCAACTGAATGAAAGCAAATGGTCCCAAGACCGTATTATCCCAAACGGTCCCGAGACCGTTTGATGCCAAACGGTCCCCAAACCGTTAAAGACCCAAACGGTCCCAAGACCGTTTGGGATTCCTTGGAAGCCTATAAATAGGACCTGAGGAGTCCTCATTTGGCATCAACTTCTTGGACGCCCAGAGGCTACCCCAATCACTCCAGAGCTATTCCACCTCCATCCTTCACCCAAAGGCTACCAGTTCAAGATCCATACTCCATCTTCAGGCAACCTCCTCTCTCATCAACACAAGAAGGTGGGAAGTGGAGGATTCTTCATCAAGACAACCACACGGCATGAAGATAGTTGCTCTCTCCTCTAAGGGGTCAACCTTCCTCCCTCCTACATGGAGATGATGCTTTCTCTCTCTCTTCCTGCCTCCTTCTTTGTTCTTGTCATGAGCAAGTAGTCTCATACACTAGGGTGCAGGGAGTAGCCCCGCTACCCATTATTCATTTCATACATTGTAATTCTTGAGTTTGCAATAGAAAAACACTATCTTTCTAGTTCAACATTAATCGTTTAATGAATGCTAGTCGATTGATCACCAACTTGTGTTATCTATTATCTGTTAGTGTAAATTGTCTATGTTTGTACTTCTAGATTCAAATATCAACTGCTTGTTGGTTCCAGATTGTATGTAGTCGCCATACATTTGGTTCAGTATCTAGAAGTGTTTCTCAAGGAGTGGAGTAAACTCACCTCCATCGTTGTACTTTCATACTATGAAATGGAATTAGTTGACGTATAAAAGTACAACCTTAACAGGTCGAGGAACACACTTTGTGAGGGGAGTGATGCAAAGTAAGTGACCATTCATCTGGAGATGATTGTCATTGCAACACTTCCACATTCCTCGTAGTTAGTTATCCGTAAGGAAGCTAAGTCTACAAAGATACTAACTGTTTAGACTCTTTTCTTTACAAGACAAGTTATAGTGATGTATTTTTTAATCCATGCGTAGTGGTGGTGAAACCCGATCACATCCTAGTGGTTTCTAAATATTGTTTACAACCTTAAGTTTACTTTCTAGTTATTTTATTTCTCCGCACACTAGCTAAACCATCAAATAAACTCTTTGATCTAAATATCAACTTTTAAGAGGATAAGTAGGATTATTACGTTTTCCATCTTGTTAAACTCTTAACAAGACCGTTGTCTCATGGATTCAACCCTTAACTATACTACGATAAGACTTCCATGTATCTTAGCATACGTGGGTGGAGATCTTATTATAGAAAATGCAAGGCTAAACTTAGAGATTAACTATCTCTAGGAGTTTTAGTGGGGCACGCAATTTCACGTAAGTGGAGGCTCCATCAAAAATTGGCATCGTTGCCGGGGACAATGGAAGGTTTTAATTTTTACTTGTTACCTTTCTAGTTGATAAGGATTTTACACTTTTCTTTAACCATAATTCATATCATCTTGATTTCATCATTTCTCCACATTATCTAAAGTGTGTTTCTTCTTCTACTCAGGTAGAACACATGTATGCAACCTTTGCATAACATTAGATTCTCCCCTGAACCAGAGTATGACTCTGAGGTAGAATGAAGCTTCTGCCGACACACCCGACTCAATCACCAACAAGCCAGAAAAATGGCTAACGAATAGTGCCAAGCCGCTCTGGTTATGGAAAGAGTCAATGTGGCCTTAGCAGCTCAAAGAGCACAACTTATTGCTGACACGCGTGCTCAGATTCAAGCTGAGGTCCGAGCTGAAGAACAGGACCGCATTCAAGTTGAGAATGAAGCAACCACAACCGCTGCTCAGATGGTGTTGTGAAATAAGCAACTTTGGGATTATTTCATTCCTAAGAACTTCAAAGATAATCACCCAGTTAGACCCCCGGTCATCAATGTTCCTAACTTTGAGATTTGCACGTAATGGATCACTACTACAGAACATGTCTTTGGCGTCAGTTGTTTATGCACTTTTAGCGACGGTTCTCCAGCGATGCCTATGTGGGCACCGCTAAAGGTCAAACTCTTCGGCGTCAGTTTTATAACCGACGCCAAAAGGCTTCACACCACTAAAAACGCACCAGTAGGGTAACGATAGGTGTCAGTTATTTATAGTAAGTCGACGCCACAAGGCTTTGCGCCAAAAAAAGGGTGCCATCTAGGGAACTATACCAAAAAACCGACGCCATATTCCCAGACGCCACGGCCATGCTACTATAGGCGTCAGTTTTATGCTAATAACCGATGCTTTTTCCACCACGGTCGTGCTTTCCTGCACGGTCAGGTTGTTTGTCATATTAGGCGGCGGTTTTTATCCAATAACTGACGTTGTAAGCCTTTGATGACGGTGTTCTATAAATAACCGACACCTATGTTTTTTTTCTTATCAGTTTGCAGACCTGTTGTGGCTGGTCAGCAGGATGAGAACCTACAGTTCAATTTTCTGAACTACAGGTTTATGACATCCATTGATATCAGCCAAGAAACAAGCCACAAACCTATAAAATCAATAAATATACTTTTCACACAAGTAGATACATTCATACATCAATTCAATTCTCACATTCACACATGTAGAAACATTCAAATACATGTAGAAACATTCAGACATGTATAAACATTCATAAATATTCATTTACAAAATATCATTCAACATCGCTATCAGCATCCCAATTATATCTTACAATCGCCACTGCTTGTATGGCTCTTTCCCATTCTCCTCACTACTACAGAAACAACCTTTGGCGTCGGTCTTTTAACCCCATTTGGTGTCGGTTTCCAACCGACGCCTATGTGGGCGCCGCTAAAGGTCGAACACTTCGGCGTCGGTTTTTTAACCGACGCCTATTTAACCTATAGGCGTCGGTCTTTTAGTAGATAACCAACACCAAATGGGTTCGCGCCACAGAAAACGGCGTCATCTAGGGCACTTTCTGCGTCGGTGATTTACTAAAAGACCGACGCCTATATTCCATGTAGCGTCGGTCTTTTAGTAGATAACCGACGCATAAAGTGTCCTAGATGACGCCGTTTTCTGTGGCGCGAACCCTTTTGACGTCAGTTATATACCAAAAGACCGACGCCTGGTTGTTTAAATAGGCGTCGGTTCGATACGAATATCCGACGCCATTTCCAGGACTGCTTTGGCCACATCAGGCGTCGGTTATCTATACATAACTGACGCTGTAGGTCTTTGCTGACGGTTTTCTATAAATAACCGACGCCTATTTATATTTTTTTTTTCATATCAGTTTGCAGGCCTGCTGTGGTTGGTCAGCAGGATGAGAACCTGCAGTTCAGTTTTCTGAACTGCAGGTTTACGACATCCATTGATATCAGCCTACAAACAGGCCGCAAACCTGCAAAAGTCACAAGGAAAATTTCACACAAGTACATCCATTCAGACATCAATTCAATTCTCACATTCACACATATAGAAACATTCAAATAAATGTATTAACATTCAGAAATATTCATTTACAAAGTATCATTCATTATCGCTATCTACATCCCAATTATATCTTACAGTTGCCACTACTTGTATGGCTTTTGCCCATTCTTCTCTTACTTCATTTAATGCTTCCATCGTATATGGATCATGTATATTTTTTAAGCGTTTACCTATAGTGTGGTCAGTTTTAAACACCTGCAAAGAGAATGATGTATATATATAAGTAATAATATAAAAATAAGATTGATATATTTCATACTAACTAATGAGACTATATATAATACCTCATGTATGCTATCGATGTCCAATGCGGCATGTTTGATAATCATCTGCATAAATCGCATCACATAGTATGCGCATGCCCAGCCATTGTCTTGTGTAGCACACTATAAATTGAAACATACAAAATAATACAACTAAGCACAATTCACATCAATGATATATACATTGGAGTCGGGGAGTCAGGAACTTACTTGTACGTTCTCCCAATTTATTGGCTGGTTCTTTTTCCTTGGGACCTTTCCTCCAGCCTTTTTGAATGCATCTAAACCCCTACATGTTAATATAACACAGTAAATTGCATAAGTAAATAGTAATGTAATAAAAGATGTTAACGGATATAAAAATGAAATATTTCTCACCAGAATAATGGCATTCTCATTACGTGTCCAATTTTAGGGTTCAATGTACTCCCCGCAGGATCTAGATAATAAACAGTGAATGTCCCGGGGACAATAACTAGTAACTCCCAATGTCTACCGCTAGAGGTAAGAAGTTAACAATTAATAACTCAAAATGCAAAATAAAAATGGAATTTTCTTAAGTCCAAATTATAAATAAAGTAAACTTACTTGACATTGAATGGAGCTATTATTATCGTCTTCTTTTGCTAACCAAAAATTGTAAAAGCATCTATACAGTATTGTTGAACATTATCAGGGTCTTTAGCTACCAAACTAATCAATGATGGAATCAAAAATCCCAAATGATCAAATGCAAATTGTTTGCAATGATCTTCGACTAAGTAGCTGCAAAACATATAGGCGTATGCATTAATATATAAGAAACCAGATCACCGGATCTTACACAAGGTATATGGATGTATAAACAAGATCTCACCTTATCCATGTCTCTATCATTGATGTATTCAGCCAATCATACATAAACAACTCAATAATATCTTGTATAAATAAAGAGCTATCGTATGATTGACCTGCATAATCTGCATCTAAAGAAATAATTATAGGGCAATGTACATTATGTGCCTGTAGCCAACATGCCATTCCCCTACAAGCAGGACCTAACAGGTATGTTAGGTCAGTTGGAACCCAATCGGGTAATGCGGGAAGTGGAAGTGGAGGCCTAGGTGCTCCTGGTGTCTTCTTTTTAACCTGTACATATAATTTCAGATCAGTTGACATCATATATACACATTAACAGTCTAAATCAATGTAAATTTATCTTACAATTTCAGTCGTGTAGACGACATCTGCTTTGGGCAACAATATCACCCCACCTTCTGGATCAGCAAGTCTATCAATATCCGGGTGGGGATATGGCAATGTAGCGTCTCTCCAATCGGGTAACACACATATCGGGCTCACACGAACGTAGCCCTGTGGCATTGGAGTCCCGTGAAACATTGCCCCATGAAGGGACGGGTAAGCATGCGCCTCTGCAACAACGTAGTCTTGCATTCTTAAGCGGCATGGCTTCAATGCCTACAAATTTACGTAAAGAATATTATACATATATACATATCATCTTGAAAACATAACAACTTGAAAATACTAACTACAATGTCATAAACAATACTTACAGCATATGTGCTAGGCGATGGGTCTCCAGGATTACTCGCAGTCTGTGCATCAGGAGAAGAGTGGGTCACCATAGGCGTATTGGAAGCCTGAGATGCCTGCCACCGCAGTAATTCTTCCTTGACCTTCTCAGCAACTACATCGTTGACCTTCTTAGCAACTCAATCCTCAACTCTCTTATTCTCCTATACATGTATAAAAGAAACATTAGCTTCTTATTAATGAATTTCCTTTTGCAGTAACATTCTAAAAAAAGAATAGGTTACCTCTTCTTGAGAAAGTCCTGCTCTGGGTTTGCGCTGGGATGGCCCAAAGAATGCTTTGATGCCAACACCAGCGCCGGCACCTCTAACACGTCCAGGATGCTCTAGGTTACCCAGAGCAACTGTCAATTCATCCCTTGTGCCCTGAGGGATGAACGTGCCTTGTTTCCTCTGCTCGTGCAGCTTCCGCTAACCACCATAAATAGAAATTGGTAAGTTAACACCACAAATAATCAATATTCAAACGATTTCTCTAAGAGTTGTATTTTACCATTTTTGCAGCCGCCTCAGTAGTTACAAGCTTCTTTATTTCACCCTTATTGTTTTGCCTTCCAGCTATCCAGATATCATGGCGAGGCATGGGTGTGGCAGACTCCTGAGTAGGAGCAGACTCCTGAGTAGCCGCAGACTCCGCCTGTAGTCTTTGGCGAATGCTTGCATAGCCTTTTGGACCCATAGTGTGGTCATGCACATTCAGTGCACGCCTTGCTTTTTGTGCGTCACTGAGGGCCTAGTTAGTATGCATATTAATGATTTGGTTAGTAGCACTAAATGTTAATCTTGAATAGGTGAATACAATGTATATTAATTAAATTGGGAGTGACGCCTAATACCTTGAATTCTTCAGATTTTCTTGAAGCAACAAAATTGTACCAATCTTCTTTGTCCAAGAAGTTCCATTGTTCAAGGGCTGACTTCTTCTTCTTATCACCCTCTTTTATGTATTCTCTGTTCAGATTTGTCCTATAATTCCTAAGCATCTTTCCAGCGCGTTGCATCACATTTTTACGATGCAACTTCTCATCCAATGCAAACAGATTCTGTAAAATAGAAATGTTATTAACTAGTATCCAAAATAGAATTGCAAATAATAGAATTTGTAATCTACAAAATAGAATTGCAAATAATAATAACTCACGCATAAATCCTTCCATATCAAGTCTTTTTTCCCTTGAGGAACTTTATGCCAATTATCATACTTAACACCACAATGGCTCCGAGTGGTACACCCAAGATAGTTTACAAAATTATTGCGGTTCACTCCAATTGGATTTCCTCCATTATCAAACTCCACCACCAATTTGGATCCACTACCACTTAGCGCTAATAACTTCTTCAACAGAGTGATGCCCCTTTTCTTGTTAAGTGTTTGGTGATGCGCATCAAGTTGCTCCAGTGCTTCAGTGGGTACAGGTGCATCAACCTAAAATTTGAAAAAAATAAACACACTAAATTAGCCCAATATAGAAATATAGGATATATGACATAACTAGAAGATAATGAATTTTATAGAAATACAGGATATGTTTTTAGAACTTACATTAGTATCCTCACCATGCTCGTCATGGACAGCATGCTCATCATGGACTTCATGCTCATCATGGACATCATGCTCATCATGGTCAGCCATCTGAAAATGTCATTTAAAAGGCAAACATTTAGCATTTGTATTAACTAGAAAAAGGCAGACATTTAGCATTTGTATTAACTAGAAAAAGGCAAACATTTAGCATTTGTATTAACTAGAAAAAGGCAAACATTTAGCATTTGTATTAACATACATGTCTCTAAAATTGTGATCTTTTATCAATTAACAATCCTTCATTGTGATCTCCGCGCACATATAAGTCATCATTAGCTTCAATATTTTGTGGAGTGGGCAACCCAACTGAGAATGGACTAGAGTCATCATACTTATCATTGTACTCTTCTTCATCTATAGGATCTTCAATGAACTGTCTTTTACCATGCAGAACAACCGACCATTTATCATTCGCAGGATCATCGATATAGAATATTTGTTTCGCCTGTGATGCCAATATGAATGGTTCACCCTTCTCGCCAATCTTTTCAAAGTTCACCAAAGTGAAACCCAATTCATCCACTATAACTCCTTTGGTGTTATCAACCCAAATACATTTAAAGAGCGGAATTTTGAAATCTATGTAGTCAAACTCCCAAATGTCCTCAATGACACCGTAATATGACATTTTAGCTTCACATGGACTCTTATCCTTTGCACTTGCAAAGTACATAGTCGACGCTTGAAGAGTGACCCCACTATTTTGGACGACACTCTTATCATCTTGGCGCTTTGTGTAATATGTGAATCCATTAATGTCAAACCCTTCATAAGACATAACATTCGGTTTTGGTTTAAAGGCGAGGCATTTGATAGTTTCTGTAATATCATTTGGTGTTTGAGATAGTTGATGTAAGACTTTATCTTCAAACCACTTAGTAAAAGTCTTATTATGCTCTCTAGCAAGCCACATTGAACTTGCTCGAGGATGTTGTCTCTTTATGAAATTGGTATGTTCCTCGATATAAACACTCACTTCGTCCATATTGTGTAAAATATACAAGTGAGCTTGTTCCAACTGCTCACGGCTGATTACTTTCACCCGTGATCCCAAAATTCCTTTGCCCTCCTCAATATTCTTGTCATTATCAGGAGTGTCATTACCACTGAGAAAGTCATTGCAAAAATCCATAACCTCTCTCGCCACATAACCTTCAATAATACTCCCTTCAGGCCGATAACGGTTTCGAACATCACCTTTAAAAATGCTCATGTATCGTTCAAAGGGATACATCCAATGCAAGAAAACTGGTCCCAACATTTTCACTTCCCTAGTCAAGTGGACAACAAGATGTACCATGATATCAAAGAACGAAGGAGGGAAATACATCTCAAGATGACATAGGGTAACAACCACTTCTCTTTGCAAATTATCGAGAGTATCAGGGTCAATAACTTTGCTGCATAGACTGTTGAAAAAGAAACAAAGTCTGGTAATTGCAAACCTTACATGCTTCGGCAATATAGATCGAATTGCCACGGGAAATATTTGTTGCATTAGAGTGTGACAATCATGAGATTTAAGACCTATCAACTTCAGATCTTTCATTGATACCAATCTACAGATGTTGGATGAGTAACCATGGGGCACCTTAACATTTACCAAGCATTCACAAAAAGTTTTCTTCTCCTTTCTAGACAACGTGTAACAAGCGGGAGGTAAGTATGTTCTTTTATTACCCATTTCACGTAATTCTGTTAATTCTGACCTTATTCCCATTTCACGTAGGTCCAGTCTGGATTTTATCCCATCTTTAGTCTTACCTGGTATATTTAATAGAGTACTAATGATGCTATCACAGACATTTTTCTCAACGTGCATTACATCGATACAATGCCTGACTGTCAAAGAACTCCAATAAGGAAGATCCCAAAATATTGACTTCTTCTTGAATGAAGAATTGTCACTCCGTGTGGCCATACTACATTGTGATTTCTTACCAAATTCATTGACAATGTCTTTTACTCTTTCATAAACAACATCCCCTGGTATAGGTTTAGGTGCACTCCGTTCATCATTCCATCCATTGAATGATTTGCGCTTCCTACGATACAGATGGAATTTTGAAAGAAACCTTCGATGACCAAGATATACAGTCTTGCCGCCATGTTTTAGTCTTATTGAATCAGTGTTTTCTTCACATATAGGACACGCTTTAGCTCCTTTGACACTATATCCAGACAAATTCCCATATGATGGAAAGTCATTAATAGTGCAAAACAAAATAGCGTGCAAACGAAATGTCTCTCTTGCTGAAGCATCATAGGTCATCACACCTTCAGCCCAAAGTTTCTTTAAGTCATCAATCAAAGGTTCAAGATAAACATCGATATCATTTCCAGGTTGTTTAGGGTCCGATATCAACAATGACAACATAACGTACTTATTTTTCATACACATCCAGGGAGGAAGATTGTATATAACAAGCATGACTGGACAAGTGCTATGTTGGCTGCTCAATGTCCCGTACGGATTCATCCCATCTGTACAAAGCCCAAGTCTTAGATTCCTATCTTCTTCACCAAATTTAGGGTACAATAGATCAATCTTCTTCCACTGTGGGGAATCAGACGCATGTCGTAGGATCCCATCATTATTTTTCTTAACATCTGCATGCCACCTCAAATTCTTCGCATCTTTCGGATTTGCAAACAAGCATTGAAACCGTGATATTATAGGTAGATACCACAACACCTTGGCAGGAGAACCAGTTTTGGACTCCCCCGAAGTCGTCAATTTATACCGTGACGCACCACATTTTGGACAATCTTTCAAATATACATAGTCCTTTTGAAATAATACACAATCATTCGGGCATGCGTGTATCTTCTTGGCCTCCATTCCCATTGGGCACAACATTTTCTTTACCTGGTATGTTGAGATTGGAAGCTCGTTTCCTTCAGGAAGCATTTCTTTCAACAAAGTCAACAATGAAGTGAAGCTTTTGTCGCTCCATCTATTGTTAGCTTTCAACTTATACAATCTCTACACAGCGCTAAGCTTCGTAAACTTAGCACAGCCTGTGTATAACGGTATCTCAGCATCATGCACAATGTTTGTAAAGATAGGTGGATCGGTGTGCTCTACCCTACAACTATCCAACATCGCATCAACGATGTCTGCTGGAACTGGTTCGTTCACATTTACGTCATCGGAGGCAATTTCTTCTTCCGCCCAAGCACTGCTATCGACATCTACTGGTTTCGATTTTGAAATCTCTCCATGCCAGTGCCATTCTGTATAGCCTTGTACAATCCCGTTGCACATGACATGACTTTTGATTTCCTCACCAGTGTTGACTTTCAAGTTGTTACCGCAATGCCTACATGGACAGTAGAACCTATCTGTAGGTTTTTTCCTATGTTCCTCGGCAAATCTAATAAACTGATCAATACTAGATATAAACTCTGGGGT
Organism: Alisma plantago-aquatica; assembly: GCA_963693085.1. Lineage (NCBI taxonomy): Eukaryota > Viridiplantae > Streptophyta > Magnoliopsida > Alismatales > Alismataceae > Alisma > Alisma plantago-aquatica. Next base: position 1,011,707,815 of record OY856411.1, read on the forward strand.
GCAACGATTACGAATGGACATCCATGATCTATCCATTCTATGATCAGAGAAAACAAGTATATATTAGGAAACAAGTATATATTAGGAAAAGATTAGGCAGCATTTCCCCGTTGTTCTCTAAGTACATATGTACTTAGAGAACAAACGGGGAAATGCCAACAAACACATTTGATGTCATTCTTATATATAATAAATGTGTACCAGCTATCCCATCCTTGAACACCTAATCTCACTAGTAAGTGTATAATGTGTATTGGGTTTTCAAGAAAATTTTGGCAGCATTTCCCCGCTGTTCTCTAAGTACATATGTACTTAGAGAACAAACGGGGAAATGCTACCAAAATTTTCTCGAAAACCCAATACACATTATACACTTACATCCTAAGTGAGATTAGGTATTCAAGAACAGTCCCAAACCGGGGACTATCCAAGATTTACTCCTAATGAGTCAATCTTGGACGGGTTTCTAGGCCAACAAACACAATAACAGATATCTACAATGAAGCCGGACTCCATACAAACAATATATAATTTAGTGATTGTTCATTCTAATTTATACCAATGTACAAGTAATATAAAAAACAATGATTGTTCACATTCTAGGCCAACAAACACATGTGATGTCATTCTTATATATAATAAATGTGTACCACCTATCCCATCCTTGAACACCTAATCTCACTAGTAAGTGTATAATGTGTATTGGGTTTTCAAGAAAATTTCGGCAGCAGTTCCCCGTTGTTCTCTAAGTACATATGTACTTAGAGAACAAATGGGGAAATGCTACCAAAATTTTCTCAAAAACCCAATACACATTATACACTTACATCCTAAGTGAGATTAGGTGTTCAAGAACAGTCCCAAACCGGGGACTATCCAAGATTTACTCCTAATGAGTCAATCTTGGACGGGTTTCTAGGCCAACAAACACAATAATAGATATCTACAATGAAGCCAGACTCCATACAAATAGTATATAATTTAGTGATTGTTCATTCTAATTTATACCAATGTACAAGTAATATAAAGAACAATGATTGTTGACTTTCTAGGCCAACAAACACATGTGATGTCATTCTTATATAATAAATGTGTACCACCTATAACAAACACATTGTCCAACATTAGGTTCAACACTTGAAACATACATTCGTTTTCAACATAAATTTTTTTTATCATTAGGGTCCAACATGTGGATTATATGGGACATACACATCAAGGTGGTCATAAGGGAGGATATTTCCTTATTTATGAGTAAGCGATATAAGATTAAGATCCATATAAAAATTAGGGCAGAAGGAAGAAATAAATCTTCTTTAGGATACAATAGACCCTTATGGATGTATTTAGGGTCATAGGTACCATCATAGAACAAAAGGGGTACACTCTAGGATTTAAGATCACACTACATCATGTATTTTATACAAAATTACATGTATGTGTATATAAAAAATATATTTATAAGGAACTTCTATACATATCTAATCAACAAATCAGTAATTAACTAAGTATTCATCAATACTTACTATTAATCAGTATCTCTAATCATTAAAATCGGCAAGAAGATCAGTAATTGTAAATAACAAACTATGAATTGTTGAATTAAAGTAATCACTAAAGTAATACTAACCAGTAGTACCAATCATTAATCACTGAAAGCAGCAAGGAAATCAGTAAAACTAATCATGCATTACTAGTATATAAGAGCAATAGGATATTTACTTCGATGCATTACAGCAGTACCCAATTATTTCAGCTTACATACCTTTCGTTAGCGGTGGCGGACAAATAGGCGAGCTCCCAGCAGTGGTGGTCGAAGCAGGAAGAAGGGGGTGGCACCGGGCGTGAGCAGGAAGAAAGGAGCTAGGGCGGCGGGTGACGCTGGACGAAGTTGGCAGGTGGGCAGGCAGCGGCACACTGGGCAGGCACGCGGCGGCGCCGATTCTCAGGCGTGGCGGCGGCGCCAGTTCTCAGGCATGGCGGCGGCGCAGGGCGATTGGAGCAGCAGGGCAGGCAGCAGGGGCGGGCAGCAGGGGCAGCGGAGAAGAAACTAGCCGGAGAGGGGCGCCGGAGAGGGGGCGCCGGAGATGGGGCGCCGGAGAGGGGGCGCCGGGGAAGAAACTAGCAGGAGAAATGGCGCTGGAGAAGAAATCACCGGAGAGAAATCGCCGCAGAAGAGAAATCGCTCGCAATGAAACAGAAGAAAGGGGAAGAGTCGGGCGATCGAAGGTTATGAAGTTCCCAAATAGCGTCGGTTGTTTATAACAACCGACGCCTAAACATCTTTAGCGTCGGTTGTTTGCAACAACCGACATCCAATTGGACGATATTTTCATGAAAATGTTTGGCGGGAACCACCTTCAGCGTCGGTTATACAAGGATAACCGACGCTGAAAGTGACATTTTCGACGCAAATTTTCATCGCACATAGGCGTCAGTTTTCTAGGTATATAACCGACGCTGACAATGACACTATTTTTTTATCGAAAAATGGATTTCGCGGGCGACTTTAAGCATCGGTTTTTTATAAACAACCGACGCTTAATACAAAGCGGTACCCGTGTCTGGCTGGTCTTCGAATATAGATGTCGGTTTGCTTAAACAACCGACGCCTTATATGATAGGCGTCGGTTTTCCTTAATAACCGACGCCCAGAAAAGCGACACTGAATGCTATTTCTGTAGTAGTACCTCTTACTTCATTTAATACTTCTATCGTATATGGAGCATGTACATATTTTAAGCGTTTACCTATAGTGTGGTCAGTTTTAAACACCTGCAAAGAGAATGATGTATATATATAAGTAATAATATAAAAATAAGATTGATATGTTTCATACTAACTAATGAGGCTATATATAATACCTCATGTATGGTATCGATGTCCAATGTGGCATATTGGATAATCATCTACATAAATCGCATCACATAGTATGCGCATGCCCAGCCATTGTCTTGTGTAGCACACTATAAATTGAAACATACAAAATATTAAAAAATACAACTAAGCACAGTTCACATAAATAATATATACATTGGAGTCGGGAACTTACTTTTACATTCTCTCAAATTATTGGTTGGTTCTTTTTCATTGGGACCTTTCCTCTAGCCTTTTTGAATGCATATAAACCCCTACATGTTAATGTAACATAGTAAATTGCATAATTAAATAGTAATGTAATAACAGATGTTAACGGATATAAAAATGAAATATTTCTCACCAGAACAATGGCAATCTCATTACGTGTCCAATTTTAGTATTCAATGTACTCCCCGCATGATCTAGATAATAAACAGTGAACGTCCCGGGGAAAATAACTAGTAACTCCCAATGCCTACCGCTAGAGGTAAAAAAGTTAAAAATTAATAACTCAAAATCCACAATAAAAATATAATTTTCTTAAGTCCAAATTATAAGTAAAGTAAACTTACTTGACATTGAATGGAGCTATTATTATCATCTTCTTTTGTTGACTGAAAATTGTAAAAGCATCTATACAGTATTATTGAACACTGTCGGGGTCTTTAGCTACCATACTAATCAATGATGGAATAAAAAATCCCACATGGTCAAATGCAAATTGTTTACATTGATTTTCGACTAAGTAGCTGCAAAACATGTATTACGTATGCATTAATATATAAGAACCCAGATCACCAGATCTTACACAAGGTATATGGATGTATAAACAAGATCTCACCTTATCCATGTCTCTATCATTAATGTATTCAACCAATCATATATAAATAGCTCAATAATATCTTGTATAAATAAAGAGCTTTTGTATGATTGACCTGCATAATTCGCTTCTAAAGAAACAATTATAGGGCAATGTATATTATGTGCCCGTAGCCAACATGCCATTCCCCTACAAGCAGGACCTAACGAGTATTTTAGGTCAGTTGGAACCCAACTTGGAAATGCAGGAAGTGGAGGTGGAGGCCTAGGTGCTCCGGATGTCTTCTTTTTAACCTGTATATATAATTTTAGATCAATTAACCTCATATATACACATTAACAATCTAAAGTAATGTAAATTTATCTTACAATTTCAGTAGTGTAGACGACATCTTCTTTGGGCCACAATATCACCCCACCTTCTGCCTCAGCAAGTGTATCAATATCCGGGTGGGCATATGGAAATGTAGCTTCCCTCCAATCGGGTAATACATGTATTGGGCTCACACGAACGTAGCCCTGTGGCATTGGAGTCTCGTGAAACATTGCCCCAGGAAGGGACGGGTAAGCCTGCAGCTCTGCAAAAACATAGTCTTGCATTCTTAAGCTGCATGGTTTCAACGCCTAAAAATTTATGTAAAGAATATTATACATATATACATATCATCTTGAAAAAATATCATCTTCAAAAAGACTAGCTACAATGTCATAAACAATACTTACAGCATACTTTTTAGGCAGTGGGTCTACAGGATTACTCTCAGTCTATGCATCAGGAGAAGAGTGGGTCGCCATAGGCTGATTGGAAGCCTGAGACGCCTGACACCGCACCATTCCTTCCTTGACCTTCTCAGCAACTATATCATTGACCTTCTTAGCAACTATATCCTCAACTCTCTTATTCTCCTATACATAGATAAAAGAAACATTAGCTTCTTATTATTGAATTCCCTTTTGCAGTAACATTCTAAAAAAAGAATAGGTTACCTCTTCTTTTTAAAGTCCCGCTCTGGGTTTGCGTTGGGATGGCCCAAAGAATGCTTTGATGCCCACACCAGCACCTGCACCCCTAACACATCCAGGATACTGTGGGTTACCCAGAGCAACTGTCAATTCATCCCTTGTGCCCTGAGGGATGAACTTGCCTTATTTCCTCTGCTCGTGCAGCTCCCGCTAATCACCGTCAACAAAAATTGGTAAGTTAACACCACAAATAATCAATATTCAAACGATTTCTCTAAGAGTTGTATTTTACCATTTTCACAACCGCCTCAGCAGTTACAGGCTTCTTTATTTCACCCTTCTTGTTTTGCCTCCCAGCTATCCAGACATCATGTCAAGGCATGTGTGTGACATATGTAGTAGAGGACTCTTGAGTAGCAGCAGAGTCCGCCTATAGTCTTTGGTGAACGCTTGCATAGCCCTTTGGACCCATAGTGTGGTCATGCACATTCAGTGCATGCCTTGCTTTTTGTGCCTCACTGAGGGCCTAGTTAGGATGCACATTAATGATTTGGTTAGTAGCACTAAATGTTAATATTGAATAGGTGAATACAACGTATATTAATTAAATTGGGAGTGACGCCTAATACCTTGAATTCTTCAGATTTTCTTGAAGCAACAAGCATGTCCCAATCTTCTTTGTCCAAGAAGTTCCACTGTTCAAGGGCTGACTTCTTCTTCTTATCACCATCTTTTATATATTCTCTGTTGAGATTTGTCCTATAGTTCCTTAGCATCTTTCCAGCGTGTTGCATCACGCTTTTACGATGCAACTTCTTATCCAATAAAAATAGATTCTGTAAAATAGAATTGCTATTAACTAGTATCCAAAAATAGAATTGCAAATAATAGAATTTGTAATCTACAAAATAGAATTGCAAATAATAATAACTCACACATAAATCCTTCCATATCATGTCTTTCTTCGCCTGAGGAACTTTATGCCAATTATCATACTTAACACCACAATGGCTTTGAGTGACAACCCCAAGATAGTTTACAAAATTATTGTGGTTCACTCCAATTGCATTTCCTCCATTATCAAACTCCACAACCAATCTAGATCCACTTCCACTTAGTGCTATTAACTTCTTCAACAGAGTGATGTCCCTTTTCTTGTTAAGTGTTTGGTGATGCGCATCAAGTTCCTCCAGTGCTTCAGTGGGTACATGTGCATCATCAACCTAAAATTTGACAAAAATAAACACACTGAATTAGCCCAATATAGAAATATGGGATATATGACATAACTAGAAGATAATGAATTTTATAGAAATACAAGATATATTTTTAGAACTTACATTGGTATCCTCGCCATGCTCATCATGGACAGCATGCTCATCATGGACTTCATGCTCATCATGGACATCATGCTCATCATGGTCAGCCATCTGAAAATGTCATTAAAAAGGCAAACATTTAGCATTTGTATTAACTAGAAGATTATGAAACATCAAATCTGAAAATGATATTTATATTAAAAAAGCAAACATTTAGCTTTAATAAAAAATATAAACATGCATGCCTCTAAAATTGTGATCTTTTATCAATTAACAATCCTTCATTGTGATCTTCGTGCACATATAAGTCATCATTAGCTTCAATATTTTGTGGAGTTGGCAACCCAACTAAGAATGGACTGGAGTCATCATACTTATCATAGTACTCTTCTTCATCTATAGGATCTTCAATGAACTGTCTTTTACCATGAAGAACAACCGACCATTTATCATTTGCATGATCATCAATATAGAATGTGTGTTTCGACTGTGATGCCAATATGAATGGTTCACCCTTCTCGCCAATCTTTTCAAAGTTCACTAAAGTGAAACCCAATTCATCCACTATAACTCCTTTGGTGTTATCAACCCAATTACATTTAAAGAGCGGAATTCTGAAATCTATGTAGTCAAACTCCCATATGTCTTCAATGACACCGTAATATGACATTTTAGCTTCACGTGGACTCTTATCCTTTGCACTTGCAAAATACATAGTCGACGCTTGAAGAGTGACCCCACTATTTTGGACGACACTCTTATCATCTTGGCACTTTGTGTAATATGTGAACCCATTAATGTCAAACCCTTCATAAGACATAACATTTAGTTTTGGTCTAAAGGCGAGGCATTTGATAGTTTCTGTAATATCATTTGGTGTTTGAGATAGTTGATGTAATACTTTATCTTCAAACCACTTAGTAAAAGTCTTGTTATGCTCTCTAGCAAGCCACATTGAACTTGCTCGAGGATGTTGTCTCTTGATGAAATTGGTATGTTCCTCGATATAAACACTCACTTCGTCCATGTTGTGTAAAATATACAAGTGACCTTATTCCAACTGCTGATGGATGATTACTATCATCCGTGATCCCAAAATTCCTTTGCCCTCCTCAATATTCTTGTCATTAACAGGAGTGTTATTACCACTCTGAAAGTCATTGTGAAAATCCATAACCTCTCTCGCCACATAACCTTCAATAATACTCCCTTTAGGCCGATAACAGTTTCGAACATCACCTTTAAAAATGCTCATGTATCGTTCAAAGGGATACATCCAATGCAAGAAAATCGGTCCCAACATTTTCACTTCCCTAGTCAAGTGGACAACAAGATGTACCATGATATCAAAGAATGAAGGAGGGAAATACATCTCAAGTTGACATAGGGTAACAACCAATTCTCTTTGCAAATTATTGAGAGTATCAGGGTCAATAACTTTGCTGCATAGACTGTTGCAAAAGAAACAAAGTCTGGTGATTGCAAACCTTACATTCTTCGGCAATATAGATCGAATTGCCATGGGCAATATTTGTTGCATTAGAGTGTGACAATCATGAGATTTAAGACCTATCAACTTCAGATCTTTCATTGATAGCAATCTATGGATGTTGGATGAGTAACCATGTGACACCTTAACATTTACCAAGCATTCACAAAAAGCTTTCTTCTCCTTTCTAGACAATGTGTAACAAGCGGGAGGTAAGTATGTTCTTTTATTACCCATGTCATGTAATTCTATTAATTCTGACCTTATTCCCATTTCACATAGGTCCTGTCTGGATTTTATCCCATCTTTAGTCTTACCTGGTATATTAAACAAAGTACCAATGATGCTATCACAGACATTTCTCAATGTGCATTACATCGATACAATGCCTGACTATCAAAGAAATCCAATAAGGAAGATCCCAAAATATTGACTTCTTCTTGAATGAAGAATTGTCACTCTGTGTGGCCATACTACATTGTGATTTCTTACCAAATTCATTGACAATGTCTTTTACTCTTTCATAAACAACATCCCCTGGTATAGGTTTAGGTTCACTCCGTTCATCAGTCCATCCATTGAATGCTTTGCACTTCCTACGATACGGATGGAATTTTGAAAGAAACCTTCGATGACCAAGATATACAGTCTTTCCACCATGTTTTAGTCTTATTGAATCAGTGTTTTCTTCACATATAGGACACACTTTAGCTCCTTTGACACTATATCCAGAAAAATTCCTATATGCTGGAAAGTCATTAATAGTGCAAAACAACATAGTGTGCAAATGAAATGTCTCTCTTCCTAAAGCATCATAGGTCATCACACCTTCAGCCCAAAGTTTCTTTAAGTCATCAATCTAAGGTTCAAGATAAACATCGATATCATTTCTGGGTTGTTTAGGGCCCCATATCAACAATGACAACATAACGTACTTATTTTTCATACACAGCCAGGGAGGAAGATTGTATATAACAAGCATGACTAGCCAAGTGCTATCTTGGTTGCTCAATGTCCCGTTCATCCCATATGTACAAAGCCCAAGTCTTAGATTCCTATCTTCTTCACCAAATTTGGGGTACAATAGATCAATCTTCTTCCACTGTGGGGAATCAGACGCATGTCCTAGGATCCCATCATTATTTTTCTTAACATCTGCATGCCATCTCAAATTCTTCGCATCTTTCGAATTTGCAAACAAGCATTGAAACCGTGATATTATAGGTAGATACCACATCACCTGGGTAGGAGAACCAGTTTTGGACTCCCCCAAAGTCATCAATTCATACCGTGACACACCACATTTTGGACAATCTTTCAAATCCACATAGTCCTTTTGAAATAATACACAATCATTCGGGCATGCGTGTATCTTCTTGGCCTCCATTCCCATTGGGCACAACAATTTCTTTCCCCGGTATGTTGAGATTGGCAGCTCATTTCCTTCAGGAAGCATTTCTTTCAACAAAGTCAACAATGAAGTGAAGCTTTTGTCGCTCCATCTATTGTTAACTTTCAACTTATACAATCTCAACACAGTGCTAAGCTTCATAAACTTAGCACAGCTTGTGTATAACAGTATCTCAGCATCATGCACAATGTTTCTAAAGATAGGAGGTGGATCGGTGTGCTCTACCCTACAACTATCGAACATCACATCAACGATGTCTACTGGAACTGGTTCGTTCACATCTATGTCATCAGAGGCAATTTCTTCTTCCACCCAAGCACTGCTATCGACATCCATGGTTTCGAGTTTGAAATCTATCCATGCTAGTGCCAGTCTGTATAGCCTTGTACAATCCTGTTGCACATGACATGACTTTTGATTTTGTTACCAGTGCTGACTTTTAAATTGTTACTGCAATGCCAACATGGACAGTAGAACCTATCTCCAGGTTCTTTCCTATGTTCCTCGGCAAATCTAATAAACTGATCAAGACCAGATATAAACTCTGGGGTGCAGCGATTGCGAATGGACATCCATGATCTATCTATTCTATGATCAAAGAGAAAACAAGTATATATTAGGACAAGATTAGGGTCTACGGTTAACAAATACATGTGATGTCATTCTGATATATAATAAATGTGTACCACCTATTGGTGCCCTGCTGGGGACTATCCAAGATTTACTCCTAATGAGTAAATCTTGGACGGGTTTCTAGGCCAACAAACACATGTGATGTCATTCTGATATATAATAAATGTGTACCGCCCATCGGTGCCCTGCTGGCGCGTTTTCTATGGCACAAAGCCTTTTGGCGTCGGTTATAAAACCAACACCGAAGAGTTCAACCTTTAGCGGCGCCCACATAGGCATCGCTTGAGAACCGTCGCTAAAAGGGCATAAACAACTGAGGCCAAAGACATGTTCTCTAGTAGTGAAATTTAGGGTTTCTAGGCCAACAAACACATGTGATGTCATTCTGATATATAATAAATGTGTACCACCTATCCCATCCTTGAACACCTAATCTCACTAGTAAGTGTATAATGTGTATTGGGTTTTCGACAAAATTTCGGTAACATTTCCCCACTGTTCTCTAAGTACATATGTACTTAGAGAACAAACGGGGAAATGCTACCAAAATTTTCTCGAAAACCCAATACACATTATACACTTACATCCTAAGTGAGATTAGGTGTTCAAGAACAGTCCCAAACCGGGGAGTATCCAAGATTTACTCCTAATGAGTAAATCTTGGGCGGGTTTCTAGGCCAACAAACATAATAATAGATATGTACATGTTAGTGTTTCATCACAATTAATGTTAGGGTTTCATCACAATTGATGTTAGGGTTTCATCAATGTTAGGGTTTAATCAAATCAAATTAGGATGCTAGAATGGACAAGTTTAAATCTTATTTCAACATGCATCAAAATTTACTAAATTAGGACAAAAATTAGGATTAGAAACACAAATATATGCAAGCAAAAGATTTGTTCATAACCAAGGATTTACATAAACCAATACATAAAGATTTGTTCATATCCTTACCAACAGCACGACCGTGATAGGCCAACACAGCCACAGCCGTGCTTGCCCTTACCAACAGAAAGCACGGTCGTGGCTGTGTTGGACTACCACGGTCGTGCTGGATAGAACAGATGTGGTAGGCCAACACAGCCACAATCGTGCTTGTTGTTGGTAAGGAGCTACGGAGAAGGAAGTAAAGATGCTAGGGCTACCTGGAGCTAGCGTGGAGTAGAGAGGCAGCAACCGGCGGCAGTAGTGGTGGCGAGCAGGCGAAGACCAGAGCAGAGCGGGGAGCAGCAGTGGCACTAGGAGAAGAGTAGAATAGACCGGTGAGCAGCAGTGGAGGCAAGCGGCGGCGAAACTAGGAGAAAGAGGATGCGGCGGCGGCGAGTAGAGCCACACCAGCAACATCGGTGACGAGCAGCAGCGGGGGTCGTCAGGCGATTTTAGGCGAGCGGCGATCACAGTAGAAAACTATCATGATGAAACAGGAAGGAAGGGGAAGAGTCGAGTGATACATGTCTATTAAGTTTGTCAATAGTGTCGGTTATCTGGAAAACCGACACCTTTTACCTTTAAGCGTCGGTTTATAGTAAAAAACCGACGTTTAATTAGACGGTTATCAAAGGATAACCGACGCCTAAATTGGAAATTTTCGTGCAAATTTTCATCTTATATCGGCGTCAGTTAGTAGTTAAAAAACCGACGCTGTATGTGATACTTTGGGGCAAAAAAAAATTCACTCGAAAATTGGATTTTGCGGGTGATTTTAGGTGTCAGTTTGTTTTACCCAGCCGACGCTGCATACAAAGTGGTACTCGTGTCTAGCTGGTCTTCAAATATAGACGTCGAGGTTCCTAAATATCCAACGTTGAATATTATAGGCATCAGTTTTTTTAAATAACTGACGCCCAGAAAAACGACATTGAATGTTGTTTCTGTAGTAGTGGATCTAGATTATTCAAGGTATTTCATTTTCTGGAGGTGCTGGGGATGACTGCATGGACCACCTAAAGTTATTCAAGTCTCTTTGTCGGCTAGTACCACATTTCGTAGATCCATTCGACGCAATCATGCTACACCTATTTCACTTCACTTTGTTCGGAAGGGCATTGAGCTGGTATAACACACTAGATGGGGAGCCAATCACCACCTGGGCTCCTTTGGAAGAAAAGTTTCTAGAAAAGTTCTTTCCGCCTTCCTTGACTTATGAGATTAGGGGACAAATTAATCACTTCTCTCGACTCCCTGGGGAATCACTGGAAGAATCATGGGAGAGATTTAAGGAACTTTTGAGGAAATGTCAGCACCACAAAATCTCTCAAAACTAGCTGATAGAGACATTCTACAGAGGAGTAAGTGATAATATTAAGAAATTTTTGGATTCCTCATCTGGGGGGAATTTCATGCAAAAGAATTATGAAGATGCCTGGAGGATTGTTAGGCTAGGGGCGGAGAACCAATCTAATTGGGGAAGGTCATCCACCAGGGGAATTCTAAAAGTTTGTAAGGCTGAAGAATCAATGGAAATGAAAGCCGTCGCTGAAGCCCTAAAAACTATCACGCACAAGCAACAAGTTCTTGAAATGACACTTAGAGAAAAAAAGAGCCCCCAACAGGTCAAGGAAACTACCATGACTTGCGAGGCATGTCATGCATCCGATCACCCCACATTATCATGTGCTCTCCTATATAATGTGATGATGGACATGCAGACACCACATCCACAGTATGAACCAATCATCGAACAACCTCAGGATTTGTCACCAAAACAAGTAAATTCCATCCACACTATACCAGGACAAGTTTATTATAACCCAAATCAACCAAGAAACCATCCCGGGTTTCAATATGGGAATCCTACGGGGACTGCCAACCTGCAACACCAGACCTAAGGAGGAGGTTTTAATAGATCGCCACCAGGTTTCCAAAACAATTATAATCGAAATAAGGGAAACTTTAGAGGAGGATTGCAAGGATTCACACAACCAAGAAACCCTTCTGCATATTATCAATATACTCATCTGATGTTGCACCCACAATTGTAGCAACCCCAGCTGCAATAACCACAAGTTCAACAACCCCAACGATCCACCGTGCCTCAGCAACAACAACCACAACAGAATCAACAACATCCACAAAAGAATAATCAGCCTCCATCGACAGATGAACTGTCATTGATAAGACAAATGTTGCAATCGCAACAAACCATGCTTGCCAACCAGCAACCCAGCAAAAAGATGTTGAAATTCAGTTAGCACAAATCACAACTCAACTAAAACCTTTGGTAGGCTCTTTTGCTGGTCAACCAGAGATAAACCCAAGACACGATCAATCCAGACAAGAGAAATTGAAAGCCATCACCACAAGGTTGGGTCGTGTCCTTACTGAAGCAATGAAAATCATTCAAGAAGACAAAGATATAACTAAAGTCAACCCAATTGCTATCACAAATCAAGAAACTAAAAAATTTGTAGAGGCTGGGAAGGAAAAGGAAAAAGAGCAAGTTACCAAAGAACCAGAAATCCCACCGTATAAGCCTAGGATACCCTACCCAGGTAGATTGAGGGAAACTAAACTCGACACTATATTTAGAAATTCAATGAAGATATGAAGAAGCTATATGTCGAAATTCTGTTCCTCGATGCTCTTTTTGAAATCCCAGCTTGGTAAAAATACCTGAAGACTTTACTATCAAAGAAATATATGACTGGAGAACTAGAGACTGTTAAACTGGCTCAGACAACTTCTGATATTATTCTCAACAAAATGCCAAAGAAACAAAACGATCCTAGATCCTTGGTATCCAATGTTCCATCGGGAACGCCTCTAGCAAAAAAGGATTAGCTGATCTAGGAGCTAGTATATCTATTATGCCCTTCTCACTGTGCAAAAGGTTGGGTTTTACTGAGTTGTTACCAACATTAATGACAATTCAGCTGGCTGATTCTACCATCATTGCACCATTCGGGATCATTGAAGACATCCCAGTCAGGATAAGGAAGGACTCTTATGTCCCTTGTGACTTTGTTATTATGGATATAAAGGAAGATCTAAGATATCCAATAATATTTGGCAGACCTTTCCTTGCTACCGCGAGAGCTCTTATCGACGTTGCAGTAGGCACAATTATCGTAAGACTAGGAAAGGAAGCCATCCAATTCAGAGTCCTCAATAGCCTAAAAGGTCCCAGTATCTAGGAAGAAGTTTTCCTTCTCGAGGCAATAGAAAAAATGTCTCAATTACAGCCAGAAACGGCCGAACCATCTGATGATCTGGAGAATGTCTTGACAAACCTAGAAGTTGAATTTTCATCCAGCGAACTAGTACAACAATGTATGCGATACTTAGACCAAGCCGAAGAATCTCTGGCAGCCACTTTTGAGGAATTGAAATTTGTCACCACTTTGGAAACTACAGAAGTGCTCAAGGCCCCTGAAATGAAAGCCTTACCAATAGGGCTCAAACATGTCTTCCTGGATGAAGAAAAACTGTGCCCAGTCATAATCAGCTCTACTTTAATAGATGATCAAGAAGAAAGACTTCTCGCTGAGCTAAGGAAACACAAGAAAGCTATCAGATATAAAATGACTGACCTAACAGGAATAAATCCAGCTTTGTGCATGCACATGCTACCTATGGTAGAAGAATTCAAACCATCGAGGGAACACCAGAGGAAACTAAACCCAAACCTCAAAGAAGTGGTTCTCCTCGAAGTCCTTAAACTCCTAAAAGTTGGTATCATATATCCCATTTCTGATTCTCCGTGGGTTAGTCTGGTCCAAGTGGTTCCCAAAAAGAGGGGGGGACCACTATCATTCTGAATGATAAAAATGAGCTAGTACCCATAAGGATTATCATAGGATGGAGGATGTGTATCGATTATAGAAAACTAAACAAAGCAACAAGAAAAGATCACTTCCCTCTACCTTTCCTTGATGAAGTCCTTGAATGCTTGACCCACCAAAAGTTTTTATGCTACCTCGATGGTTATTTTGGGTTTTATCAAATTCCAATACACCCAGAAGACCAAGAAAAAACAACCTTTACTTGTCCCTTTGAAACCTACACTTTTAGAAGGATGCCTTTTGGGCTGTGTAACGCACCCGCAACTTTCCAAAGGTGCATGTCAGCAATTTTTGCAGGTTTAACCGAGTCCATAATGGAAGTATTTATGGATGACTTTTCAGTTTACGGAGATTCTTTCGACAATTGTCTACTCAACCTCAGAAAAGTTTTACAAATATGTGAGGAAACAAACCTTATCATGAATTGGGAAAAGTGCCACTTCATGGTGACCGAAGGTGTTATCCTCGGACATCGAGTAAGTGAAAGAGGAATTGAAGTAGACAAAGCCAAGATCGATGTCATCTCAAAGTTGTCATCGCCAAAAGACATAAGGGCAGTGCGAGCATTTCTGGGTCATGTTGGATTCTATCGAAGATTTATTAAAGACTTCTCAAAAATAGCAAAACCCATGACCTACTTATTGACCAAGGATGTTGATTTCAATTTTGACCATGAATGCCTACATAGCTTCACAACCTTAAAGAATGCTCTAATCTCTGCACCTATTCTGAGAGCACCTGACTGGTCACAACCATTCGAGATAATGTGTGACGCTAGCGACTATGCTATAGGAGCGGTGCTAGGGTAGAGAATAGACAAAAAGCCCCATGTGATATACTATGCATCAAAGACGCTAGATGAGGTGCAAAAGAATTATACCACTACTGAAAAGGAATTCTTGTCCGTCATCTACACTTTTCAGAAATTTCATTCCTATCTTATCAGATCGAAAGTCATAGTATACACAGATCACTCAACCATCAAATACCTAATTCAGAAACAAGATGCAAAACCCAGACTCATCCGCTGGGTATTGATTCTTCAAGAATTTGACTTAGAAATTAAGGAAAAGAGTGGGGTGGAAAATGATGTCCCTGATCATCTAAGTCACATCGAGTCTCAGGAGGATGACAATATATCTATCAAAGACTCCCTACCCGACAACCAGCTTATGCAAGTTACCACCTAATTTCCTTGGTATGTAGATATAGTGAACTATCTGGCTACAAGAATTATCCACCCGTCCACCTCTCACAATGATAAAAAGAAATTCCTTCATGATGTTAAGCAATATTTATGGGAAGAACCATATCTTTTCCGTCTATGCGCAGATGGACTTTTCTGTCGTTGTCTACCAGAAGAAGAAAGTATCCCTGTTCTAAAACATTGCCATTCTGGCCCTACTGGGGGCACATGAGTTCAAAGAAAACCGCTCTCAAAGTTCTTCAATCTAGTTTCTTTTGGGCAACGATAGCAAAGGACGCCCATAATTTCATCTGATCCTGCAATAAATGTCAGCTTTCCGGGAGTATATCTAAAAGAAATGAAATGCCTCTTACCTTGTGGCAAGAAATTGAGTTTTTTGATGTATGGGGAATAGACTACATGGGCCCTTTCCCCTTGTCTTATGGATTCTCATACATATTGGTTGTTGTGGATTATGTTTCAAAGTGGGTAGAAGCTATACCCACCGTCTCTTGTGATTCCAAACCAGTTGTCAAAATGTTCAAGGATATCATTTTCCCTAGATTTGGAATCCCTCAAACAATCATATCAGATGGAGGATATCATTTCTTAGATCAAAGTTTCAAAGCCCTCCTAAGAAAATATGGAGTTAAACACAAGGTCGCCACACCTTACCATCCATAGATAAGTGGCCAAGTCGAAGTTTCAAATAGACAACTAAAGGCCATTCTAGAAATAATAGTCAACAGACATCGCACAGATTAGTCCACTAAGCTCCCTGATACCCTCTAGGCATACTGCACTGCTTATAAAACACCAATAGGAATGAGCCCATTTCGTTTGGTATATGTTAAATCATGTCATCTTCCAGTTGAACGGGAACACAAAGCTTGGTGGGCCATAAAACAATTGAATTTCGATTTCAAAAGCACTGGCGAGTATAGACAACTACAATTACAAGAACTTGAGGAACTATGAATGTCCGCCTACCAAAGTGCTAGGATCTACAAAGAACAAACTAAGATGTGGCATGATGGACATATAAAAAGGAAAGATATCATTGTCGGAGATAAAGTCCTTCTTTTCAACTCGAGACTTATGATGTTCCTCGAAAAACTTCACACGGAGTGAGCTGGGCCATTCACCATCAAGCACATCTACCCGACCGGAGCAATCATCATTATTGATCACAATAGAGGGGAGAGAACCGTTAATTGCCACAGATTAAAGAAATATTATACCCCAACTGACAAAATTCCAAGACAAACCATTGAGATTCATGATCCCGCCACATCAATCTAACCAAGTCAGAACTTTGTAGCCAGTGATGTAAAACCCAGGTGCTACTTGGGAGGAAACCCATGAACTGAGTATCACCTTTTATTTTATTTAGTTTTGACAATTTTCTATTTTCTTAGACCCTTCACCTTTACCCAGAAAATATAAAAATTTACTCAACATCCAAAACAAACATAAAAATATAAAAACCAAAAGCTTTTTCCATCCTAATGGTTTTAAAACTGTTTGGATCCTTACGGTCTCGAAACCATTTGGGCTCCATACGGTCTCGAAAATGTTTGGATCCATACGGTCTCGAAACCATTTGGGCTCCATACAGTCTCGAAATCGTTTTCCCTTGAGAATTTGTGACGTCGCTCCTCCTTTTTCTATAGATATCGCTCGACTCCCGCTCTTTTTCTTTCCTTCGCTTCCTAAGATTTTATTCATGTGTGAAACCCTATTCTATTCACTCTGACTCTCTGCTCTCACGACCGTTGTCCTCTTCCTCACATCTCTAGTTCATTTCAACCTGCTCCATATGCTCCCCCGACGATACCACCACTGCGACGCATCCTTCACCTCCATCATCATCATCGAAGCATCAAGGTAGAACGATGTTACCGCAAACACCGTTCCCACTAAAACCGGCACCGTTTCTGTCATTTCTACCACAACTAAACTTCCTGATTGCCGCCACCTCTATCACCGCCTTTAACACCTTCATCGATGGCGTCGTTTTCACCATTTTCGCCATCTTTTCACCGCTAGTCGTCCCTATTGTTTCATCTTCCTTGCGGTTTCAGCTCAAACGGTCGTGCAACCATATGGAGCCATACAGTCTTGAAACCGTTTGGATCCATATGGTTTTGAAACCATTTGGATCCATACCGTCTTGAAAACGTATGGATCGATATGGTCTTGAAACCATTTGGAGCCATAGGGTTTTGAAACCATTTGGAGCCATACGGTTTAGAAACCGTTTGGAGCCATACAGTCTTAAAACCGTTTGGAGCCAAACGGTCTTGGAACCATTTGGATCCATACAGTCTTAAAACCCTTTGGAAACAAACAGTCTTGAAACTGTTTGGAGCCAAAGGGTCTTGAAACTGTATGGAGCCAAACGGTCTTGAAACTGTTTGGAGCCAAAATAGTCTTGGAAAACATGATTTCACCCTTAAAACGATTTCATTTTTCAATATTGCAATTCTTACAACATTTTTCTTTTACTAACATATATAATTTTTTTATTACAGAATGGCCTCACCTGCAAAACAAGCCACAGGAACTGCTTACGCTCCCTTATGGACAAGGGAGCAATTACTGGAGGATCGTGCACAGCTGCATCACATCATGGACACTTACGAAAAGACCGGAAAGGTCCCACCAAAGGTTGACCTGATTAACGTCATGAATGAAATGGACTGAATCAACATGTGCGTAACTGAAGACCCTGTTGAAGAAGTGGAGGAGATTTCCTCCAGTGATGAAGGTTTGGAGTACGCACCAAACTTTGAGGATGAATCCCCAGTCCTAAAGTCCAAAGGCAAAAGGCAGACTGAAGAAGCCGCCAAGGGACAACCATCAAAGAAAAGGGCAAGGAAGAAAGTTCGGTCCTCTACCGCAAAGGAATAGATCATGGCAGGACACACTTTCCCTGCGGTTGCAAATCCCACCACCACCACCACCACCACAAAACTTGCACCAGCTGACCTATACATCCAAAACCTCCCAGCTCGTGATAAAGTGTTACGCCCAACAAAGTATGTCTGCTCAAACATACTGAAGAAAATGGTGATTTATGATAGAGTTCTTGCCTTTCTAGACAATGTGAATCTTTCAAAACCCTATTTTGTGACAGAAACCTCTTATGTTGAGCCCACGGTTGAGTTCTTCACATACCTTACCAAAGAAATCATGGACTTAAAGGATATATGGAAAGACGGAGGTGACTGCAGGTTGGTCACCTCACTTTTTGGAAGCAAGGTTGTCTTAACTGAAAACATGTTGAACAAGATCATCATCGACAACCAGGATCAGCTGAAGAAGGCTAAATTTGTAGGCCTGGACAACTCCTAATTCAACAGGCACAACTTCTGGAAATCCTTAATGGGGTTTCCAACCTACGAGGCAAAAACTTGCAAGGCCTCCAACATTCATTCTGGCATGGTGCGCACACTACACAAAATCATTACTGGCACCCTTTCCCCCAGGATAGAGAGTGGGAACGTTCTTATCTCAGATCCCTTTATCCTATGGTCCATTCTCACCGGGCAGCCGGTCAACATAGGCCGGCAACTAATTCACAAGCACACATCTTATGCCCTCGGCAAAGAAATCTGCATGGGTGGTCATATAACATCAATCTTGAAATTTCTCAAGATAGACAGACCGCTACCTAAGTGTACATTGATAAAGGGTGACATCCTTACAAATGAACAAAGTTTAAAGAACTCATACATTATAAAGGAGAAGGATTCTAAACTCCACTACATTTTATGCCCAACCGTCAAAGCATCCAGAACTGTGCTACCTCTTCCAGAACTAGCGGACTATGACAAAGATAAGCTTCTCTTCACTGAAGAAGATCTCACCAACCTCATAGCCTCCATCAAAGCAAAAGAGAAACATGCAAAAATAGGGCAAACTGAGCACAGCGTCACTGCCCCTGCAGCAAGGCCAAAGAAAATTCCAGTAACATGACCTTCAAAGCTGTGTATACAAAAACAACAACAATCAGAGATGCCCACATCAAAGATAAACCCAGAGGCAGAGCCACCACAAAACACCAAAACACCAGACACCTTCATCTTCGATCTGGATGTTGGGATCACCTCTACAAAACCCACCACCACTACCACCCTCCACCACTCTGCCACCACCACCACCCTCCACCGTTCCACCATCCATCACTCTTCCACCATTCTCCACAACAACGCCAAACATAATCTCCTCATCCACATCCACAACTTCACCCGCATACTCCACCTCACTCTTCTCTCCTTCGGGCAATCCTTTCTCCACCTCAACACCTGATCTCACCATCACTTCAATTTCATTCCCCTCATCATTTCCATTTCCTCCTTTCTCACCCAAGATGCCACCATCATTCCCATCCACCACCCCATCTACCACCACCACCCCGATATCGCTAGTGACTCCATCAACAGTCACCACACAATTCGCGGGTCCATCAATAGTGTCTCTCTCACAAGGCACTACCACCCTTCCACCCTGACCCCAGCTAGCTCACCCTTCCATCTCTCAGGTCCCCTTTTCAAACGTCGGTGAGGAATTCAGACGGTAATTTGACGCCATTTGAAACCTCCTCACTGATCCTTCTAACATATCATCATCTATTTTTTCTTATGTGTAGGAAATCGCTTCAAAGGTCTCCAAGACCGACGAGTGGAACAACGCCTTGCCAAGCATCATTGTAAGCATCCAACAACGATAGGAAGCAGCGGCTCAGCAAATCAATCGCATCGAGAGCCGCTTACAAAACCTACCGGAATTGGTGCTCGAGATGAAAGGCTAGCACAAAGCGTTGGCCCAGCAAGTCGACAGGGTCTCTACGCAAACTCAACCTTTTCCTGGGACCCTCTGCGAGCTTCAGCAGTAGTAAACTGCTCAAAGCACGTTCTTGGATGACATCAACAACAACCTTCTACAACTCATCCGCCGCCATGAGGAGAACTCCAACAAAGATCTTAATGACCTTTGCACACAAACAATCGATTTGTCTGCATGACTCCACTCGGTTGAAGCATGATACGTGGATATTAAAGATATCCACGATGCACTGCTCGAAACCCATGAGCATGTGCAAGTGGCACTTGAAGAGCTGCAAGCAATCCATCAGTAATGAAAAAAGAAGTCGATCACGAAGACAAAGGAAAAGGCAGCGGATGACGATGATAATGCCAGTGAAGATGGTGATGAGTACTTTGACTCCTCGGCTGACTCCAACAATGGCAACTCCTACTTAGATGATCAACCGGATGGTCCAGGTATTGCTGGGGAGTGCACAGGTTGAGGGGTAGACCCTGCAAAAATAGGATAGGACAGAGGCCACCAAGAAGGTGCAACCAAAGATCCCAAGTCCCCCAACAACAATGACAACGTCACAATATCATATGGGGATGGGTTCTTTAATTTCTCGACCATGGGATCACTGGGGGAAGCTGCTACAGAAGCCACTTTTGCTGAATTTCAACAATGTATAATGGAAACCAGCAGAAGCCCAGCTATAACAACAATTCACCAATCTACAAACTTCCCCTTAGAACAGGAAGAACTCGATAGAATGAGTCTAGACACAGAAGATAGACTTGACTCCAGTTATGACTCAGAAAAAGATGAAGCTCTACCTCCATTCTTAGAAGATAGTGTGCAGACTCCACTCCCTCCACAGGGCCTTCCCCCACCGCCACCTCTACCTCATATAATGAAAGATATAGACATGGTGGCCATCTCTACACTAGATGTTCAAGACATCTTTATCCTAAACACTATTTTGGATGATGCCAAGAACAGGGCAAGACAAAGCACAAGTTGACTCGTGAAGATTTATGTATTCTCCTTCGACCACAATCGGCGGTGATGATGGCTCTCTTCCACGTCCTACTTGCCAATGCTATAGAACAATTCTGAAGATCCAAGAAAGTGTAGCCTATTTTCAATGATTCACC
This sequence comes from Alisma plantago-aquatica, assembly GCA_963693085.1. Classification (NCBI taxonomy): domain Eukaryota; kingdom Viridiplantae; phylum Streptophyta; class Magnoliopsida; order Alismatales; family Alismataceae; genus Alisma; species Alisma plantago-aquatica. The sequence goes on from OY856411.1 coordinate 1,011,729,248, forward strand.
CGCCCTGTTCCTATCTCTGCTACACAAGGACTTACAGGAGAAGTCCTTAGAGTGGTTGTAGGCTAGTCTAGCAAGGAGGGCACGCTACATCACTGTGCCATTCAAAGTTTCCGGACACTGGCTGCTCATGATTGTCGACATTGAGGCATGTGACACCAAGGTGTACAACTTCTGTGCCAGTGAACTAAAAGCCGAATAGATCAACTTTGCAGGGTTAGAAGTCGGGGAAGCATGATGCATTCCTTTTTGGCATCTCAAAATAATATGGGTTTCATGTCCATCGCTTAGACATGGTTGGAATCAACCCTAGTTCCGAATCATCAACCCGCCTATCCAAACAATTGAGGGTTCTGGGGGTTGTGATTTCTGTACAATAAGATACACAGAAGCACTAAATCGACAACTCCCATTTACCGAGTTAGCAGCAGCGGATATGCACTCTTTACGGGGACGTTATGCCATGGAACTCATCTGTGACAGACGATTCTTTAAGGATCTAACAATGGCATAGGACGACGTACCTTGGCATCTATTCTCTGCTATTCAACATCTACAAAAGTGTCCATATAGGATAATTCTAAAAGAGTTGGAGAAAAAGCAACATCAAACCGCCAAGGTCCCGGAACAACGCCAATGGGACCCTTATGCTTTCGATATAGTGACAGACAAGGGGGACATCGACTTGATAATAGGGATCACCATCAATAGAGCTTTCCAACCAATGGTGCACCTATCTGCCATACAACCAACGTTTCCAAATTTTGACCTAAACGCATGCACGAGCCTCTCCGACAACGAACTCTGACTCATCATGTCTCGGCTACACGTAGAGAACGATGAGCTGGTTTTCCTGCACGGAGATATTTTGGTAATGGCAGATTCTCGCCTTGAAACCATACAAGTTAAAGGTTCTTTCTCCATGAGCGTAATGACTACGTACCAGTTTCTTATAGCACGGAACCACCCTACGGTTTATATGGCGTCAGCATACATGAAGGATGATCTATTAGGGTCAAAGAACTTTGGAACCACGGAGGCACTAATTTCATATCTTCAACATACAACTCTGAAGTTCATTATGCTTCCCTTTCTTCACTCCCACCATTGGATGCTACTGGCAACAAACCTACATAAAGGAACAACAATCATCTACAATAGTCCTGACAGCCATTTTGATCCAAACCAAAAAAGTATGTTATTACAGCAAAGATGCCCATGGAGGAAGTGGCGAAGGACTGTGCTGAATGACTACATGATCTCTTAGGAAAACACACAAAGGTGTACGAAAAAGAACATTTTCACCACACAGCCTTCAGCCACAGATGTCCCCAGCAGATCAAAGAATCTAACGACTATGGTTTCCACATCCTTTACTGGATGTACACCCTTATTGTACTCAGTAAGCACGTGGAAGACATGAAGGACGTGGATTATCACGCTTTACAGGGAAAGTTTTTAGCTACTCTTCTATGATCGTATGGAGCAAACAAGGGATTAACAACACGGTGATACCCATGCCCATGTACTTCTCAACCTATCACCTTGACACTCTGAGGTTAGAGTGGATGATAAGTCGGGGGGGTACACTGGGCAAGCGCGAGGCATCATATTCAAACCCCTTTTCTCTTTATTCCTTCTTTTACCCCTATTCTTCTATACATATTTTTCCTTTTCTTCGACATTTAGATTTTTCAGTAATTTCTTTGATAGAATAACTCTTGCATATAAAAAAACTCTCTTTTTGGAAAAGGAACACCCCTAGCTAAGTTAGAGACAAAGTAATCCTCACTTACATATGAAGCATTTAGGCATGTAATGGTGAATTAATAAATCACCTTCATACTCGATTCTTATGCTTTTGCTTCAATTCTGCATCAGACTCTCCATAGGTTAACATCCTGGCTGAAACAATCTAAACACTCTCAAGAATGGGAGGGAACCAGGTGAAATCCAAATCAAGGAACCTCATAAGCAGACCACCAAGTATGAAACCATAATAAGTGCATGTTAGGAAACCCTAAGAAAAAAATTTCTTCTTTTCAAAAAGAGGCTTGGCAGCCCAAATAAAATCCTAAATACCCAAATCCTAAGCTTGTGAGCATATGAATAAAAGCCTGAGTGTTGAATAAAAACATGAGAGTTGTTCCATGTATAAGGACTTATACGAAGAACCAATAAAGATCTCGCTCGGCCGGTACATTCAGCTACCCACACAAAGGTAGATGTTTCGTGCTCGGTAGTGAGATCCTAAGGTATCCAAGTATATGAAAAAGTTGATAAAGGACTCGCCCAGTCGGTACATTTAGCTACCCTCACAAAGGCAGATGTTTCACGCCTGGTAGTGAGATCCTAAAAGTTTAGATAAACCCTCCCCCACCTAAAGGGGGAGTTACACAACAGCCTTTAGCCAACCCTCATACCTATCTTAGCTTTCGGTAGGATTTTCAAAACAGTATAAAACTGCTTAGAGATGAAAACATGCACGAAATGCGATCAAAGAAAAGGTGGTCTCAGTGCGAGTTACGTGATATGGAAGAAACCTGAGATCCACACAACTCTCACCTGAAAGAGTTAATGTAAGAGTAAGTCCCGATAAAACTTTAGGAGATCTCTAGTTTAGAATTGAAGCAAGAGTATGGAAATACTCACTAAATAAAATCGCCTCACCACTACGTGCCCTAGCTCTATCTAGTTTGAGGACAAGCTAGACTCTAAGTTTGGGGGGGGGTGATAACCTCCCATTTTTGTGATGTTATCTTACTAGTTTTTCTTAATTTTCCATACTCTTTCTTAGATAAATTATATATAATCCTTAACTTTCTGTGTTATTATGAATTCACCATTAAACTAACATTTATCTCCTTCTTCTTACAGAAAAACCCCAAAAAATGCAAAAGGGGCAAACGGTCTGGAGACCGTATGAAGTCCATACAGTTCCAAGACTGAATGAACCCAAACGGTCCCAAGACCGAATGAACCCAAACGGTCCTGAGACCGAATAAAGGAAAATAGTCTGGAGACCGAATGAATTCCAAACGGTCCCAAGACCGAATGGACCCAAACGGTCCCAAGACTGAATGAACTCAAACGGTCCCAAGACCAAACAAAGGAAAATGATCTGGAGACCAAATGAAGTCCAAATGGTCCCAAGACCAAATGAACTTAAATGGTCCCAAGACCGAATAGAGGCAAACAGTTTGGCAACCAAATGAAGGCAAACGGTCCCAAGACCGTATTATCCCAAACGGTCCCGAGACCGTTTGATGCCAAATGGTCCCCAAACCGTTAAAGACTCAAATGGTCCCAAGACCGTTTGGGATTCCTTGGAAGCCTATAAATAGGACCTAAGGAGTCCTCATTTGGCATCAACTTGTTGGACGCCCAGAGGTTGCCCCAATCACTCCAGAGTTGTTCCACCTCCATCCTTCACCCAAAGGCTACCGGTTCAAGATCCATACTCCATCTTCAGGCAACCTCCTCTCTCATCAACATAAGAAGGTGGGAAGTGGAGGATTATTCATCAAGACAACCACGCCGCATGAAGATAGTTGCTCTCTCCTCCAAGGGGTCGACCTTCCTCCCTCCTACATGGAGATGATACTTTCTCTCTCTCTTCCCGCCTCCTTTGTTCTTGTCATGAGCGAGTAGTCTCATACACTAGGGTGTAGGGAGTATCCCCTCTACCCATGTTTTCATTTTATACATTGTAATTCTTGAGTTTGCAATAGAAAAACACTATATTTCCTGTTCAACATCAATCGTTTAATGAATGCTAGTTCCGTGATCACCAACTTGTGTTATCTATTATATGTTAGTGTAAATTGTCTATGTTTGTACTTCTAGATTCGAATATCGACTGCTTGTTGGTTCCAGATTGTATGTAGTCACCATACGTTTGGTTCGATATCTAGGAGCATTTCTCAAGGAGTGGAGTAAACTCACCTCCATTGTTGTACTTTCATACTATGAAATGGAATCAGTTGATGTATGAACGTACAACCTTGACAGGTCGAGGAACACACTTTGCGAGGGGAGTGATGCAAAGTAAGTGACCATTCATCTAGGGATGGCTGGCATTGCAACACTTCCACATTTCTCATAGTTAGTTATCTGAAAGGAAGCTAAGTCTACAAAGATATTAATTGTTTAGACTCTTTTCTTTGCAAACCAAGTTATTGAGATGTATGTTTTGATCCATGTGTAGTGGTGGTGAAACCTGATCACATCCTTGTGGTTTCTAAATATTGTTTACAACCTTAAGTTTACTTTCTTGTTATTTTCTTTCTCCGCACACTAGCTTAACCATCAAATCAAATCTTTGATCTAAATATCAACTTTTAAGTGGATAAGTAGGATTATTACGTTTTCCATCTTGTGAAACTCTTAACAAGATCGTTGTCTCATGGATTCAACCCTTAACTATACTATGATAAGACTTCCACCTATCTTAGCATACGTGGGTGGAGATCTTATTATAGCATACGCAAGGCTAAACTTCGAGATTAACTATCTCAAAGATTTTTAGTGGTGAACACAACTTCACGTAAGTGGAGGCTCCATCATCACCCCTTAAAGAGATTTCATCCTCAAAATCTAAACAACTATCTACCACCCCTTCAAAAGTTACATCCTAATAAGTCAAGCAAAACTATAGGTACAAAGGTAACTTCTTTATCTATATATACAAGGTACCATGTAAAAGGAAACATAAATTGAAAGTCTAACAATGGGACCAAGGGTTACCTTCAACTTGATCATCATCATCGACGTCTTGACCATCCAAAGCAAAAAATCTTTCGGCTCGCCTTTCCATAGGTCTGTCACCATTGTTGTTACTATTATTCTGATGAATCTCTTGGGGTTGTTGTTGTTGAGCCGGTATAGGTCCATTATGAACCTGAGGGAAACTAGGGCGAATATGTCCAGGTTCATTGCAATGATGGCACACAACCCAAAAGTCAGTATGATACTTTGCTTGATTCTTATCTTGAGAGAACTTTCCCAGAGGATGGTAACCATTGCACTTAACACACTTGTCTCTTCTCTCATCTCCTGAGGGTTTCCTCTTCTTGTCAAACTCCATAGGTTGAAACCTTGGGTAAGACTCGACGGCTAAAGCTTTATCAACCATTTGTTGAAAGGTTAAGGGCAGTTGTGGGATAAGAGCACGACCCACATTGTAGTTGACTCCTTAAAGGAATAGGTCAGCCCTACATTCCTCACTCAAACCAACTGCATAACGTTCCAACAATAGAAACTTTTGTACAAAAGTAGAAATGAATAAGGAACCATGCTACAAGTTGTAGAACTCTACTTCTTTCTTCTTTAGAGCAGCAGTGCACATGTACTTCCCACAAAAAAGCATCAAGAACTGCTCCCATGTCATGGTAGAGATATCACGTGTCCTTCCTATCCCGTTCCACAAAACTCGAGCAAGTCCATCCAAAACATATGAAGCAAACCTAACCTTCTGGTGGTGAGGACATGCCATGTCATCAAAGGTCCTCTTTAAGGTTAGCACCCAATTATCATCTTTGTCGGCCATCTCTATTTCACCTTCACCCTTGAAGGAAGGTGGTTGCATCTTCATCAACTCCATGATTGGGAAGTCCTTTGGCTTTTTAAGCATAAATGGGTCTTTCATCTTCCCCGCCATGGTTGTAGAAAAAAATTTGTCGAAACATAGCCAACTCTTGCTTTGGAGAGATGTCTACACCTGTACTAGAAGAAGGTTGGGTCTCCTGACCTACTGATGGTCTACTTTCAGTTGGAGGAGTAACTTGAGTCACTGGTGTGGTAAAGGGAGGATCCATCCTTGGCATCCCAAACCTAGGGTTCTGGGGTGTCTCGAAACCGTACTGGGTTTTCAGTAGTTGAGTTATCTCCCGCCATTAGGGTTTTGTCTACACAAGGCAAGGATACTAGGTATAAGCACCCTATAGAAAAAGGTAAACATCATAAGGGAGACAAGTTTGAAATAGTTAGATAACCGACAGGTACAAGCTCTGATACCATACTGTAAGGAATGGGATCCCATAGGGATCCACTCCCTACTAAAAATAAAAAGTCACATCCACCAACAAAAACTTTTTCTTGAAATGAATGATACCAAATTTATTTGATATGATTGTATCATAACACAAAGTTGCAATGAAATTAAGGATGTATCTAGCCATTACAAAGCTTCTTATCATACTAATCTTTCACCACGTAGGGTGACATAAAGGAAAAACTAACTACATATAGGACAAGATGAGGATCACCTAACAACTTCAAGCAAAGTCTCTCACGAAGTCAGCTACGCTTGTTGTGGTCCAGGTCCTCCTAGATTTCCTTCTCCTTGTCCAACACCTAGGGTTGGAAGCATACCCCACAAAAGGAAAAGAAAAGAGGATATTAGCAAAAAGCTAGTATGAGCATGCCTAAAAAGAATTTGAGCAATATATATAATGAAAGAGGTACATCAAGTATAGAAGACTTCCCATGAAAAAGGTAAGAACTACCCAAACAGGCATAAAAGGAAATAATCACTAATATATGATAAAAGGAATACTTTCCATAAAATCAATAATAAAAGTGGTGCCACAAAAGCACTCATAATGTTTTTAGGGCACAAAACCCATAACAACCTGCATGTAGGTGAGATAAACATAGCACTAGAACAACATACATAACAAAGGTGGCCAAGCCTCATAAACTTGAAACCTGATAGAGATTGGCACATAACCAAACTCCCAATATATATAAATGTTGGGCCAAACTTCATAAATTTGAAACCTGGGTATGGGGCACATAACCTCCATCCCAAAAATAAATAAGGACACATAACCCAAAAACCAATGTAAATTATATTACTCTAGGGCTACTGAGTCACACAACATGCTTAATAGAAAGGCAAGTAAAAGGTATAGTCAGATTTTACAAATTTATCACCACATAAGTGAACATCACTATCATCCACCTCAAAGTGGGCATATAATAACAAATAAGGCCAACATGCACTAAGGCATTAGGAAAAGAGTCAAGAGAATATCCAAGATCACCACAAACCAGATAGTTCACAAGAACCATGATATTAAAAGATAAGAGCAATGTGTATAGGCTATTGTCCACAGGACCAAAAGTAAGACAATTTAGGTTATTGCTTAATAAAGAAGAATAGGAGATTCAAACATACCTCTCCACAGAGTCTAACAGAACAAGATTACTTCTATATCTAAATCTAGGTTTCTAAAGTACCTAATTTCATGTATGTGAAAGTAGGGTTAGAATTGCATTGATTATTCAAAACCCTAAAAATTGACTTTTTATTATTAATGAATTAGGTTATGAAAACTAACACATGTTTATGGTTATATTTTCTTGTGTTTAGAACGTATTTTATTATTATTTTTTTACTGTTATATATTTAGTTATGAATTTTATAAGTTGTTACTTATTTAGAGTAATCCATTAAAATCACCTCTTTATAACATTAGATTTAAGAAAAAAACCAATATCATTAGAAATCTTACATTTTTCTGAATTCAACGAGTATTTATTTGTCATTTTTGGACAACCAGAGCAAAAGATATGAATTTTATAAAATCGACGAATCATAAATCACCAAATGGCCAAATAAGTGAAATAAAATCCACACGCGCGCACGAGAAAGAGAGAGAGAGAGAGAGAGAGAGAGGGGGGGATGACTTGGCCCAATAGGAATAGGATGCATCACCAATAAACTTATCAGTTGACCTCGCCCAAAGCAAAGGAAATAATAGCAAAAAGACCAAAATACCCTTGCACGATTAAACAAAGAAAGAAGGACGATAGAGGGGTGAACTCAAAAATGTATGAGGAGGATTGCTCTGACACACAGGCCAGCCATGGCCATCATCCCGCAAGTAGCAGCTTGCGCTGAATTTGGGTAAATTGTGGTTGCATGACAAGACCAGAAACCAAAGAATCAGAAAGGAAGAGGAGGAGAAGACGAACTCACTAAGCCAAACTACTGTGGTTTTGGTGCTCACAGGCACACGAGAACGCTGCCGCAAACCTCAAGTTAAAACCTACTCACCATGGTTCAAAATAGGGATGAGCAATGCAATTGGAAGTAAGGAAGAGATAGGTAAAGTGCGGAGAAGATGAGGGTACCGTCCCCTATATATAGGGTGGAGTCCTAGGGCGATACCACCTTGGTTGTGAGAGAGCTTGGAGTCCAACATTGGGCATTTCCTGAAATGGTGATGAAATTGCAAAACCAAAGGGTTGACTGGTGTGGAAAATTCTCACAAAGATGTGGGAGGAAAATTCAAAGAAAAAGATCGAGTATTGGCTGAGAAATCTGCGAATTTGGCTTATTTGTTTACTTATTTAATATTATGAAGGGTTTCTACACTTTCACTCTCCCAAATTCATCTTTTAATCAAACTTTATCCAAATTGAGTGAAATTTCACCCAAATGCATATTTTAATATGTAGATTACGAAAATAAGATTATTTTTCACTTTTGGAGTCATTTAATATTTTATTTAATATTTTTATGGAAAATACCTTTTTCTTTTCTAAATGAAATAGATATGGTTGTTATTATCGTAAATATGTGAAACTTGGCCTCCAAGCCAAAGCATATCCCAAGAACATGAATATGAGGTCATTTTTATCCAATAAGTTTTCCTTTTAGTCCATTATCCATTATTTTTATTATTTATCTCATTAACATGTTTTAAGCATTACTATAGATTCCTTTTTCTCTTCCTTGCACCATGAGGCAAAGGAATAATCTAGAATGAATCCACTCTATCATTATCTCACATAAGTTTATTTATTTCATATTTTTTGGAATTATAATTCATTATTCCCAATTATGAAACCTTGTCTTTTTATGCACATTATTACCTCATGTGACCTATCTTATGTACCTATCATTGGTTTTATGATTAATTTAAAGGTATTAGGTAATATTAATTTATATTCTACATTTTAGGGTGGTTTATTCTTGCATTAACATATTTAAGGTCATTAAAGAACATACTCTTATCCTTGTTTGGCTAAACCTCAAAGACTAAGGTTCTAACTTCTTAACCCTGGAATAAGATTAATTTCTATGTTTTAATATTTTACAGAAGAGGTAGAGGTCATGCAGCTGAGGAAGAGCAACAACAAGAGTAGTAGTCGATAGGGTTGGATGTGCTGTTAGTCTTTTAGAGTTAGAGTCCTAGAGTCATCCTTGTACACTCAGGTCCTTGGGGTTTTTTCGAGTTATTTTGTGGTTATGTAATCATTATGAAATTTTTGTCTTGTATATATGTGGAACCAATATCTTACATTATAGGTTGATTACAAGAATATCGATCTGTAGTGACGTAAGCACCATGTAATTTGTTATGTGCTACATGTGGTAGACTTTGTGGACTCTTATGTAACAAGTTTTTGGCTTATGGTGCTTCAATGAAATCGGTTTTAATTACCTGTGTTTATCAGTAATCCACTTGCTTAGTGTTATTTTTGTATTTGGTTTTGAGTAATCTTACTTGTGGCATGACAGAGTGTCACATTTGGAGCTATGATGAATTTTCTATGATTTAATCAAGATCTGACCATTTTTATTGATTATTTGTTAGAGGGAGTTGAGAAATACCTTAAATAGGGAAAAATGAGGCCCGCTCGATGCATGATGGAGGGTAAAATTGAGCCACATAGGCTTTGTGGCTCACTAATCCAATGGATTATGGATCCGGTTTGATCCTTAGTTTGTTGGGTCGATTTGTGGTTTCTTAAGTTCTGTGGACCGATTTGGTTCTTCTCTAGACCGACAGTGTGAGGCTTCTCTCTAGATCTGACCTTCGTGTGAGGTCATGAATATAGGTCGGAGAGGATCATCGGTGCTAGGGGGTCAGGAGTAGGAGACATCAATGTTTGTAGAGGAGGTGACACCCGAGCTCACCGTGACCTCACAATGTTGTGGGGGGTCACAATTTGTATGTACAAGGTGCAAGGGAAAGACACCCAAATGAAGTAGGCCATAGTGCCATTCAAACTAGTAGGAGAAAAGCAGAGGAATTAGGGTGATCAAGATGAAGATCAAGCTTGATAATATGGGGTTATAGAGAGGTATGGGGACAACTATCGTTGGGAGGCCTTTTATAGGGCCGAGGGTTAGGTTTTAGGGTTAATTGGGATTGGGGTTGCTGACCAAGGTCGATAGAGTGAGAGTGGGGAGTGAATGAAACATTAGGAGGACATAATGGTGCATTAATGTCAGTCAAAGTAGGGTTCATTGGGCATGAAATAGCTAGACTAGGATTTCTATGCGATTAGAAATTCAAATCATGGTCGTTTGTGGTTGAATGCTTATTTTAGTTTCTTTGTCTCCTTCATGTAATCAGCAGGAGGTTGAAGACAAGTCAGTGGCCATTTGATCTGGCCATGATCTACAGGGAAGATATCTAAGGGTTGGGATTTCTTCCTACCTTGCCAAGGATTGCTGACTTGGAAAAAGCCAAATAAAAGGGAAATTAAAGTTATTTTTAACACATTAATTTCAAGAAATTGTAGGAAATTGTAGAAATGTCCAAATGAGATGAAATTTGGATCACAGGTTCAAAATAATGTGTATAATTCTTTGAAAAATCTTGAGAATGAAAAGATAATTTATATGACCAAATATACTTCTTTGGATAAAGTTATAAATTAACCTCAGTTGTAGTGTCACATGGTGTATAAAATTCATATTGATTATTATATTTCTAATTTGAGTGTCAAAAATGTTAAAGTAGTCAAAGAATAATAAATTGAGGTCATGAGTGAACATAAAGAGGGAAAAAAGGAATTAAACAAAAATAGAGGAAAACTCACACTATCACAATTGTAGTGGGATATCATATACTTGATTTGATAATAATAAAGGTAAAATCGTCTTTTATGCTTTTCACAATCATGAGATGATGGCACAGGCATAGTAAATGTCTAAAAATGATTTTATTTGTTGACACATGTCTTCAGGTTGAGGACATGAACAATGAGATCATATGTATGATAATAGTTCATACATTCTTGTAATGTCTATAGTTGGATATTATTGTGGAAGAAATATACACGATAGTAATACATACGACTAAAATATATGTTGATTGATGGCATAGTCTCATTAGTCATGATATAGTATATCAAGTCAAATACATAGGTACTTGTTAATGAATGGTGTACCTAACAAACTCACCTTTTGATTGATACATATAAAACCATGTAATAGTTTGAGCTCTATCACTCAAAGTATGAGATAGTGGATGTGGAGCTTAGACTAGATCCATATAAGATGCAAGGATTATGGGACTCCATTCAATCTCTTCAAACCTTGAATTCAAAGTGAGGTTAAACAAGGTAGAGTGCTAAAAGGACAACATAGCATGGATTGCTCAAAGGCCAATCCAAAACCTTTGAACCACATCCCTGATTAGATTATTGCATTGTGTTTTCACTCTATTACAATTTCAAGAATAACACTCAAAAGAAGTGTTATACTAAACAAAATTATATCTAAAAATTTTGTGATACATCATTGAGATATTTAGAGGGAAAATGTGCTAAAACTAAACATAGTTGTCTAATAAATGTCTTAAATCAAATAGAGCTACACAATTACTTTTGCTAAAGTAGACAACATGGTATAATAAGTTTTCCTTAAGGTGAATTGCACCCCCCAATGACGGAATCCTGGCTCAACCTCTATACCATGATCACTGTTTAATTTTTTCAAATTCAAAAATGTGTTCACATGTCATTTATAGTTCAATGGTTTGACTATTCCAGTTTAACTTGATAAAAAATTGCCTGAGTCAATATAGGTCTAATAATTGATAATGGTGTAAATATGTAGTGTAGGGTAAAAGCTTACCCATATCCTTCCATGTGTCAAAATTACAGGTACCAGGTAGGGTAATTACCGGTTTCCAAAAGGTATTTACAATATCCTTACCCACACCAATTTACTCACAAGATAAATGGATAGAAAGGAGTAAATCATATAATGAACTAGAAAGATCAATATTACTCTTAAAATTATTTAAATTGTAGTAAGTGGTATCTTTGGTGAGACACACAAATTCTAAAATCTAACCTGACATGTACTTTTGCAAAGAAGCTCTAACACTTTTAATCTATTTTTTTCATATTATGAAATTCATTTGATCTCGAATATTTGATTATAACAATTCTAAAATGATACTAATTGTCTTGTCAGGCTCTTAGAATTAAATAATACTGCAAATTACACAAGTCGTGGTGAGATTTGTTGGAAATTTTAGTAGGAATTAGTAAATATGTTGAATCTTAGATTATATGTTGAACATTATACGAATGGGTAATAACTGAAACGAGTAAGATAATAGTTCTCCCTTTATTGTACAACTTTTGGTGTGTGTAAAGAAAATTGGGTGGTGGGACCAAAATAAGTTTGTCTTTATCCTATCCTACAATATATGGGTGGTGAGTAACTGCGTATGTCCTGTCCTTTCACAATCCTAACTACCATTCTAGTTATAGAAACATTGATTCTAGTAGGGTGCCCACTTCAAATTTAATCCTGATTCAAGTGCAATGTTAGCCATCTTCACCACCGGCCTTATCTTCTCCGCAATGCACCTGATCGCCACTGGCGATCTCATGCCCATAGGTAAGTTATATAGTCGGACCCATATCGTGCAATCACGGAAGACAATCTGCTCTAGTTTCTCTCATGCATCCACCTCCTTGAGAAGAAGCATCTTGTTGTTGAAATTCCAAGGGCTCTCTTCCAGAACCCTTTGCTTGTCCTTCCAATTTGAATTGGATCACGAACGTTGTTGAATCCACGGAGTTGAAGATATCTACATCCATTAGTCCCCACGCATGTGCTAGAGTGTGCTTCATCACAAAAAAGTTGTATGACCTCTCCGTCCATAGCTTGGCGACCAACACAAATTCCATATGCTCTGTCAAAACGTGATCGGTGTCCACCTTGAGCTATGAACCTCTGCCTCTACCTCTACCTCTGTGATCCACAGTCTCACACAGATCCACCAAGTCATCCACCATCAGAACCTCTACTAGCCCTCGGTGGGATCTAACACCCATAGTTCGTCCTTGGACCTGCAAGAGAAAACCCTAAGAGAAGAGAGGAGGAGGACAACCACTGGCCCGGTCGGCATCCCAGATAGTCAGAACCCTAGGCGTGGGGGTGATGGGAGACCTCTGCTAGGGTGCAGGTCACGATTGATGTCTCCAAGCAATTGAAGTGGATCCAGAAGGTTCGCTACAATGTGGCAGTTGTCGAATTGAAGTACGAATGGCTGCCAGTGTTCTGCTTCCAGTGCAGATTGCTAGGGCACACAGACAAGGATTGCCTGAGCCTTGAAGACGATGATGATAACAGAAGATTTTGGGGGTCTTGGTTGCAGGCGTCTCCCTGCAAGCCTAGGGTTCCCATTGGGGATGAGTTCTTGGGGGGTGTTCTAAGGCACAGGGGCACATTCATTTCCAAACGAGAAGTAAAATGAACCCTAGCCAATCTAGGGGGTCGGAGAATTGGTCGCATGATAAGAAGGAGATGAGAGGTGCATGCTTACACATCATGAGGGAAATGGGGGAGGCTTAGAGCAAGAGAAGGGAGGACGACAAGAGGCACAAAGAGGTAGGGGTCTGTGGGGAGACATTGCCTTCACAGGACGCGGCAAGAAGGAACCAGTACATGATGGAGGATCTTGTCATAGTGTTCAAAACCACAGTGGCGACATCACCAACGGGAGGACAGCAGGTGCTCGGGGAAGGGACAACGGGTGGCCGCGGGATCATGAGGCATGATGGCGGGAAGGAAGTGGGGAAGTGATGTTGTTTGAGTCATGAGAAGAGGAAGTTGTGTGCATGGGGGTGGAGGATAGAACTGAAGGGCCTATGGAAGGGAACCATGCTTACAGTGGGACGGGAGCACAGAAGGGGTGTGGCTTGAGGGACCAAGGGGAGGGCAACGGGAAGGAAGCGTCAATGGTAGACGGTGTTGTTGGTGATAATGAAGGATTAGGTTGTACGGAGGGGGGGAGAAGAAAGTGGTGCATGTGCAGAAGGTTGTGCTGCCAGCTAAGTTGGCTCGCTTCCCTAGGAAGGAGGGGGAGGAGATGGAGAAGGAACGACGGTGGGTGCTTGCTGAACAGAGGTAGAAGCTGAAGGTGAGAAAGGAGAAGATGCCAAAGAATACTAGTGTTGATGGTCAGTGTGAGAATGAAGGAAACATCTTACGGGTCACAAGGAAGAATAGGCACAAGAGGAACAGAATGGATGATTTTGGGTAGGGCATTGATGCTATGGATATGGGTACAGGTACAACAGGGTTAGTAATTTATGGCAGTTCCAAGCAACAGAATGCAGTGTGCAGTGTAGGTCTGGGAGTTGATAGCAATGGTGAAACTCACCAAGTAGCGGGTGTTGGGGGAGTCGAACCCCATGAACATCCATGAAAACTCTCAGTTGGAACTTCTAAGGGTTGCGTCACCCCAAGGTAGTGGATGCGCTCTGGGAACCGTGTTGGAGCGAGAGACCCAACATAGTTTTCTTCATGGAAACTATGATGGAGGATAGGTTGCTTGAAAATGTTAAAAGAAGGTGCGGTTTTGTTGAGGGAATTTGCATATCTTGTTCTGGTAGAGCTGGAGGGATTGTCCTATGGTGGAAGGATGTGTAGGTGGATATTATTAGCTATTTTGACAGGCATATTCAATATAAAGTAGAGGATGACAGATCTAATTTCAGCTGGATAGCTTGTGGTATTTATGGATGGTTGGCATAGGAATAGAAATACAAGACCTGGGATCTGATGAGACAGCTTTTTGGGAGTGTTGATGACCCTATTGTGTTCTATGGTGACCTCAATGAAATTACACAAAATTCAGAAAAATGAGGAGGACCGCCGAAGCTAGAAAGAGTTATGAGGCCTTTCATGGAGGTTATTGATGATTGTGCACTATTGGACATCAATTTTGAAGGCAATATCTTCACGTGGCATAGGGGGAGGATGGTAGAGACTCTGGTGGAAGAGAGGTTAGATAGGTTTCTGGTGAGTTATGAATGGGGCAATAAATACACGGGCTGCTCGATAAAACAACTTCCTTTCTACATGTCAGATCATGCTCCTATTATCTAGTTAGCGGTGGTAGGTGATCCGATGAGGAGGAAATGGAAATCTAGATTTTTCTACGAGCCTATGTGGCTGTTAGAGGAAAGTTGTGGCACGGAGGTGATGGAGGATGGGCTGGAGTTGAAAAGGAAAATTGAGAAGTTTGGTGGGAGTCTAGCCAAATGGGAATCTACAAAGTTTGGTGGGGTCAAAAGAAGAATCAAGGAGACCACAAGGCGCTTGGGTGAGGAACAAAAGAAATGGTTGGATGGGGAGGTGAAGAAAAAATGAGAAGAATTAGCAAATGAACTGCAAAAGCTCCAAAGAGAAGATGAGATGTTTTGGTGTGCGCAGGCAAGAATCAAAGAACTAAAAGAAGGGGATAGCAACACATCGTACTTCCACCATAAAGCATCTCAACGACAAAAGAAGAACATAGTCATTGGGCTTAAAGATGAGAATGGGATTTGGAGGACAGCTGATGATGAGATTCTGAAAATTATTGAAAGCTTTTACAAAACTTTTTTAGTCTGGGGCTCAATTGATAGTGATGGGGTAGTGGTTGGTATCCAGAGAAAGGTGGATGGTGTGAAGGTAGAGATTTTGGAGCAGGAGCTATCTAATGAAGACATTAAAAGGGTCGTCTTCCAGATGTTGCCTAATAAAGCACCGGGTTCTGACGGTATGAAGTCTATCTTTTACCAAAAGTTCTGGCACATAATTGGGGAGGACATTGCAAATCAATTAAAGGCTAGAAAGGAGAGTGATTAATGAAGGAATTTAATGATACTCTGATTGTTCTTATTCCTAAGGTGAAAAATCCAAGAGTGGTGGGGGAATTTCGTCCTATTAGCCTATGTAATGTTGTCTACAAAATTGTGACTAAAGTTTTAACAAATAGGCTGAAACCTCTTATGGACAGTAATATTTCAGCAAACTAGAGTGCATTCATACCGGGCAGAATGATCACGGATAATGCTCTGATTGCATATGAGTGCTTTCATGCTATGAAAGGTGGGAAAGGTGGCAAGAGAGGGCAGATTGCTTTGAAGCTTGATACGATGAAAGCTTATGACAGGATTGAATGGGGCTTCTTAAAGAAGGTGATGGAAAATTTTGGGTTTGATTGCATGTGGATTGATAGAGTTATGGACTGTGTTTCCTTGGTCTCTCACAGATTTACAACCACTGGGGAAAGATCTAACACCTTTCATCCATCCCGTGGACTTCGCCAAGGTGACCCTATCTCTCCTTATTTATTTATTCTATGTGTTGATGTGTTCTCTACCTTACTTAACCTCACAGTTAGTGTGAATGCCATCCATGGTATGCGTATTATCCGGGGGGGGCGGATCTCACACCTCTTCTTTGCAAGATGATAGTATTCTTTTTGCTAGAAAGACTAGGAATGAATGCTTGAAGATAGCTGAAACTATCAGCCAATACGAGCAAGCATCAGGTTAAAAGGTCAATCTATCCAAGTCTGAAATTGTCTTTAGCAAGAAGGTGATGCGGGGTAAGAGGGATGAGATTAAGGGTCTTTTGGGTGTTAGGGAGGTGGACAGACATGCGTCCTGCTTGGGCCTACCCACAGCTATTGGGCGATAAAAAAAGACTACATTTTCTTACATCAGAGAGATAGTGGGAAACAAACTTTTGGGATGGAAGGAAAAGTTGCTTTCTAAACTAGGGAAGGAAGTTCTTATCAAGATAGTAGTACAGGCTATCCCAACCTATGTCATGAGTGTCTTCCAACTTCCGGCAGGCTTGATTGAGGACCTTAACTCCATGGTGGCAAGGTTTTGGTGGGGGAGCGGAAGATTTCATGGATGAGCTGGGTGAATTTGTGCAAATCAAAGAAAGAGGGTGGCATGGGTTTTTGTGACCTATCTACCTTCAACCAGGCGCTACTTGCAAGAAATCTATGGAGGATTCTCACAATGCCATAGGCGTTGGTTTCAAAGGTCTTAAAAGCTAAATACTTCCCAAACCACAGCTTGATGGATGCGCATTTTGGCCTTGCGCCCAGCTACATCTGGCGCATCCTTTGGGTGCAAAATCTTTTTTTGTGCAGGGCCTTAGATTGAAGATTGGTGACAGTAGAGACATCAATATTTGGGAGGATAGATGGATCATGGGCAAGGAGGATACTCTTTCTAGCTTGGAAAATGTGGTTGTTGGTTGGTCCACAAAAGTTAATGAGTTGATGCGGATGTCTGGAAAGGAGTGGGATGTGGACAAGCTCCTTGACTTGTTTACTAGGGAGATCGTAGCAGAGGTGAAGGCAATCCCTCTATCTACACGGGACACATCAGACATGGTATTTTGGTGGTTGCAACATGACAACATCTTCTCTGTTCGGTCAGCATATTGGTTGGGGAGGTTGGGGTGCAGGGGGTTTAGAGAAAGGCAGATGGGAGTTTTGCATGCTCTATGGCACCTTATATGGGGAAAATGTTGGCCTCCGAAACTAGCTCACTTTCTATGGTGTATTACTATGGGTGTCTTGGCTACTATAGGATGCTTGCATGATAGGCATGTTACAGATGATGGTGTTTGCCCCATTTGTGCATTACAAGTGGAATTCATTCAGCACATGCTTTGCCATTGTTCTGGGGCAGCTATAGTCATGCGGGAAAGTTGGCTGGGAGATGCTAAATGGCTTGGGGAATTTGGGAACTTGCACAATGACATGGTTGAGCTATTTGAGTCTTGCACGAAGGAGGAGATGGATGAGGTTGATTTTGTGTGGTGGACGGCTTGGACATGTAGGAACAACAAGATCTTTAAAGAGGAGACCCCAACACTGTGACCAATCCTATAGGCGTATAAGGTGTTGATAGCGAACTACAAGAGGATGGCGGCACGAGAGGTTGGATATGTTGTAGGTTTGGGGCCAGATGGAGGGAGGTAGGAAGATGTTTGGGGTTGGGGGTGGCAAGGGGTGGACCAGTCATGGGTGTTTATACACTCAGACGCAGTTGTGTTGGATGGGATGAAGAGGGGGCTCGGGGCAGTCCTACGATATGGGGGAGGAAGCTTTGTGGGAGCTATTCAGCAGCACATAGCAACCAACTAGGACTCGTCAGTAGCGGAAGCCGTAGTGTCCAGGATGGGACTTACGCTGGCCAAGGAAAAAATCCATCCGGACATGAAGGTGGTACTACTATTTTTAGACTCACTCTCTCTAGTGAAGGCACTAAAGGATCCAGGAGGAAGAAGGGACTATCTGGGTCACCTTACTGAAGACATCCATAGTGTGGCTGCTTGTTTTAGCCATTTCCATTTTTTCCATGTTAAAAGAGCTCAGAATTCTCTAGCTCATTTTATCTATCATGATGCTATAGACTTCAGGGGTCATACTATTAGACATAGCACTATGCCAAGTCACTGGTGTGACGTCACCCAGAGTGACAGTTTCTTTGTACCTTGATTTCCATTTATAAATGAAGGCAGTGTTTTAAAAAAAGTGCAATGTTAAAAATGTAAAAATAATGACACAAGGGTAGATATTCCAAAGTTTTTCAAACTCTAACGCACAGGAGATGTTCATCGGTACAACGTGCAGGCAGCATAGTAGCTTACGCCTCTAACCATGTTGACCTCATGAGTCGGGGTGACCCGCTCGCTTTTATTGTCCAACTAGTGAACGCACATGTGCACATGCACGTGACATATAAAAGTTGTTGGAATTGCAATAAAAAAATACCATAATGTTAATATTGTTAAATAAGAAAAATTGAACTATTTCTTTCATAAATAATAAAAATACATATTTATTTTGTAATTGAAAGTTCATTATGTGACAAAATTCTGTAGGTGATGTGACGCGTCTATTTTCCCATACAAAATTGAAGTTTAATGAGTTCATCCTCATACGAACAATCAAAGAGAGGTGGACACCTGATTGGAGAAGAAAATATGAGTTTAATTATTTAATAAGAAAAAGGAAATAAATATATAATAAATATTATAGTACAATATCTCACTTATTATCAATCCATGTGATCACTTTCTGGTGTTTTAATCCTAAAGATTTTATAATTTGATTTCAAACCTTTCACATATGAAAAAATGATTCGTGTAAATATTCACACAATTTAATAATATAATTGTATATGCAGTCAAAATACTTACAGTTCTAGTGATTATTTTGGAAAAATGTTGTGTTTCAACTGTAATTATTGATGATTTTGTATTTGTTGTAACAAGAAGCTTTGGAATGACTTTTGTTGTAAGTATATACAAATGACAATTATAAAAAGATTGTATCTTAAAACACAACTAGGAATATAAATTGTATGGAAAACAAAAGTACCAATTCAAATTTTAAGATAGATACAAAACAAAATTAAAAAGTAATGTTGTGTTCGATGTCAAACAAAAGACTCATACATTCTTGCTTAATATCTAAGGGAACTACATCTAAGATTTTAGTTGTTTGCTTCATTGTTGTTTGTGTCCCTTGTGATTCTTGAAAAAATGGTTGGGCATCTTGTGCTTTGACATGAAAAAGCAATTGATTCCATTTTGCCTTTGATAATATGATATCCATCATATCTTCACCATTTTTCCTATATTATTAAACCAATTTAATATTAATACAGATGTAAAGTTCATCAATATTATATGTATATGTATATGTATAAAAATATGGAGTACTTGTGAGTAGATATTGTTTAGCTCTAAAATAGTATAACCAAGGATATGATGTGCAACAGTGTCAAATAATGTTAATTTAATAGAATCAAAAGCGTCCATGACTTCAACTTTCATAATGTACCTATAATCAACAAAACAAAATATTAATTTACAAGTTAATTTAATAGATGTATTACATGATAAAAGAAGGTAAATTGCCTAAGGACGCTATCTTTTGCTCCACATTTGGGGCAGATCTTGCCTTGACCATTTTCATCATATAATTTCTTGCTACACCTCACACATGCATTGTACCAAAGGGTTCGATCATGGTAAATCTGTACAACTGCAGCCTTAATTTCATAAATGTGATCCTAAAAATATTCAACATATTATTTTCATATTATATATATTTAAGTATTTGTATAAGTTACAAACATTGAGGTATCTTACTTTGCGTAGTGCCCCACTCTGTAAGGATTCATGCTAGATGGAAAGATTGATCCTTATTGCCTCTATATTCTCTTTTTGCATGGACACATTCAAAAGTGATGAAGAACCAACACCGCATTCAGACAACCTATTGAATTTATAGAATTCAATTTAGAAAGAAATATATATGAACTACTATTTGAATGTGTATATGAAAATGACTATCTTGACTTCATTTCATCAACTTGTGGCAATGGGGTGTTAAAGAGAAGTCTTGTTGTGTAAGTACTTGACAGGTATAAACTTATAATTATTATTAAATTAATATAAAATAAGTCTCACAAATAGAATTAAATTTATTGATTGTGTCTTACCTTAGAAGCATCGAACTTGCAATCTAGTAATAACAACTATACTTCTCATTTCATATTGTGCTATCAAGTTGTCAAGTGACATCATAACTATTTCACCCCACAATGAGCACCTAGCCATAGTGTGCCTATATACCATAAATATACATATAAGTGTTAGTAAATGAATACTTTGTTTTAGTGATTGAGTAATTTAAATAATTTGTATTTATAACATTTCATTTTGTTATATGATGTTATACTTGGCAACTTGTTCACCAGATCTCTTCATAATGCTTTGAATAACATCAACATTGGTAATCATTCCAATGACATTTGTAATTGACATAGAAGGCTTTATGAATATTATAAAATGATATTATAAATGAAATTAAAGTAAAAACACCTATAAGAAATGTCTTCTTATCTTGAAGACCCTAAAAGTCATCAAACTCAGTAAACTGAAATGAGTAAACAAGTATTTTTTCACAATCTTCAGATGCTTCAGCAACCACACAATTTTGTTAACTCATAGAATAATGCATGAGGATTTGTAACTATTACCTTTACTACATGGGACCGCCAAATCAGCAACCTCATGTGGATTGTTACACTCCTCAAAGGCACTATCGTTATTTTAGGGTCGGAGCAAATAGGCATATCAACATGATCCCCATTGGGAACAATGTTAGTCCGAGGAAGATAGGAAATGCCCTGGTCACAAATCTTATTGCAGATACATGTCCCTTCATGTAGGGCAGCACATGTATGTTATGTGAGATCTGGCTTCAATGACTTGATATCAGATTATGAACTGTGTTCTGATTGGCATATCAACAATTTTATAAAGGTAACAGACTTGGTGATTTCAAGGCATTAATAAAAATTTTAGATGACCGCATTCTAATATAGATAAGTAGTCTACACATTTGATTAGTGTGGACTCCCTATTGTTGCAAGTCGCTTCATGTAGGGCAGGACATGTAAGCTATGTGAGATATTTCTTCAATGAGTTGATCTCGCCTTGTCAACTATGTTTTGATGGGCATCTCAACAAATTTATCAAGGTAATAGATTTGTGATTTCAAGGCATTAATACATATCTAAAGTCCCTATGAACATGTGTCTATAGGTTATGCTTCTATTCCATGTTATTCTTAGCATGTGTAGTCTCGGTCAACTTAGGTTCATTAGATTAGGCCAATTTATTCAAATGCTAATGCCATGGTTCTAATCCATTCTAACTTGATCTAAAATCCCTATGAACATGTGTATTTAGATTATGCTTCTATTCCATGTTCTTCTTAGCATTTATATAGACACAGGGCACCCTTAGGGTCTCTATTGGTCCCTACATGATTTGGCCTTTATGATCCTTTATATTATGTATATACCCTTTAAGGATTTAATGTTTACTTGGTCACAAATCTTCTTGCAGGCACAGGTCCCTTCATGTAGGGCAGCACATGTATGTTATGTGAGATCTGGCTTCAATGACTTGATATCATATTATGAACTGTGTTCTGATTGGCATATCAACGATTTTATAAAGGTAACAGACTTGGTTATTTCAAGGCATTAATAAAAATTTCAGATGACCGCATTCTAATATAGATAAGTAGTGTATACATCTGATTAATGTGGACTCCCTATTGTTGCAGGTCCCTTCATGTAGGGCAGGACATGTAAGCTATGTGAGATATTGCTTCAATGACTTGATCTCGCCTTGTCAACTATGTTCTGATGGGCATCTCAAAAAATTTATCAAGGTAACAAATATGTGATTTCAAGGCATTAATTCATATCTAAAGTCCCTATGAACATGTGTATATACATTACGCTTCTATTCCATGTTCTTCTTAGCATGTGTAGTCTAGGTCAACTTAGGTTCATTCGATTAGGCCATTTTTTTCAAATGCTAATGTTATGGTTCTAATTCATTCTATCTTCATCTAAAATCCCTATGAACATGTGTATTTAGATTATGCTTCTATTCCATGTTCTTCTTATCATTTATATAGACATAGGGAAGCCTTAGGGTCTCTATTTTTCCCTAAACTATTTGTCCTTTACGATCCTTTATATTATGTATATACCCTTTAAGGATTTAAGAAATTGCCCATGATAGAGCTGAATGGAAACGAAGGATCCATGTAGCCGACCCCAACATAGTTGGGATTGAGGCTTAGATGATGATGATGACCCTTTAAGGATTTAATGTTTACTTGGTCACAAATCTTGTTGCAGGTACAAGTCCCTTCATGTAGGGAAGCACATGTATGTTATGTGAGATCTGGCTTCAATGACTTGATATCGGATTATGAATTGCGTTCTATTGGCATATCAATGATTTTATATATAAAGGTAAAATACTTGGTGATTTCAAAGCATTAATAAAAATTTCAGATGATCACATTCTAATATAGATAAGTAGTGTATACATCTAATTAGTGTGGACTCCCTATTGTTGCAGGTCCCTTCATGTAGGACAGGACATGTAAGTTGTGTGAGATATTGCTTCAATGGCTTGATCTCGCCTTGTCAACTATGTTCCGATGGGCATCTCAATAAATTTATCAAGGTAACAAATTTGTGATTTCAAGGCATTAATTCATATCTAAAGTCCCTATGAACATGTGTATTTACATTATGCTTCTATTCCATGTTCTTCTTAGCATGTGTAGTCTTGGTCAACTTAGGTTCATTACATTAAGCCAATTTATTCAAATGCTAATGCCATGGTTCTAATCCATTATATCTTCATATAAAATCCCTATGAACATGTGTATTTAGATTATGCTTCTATACCATGTTCTTCTTAGCATTTATATAGAAATAGGGCAGCCTTAGGGTCTCTATTGGTCCCTATATGATTTGGCCTTTAGGATCCTTTGAATTATGTATTACCCTTTAAGGGTTTAATGTTTACCTGGTCACAAATCTTGTTGCAGGTACATTTCCCTTCATGTAGGGCAGTACATGTATGTTATGTGAGATCTGGTTTCAATGACTTGATATCGGATTATGAACTGTGTTCTGATTGGCATATCAACGAATTTATAAAGGTAACAGACTTGGTGATTTCAAGGCATTAATAAAAATTTCAGATGACCGCATTCTAATATATATACGTAGTGTATACATCTGATTAGTGTGGACTCCCTATTGTTGCAGGTCCCTTCATGTAGGGCAGGACATGTAAGCTATGTGAGATATTGCTTCAATGACTTGATCTCACCTTGTCAACAATGTTCTGATGGACATCTCAACTAATTTATGAAAGTAACAAATTTGTGATTTCAAGGCATTAATTCATGTCTAAAGTCCCTATGAACATGTGTATATACATTATGCTTCTATTCCATGTTCTTCTTAGCATGTGTAGTCTAGGTCAACTTAGGTTCATTAGATTAGGCCAATTTATTCAAATGTTAATGCCATGGTTCTAATCCATTCTATCTTCATCTAAAATCCCTATGAACATGTGTATTTAGATTATGCTTCTATTTCATGTTCTTTTTAGCATTTATATAGACACAAGGCAGCCTTAGGGTCACTATTGGTCTGTAAATAATTTGGCCTTTACAATCCTTTAAATTATGTATTACCCTTTAAGGGTTTAATGTTTACTTGGTCACCAATCTTGTTGCAGGTACATTTCCCTTCATTTAGGGCATCACATGTATGTTATGTGAGATCTGGCTTCAATGGCTTGATATCGGATTATGAAGTGTATTCTGATTGGCATATCAATGAATTTATAAAGGTAACAAACTTGGTGATTTCAAGGCATTAATAAAAATTTAGATGACCGCATTCTAATATAGATAAGTAGTGTATACATTTGATTAGTGTGGACTCCCTATTGTTGCAGGTCCTTGAATATATGACTCATATGTTCTATTTCTATTTTACTGAGGTATATATGGTGTATTTATTTTTTAAGGTTTTAATTTTTACTTGGTTACTGATTGCATTAGTTATATGTGGTACTTATTTCATTTGTTAACTATGGCCTATATGTTGTTGCAGGTAGAGGTCCCGTCATGCAAGGAACTTAGTTGTTTCTTCATAGGTCCAATCTACTAAATGCAAGAATGGTCAACTCTCCAATTTAAAAAAAAGATAAGTCCTATTTCAACCAACTCGTATGACTAATTTGGTTCATTGGTATTTTGAGTTTGCTATATCATTTCAATATAAAAAGGCTTGAATGAGTAAGGGAGTGTCTTTTTTGCCTATTTGTGTCTAGATTATTAGATCTAAATGTGTTCTTATACCAGTTGCTTGAATGAGGTCCAGTCCATTTTTATGAATATTCTAAATATTAGGCCCTTGAATGAGTAGCTCGTGTGTTCTGTTTCTGTTTGACTGAGGTATACTTCGTGTATATTTGTTTCTGTTTGAAGAAAGACAAGTCCTATTTCAACCATCTCATCTGGCTAATTTGATTCATTAGTATTTTGAGTTTGTTATATAATCTACTACTTATTTGATCTGTTGTTTCTGATTAGCCACAAATGAGTTTGGTTGATTTATTTTAACTAGTTGGAGAACTTTCTCTTTTTATATCTGTGTCTATGAATTTGTTTGACTGAGAATTATTTGTATCTTATCACATTATACAACTTATTAATAGGGTAGTCAATATGAATTTGCATATAAAGATAAGTCTAGATTCAACTAAATCTTTGCCAAAATTATATATCTTCTTATTTGGATAATTTTCTTGCTTTGAGTTTGCTATATAACCTTATGAAATTTGGTATTCAAACCTAATTATTAAAGTGTATTAAAAAATGTAATGCATGATTGACATGTTATAACTACTGCTAAATAAAGTCTCAATGATGATTAGACTCTGGTACTTAGGTGACTGCATACTTTGAATACTCATGTCTGATTAAAAAAAAATTGTTTCAAAAGCTCTAAAAATATGTACCGTGCATTCCCCAATTTAGTTGAATTATATTATACTTTCTTGCAACAGGTTGATTAGGTTTTACTGCTTAACAAATAGGGAAACTAAATGCATTTTACACATATTAAAATTATACCAACAGAGCATGATAAATCTATTTTCTTATGTTCTACGATTAAAATATTTCATACAACTTATAACACTACTAGATAATCGTATTTGAAGTACATAATATTTGTGTATATACTAAAACTCACCCTTAATTTTTTTCTTAAGTACTGGTACAAAAATAATAACATATAGCTTGTGCAAGAAAATTTTATCTTATATTTTGTATATGCATAAAACATTTTGTTATGATTACATTTCTTACTTGAATGCATTTTCCTCTAGTAGGAGGCTCCCGTATAGCAGCAGCAACAAGATAATTAAGAAAATAGCATCCAACAAGAAGTGG
This sequence comes from Alisma plantago-aquatica, assembly GCA_963693085.1. Lineage (NCBI taxonomy): Eukaryota > Viridiplantae > Streptophyta > Magnoliopsida > Alismatales > Alismataceae > Alisma > Alisma plantago-aquatica. Next base: position 1,011,755,176 of record OY856411.1, read on the forward strand.
AAATCTGATGTTCTGGTTTGTATGATCTGAAGTGGGGCTGCTTGTGTCTATTTAGGATCCTACGTGAGGGTTGAGGAGGTGAGAACACTACTAGATAATCGTATTTGAAGTACATACTATTTGTGTATATACTGAAACTCACCCTTAATTTTTTTTCTTAGAAAAACATGCTTTCTAGATTCAAGTAGCGACTTTGAAGGTAGGGAGTTGTTGTCTTTGTTGTTTAGGGCATGAGAACTGATGAGGTGAGAACTCTAATATATAATGGTACTCGATGCAGATAATGTGTTAGTGTAAAATCTCACCTCTATTTTTACTTAGAAGAATGTTGGTAGTCAACGACATTTGGTAGAAATAATATATATATATATATATATATATATATATATATATATATATATATATATATATATGAAATCTCACCTTGAGGAATTCTCTTCTATGAAGAGGAATATTGGATTACAGTAACAATGATGGGAGTCTAAAATTGCTTCTTATTATGGTTTTGCAGTGTTGCTGGCAGGATATTGTATGAGGTCACCGTGAGTCTTGATAGAAACACAATACAGACTGGCGGCTCTGTTGATAATGAGGTCATAGGAGGTGAGAAAAATATAACTGGTGCATAGAATATCTTTAGGTTGACTAAATATCTCACCTGCTTAGTGTTTTTTCTAACAACATTCGGCAAAAGCTTGAGGAACCTTCAAAGCTTGAGCGATAACAAAAGGTTGGTGTTGGGTTTGCTCTTCATATTGGTGTTGGGTTGGAGTTGGAAGTGGTGGACGGCATTGGAGTTTAAGACATGGACGTCGTGATAGACATGGCTGTTGTAACAAATTCAGTTTTTTATCTTTATCTATAGAGTGTAGGGATGATTCTATTGTAACTAAACATTGAGATAATTCTGTATGTGACTAAAATTGTATTGTATATTTAAATTATCCAACATGGTGTGGGAGGTTGAGCGAAGGCAAAAACTTTTGGATTTGTTGCTTCTTTCAATAAATGAATGTGAGCGGAAATATTATTTGACCAAGCAAATACGTGTGAGCCAATTTGCGTTGTACATAAGAAGAGACAAACCGGGAAAAACAACAATTCAAATTTTAGATTTAAAATTTGGATGCAGAGAAACTGAGAAAAAAGTGAGAGAAGAGGGGAAGAAGGAGATTCCAGTATTTTCAAAATGCCACAGCGTGAGAAGAGGGGAAGAAGAAGAAGAATTCAAATTAAATCGTTTTTTTTTAAGTAAAAAAAACCTGAAAAAACGTGAGAGCAGATTGAGTGAAGGAGAGTGCAACGTTTTGACACGTTGGCAAAATGGTATTGTGTGATTGGTCAGGATGAGTTTGGGCGGCTGTATTTGAACTATTTGGAGAACTCGACTCTTTTTATCTATAGTACTATAAAAATAGAGAGTTTGATGTTGCGTTCTCCTTGATTCACTCTCTTCTCTCCTTTTTTCAAGGAATTCTGCCCATACAAATATTTATTCCCACACTCTCCTATTAACTTTTATTATCTTTAATTTTGTATTTCTCTCTTCATCCCATGGAAACGCTTCCGTGATTCTCTTTTTTCAAACAACCAACACAAATATCTTTTAGCGTAAGGATCCTTTCACGGACGAGTCTTCTCTCCGCATATTTTTCACAAATTTTATATGTCACGTGTATGTGCATGTGTGCGTTCACTAGTAATAGTATAGTATAGACTAGAGTGAGGCTTTTTACTAGTTTAAACATAAAAACCCGAACTTCTACGTCTCTGCGCGCAGGAGGGCTATATATACGGAATCGATAGGCATGTCCTCAAACCCGAACAAATTGGCGAAAGAAGTTTTCCGTCAGATTAGGGCAAGCGCCGCTCCGTCCTCTGGGTCTGTCGTGCTTCTCCTTTACTCTCTCTGTCCTTTCAACCCCGTCTTCCTTAGATTTCGCGCTCCCTGATCCAGTGAAAGCAACGAACGATGTTCAACGAGATGATGATGAATCCGGAGATGATGCGGATCGCGCAGGAGCAGATGAGCAGGATGTCACCAGAGGAACTCGCCAACCTCCAACAGCAGTTTTTCTCCAACCCAGATCTGCTTAAAACGGCGTCTGAGGCCATGAAGAACATGCGGCCCGAGGACATCCGCGCCGCGGCGGAGCAGATGAACCGCGCTGGCCCGGAGGAGATTGCATCCGTGAGTGCTGACTTACAGTACGACAGGGCTGAGACTCTGACTCAGCATGGGAACCGACTCCACAGCCGCGGAAAGTTCCCTGAGGCTGTTCAGAAGTATCTACTCGCGAAAGACAACTTGAAGAGCGCCGCTCCTGATAATCCTACGACGTCTTCCAAGTTTGCAGCACTCCAGATTAGGTGCTCGCTTAATCTGATGTCGTGTTATTTGAAGACTGAACAGTTTGAGGAGTGCGTAGAGGAAGGTTCGTGGGTTCTGGAACGCGATTCGATGAATCTCAAAGCTCTTTATCGTAGAGGTCAGGCGTTTAAGAAATTGGGGAAACTGGAGGAGGCTGTATCGGATTTGAAAAAAGCCCATGAAAGTTGTCCTGATGACGAGACAATAGCGGATGCTTTGACGGAGGCGACTGAGAGGCTGTCTGTTGAAGGTATCGATCAGAATTTGTTAAAAGGTTTGGATATTGAAGAAATAGTAGATGGCCAAGAACAACCTACCACCACTTCAGATTTTGAACCTGTGGTACACACTTTTACGCACCCAGAAAACGAAGACAATACTTGTGATGAAGCCGAAGCCGCTGTGTCTGAGTGTGGGCGTTCAGCTGTTCAACGCGAGGTATTCCAGGATTGCAAAGACTTTTTTGAACCTGTTGGATTACAAGATTGCATTTCAGAGTCCACCCCAGAATCTTTGGAAACTTCGGGTGTGAGTGGGGTGCCACTGGAGAAGGTAAACACAGCCGCAGGTCTTGCTACGAAGATGAAGCCAGATGACCTCCAGAGCATGATGCAAGTATTATCGTCTCTGAATGCAACGAATCCTGTCCCTTTCTCATCCGCTGGAACAGACATTAGAGCCGAGAGAACTCCAACATCAACATTGAGATCATCTTCATCATCAGTTCATGACTTCGCTCAGCAAACCATGCGAAACGCAATGAACGACCCATCAATGCGCCACATGCTTTCATCAATGATTCAGAGCATGAGCCCCGAGACGATGGCAGGTATGAGCCAGCAGTTTGGGGTGAACCTATCAGTGGAGGATGCGGCACACGCTCAGCAGGCATTGTCGTCACTATCGCCCGACACACTTCATAGGATGTTGCAGTGGTCTGATCGACTGCATACTGGAGTGCAAACAGCAAAGAAGGCTAAAAACTGGCTGCTGGAAAGGCAAGGGATGATTCTTGCGATTGGGATGCTTATTCTCGCAGCTTTCCTCCATTGGTTTGGGTTCATCGGGTAACTATTGTTTGTAAAGGTGCATTGAAGTTTGACCCTAGTCGTCCGCTTAACAAAAGCAGTCGCAGTTCCGAGAAATTAATCACGACTTCATTTGGTGTAGGATTAGAAGCAAAATCTCGGTAAATGTTTGTTGAGCCAATTTTGGTTATTCCTTTAACTTTTCTTTTTATCGAGTTGATTGCAATATTTGTAGATCGAACTTTTTTTCTTCCGTCCAATCAACTCATATTTTGGATCAGAACCACTGCAATCCTTTAGCCTAGTAGATCAGGATTATGAAATTAGCATTGCTTGTCTCAAGATTGGTACTTGGGAATTCGTATTTAAAATGTAGGGTGTTTCGAAATTAAGTCCAATTGCAGCCTAGGCGTGTCTGGATGGCAAGTTGTTGTCTTGTTACTAATCAAGATTAGTTAGAAGAAAATAGGCCACATCCTCAAAAATTACTTTCAATGGCACTTTTAATAAGACAAGTAATCCTGCACTAACGGCTTAGTTCAACTTCAACTAGGCAGACTACGGACCAAATTCTTGATTATGCCCACATGAACAAAAAAGGCACAGTTAAATTCTATTTCAGCCATGAACCAAATAGATGAGGTCTACAATGACACCTAAACACACCATCACCGGCTACAAATCAACAAACCTCTCCCTTGTCGTTTTTCATAACCGCTCCATATGAGCCAGTGTGCACATGATACAATCCTCATAATTCACTTACAAATTCACCCAAAATTTATCAAATTAAGAATAAGTTTGCTGGCCGATCTATAGGCTAAAGTCAAGTTCAACCATGGTCAAACATAAATTGATTATTCACTTCCATCTACAATGCCACCAGATACACTTGAACTATTTGAGTCAGAGCAAGTGGACAATCAAGTAATATATGATCTCTTGAGTCCCGAGTTACTAATCTCACATGAGTTGGGCCACCAGAGACTACTGTTCTATCAGTAATCAGCTAGGATGATGAAGTGGTTGGTTTTGGATTACTAATTAACTAACAATAAGACCTAAAAGGTTGATTAAATATTATGGCAAGAGATCATTAGAATGTCGAATTCAAAACAGAAATCCAATATTCTTTAGATTTAGAACTAACTATATATAGATATTTTTAATTTCAATAGGTGTTTCACAATAATTTTTACATCTTTCTAGGTCGTGATACTGTACTTAGCTGTAACAAACCTACTTTTGTGCCATTCAACCCAACCAAATTCATTATCGCTATGTTTGGTACGCGGTAAATGAAGGAAAAGGGAAGGAAAGGGAGGGGAAGGGACATTATGTTAGCATATTTGGCTAGCATGAGGGGAAGGGAAGGAAAACACAAAAAATAAGATAAATATAAAAAATAGTGATGTAGAATGTTGATGATACAAAAATACTTTTACATATAATAATTATATTTATATTTATTAACATTCATCAATGACAGAGGGGCAGACAACAAATAAGGTTGTCAATCATTTTTGGATGGCAACGTCTACAAACTAAAAAACATAAGATGTTATGAATACAACATATGATTCTACTTATTTCATGTTAAAAGCTTTACGTAGGAGATATTTTTTAAGATGTAATTTCTTTTTTATTTTTTCATTCACAAAATATTTTTCCTTCATCTAGTTAAGTACTTCCCTCTATAGTCCAATACATTTTCTCTAATAATTTTTATTTTTTATATTTTTTATATTTGTATAATTATCTCAAAATTTTCAACTCTTCTACCAACAATATAAATTTTTAGTTTCCTTATATGTTATGCATAAATTTTATTTTAGTTTCCTTATATTTTATTTTATTTTTCTCACAAAAAAAATCTCCAAATATTGTCCAATACTCTATTATTTAATATGTCCAACCAAGTAGAGTAACACATTCATGACATACTACTTTTTTATCCAAACTAGTTGTGGGTTACATTAAATTTCTCCAAAATAGATATTTATATTTTCTTTCTCTATTTTATATTTCCCACCAAATTCCCCCTTCCCCTTGTCTCCACTCCGATTTGGTGGGGAGAGAATGGGAGAAAACGGACTGAAAATACACTTAGTTTGTTCATCTTTTGTTAATTGAATGAATTCTTGAATATTTTCTATTTTAGAGAGTTTTTCTTCTATTATTTCCTCAAATTTCTTTTGATCATTTTTTCAAGATCCTCTACTTGGACATTTATTTTCATAGTGTCCTTTTTCTTGACATACAAGGAACGTATATTCTTTTGGGTTTTTAACATTTTTATTGCAATTTCTTTTCTTTATGGAATACTTTTGTTCCAATTTTGGTTAAAACCAAATCTTTTGTTCTTTTTAAATTTAAATTTATTACTTCTATTATATTTTTTTCGTTCACATCCTATTGCTTTTCGGTGTGTTAATTTTGAGCAACAAAGTTCTAGCTTTACTACTTTATTTGTTTTTCTATTTAGTGTGGCTTATGCACACCATTATTCTAATTTCACTCTCAAAAATTCTATTCTTCCTCCTGGTGTATCCTCTCTTTGCCCTATATATTGGGGATATAATTGCATAGACTTGAATCCCCAAGGATCATGTATTTTTTTATAAAATAGATTTAATAGACTTTTATTCATTACATTTTCTGTATCTGTTATATCATATATCTTATAGAAGTGTTCTTGGAATTTACATATATACTAATCTATAAGGCACATATCATAGAGCTTTATGCTACATTGTAAAAAGGTAAGTCTTTGTTTTTTCTTTTTCTTTTTCTATATCTCTATTTGTATTCCATGTTTCTCCTAGAAATTATCTACATATTTCACTCTCATGGTTATTTACTACTTGGGCTAAGGTATTTGTCGTTCTTTTTACTGTTTCTTTATCATTATTAGTTAATCCTTTCCACCAATCTGCTACTATTTCTTGAAAGATTAAATGGAAAAATCTTACGTTTGTATCTATATCATAACTTCGTGTTATAATCGATAAGTATGTAGCTTTTACCCATGATGTAATTGATTCATCTATATTTTTGACACATTTAAGATTTAAATAAATTTTGTTTGAACCAATATACTCTTAAGTCATATAATCTACTAGAGTGTCTAGTGTAATATTTCTTGGTCTCCGATCTGAAGCCCAGTTTGTATCGATTTCTATTTGTAGGTTTTCTTCTAAAACTCAGATCTCACCAATATCTAGGTCCTTTTTGTTTTGGAGTTTCATTTCTACTTGACTGTCTGATAGAGACAGTTGTTGGAATAGGTTTTGTTACTTGATTACTAGAAGCCTCTCCTTATGTTGGTTTTCCCATGCATAAGATATCCATATTGAGAAATCATGTGATTAATAGTCATGAGAGAAGAATGACATGAGAAGATGAGAAGACTAACTAATCATCGACTACATGGGTGGCCTATGTAGTCCTAAAAGGAGAGGTGAGATGCAATAAGACTCTTTAAGACTCTTAGGGGAATAAACCTAGTTCAATCGTTGATCCACTTTGGGTAGGTAGGTGTGCATAGGAACCTCGACCGCCGCACTAGTTAGATAGGAGGTGATTTTACTAGATAGAGCCTCCATCTTTAACACCATATCCATTTCCTTAGTTTCACCATTATGCATTTTAGTTGTCCCTATGTTCTTAAGATATATTATGCCTTAAACATATATAAAGGCTCGTGTGTATGGCCCAGATATCGTTTGTCACGGAACCATATATTACCCTAAGTCCACACTCCTGATGGCTACATAGACAAAAGACAAGTGGACTTGGGCGTCCATCCCTAGAATGATACTTAGTTTCAGACAAGCAATATGTATGAAAAGGAAATAACAAAACTAAAGAGAAAATAAGATATGAAACATGGAGAAAAGAGATATGTGCCCATTTTTATATCAAGAATACCCATTGGTGACTCATTTCAGATCTTAGAGTTTGGAGTGCATCGGATCTTCATTTGGAAGCTTAAAATTCTATAAACAAAAAACATTAATGATAAAGCATTAAGAACGCCATAAAAGGGCATGCAAACACAAACCCTAAAATGGTACATAGTTTCACACAAGCAATATGTATGAAAAGGAAATAACAAAATTGAAGAAACCATAAGATATTAAACATGGATAAAAGAGATATGTACCCATTTCTCTATCAAGAATACCATTTGGTGATTCATTTCATAGCTTAGAGTTTGGAGTGCATCAGATCTTCATTTGGCAGCTAAAATTTTTATAAATAAAACATATTAATGATAAATCATTAAGTACACTATAATAAGGCATGCAAACATAGTTTAAGAGAAATATGAAAGTTTCTTGGATAGAAACATCATATAAGAAATAAGTAGAAACAAGGCAAGAACACTCAAACAATTTTCCTTTATACAAAGCATATTTTAGGTTTATTTATCCATTATATAAACATAGAATAATAAATCATGAAAGTAGTATTCATAGGAACAATACCTCAACCAAGTATGTAGCTAAGAGTTCATACAAGCATACATACAAACAATCCAATATCATAGGAGGGTCAAGAGGTTAAGCATACCTTGATTAGAGAACATGATTGACATTCAATTTGAGATTTCTTATTTAGAAAGCTTGACTAGATCTTGGAAGTTAAGTGAACAAGGTGATCATGAGATTATGAATAAGTGTAAGTGGATTAACATTTGCAAGATTATGTTCCTAGATCATATTCATGGGGGTTGGATGTGTCACCTAAGTATATGTACAAAAACCTTCAAAATCAATTTCAAGATCTCAAACTAGGTCATGGATGTTCATAAAAAAATTACATCATTCAGTATGTATTCTTATAACACTTAGCGTGATACATCATAACTAAGATTAGGGATTTATGATTAGAGTTTCTTGATCTTATATGGAGTGATCATATCATTTAAGCATCATAGGCATTAACGTATTTGAACTAGTCATTTTAAGTCACTATCATGAAAGATTGTCATCATTAGAGTATAGGTGGGGCCCAATTGGTTTAGGTGTCACAAAAATTGCCAAGATACTAATTTGATATCATTATATAGCATGGTTTCTCTGAGTAAGATTGAATAAAATTATAAATGTTGTTGCAAATATGCATACTAGATCACATTTCAAGTTAAGATTGGGTCCTTTAGTCATCATAGTTCACAATTTTGATTCATTAGTAAAATAGGGTTACAAGGGATGATAACTTACTAGTTTTGAGGTTACATATTTACATTTAACACAAAAGATTAACATTTGAAGAAGATTTTATATTCATCATAAAGGTATCCCCATTAAGCATGTTTCAAGGTTCAAAGTACATTATTAAGGTAAATATGTTGAATATAATGATCTTAGGCCAAGATAAGAAATTTAGGACTCAAAGGAGCAAGATAGTGCATATCATCACATAAATTATCTCCAAAAGGAATATAAGGCGTGTATTTTAGTATATCAGTAGAATAGAAAGTAGCTTTGGGTTCTGGAACTAGTTCCAATCGATAGATGATGTCGAGAGGACCAAATATCATATATTATAAGCCATATTTGGCCAAAGGATGAATGAGTTATCATTTTTCAAAAACCTATATCAAAACTATATAGAAAGAGTGGAATGTTATATGATGTTTTTGATGATGAAGTCACGGATTTGGAATGCTAGATGATAATCTAGTGGCCTCATGTGCCTTTTACCTGCACTCCCAGCAAGAGGGTCCCATAAGTGATGTTTCCTGCACCCATTGGGTGGTGCCCATTGCCTTTGGTGTCACCTGACCACTCAATTGGTCCAATCATGATGTAGGGTGCTTGTAGACCGCACCTTAAAACTCCAGTTTGATAGTCACCATACCTGATTGGGGTTGCTTGAGGGCACTACTCAGCGTGAGCCAGCATGTGGGTCCATGACCGATGGAGGCCACTCCTTAGATGAGGGTTGCACATTGTGTGACACTGGGGGGGTCAAAGAGTGGGAGAGAGAATGAGCAGCATGGGATGGAAGATGTGTGAGAGAGAGGAAGCATCTGGGCTAGTCACTCCAGATCTAATGCCTCGTGCATTGTCTTCAACCATGCCTCTAGGGTTTCCATCCCTAGGCAAGTGACAACAGCTAGATTAGGGGCAAAGGAGGAGCTTTTAGGGTTGCGATGTGAAAGGAAAAAGGAAGAGAGTAGGCTAGAAAAAGGAGGGTGTATGTAATAGGGGAAAGGAGTGAGAATGGTGGCAGCTAGGGCTCAAAGATGGTTGGTGGCCAGTAAAGGTGGGAAAAGGAGAAAAGGCAGAGCCTACCTATTATGACTTGAAGCTCGTCTCTCCCCATTGATCTCGACACTAGGTCATGTGACTAAAGGAGGTTCAAGGATCCTCTATGGTGGGAACCAGTCATGGAAAAAGTAGCTTTGGTGATGCTCTATGATAGTGGCATTCGTGAGGAGGGAAAAGGCCTCATGACCGTTGGATCCATTCATGGTCTGCTTCACACGTTGTTCCAAGAGCCCTAGATTCTTGAGGCTGGGGGAAAGTGAGGAAGGGAAAATTATGGGAAGGATAGGGCCCCAACCAGATGCACACTCTCCTGGGTTTGTCTGGGATGGCCCACAAAGGGTCAAAACACAAATTTTAAATGAGCACAAAATAAGTTATCAAGTCAAGATAAATGAATGGGCATAACTCACCCATCCTGGCTCTGATTTTAGCAAAAAAAGATGGATTGGAAATGTGAGAGTGAGTTATACAACATGAGCACCCTGATAGAATATGAATCTTCAAAAGTTTATTATGATCCAAATTCAAGAGGAAAATTTGATGTGTTGCATGAATGTTAACTTAACTTTTGTCAATTTTATTATCACCAAGGTGATTCATGCATACTAGATGGACCAATTTTGCATTAAAACACATACAAGCATGAAATTAAATGGTGAGAACAAGATCAAGGTAAAAATTAGAAGTCATATTCAACATGTAAAGTTCCAAGTTATCACATCTATTAAAAAACCCATGGGTATCATTGACAATGTACCGCTAAGTGCTAGAAAGGAATCTTATATCCCCTGCAACTTTGTAATCATGAAATTTAAGTAAGATCTTCTTTACCCCCTCATATTCATCCATCCATGTAGCTAGAACTCGTGCCTTGATAGATGTACAGGTGGGAACCATTCTCCTACAACTAGGAAGGCAAACTTTAGAGTTTTGTGTTTTTGAAGCAAGAGACATTGAAGCCTCCATGAAGAAGTTTATCTACACGGTTGCATGGATAGACTCCCCTAGTTTATATTAGAATGGGACCTTTATGAAGATTCACTTTAGATAGCCCTTATAGATCCAACAAAGTCTAATTTCAATGATGAGAAAATTCATCAATGTTGAGCCCATATTGACACCTTTGAAGAAGACACTCATGATGAGTGATATGTGCCTAAGTATGTTTAATATACATAACGGACTTGAAAAATAAATTTAATTAGCATTCAAATGGATAGAAATTAAGTTTGATGGTTTTAGGTCAGGTTGACCATCGGTCAAGTTTCCCCCAGGACAAACTTGATCGATCCATGGCCGAGAGCTTTTTAAAAAAGGACCAATCGGTCAAGTTTCCGACTCATAGAACTCGACCGATTGGCGGGCTGAAGCCAACTTAAGTTGGATTCGGCCGACTATTCTCCCTCTCAACTAGAGAATAGTCGACTGATTCCCCCTCTTCTAGCCCTAAGCTCTCAACCCCAAACCTTACCTTCCCTAACCTAACCCTAATCCAACCTAGAGAGACCTTCCTAGACATTCCCCATTCCTCAACCTAGGTGTGTGAACATTTTTGGTGGATTGGTTTGTGCATTTTCTCTCTACTTCTCCTTCTTTTTGCCTCCATGGCTCCACATAGAAGAAAGAGACCCGACCCTAGCAATGAACCATCCTCTTCCTCATCCTCTCGCTTGATTCCTTTCGATGAGACCCTCTTTGTCTCAATAGAGGTTGTAAATCGGTATAAGGACCTTCTTCCTAGGAGTCCTTATCCTTTTAGAGCCCTTTTTGAGTGTAGCCCTATGCGTCAATCCATCATCAATCAAGTGGTGAGTTTGCTTTCTGTTCATCACCTATCCACTCTGGATGTCGAGCATGATTGCTTTCACAATTCTATGTCAAGCACAAAATTAGTTCACGAATTCTACACAAATTTGTGTTGGAATTATGACTCCCTTGTACCCCCTCTGAATACTCAAGTGATCCTTACTTCTATGATCGCCAGTAAGAAATTCTAAATCTCTGAGGAATATCATGAATGTTTTCTTTTTAGGAGCCGATGAGAATGATACCTGGCGTACGTTTTATGGTGAGTATTTTGACATTTTGGACCTTGAAGGTTTCTACAAACAGAATGAGATCACTCTTCCTGATATCCATCACTATATTAAGAAACCTAATATTCCTTATAAGAAGAATAGCACCTTACCCTCCTCCTCCTTAGATCTCAAGAAGCATATATTAGCCCTAGTGGTCAACTGCAACTCCACCCTAAGAAAAATCAAATAGATATTGCAGAGAACATTGTGGTGATAATGTGTTGCATCTTAGAGAATGTCGGAGTCAAGTAGTCTAGATATATCCTCCACCATATAACTTCCTTTGACTCTGGCAAGAACACTCATGGCACCCATCCTCCTTATCCGGCCATGATATGTGGTCTTTTCCAGTTCACCACTAAAAAATCACTCTTCTATGACTTCCACTACAGACCTACTAGGAAGGGAGTGTGCATCAGTGAGACCACCATTCAAAAATATGTACCTATCCTTTCCTCTACCACACTCGGTGCCTCACCCTCTACCTCTGCCTCAGCTGCACTTGCATCTACCTCAACCCGAGCTCCACCTCCTCAGCCTACCCGACCTAGATGTGCCTCGTTCCAGGTGTCAAATGAAGCCCTCATGGGTTATATGATACACCATCAGACATACAACCTCCAGGTCCAGAAGCATCTTCACTAGGATTTATGTTCAATCATGTCTAACATGAACTTATCCTGTGCACACCCATACCCCACCTACCAGTCATACCTCGGTAGTGATTATGCATCCTATGCATACAATCACTTCTACCCAGTGCCTAAGACTTCCATTGTTGCTCCCACACCCTCTGCTACTGGTGGTCCTGCTCCTGTCTTCATGTCATTACCTACTGGCCCCTTAGCCACTCTGCTTACCAGTCTGGGTGATTATGCTCTCTCCGTCCCTCAGGCCAATGAGCTTTATGCTCTTGGTATGACTTGGGATGAGCAGAATTGTTGTTGGCCTAGTCATGGCTTCGGTCCTTCTGTGGATGAGGAGATGCCTGACCAGGCTGATGCCGAGATTGCTGATGGTGATGAGGATGTTGATGATGGTGAGGATGATATGATGATGGTGATGGCTCTGGTGGTGACTCTGGTGATGAAGGCGTTGTTGTTGCACCTTCAGACGGAGACGATGACTAATAGCCTGATGTCGAGGATGATGATGATGATGTGGACATAGATAGCTTAGATGTTTATATGTTTCTTATTTTGTAGTTTAGTTTGTTGGTCCTGTATATCTTTCTAGGCTATTTTGTATTAAAAACATCTAGGCACATGATCTGAGATGTACTGTTTTATCTTTAGCTTTCATCAATTCTCACTTGTAGTTGTTGATTATGAGAACATGCTTCATGAGTTGTAATCTATTTTCTGTGCACTCTTACTCTTGGATCAGTTATATGTTATGAGTTGGTGCCATATTTCACCATATTTTGATTATGACCTAGCTTGTGTGTTTCTCTCGTATATGTTTGATATATGTTATGAGATTGCATGTTTGTATATCTTCTTGGTTGTGTTTGGAGAAAATTGTTTCTATGCTCTTCTACCCCCCATACTTTTTGCTAATGTCAAAATGGGGAGAGAAAATTCAATGTCTTGAAACTCATCATATTGCTATTATTGCTAATGTGATCCTTTTCTTATTCTTTATATGTTTTATCATGTGACTTGCTAAAGGACCATAGTGTACATGCATGTTAAATTGCTTTGTGTATAAAGGGTAACTATGTAGGTTAAAGTAAGCATAGATTGAGGGGGAGCAATTCACATTGTTCAAATCTTGAATCCCCCAAATTCACAAGGCAAAGGTATACTTTCAATATTCTTTTCAATATGCTTGAGGAATGGTTTGTCATTGTCAAAAAGGGGGAGAATGTTGACCTAGAGGTTATACATTGTCCATATTTTGATAACGAATCAACCATTCCATTCATATGTATCTAAAATGTGTATTCAAGATTGATCTCGGGTTTTAGGTACATGAAAAGAATCAATTTACACAAGCCCTAGCTTGTCAAAGTTCAAGTCAAATGCAATGCAAGTGTGCTAATAAGGAAATCCCTTCGTATGACCTTAGAAGAATTTTGTAATCACTTGTATTGATGATATGACTTATAACTAAGATGAGAAAAATATGTGGGACACTTAGTACCAAGTTTTAATCAGTTTTTAACCACATTCAAAAATTGATCACAGACTGTTGATCGGTCAACTTTCAATCACGATCGATCCCTTGGATCAATTTTCTGATGTGTGCATTGGTCGAGTTGTGCATTCACATAAATCGACCAAATGACTTACTGACCAAATGTGATTTTAACTGAGCGGTTGAGTTTCCCAGGACAAACTCGACTGATAGTTTGAAAATTGGATTTGTCTTTTAGCCGATCGGTCGAGTTACCTTTATTAAAACTTGATTGAATGTACTGTACGAAAAACACAAAAAAAGTGATTCTAACCGTTGGTGACTTGTTTGGATGGAAATAGATTCGTTGCCTTGAGAGAAAAGGGATATAATTCAACCATAAGTGTTCCCCAACTCAAGGGAGCACCCACATCTATAAATAGGACCCCTTGGAGTTCATTTCAAGGTTTCTCATTCACTACACACAAGGTCCTTGCTATAGTTGAGTCTGCTATCAACCCTTGAGGCCCTTTTTGTCTCTAGTTTACACATCATTTTGTGGTTTTTGAATGAGTTAGGATTATTGTAAGAGAGATCCACCTTTTTAAATGTAAATATCTCAATCTTTCACTACTTCCCTATCCCCTTCTCTCATGAAGAAAAGCTAAAGCAAGCTCCATCGAGTGAAGGAGTTGTAGTTGGTCCTCTTCAAGGCTTATGAAGAGGTGGTGATGTTCTCCAGGTGAAGGAGAAGGCAAACGCTGAAGATCCAAAAGGAGAAGCAAAGTCCTTCAAGGAGGAAGACTTGAGCTTGAATGGGTAAGACCTAGGTGAAGGCTGAAGATTTAAGCTAAGTGGGTAAGTTCCTTATTAAGTTGGAGATCTCCTTGTAGTTGGATGGGTAATTCCTTTGGTGGTCTATTCCTGTAAATCTTTGTGGTGATATAATAGATAAAAGCACTTGCAAAGTCCTAGTGGTTGACCTCTCTAGGTAGTGGACTGACTCACTTCTAGTTTGAAGTGTGGTGCCACTCTACATCCCTTTTTCATGTGCTTGCTATCAATATCTCTCATCCTTGCTATGCTTGTTAGATAGGACTTCAAATTGCCATTAAAATATTGCTCCTAATTGATATAATTTGAAGGTCTAATCTATTTTTTGAGAAATTTTGTAGCTCTATTCACCCCTCTCTAGAGCCCTTAGATCCAACAAGTGGTATCAGAGCTAAGGATCTTCTCCAATAATCTCCCATGATATGAGAAGATGGGCGGCAACCTACTTGGTTCACTAAACCTAGAGGGAGGCTTCTCCATGCACCCTCCGGTCTTTGATGGCACCAACTTCCTCTATTGGAAGAGAAGGATGCAGTTCTACATTCAAGGGATGACCTTTGATATGTAGAAGGTGATGGTTACACCTTACAAAGAACCAACCAGAGTTATTGCAACATGGAGTGAAGTTTCTCTCAAGGAAGCTCAAGTAAATACAAAGGTCATTAGAATCCTCTACACAACCCTCACTCCCATGAAGTTCAACCGGATCTCATCATGGGACACTACCTATGAGATTTGGGACAATATGTGCATCACATATAAAGGCACAAAACAAGTCAAGGAGGCAAAGATCTACATGTTGAGCAGCCTCCTAGAAAACTTCAAAATGGGAAAGAAAGAAGGCATTGTGAAGATGTATTCGAGGTTGAATGTCATCATCAACGGGCTGGCTGCTTTGGGCACAACTTTGGATATAGTCATCATCAACTTAAAGATCTTGATAACTCTTCCAAAGAGATGGGAGTCAAAGGCCACCTCCATTGAAGAAGTGAGTAGCCTTGGTGACATCTGAACTGAAGAACTCATTGGAAATCTTAAAGACCATGAGCCTAGACTTGACAAGCAAGAAGAAGAAGCTAAGCAAGAAGAGAAGGAAGCCAAGAAGATCAAAGATAGTGTTTTTAAAGCACAAGTGGAGGTTGTCATCCTTCAACAACAACTTGCTTTCCGGACTTCTTCCCCCTCCTCTAGTGAAGATGAAGGCCCTAGTGAGCATGAAGATAACTACATCAAGGGCAAGCACTTCAACGGAAAGCAAGCCTCCTCATCCTCTACTCTGGGATGCTACAAGAGTGGTCAAAAGGGGCACTACAAGAGTGAATGCCTGTCATGGAATCGGAATCCCAATCCCATGAACCAAACGGATATCAAAGGCAACATGCGGAAGCGTAAATCTTAGTACACATGAACAAATAACAAGATACAAGCACCAACATAATCTCAACAATCAACAAGATATATTAAGAAACACCATTATATTACACGATTTGAATTACATATTCAAGAGTCACTTTGTACAAGTTTGCTCATGTATACTATATCTGGATCTTACAACAAGTACACCTAGCATAGCTCACCAAGCCCATCAACCTTCTAGCCATCTCTGAACCTAAAAACAACATACGAGAAATGGGTCAACACACGAGGTGTTGAGTATGGGCAGAAAGGTACACATATATATAAGCTTTGCATAATTTTGAAAATATTTCAAGACTAAACGAACAAGAATAATCATGTTAACTGTTTAACAAATGTGAAATCATATTTTATGTCACTTCACTCCATTATACCAACATTATCAAGCATGTTTAAGGCCTTTGACCATCTTCCCGTCGGAAGGGTCCGTAAGGGTGCTCAAGCTTAGCTAATCCTTTTATACAAGAGGGACCTCAAGGCCGTAGCCAAGAGCTAACCCTTTATCAATCAATATTATAATGGAGTTCTATCTATATATGTGTTCAAGTTATAAAATTGACGAGGCAAACTTCGAGTAAGACATGGAAATAGTACATGGCAATATTTGAGCAAATAGACAAACAAGCATACAATATATGTCTTTTCAAGCAAGAAAGTGGTAGTCATATAACTAGATAAGGCCCATACATGATTCAGAGATTTCATAACCTAACATATCCTTCACCATCTAGCCACATGCCAAACCTGATTAACAACAAGATTACATATATACATTAGATTCTCATCATTAACCCCAATTAGATGTATTTTAGGGTTTTGGCCAAGTTGGGTTCAAGGTTGGTTATAGTACATTAGATGATCTCATATTGATTTAGGGTCCATCATAAGAGTGTGGTTCAAGTTCCATATCCTTTCGAGGTTTCATTTGGACATGATAAGATTTAGGACACTTATGCTCAAATTAGGTCACGAGACTCATAATAGAGTAACCAAGGACAAAGGTCATCAATGAAATAGAACCAAGCATAAGGGATGGTTTAGATTAGCAAGAATAGGACATAAGAGGCATAAACAAGGTTGGGTAGATGTCCCTTAGGGTCTAGGTAACATCAAGACATTGATATTTAGACAAGATGTAAGATTAGATCATCAAGACATTGATACATGAATCATATTCAAGAAACATAACAACTTTGATCAAGATCATACATTAAAGTCCAAGGACAAGTCACAT
The DNA here is from genome assembly GCA_963693085.1 of Alisma plantago-aquatica. NCBI lineage: Eukaryota > Viridiplantae > Streptophyta > Magnoliopsida > Alismatales > Alismataceae > Alisma > Alisma plantago-aquatica. Next base: position 1,011,772,536 of record OY856411.1, read on the forward strand.
AGTGCAAACGGGAGTAATTCTTAAGAAATAGGGGTGATAAGGACCCTCTTGTAAATCAAAGATGTACTAAAGATTGTGATTTCATGATTAGGCAGATAGATGATCATTAAAGGTTCAAGTTTTATCACCTAGATGCAGTGAATGAACTCAACATGGATAAAGTTATCATTTTCAAGAAATAAGGGGAGTAAACATTAGATTTAGGACCTGGAACCATGCCTAATTGGTAGGTCTCGTCGAGCTGATCAATTTTCATACATTATATGTGAGATTTGGCCAAAGGAAGGTAAAGTTATCATCATTATACCACATGTATTGAAACTTAGGAAGAACTAGGAGGTCATTCATTCACCTTGCAATTGGATTTGGCCTTGGCGGCAGCTTACTGGGCCTCATGCCTGAACAACCTTGGCTCGTGTGGCTTGGGTCCTCATAGACTCGGTTTTCCTCCACACCAGCGCTGGTTCAGTCTCGCGAATCCACTTATCGCGATCCCTACTTCTCCTCTGTGAGAACAGAGCATCAATAGGGGAAGTCGCCCCATGCCCTCCGATGGCTGGAGAAGCTAGGACAACCAGCAGTGTGGTTATCCCCAGCGGTTGGGGTTTAAGGCACACAGTCTTTGGTCTTTGTGCTCTTCTCTGTCGACCTTTGCACCTTCGATGACAGCAAGAAGGGACAGCTCGAGCAACATCTTGGCACGGCGCCAGTATGTACAGGATGGGGAGAAGAAGAGTGTGGCAACTTGAAGGGAAAGCAAATCAAGGAGAGGTAAGGAAGGGGAGCCTAGGGTTAGATGGGAGGGGGTTTATAAGCAACAATGAAGGCTAGGGTTTGAGGTCATCCCCCCCCCCTTTCCGTTACCCAAACTGGGTGGAGGCGGGGAAGCTTTTTTTTCCCAGCCGCCTCACGTGTTTCCTGAAGAGGAAGGGGAGCAGGAACAAGCGATTGGACTACAGTGTTGTATTGGGCCCAAGTGGGCGGACCAATAGAGATAAAGGCATAGATTTGAGCTAAAATAAGGTAAAACAAAAGCCAAATTTCAAGGTGTCATTACTTGGAGTCCGATGGTCCAATTGAGGTGATTTTTGTTCCGCTGGATTTGTAATTGTATCCTCTACAATATGATACATATTACAAATCCAAATGATTATGATGATGAGTTTCAAAATTAGATACAAGAAGGTGACATGATATAGCAAGATACTTAGTTAAAAGTACAAATTAAAATCGCACATTGCATAATTGACCATGGTTGTTGCCAAATTGGAACATCACAACTATCCAATTATGAAATTAATATCAAAATGAGTAAAAGACACTTGATTAGAGAGGAGGAGTACAATAGAGGAGAGAGAAAATCGAGGTTGTCACAATGCCCAAAGTCAAGAAAGTCTCACCACAAGAGCATCTCAAGGAAAGAAGAGGATTACAAGAAGTAGAGAACGCACAAGAGGAAGAACAAGAAGGAAAAGATACTCAAGAATGCAGCTAATGCAGCTTGGGAAGCTTCATCTTCAAGCAGCTCTAGCTACGAAGAAGATGGAGAGTGCCACCTTGCTCTCATGACCTCTACAAGTGAAGACATTGGTGAGTTAAGTGAGGTAAGCTTGCATGAATTTCCTAAAGAAGCTATTATTGACATGCTTGTTACTACCCGTTCTTCTTTTGCTAAATGCAAATCTAAAAGAAAATGGTTAGGAAAAATCATTGATGATCTTTATGCTAAGCTTGAAATTTTGGAATTGAATGAGAAAACCAACCTTGAGAGTATTGATAATTTGCAAGGGAAATACCTTGATCTTGAACTCCACTATGATGGGGTTGAAGTTGAGAATGGTATCTACCTTAAGAACATTGAAAATCTTAAGGAAGAGAACCAAAATTTCCTAAAAGAACTTGAATTGCTTAAAACTAAAAATGTTGAATTTAAGTTGATTATTGATGCTCGTAGAGAAGAGAGAGATGTTTATCTCAAAGAGATTCAAATGCTAGGTTGCTTAGTCAAGTAAATGATCTATCTTCTAGACCTTTGTTTCCTAGTGTTAATGTTGTTGCTATCTCTCTTGAAAAGGATTCATATCTTACTAAAGCTTTATGTCTTGAGGCTGATCTTGTGCATGCTAGGGATGACATATCTAGTTTATCTTCTACTATTGTTTCTTTGAATGATGACAACCATAGATTGAGAGCATCCCTGCAGAAATTCCTCAAAGGGAAAAACTCCCTAAATGAAATCCTTGACCATTCTACCCAAAAAATTGGTACTCGTGGTTTGAGATTTCTAGGGGGGCCTCAAAGGGCAAGAGTAAGGCCAAAGGTAACAAAAAGATAAAGGAGATCTATTTCTTTGTAGGAGAATCTTCGGGCACTAAGAATCTTATGGCTTGTTCTTATTAAAAATGTGATGATCATTATTCCACTTGTTGTCCTTACAAGCCTAAGGGGACCAACCCAAAAATGAAATGGGTCCCCAAGCTAACTCCAGATCCTAAAGTATGAGTTGGGAACCGACATTCTGCTTTCTTGTAGGGAAAAGATAGATGGATTGTTGATAGTGGTGGCGCAAAGCACATGATTTGTGATGTAAGACATTTCAACAATTTCACAAAGAAGAAAGGAAGTATGTCACCCTTAGGGACAACAAGAAAGGTAAAGTCAAAGGTGAGGGTGATGTAGGTGAATCCTTATGCATCAAGAATGTTCTTTTTGTGGATGGCCTACATCATAATTTAATAAGTGTTAATCAACTTTGTGATAATAGTTACCTTGCACTATTTACTGCTTTTAAATGTTTGATTCTAGATTCCCTCACCTATCAAGTTATATGTAAGGGAACTAGAAGTGGTAATCTTTATGTTATTGTTCTTAACTCTACTAAGCATGTGGTTGGTACATGCCTTGTAGCCAACTCGAATGATATTTCTCTTTGGCACTGCCGGCTTGGTCATGTAAGTATGCATCAATTAAAGAAGTTGAGCAAACAGGACTTAGTCAAGGGACTTCCTAAATTGGATTTTGAAAATGATGAAGAATGTGAACCTTATAAACAAGGAAAGCAAACCAAGTCCTCCTTCAAATCCAAAGGATTCCTTAACATTAAGAGAGCTCTTGAGCTTCTTCGTATTGATCTATTCGGACCAATGAGAATGCAATCGCTTCATGGTTCCAAGTATTGCCTTGTTGTTGTTGATGATTTCTCTAGATATGCTTGGACCTTCTTTCTCATTTCAAAGAGTGATACACTTGATGTTTTCTCTAGTTTTTGCAAACAAGTTGAGAATGAAGCTTCTTGCCAGATTGTTTCCATCTGTAGTGACCATGGGGGAGAATTTGAAAATGAGCTTTTTGAGCATTTTTGTCAAGAATCGGGTTATGCACACAACTTTTCTTCACCTCAAACACCTCAACAAAATGGGGTTGTAGAGAGAAAGAATAGGTCTCTATAGGAGATGGCTAGGACCATGCTTCTTGAGTTTGATACTCCTAAGAAGTTTTGGGTTGAAGCTGTCAGTACCTCTTATTTTGTGCAAAATTGTGTTTTCACTCATCCCTCGCTTAAGAAAACCCCCTATGAACTATGGCATGGTAGGAATCATTCTATCAAGTATTTCCATGTTTTCAAATGTCCTTCTTTTATTTTAAATATGAAGGATTCTCTTGAAAAGTTTGATCTGAAATCATATAAGGCTTTCTTTCTTGGCTATAACACTACTAGCAAGGCATATAGTGTTTATAATGTTTTTTAAGGAATTCAGGAGACTATTTTATTCATCTCGCTCTCCTCACGTAGGGAAAAGCCAATTATTACAAGGTGTGCCTACTGGAAATAGAAATTTGGTAGGACTCCTACCATTACAGATAAGAAGGGGGAGGGGATGACCCACTGGGTTGAAGGGAGGATCGATGTAAATGCGATCATTCTAGTAGTTTTTGAAATGGTGTTTGGCTAGGCCATGCACCAAGTGAAGGTTTCTTCTATTCACTTTCTTAATAACGACATCCTCAACAACAGCCATGATTCCTTGGAATCTCGCTACCCAATGTCTGACAGCAGGTGTGTTTTCAGCATTGTTCTTCAACATTTTAATAGCCATGGTGCTATCTGAGGCTACTGTGATATGTGTGTGGCAATTTATTTTACAGGCTTCAGTAGCAAGATGTAGAGCTTGGATTTCAGCTTCAACCATCGAGTTTACCCTGATCTTCTTCACACATCCTCCAATCCACTATTCGTTCTGATAAATTTCTATTGTTGCTATAGCTGTAGAGTTCCCATGCACGGAGGCATCTGTCATCCAAAGGATCCTGCCTTCTTCATTAACTGGTTGAGCGCAGTCTTGGGATGTATACTCCTGGTGGACCCGTGTTTTATTTTCTCAAGCTTTTATGATTAATTCATGAAGCCTAGCTATTTGAATTATTTGGCAGCTCGTCGAGGTTTGCAACTTTTCAAAAACAAAAGAGTTCCTTGCTTTCCAAATAGTCCGACATGTTGTGGAAAACTTGGTTTGTGTATTGGTGTCCTCTTCCATGATCTTCAATAACCAGTTTATGAAACCCATGTCTGGGCTACTTAGGAGGTCGTGCTGGAAATCACCATGGCTCCATACCTCCACTGCTTGTGGGCAATCGTGCAAGGCATGTAGTGTAGTCTCTTCACAACCATTGCATATGGGGCAGATTATAGAGTCAGTAAAATTGCATTGTTTCCTTCACACATTTGTCATTATAGCTTCATGCACTGCTAGCCATAGGAACGTATGCATTTTAGATGGGGTTGGGATATTCCAAATCTTGGTCCAGACCTCATTCGGTAGTTCAGTATCCTTAAAATGAATGATGTCACAAGTCATGCTTGTATAGAACCTTCCTGTAGGGTCGTGCTTCCAGCTCCAAAGGTCTCTTCCATTGTTTCAGTGAGGGGCAGGTAGGCTAGTTATGTTTTCCATGCAATGTGGTGGGAGATAGGTCTTCAGAAAATTAGTGTCCTAGCTATTTTCAAGATTAATCATACTAGAGACTGTCATATCTTTGATATCCTATGGTATGGGTTTGATGTTGATGTTTACAAGTTTGTCATGGTTTGGTACCCATTGGTCATACCACACATATGTGTCCCGACCATCTCCAATAACTTTGAAGCTATTAGCGATGATGAACTCTTCTCCTTTGTGGATTGATTTCTAGTAAGGAGTATCTCTACAACCCTTCTGGTTTTGGTAGCTCTTGTACTTGTTCTATAGTCCCTCCTTCCATAAGGTGTGTTTAGCATTCAGGAAGTTCCAAGTATTTTTCCAAAGAAGTGCTTTGTTCCACTCGGGCATAGCCTTGATACCAGACCTCCCTTATCCAGACTTTTAGTAATCTTTCCCCAAGAAACGAGAGAGATAGAGCACTCTTTGTGTCCTCCACCCCAAATGAAATGATGTAAACTTTTGTCTAGCTTGTTGCAGGTAGACGCAGGGAGAATAGCATTCTGCATAGTGTATGTTGGTATAACAGAAAGCACTGATTTTGCTAGACAAATCCTGCCCGCAAGAGATAATGTCTTCGCTGCCCAACCATTGACCTTCAAGGTAATGTTTTTCATGAGGTAGGCATAAGTCACCTTATCGACCTTCTTATGTAAGAGGGGAACTCCGAGGTACCTTCCCAGGTCCTCCATTTTATCTATGCCAATTGCCGAGTAGATCTGAGAACGTAGCGCCCGACTAACAGACTTTGAGAAGAAAAATTTCAATTTTTCGATGGAAATTCTCTATCCTGAGGCCGACTCGAAGATCTTGAAATAGTTGTGGATGGTAGTTATTTGTTCCATAGAAGCCGGTGCAAACAGAACTATATCGTCTGCGAAGATCACATGGAAAATGGTTGGACCATGCTGGGACATCTTCACCAGTTTCCAGAGTTTATTCTTAACAGAGTTGTTAATAACCTGTGTGAATTTTTCCATACAAAGCACAAAAAGGTAAGGTGATAATGGGTCTCCCTGACGAAGACCCCTAGTCGCTTTGAAGGTGGGTAGAGAGGTTCCATTTAGATTAATACTCATCTAACCTGCCTGTAGGGAGTTCATGATATATTGATGAATGTTCTGGGGCCATTTCATGTGTTCCAGAGTATTGTCAATAAAAGCCCAGGACAACCTATCATAGGCTTTGGAGAGGTCAACTTTAAGGTGCACTGGGTTTCCTCCTCATATTGTGAATAATTTCATGGACCACAATGATGTTATCAGTGATGCTTCTTCCTAGAACAAAGTTGGTTTGAACTTTGGAAATCCAAGTGGGTATGTGTTGTTTCACCCGTTCTACTACTACTTTATAAGCAAGCTTCATAATTGTGTTGTTAAGAGATATAGGTCATAGTTGAGTGCAGTTTATAGGATTTCTATTCTTTGGAATCAGCACTATGCATGAGTTATCCAGTAAATCCTTAATCGGGTGCCCTCTCAGCATAAAAGGCCTAATAACTTTCCACTGCTTTTTGAAGAACATATTGTCTGTTCCATCTGGCCCTGCCTCTTTGTAAGGATTAGCATCTTTGATCAGTTTCCATATTTCATGTTCCGTGGGCATCACAACAAGTTGTCTGTGTTGGTTATGGTTTAGCTTCTTGAAAACCACCGACATGATGTTCATGTTGTTTGTAGTTGTGTTAATGGGAGTTGTGAACATATCTTTGAAGTGCTTTTGGACCAGACTGCTAAGATCTACTTGATCAGTGATCCAATCTTCCTCACCATTTTGTAGTGTGGAGATATGGTTTACTCTCTACCTATTATTGATGAAGGCATGATAGTATTTGTGGTTATTGTCATCGTATCAGAGCCAGTTGATGTGGTTGTGTTGTTTCCAGGCTTCCTCTTCCTCAATCATGAGTTTCTTGAGCTCCATCTCTAGCCAGACGCTTTTTCTGTCTGCCTCCAAAATGTACTGCGCTTCTACCTTTCTCTGGGCTGTAGTGAGTTTGTGGATAAGCTCTTCTTTCTTCTTGTGTTGTTTTCTAGTGAACTTTTTATCCCAGCTAATGACTTGTTCCTTCACATCATCCATCGCTGAGTGAAAATGTTTTTCAGGGTCCCAAGAATTTCTTATTAACTATTGGAAATTGGGCTGATCATGCCATGAAGCTTTCTCTTTGAACCAAGCCTTACCAGGAGGAGTATATTTACAGAGGATGGCTATAGGATTGTGGTCTGAGCCTATGTGTGGTAAATTCTCACATACATAATTAGGAAAATTCTGAATCCAAGATGCATTGGTGACAACCCTATCTAGGCGTTGATGAAGGACACCTTTCTTGTAAGTGAATCTATATCCAGTACTGTCTATATCAGTAAGGTCTGCCTAGGTGAGAGAGTTGTTAAAGTTTGCTGCCTCACGAAGGTTAAATAAGTTGCTGCCAATTTTCTCGTCTTGGTTTAGCATAAAATTGAAATCACCCTGTGTGATCCACAGTTTGTTAATGGAGGTTCTCAGTCAGATAAGGTGGTCCCACAGGATAGGCCGGAAAGTGGGGGACGGAGAAGCATAAACAAACATGGTATAGTATTTGTTGTTGATAAGGTAGTGAATGTAGTATATGTTGCTCTAGATGATATGGATGTCACACTCCTCTTCATTCCAAAGCACCCAAATCCCGCCTGAGAAGCCCGTTTCTTCCACTCTATGCAAACTCGAGAGGCTAATCTCCTTTATATCTTTATCAGCCTGCTCTCCTGAGATGTGAGGCTCGTAGATGGCTACAATCTTGATAGCATACTTCCAAATATTGTTTATTAGGGATTGCCAGGCTTTGTTCTTACCGGCACCCCTAATATTCCATGCTATTGTATTAATCATAAGGAGAAGATAATGGGGGTCTTACTGACTAGCAATGGTAGTTGCACCTTCCTTCTCCTCTCCTCCTCTCTTCATTCTGCTTTGGGTATTGTAGGTATGCCACTTGACTGGGCTACCTGAGTGCACAACGTCGCCCTTGCTTTCCTCCCAACCATCGATGATTTCTTTTTAACTGTTTTGCTAGATTTGGATGAGTTATCTTCATCCACTTTTGAGTTTTCAGGCTCCACAGTGTTGATGTTAACATTAGCCTCAGTTTCCCCTACTGGTCTTCCCATGATAACCTCATCCCCTTCTGGTGTAACTATAGTATGTCTTGGTTTGTCATTAGGGACCACCGTTGCCTACTCCTCCTGGTCCTTGCTTGAGCTTGTAGCTTCTTTTGCCATGTCTTCTGTATTCTTGGAAGATACATAAGTATCTTTGTCCCTTCTTTGTTTCTTGTGGCATACCTTCGGGTTGCTCTCTTGGGGTTGATTCTTTTCAGTGGCTACATGTTCCTTGTCTCCTGGGGTTACATCTACTTCTTCCTCATCATCTAAAACCTGGTACTTGTTGTTATTTTCTTTCCCTTGATTTTCCCTTTTCTACCTGGTTCCTTTTCTTTTTCCTTGGTGGTCTGTTAGCTATAATTTTTTTCCCATAGTACACATGCCATTTGTCTTCTTCGTCCACTCATCTCACCCCGACTTCTTCCTCTATAGGGTCAGGATCTGCTGTTGTTGGAGCTTCAGATAGGCCTTTACAGTATTGTGCATCATGCCCTAGTATCCCACACTTGGTTCAGAAGGTGGGCAATGATTCGTACTCCAAATTGTACTCTCTCCCATTGATCAGAATCGTCGGGTGTATAGGGATACTAGTATCCAGTTCGAGAGCTACCCTGGAAAAATCGGCTTCTTGTTCAATTTATTGAGTGCTCATCGAATTTGATCAAACGTCCCACAACTTCCCCAATCTTATTGAAGATTTCCATGTTGTAGTAATGGATGGGCAGGCCTATCATGTGAACCCAGGTGACAATGTAGTCTGGGATACCTTTTGAAGGTTCAAAGTACTCATTCCAAGGCCATACCATCATACATCCACCGAACAATGACCACAAACCGCCTGTCAGGACATTGTCGTGGTCATTCTTGTTAAAGAATAGGACCACGTAGTACTGATCAGTGAGTTCAAAGAGTTCAAATCTTCCTACTAGCCTCCAGAGAAGTTTTAATATTTTTGACATTATGAGGAAGCCCACTGATATGTCCAGAAGTTTGACAATTATCGAATATTTGAACGGCCTGCTGAGGATATCCTCCGCCTCTGGTGCAATGTATATTTCAGGAAAGCCATTCACATTGATGAGTTTTATGTCCTCAGGGTTAACTATCTCCTCCGGTTCGTCGTCGATGAAGGCAGGGTTAGTTGCGGCCCCGTTACCTCCTCCTTTATAGGCTTGCATGAAATTTAGGGTTTTCTTTAATGGTGGATCATCAGGTAGAAAGGGATTTCCGTCATCTTTGTTAGGCACATCTGTGTCCATGCCAATAGTATCTGCCACTGGTATTGGATCTTCATTGTTGTTTGGGGTCGCCCCTCTCATGTTCCTATAGGTGATATTAAGGCTTGTTTCTTATACCAACCGTTGCATCCCTACCGCCCTCCATGTCAGACTCTTCCTTCCATCCTTACCTCCTCCGACCGATCTACCATCATCTTCTAGGGTTTCTCCTGTATCGCCCGCGCCGCCTTTCCCCGAGACCCCCATGAGATCCAACACTAATTACACCTTCATAGATTTTATAATGTTGATCTTTCTAAGGTAGAAAAATCTATTATTGTAAAGTTTATTGAGAGTAACCCCTCTATTCCCAAAGATATTTCTTCAAATGATGATGTTGCAGATGAAGTAATGTGTATCCTTAAAGAACTCAACATCACCTAAAAGGGAAAAGAGGTGGCTACTCAAGAAGAATAAAACGATGATGAAAAGAAGGATCAAACTTCTCAGTTTGCAAAGAATCATCCTAAGGAGTTGATCTTAGGTGATCCATTTGAGAGAGTGAAGACGCAGGCTGCATTCAACAAAGAACAAGCCAATAGCACCTTCATCTCACAACTAGATCCTAAAGATGTCAAGGAAGCTCTTGGGGATGAAGAATGGATTCTAGCTATGCAAGAGGAGCTAGAACAATTTGAGAAGAACAAAGTTTGGGCCCTTGTGCCAAGACCAAGTGATAGAAATATCATTGGCACCAAATGGGTCTACCGCAACAAGTGAGATGAAAGCGGAAAAGTGGTAAGAAATAAAGCATGGTTAGTGGCTCAAGGCTACAATCAATAGGAAGGTATTTACTTTGATGAAACATATGCACATGTAGCTAAACTAGAGTCCATTCGTATGTTTCTTGCTTTTGCTAGTGATAAAAATTTTCTTTTGTATCAAATGGATGTTAAAAGTGTGTTTTTGAATGGTACAATTGAGGAGGAAGTGTATGTTGCACAAACTCCGCGTTTTGAACATGATAATCTACCTAACCATGTTTATTTGTTGCAAAAAGCTCTCTATGGACTCAAACAAGCACTAAGGCATTGGTATGAGAAATTAAAGAACCTTTTGTTAGATCATGGTTATATCATCGGAAAAGTGGATTCTACCTTGTTTCTAAAGCACACTTCTAACAATTTTCTTATCATTCAAATATATGTTGATGATATCACTTTTGGTGGAACTAACCTTGATCTTCGCAAAGAATTTAGTAATCTTATGCAGAGTGAATTTGAGATGAGTATGATGGGTGAGCTCACATTCTTCCTCAGCTTTCAAATCAAGCAAACAAAAGATGGGAACTTCATCAACCAAGGCAAGTACACAAATGAACTACTTAAGTGCTTTGAGATGGAGAATACCAAGCTGATGGACACACCCATGTCAAACACCGCCAAACTTGATAAAGATGAAGAAGGTGAAAAGGTAGATGAAAAGCTCTATAGAGGTATGATTGGCAGTTTACTTTACTTAACTGCCTCTAGACCTGACATAATGTTTAGTGTTGGCTTGTGTGCTAGATTTCAATAAAATCATAAGAAATCTTATCCTATTATTGTTAAGAGGATTCTAAGGTACTTACCCAAAAATCAAAATGTTGGACTATGGTATCCCAAGTCAAGGGACTTTACTCTTACTTCCTATAGTGATACTGATTATGCAGGCTACTTGATTGATAGAAAGTGCACAAGTGGCACTTGTTTCCTCCTAGGACCATGCTTGGTGTCTTGGTTCTCCAAGAAATAAAGTAATGTGGCATTATCAACCACTGAGGCCGAGTACATTATCGCTAAGAGTTGTTGTACCCAAGTCCTATGGATCAAGAAAATGCTCCAAGACTTTAACATTGATTTTGATGCTTCTCCTATCTATTGTGATAATACAAGTGCAATAACTTGTCTTACAATCCTATATTGCATAGTAGATCTAAACATATAGAAGTTTGCCATTACTTTATTCGTGATCACATTGCCAAGAAGGATATTTATATCACGCATTGGGACATGGAAAATTAGTTGGCGGACATTTTTACTAAACCTCTAGCTAGAGAGAAATTTAACTTTATTAGATCAAAATTGCTTATAACTACTTTGAATGAATATGATATGCTTTCTAGCTAGTAGTCATCTATCCTATATGTTTTGCATCTATCTTGATCATTTTTGAGTGCTAATATGTTCAAAATTGTTTTTCATGTTCATTTTGCCTTATTTTTCTTTTGTTTTTGGGTATTTTTCATAAATGCTTATTTTATCGCAAAATAATACCCAATGATGAGTGATATGTTCCTAAGTATGTTTAATATACATAATGGACTTGAAAAATAAATTTAATTAGCATTCAAATGGCTAGAAATTAAGTTTGATGGTTTTAGGTTAGGTTGACCATCGGTCGAGTTCCCCCAAGACAAACTCGACTGATCCATGGCCGAGTGCATTTTAAAAATGGACCAATCGGTCGAGTTTCTGACTCACAGAACTCGACTGATCGATGGGTTGAAGCCAACTTAAGTTGGATTTGGCCGACTATTCTCCCTCTCAACTAAATAATAGTCAACTAATTCCCCCTCTTCCAGCCATAAGCTCTCAACCCCAGACCTTACCTTCCCTAACCTAGCCCTAATCCGACCTAGAGATACCTTCCTAGGCCTTCCCCCTTTCTCAACCTAGGTGTGTGAACATTTTTGGTGGATTGGTTCGTGCATTTGCTCTCTTCTTCTCCTTATTTTTTCCTCCATGGATTCTCATAGAAGAAAGAGACCCTCCCTAGCAATGCACCATCCTCTTCCTCATCCTCTCACTTGATTCCTTTTGATGAGACCCTCTTTGTCTCAATAGAGGTTGTAAATTGGTATAAGGACCTTCTTTCTAAGAGTCATTTTCCTTTTAGAGCCCTTTTTGAGTCTAGCCCTAGGCATCAAGCCATCATCGATCAAGTGGAGAGGTTGCTTTCTGTTCATCACCTATCTACCTTGACTGTCGAGCATATTTGATTTCACGATTCTATGTCAAGCACGAAAGAAGTTCACGAATTCTACACAAATTTGCATTGGAATCACGACTCCCTTGTACCCCCTATGAATACTCAAGTGATCCTTAATTCTATGATTGTCGGGAAGAAATTCCAAATCTCTGAGGATATCCTAAATGTTTTCTTTTCAGGAGATGATGAAAATGATACCTAGCATAAGGATTATGGTGAGTATTTTGATGTTTTGGACCCTGAAGGTTTCTACAAGCAGAATGAGATCACTCTTCCAGATATCCATCGCTATCTGAAGAAACCTGATGTTCCTTATAAGAAGAAGAGCACCTTACCCTCCTCCTCCTTATATCTCAAGAAGCATATATTAGACCTAGTGGTCAACTGCAACATCCACACAAAGAAAAATCAAACGGATATTGCAGAGAACACTGCGGTGATAATGTACTGCATCTTAGAGAATGTCAGAGTCAAGTAGTCTAGATATATCCTCCACCATATGACTTGCTTTGACTCTGGTAAGAACACCTGTGGCACCCATCCTCCTTATCCTGCCCTGATCTGTGGTCTTTTCTAGTTCACCACTGAAACATCACTCGTCTTTGACTTCCACTACAAACCTGCCAGGAAGGGAGTGTGCATCAGTGAGACCACATTCAGAAATACATGCCTATCCTTTCCTATACCACACCCGGTGCCTCACCCTTTGCCTTTGCCTCTGCCTCGGCTGCATTTGACTCTACCTCAACCCGAGCTCCACCTCCTCAGCCTACCTGACCTAGCCATGCATCATTCTGTGTGTAAAATGAAGCCCTCATGGGTTATATGATACACCAACAGACATACAACCTCCAAGTCCAGGAGCATCTGCACCACAATTTATGTTCAATCATGTCTAACATGAAATTATCATGTGCAAACCCATACCCCACATACCAACCATACCCCGGTAGTGATTATGCATCCTATGCATACAATCACTTCTACCCAGCACCTTTGCCTTCCGTTGTTGCTCCCACACCCTCTACTACTGGTGGTCCTGCTCTTGTCTTCCTGCCATTACCTACTGGCCCCTTGGCCACTCTGCTTGCTAGTCTGGGTGATTCCACTCCCTCCCTCCCTTAGGCCAATGAGATTTATGCTCTTGGTATGACTTGGGATGAGCAGAATGCTCATTGGCCCGGTCATGGCTTCAGTCCTTCTGTGGATGAGGAGATGCCTGACTAGGCTGATGCTGAGATTGTTGATGCTGATGAGGATGTTGATGATGGTGAGGATGATGATGATGATGATGGTGATGGCTCTAGTGGTGACTTCAGTGATGAAGGCACTGCTACTACACCTTCATACAAAGACGATGACTACGAGCCTAATGTTGAGGATGGTGATTATGTTGTGGACATAGATAGCTTAGATGTCTGGATATTTCTTAGTTTTTAGTCTAGTTTGCTGATCATATATATCTTTCTAGGCTATTTTGTATTAAAAACATCTGGTCACATGATCTGAGATGTATTATTTTATCTTTAGCTTTCATGAGTTGTAATCTATTTTCTGTGCATTCTTACTCTTTGATCAGTTATATCTTTTGAGTTGGTGCCATATTTCACCATATTTTGATTATGACCTAGCTTGTGTGTTTCTCTCGTCTTTGTTTGATATATGTTATGAGATTTCATGTTTGTATATCTGCTTGGTTGTGTTTGGAGAAGACTATTTGTATGTTCTTCTACCCCCCATCCTTTTTGCTAATGTTAAAAGGGGGAGAGAAAATTCAATGTCTTGAAACTCATCATATTGATATTATTGCTTATGTGATCCTTTTCCTGTTCTTTATATATTTTATCATGTGACTTGCTAAAGGACCATATAGTACATGCATGTTAAATTGCTTTGTGTAGAAAGAGTAACTCTGTAGGTTAGAGTAAGCATAGATTGAGGGGGGCCAATTCACATTGTTCAAATCTTGGATCCCCCAAATTCACAAGGCAAAGGAATACTTTTAATATTCTTTTCAATATGTTTGAGGAATGGTTCACCATTGTCAAAAAGGGAGAGAATGTTGACCCAGAGGTTATACATTGTCCATATTTTGATAATGACTCAACAAATCCATTCATATGTATCTAATATATGTATTCAAGATTGATCTCAAGTTTTAGGTACATAAAAAGAATCAATTTAGACAAGCCCTACCTTGTCAAAGTTCAAGTCAAATGCAATGCAAGTGTGCTAATAAGGAAATCCTTTCAAATGACCTTAGAAGAATTTTTTAATCACTTGTATTGGTGATATGACTTGTAACTAAGATGAGAAAAATATGTGGGACACTTAGTACCTAGTTTTAATCACTTTTTAACCACATTTGAAAATTGATCACAAACTGTTGATCGGTCAAGTTTCAATCTCGACCGATCCCTTGGATCAATTTTCTGATGTGTGCATCGGTCGAGTCGTGCATTCACAAAACTCGACCAAACAGGTTACTGACCAAATGTGATTTTAACTGAGCGGTGGAGTTTCCCAGGACAAACTCAACTGATAGTTTGAAAATTGGGTTTGTCTTTTAGCCGGTCAGTCGAGTTACCTTTATTGAAACTCGACCGAATGTACTATATGAAAAACATAGAAAAAGTGATTCTAACCATTGGTGACTTGTTTGGAAGAAAATAGATATGTTGCCTTGAGAAAAAAGGCTATAATTCAACCCTAAGTGGTCCCCATCTCAAGGGAGCACCCCCGGCTATAAATAGGACCCCTTGGAGTTCATTCCAAGGTTGCTCATTCACTATAAACAAGGTCCTTTCTATAGTTGAGTGTGTTGCCAACCCTTGAGCCCCTTTCTCTCTCTAGTTTACACATCATTTGATGATTTGTGATTGAGTTAGGATTATTGTAGGAGAGCTCCACCTTTGTACATGTAAAGCTATAAATCTTCCACTACTTCCATGTCCCCTTCTCTCATGAAGAAAAGTTGAAGCAAGCTCTATCGAGTGAAGAAGGAGCTATAGCTGGTCCTCTTCAAGGCTGATGAAGAGGTGGTGATCTTCTCCAGGTGAAGGAGAAGGCAAAGGCTAAAGATCCAAGAGGAGAAGCAAAGTCCTTCAAGGAGGAAGACTTGAGCTTGAATGAGTAAGACCTAGGTGAAGGCTGAAGATTCAAGCTAAGTGGGTAAGTTCCTTGTTAAGGTAGAGATCTCCTTGTGGTTGGATGGGTAAGTCCTTTGGTGGTCTATTGTTTTAAATCTCTATGGTGATATAATAGAGAGAAGCACTTGCAAAGTCCTAGAGGTTGACCTCTCTAGGTAGTGGACTGACTCACTGTTAGTTTGAAGTGTGGAACCACTCTACATCCCTTTGTCAAGTGCTTTTTATCAATCTCTCTCATCCTTGCTATGCTTGTTAGATAGGACTTCAAATTGCAATTAATCTATTGCTCCTAATTGATATAATTTGAAGGTCTAATCTATTTTGTGAGAAATTTTGTAGCTTTATTCACCCCCCTAGAGCCCTTAGATGCAACACATTGGTGATATTTTAAGAGTCAAAATCCGAATTTTTTTAAAAAGTTCTAAAATTAAGGTTTCTATACATTAATGTGCATTATGTACTCTAATACATGTTAATACATTGAAAATAGGCAAAGTGGAATTTGGACTCAATTAAAGTGGTGAAAATTAGTAATTAATATCAGTAAGAGAGGTATGTGCATTCTTACACCCAAAATTGGGATATTTTCAAACCAAACCCTATATTCCCCAATGAGGCACTATATGAAACCTATTTTCTCTATTCATGATTCTTTTGCTAAACTTCCTTAAAAATTCGTATTGATATTCTTTTTCTTAGGTCTTGTACCCAACTGTCGTGTTCTAATTGATATGATGCTTTTACTTGCCATGATTTATTTTCTAGCATGTTGATTTTATGGACTATTTAGCTATAGTAGTGGTACTTATGTACAAAAACCCATATATAGAGCATGTATTAATTTTCCCTGGGGAATGTCTTATTCTCCCCCATAAAAATATGTGTATGTGACTGGGAATGTATTAATTATCTCCTCACCCATATGTTGAGGTCTGGTAGGTGCCTCAACCCTACTTAGTTAATGTAGTCAATATAATTATCATGCATGCAACCCTTTTATTATATTTTTTATGGCAAGAATCTATTTAAAAATAGCCTCATACTCTTGAAATCTTCATCTTATGATGAAAACTAGCCTTTATTTACATGTTTTTTTTTTTTGATATCCTATTCATATTTGTTAACACATACTTTGTTTTCCTTTCCCTTTTGCTGGGTGTTTCTCCAACCACCCAGGTTTATATCGAGGTGTTGAACATGATTAAGGAGAACATAACTTCCAACATGGACCTAGATCTTAGAGATGTTTCTTGGAGATACATTCGTAGTAGTTTGGACTTCCCTCTACTGTAAACCCTATGGGATATTATAATGTACTTTTGTAATCTTTTGTAAAAATTTAATATAGTCATTTTTTAATTCTACTTCTACAATTTGGTTGTTTTGAATACCATTTATTAAAATTTGAAAATTTTACACCTATTCTAGCATACCTTTGAGTGTGTTCGGAATGGATGTTTTATTCTTCAATTTTTTAGTAGGGAGTGGATCCCCTCTCAACTCCAACTCTTTATAGGGCACCTATGGAAAAACTATGGTTTCTCGAACTTAATATCAGCTGGAACGCAGTGGCCAAAGATTCTGATCAACTATGTATTCTTGTTGGCGACCAGGGTGGCTCTTTCTTCAATGATTCTATTGGTTGTTTTGCAAAATTATATGCCTTCGTACTAAACATATCATCGGAGCTGTTATAGAAGATGGATGTTTTATTGACGGTGTCCATTGCTAGAAGTGCCCAGTGTCCATCATGTAAGATCGACACAAATGACCAGCAAGTAACATTATACTTTAAGTGCTCTATCAGCCATTGTAGCTTGCCTGATTCCTTTTTTGATATGACATCTCCCAATATTTTGTAAAATGTCATGTATACATTGGTGACATCATCAGATGGAATTAGCTGACAAGTTGTCATTATATTTATTTTCATGTACCCTCTTATTGTCAAGTCATTGTGGAGGCATGGGAGCAAGATTTTTACATTGTATCTTTCAAAAATAACCACAAAGTCGTCCTCCCTTTGTCACAAAATGTCTAGAAGGAATTGGACTTCTTCTTAAGATAAGCCATGGGACGCCAATTCATCAAAAGTTCTCAAAAGTAGGTGTTGTGACATCTGTCAATTTTAGTCCTTCTGGTGTGTTAGTAGCTTGTTCTTCTTCTGTGTGTACCTCACTTCCTCTGACAACTTCTTCTTCTAAAGGTGAGTTTGCTTCGATAATGATATCAGTGGATGTTGGGATCCGAAGCGGTTCCATTTGTGGTGGTCTTGTTGTTGTCGTTTCAACTTTAAGAATTGGTTCCTGCTCAATAGTGGTAGGGACTTCCACTGGGGCCTTAGGGACTTGTGGAGGTTGTTCCCTCTCAACATGTATAGATGTTGCATTTTTTGCACTGGGTGGTGGTGGGGCAGTAGGTGGCACTGGGGAGGTCTTTCTTTCTTTTGAAGCCCTGAGTTTTCTGAGTTCCTCTCTCCAAAGAAGCTTTTTGGGCAGAGGAATAAGAGAGTACATATGCCTTGGTATGTCTTCCATTTTTCTATCATACAAGAACCTTCTATCGTAAATGATTTTCATGACATGTTTCCCTCACAAGGTGTGGAAATTTTGATTAGCAATTTGCTCCATAGAAGTTCCCACGTTGATGGCCTCAATTATCCTTAGTGTTATGAAGGCACTGTCCCCTGAATTATATCCTTCTTGAGAAAAATTGCATTCAATGGCAACTTCCTTTCAATTAGGGAGATACCACCCACTTACCCCTTGTATCAGTCTTTTTAGGTGGGTTTGGATTTCATGTATCATCTTGTTCTATGCCTTTTCAAAGACCATTCATCCATAGGGTAGGTCTTTGGTGTTGAAGTTGTAAGTGATCACTCTTCTTTTAGATATGTCGACCACTATGAGCAACCAATGGTTGAAGATTTGAAGGGTAGGGTGATGAACTTCAAGGATCTACTTTTGTCTAGGGTATCCTACAACTCACAAACTGATGTGGTATCTTCTCTTTCCTTGAGAAGGTGTTCATCCAGGTTAGATGTTGCATTAAATATTGGACCATCTTTGTCTTTGTACATGTACTCCTCAATTATTTTCCCACACAAGATCTTGAAAAAGGTTCTACTTCTGTTTGCCTAATGTATAAAAGAGGAATGCATGTCACTTCTTGTTAGGTTGTACTGGTTGTTGTGGTAGATAATATCTTGTCATGGCTTTGCATCATCTATGATGTTGGCCACGACATGGATGTCCCTTATCAGCATGCCCGCAACTGATGAAATTTCCATATCGGCCATCTTACATGGCAACTAAGGTGGTGAAGGAGGGAGAGAGTTGTTTGTGTCTTTTGAGGTTGCAGCCGGTTTTGGGAAGACTGGATATGCTGGTTTCGGAGGTGATTCAACAAACATGTTGTCTAGATTCCCTGTATCCTCTTCAGGTATCATCTGTTCTATTTCTTACTCAAAAGAGATAGAGAATCCTCCACCTGTTATTGGTTCATCCAGAATTATTTCTTTTATAAATCTATCATAGTCATGTGGGGGTGGGACCTTATAGCTGAACAGTGGGTCGAGCCTGTCCATTACATCTTCAATCATTTCAGTGACCTCCCCCCTTACTTTTGGTTGTACCATCTTTGACATCATTCTCTCCCACTGCTTCTTCTTTTTATGTGGGAATTCCAGGTTATGTTGGTATAGGAGCGCTTTGCTTTGGCTATTCTTTGAGCCCCTAATCTTCATTGATGTTGGTTGAGTGCCCTAGTGAGGCTGGGGATGTGACTGTGTCATATCCCTCAGCGGACACTCCTTTGTTGCTTGTTGATCCTATTGGCTCCTCTTATTCTACTTGTTGGCTGCATCTGGATGTGGTTGTTTCATCCTAGATCACTTGCCATCTTGTCTGCATCTTTTTCATCAGCATGTCCACCATGAGGTGGAAGTCAACATCTAATGTAGGTCTGGTAGGGGCCATCTATTGTACTTCAAAGGATGTGTTGATGGTTATGGGGGAGTCCTCCTTTATATTTGTATCTTCTTCTCACAACTTCATATTTTCCTCTCATAGCTCATCACATTCCTTACACAGATTGTCTATTTCATTTGTCACTCCAACTAGTGCTTGCATGGTTTGTACTTGATTTGCAACTAGTTACTGCATCTGGAGTGGAAGGCTAAGGACAGGTTGGATGTCCAAAGTTAGCTTTTTTACCTACTCGTTCAGTGTCGACATGCTTGTATTTATATTAGAATAATATAGGATAGAGTTTGAGGAAATCTCATAGAGGCCATCTATCTCTTGTCTTATCTCCCTAATTTTTTTCATTGTTGTTGTTTTACGTTGGTTCTTGGCCACAAAGTTTACTTCATGAGCTTCTTCATTGTCCTTAGAAGATTCTTTGCTCAAGTGCACACTTCACCTAGGTTGTGGTGCCTCTTTCTATGGTATCTCCACCTTGTTTGTCTTTTTGGGCTCTTCTGCCTTGCCTGCCTGGTGTGCTTCCTTGGTAGTTGGCTTTGTCACTACTTCACTGAGGATGGTTGCTCTTCCTTTAGCCTCAACTACTTCTAGGGAAGTATCTATATCAACTTTCTATAGAGTATCTATATTTTGTCTCCAGGTCTACCACCTTCGGAGAGGGTGGTTTCTTTATTAGATTTTTGGGGACTTACATGAGTACCCTTTTTCTGGTTGTTTGTTTAGTGGCCACTTCCTACAGCTATTTGATTGTTTTATCTACTAGTCTGCTCATGCTTATACCTTTTCCAGATACAAGTCTAGAGATCTCTTCTTCTTCGAAAACAAACTTCTCAAAATCATATTCTTTTAATCTTGTAAGGGGAAGTAAGAGCTTTAACTTTTAGAAATGGAAGGTGTATCCTTGTTGTGTACTTGCTAGGACATTTTCTACAACTAGATACTTTTCGTCCACCAGTGTATCTCCTGATGACCTTAGGAAATACTTCAGCTTGTTGGGGTACCCTAGTTGGTGTGCAATGTAAGTTATTATCCCTCCCATGCAAAATTCATGAGGGCCATCCGGTCCCATTGCATCAGCTAGCTTATCAATCAAAATTTCGTCCACGTTGAATTCTTTTCCTTCCACTAGACTCCACAAGATATGGGGGTCTAACCAGGTTACATTCCATGTGTCACATCTAAAGATTAGGGAGTTTGTGAAGATCTTGTATACTATTCTCATGAAACTTGAGTGCATCATCACGGCTTTCAATTGCCTTGAGTTGTATTTTGGATCTCTTGAGAGTCTTTCCCAGGTCTTATCAGTTGTGGATCCCTTTGCTTCTTTGTCTCCTTGTGTCTTGTTAGCACATTCTGCCTACTCAGCTAAATCTAAAAAGATCATGTTTATCCACTTCTCAGTTAAAAAGTAGTCCTTCTTCATGATCCTAACTTGTAGCTTGTACTCGCCCCCACACTCTGAGATCTCTCATTTTCCATGACAACTTTATGATGGAGGACATGAATTCTTGTGTCAGGTCGTTGTTGGAAGTCATGCTCATTCCTAGTTGTTCAAAGCTCTATTTCACCCTCTGGTATATCCCCAGTTGCTCCAAGGTGTTGACATCCCCATATCTTGTTGCCTTGTATTTTTTCCTCTGGAAAATATCACACACTATTTCGTGGTGCTCTTTATCTCTGGGTACCAGTTCATTGTCAGGTTGTTCCCTTCTCGTAGCTTGTGGTGGTTGTCTTGGGTTTTTCACAGTTGCAACTGGTTTGAGAGTTATGGCCTTGACTATTTACATTTTTGTAGATACCTTGGCTGCCTTCCTGGGTCTCTCCTCATCCTCCTATTACACAAGCCTTTTCTTTGGGTTTTGCACCTCCTCATATGGTGTGTATTTAGAGGTTTTTGTTCCTATTTGTTCTTCCTCCTCTTCTGACTCCTCTGGGATTTGTTCGGCCAAGATCTTTGCTCTGTCTGCTTCCAACCTGGCCTTGATGCTTTCTAGAGT
The DNA here is from genome assembly GCA_963693085.1 of Alisma plantago-aquatica. Taxonomy (NCBI): domain Eukaryota; kingdom Viridiplantae; phylum Streptophyta; class Magnoliopsida; order Alismatales; family Alismataceae; genus Alisma; species Alisma plantago-aquatica. Next base: position 1,011,794,031 of record OY856411.1, read on the forward strand.
GGGTTCCCCATGTTGTTCAATGTATCTCTCATGTTCAACTTTCAGTTTCTCCATTCTCTCTATTTCCTGTATGGTCATTCATGCTCTCACCTTCTTGGTGTACTCGGACTCATGCACGCCCAGCTTTCCTACCATATTATGCTTGTAGATATTAATTACATGGATTAAAGGGAATTGAAATATGTTAGGTTATGGATTAATAGTTGTTGAGTAACAGTTTTTGGTGAAGTAATCAATTCGACAATTAATCAACTGAAGGCAACAAAAGGTCATTAAATAAGCAAAACAACATCTAAAATTGGCAACTGATGTTATCAATCGATGGTAAGGATCGGTGGTTATCTCAGTAGGTGGTCTAGCTTAATTGATGGAGGGGATTGGAGAAACAAATGATGGTAGAAACATGTGATGGAGGGGAAGCGGGCGGTGGCCAGATTACCTGATGGTCAAAACCGATCGTAAGATCTGGTGGTTAGAATATGTGATGGCCGGGAAGGTGTAGCGACAACTGATGGTTAGTGACAATGTGGAATAATCTGATGGTTTGAATAGATGGTGGCAGGCAACATATGATGGTAAACTGAAATAGGCGGTGGTAGGAAACAAATGATCGTAAATGGAAACATGTTGTGGTAGGCAACAAATGATGGTAAATGGAAACATGCAGTGGTCAGAGTAGGAAAAGGCTTATCTCAACTGATGGCAGAACTGATGGGTAACGATTGCTAGGGTTAACACCTATTGGTGATGGGAACAACAACCGGTGGCAGTGCCAAAGAGGCGACGACTGATTCATTGGTTTGAAAGGAAGACAAAGCGATGACCAATGGTGGTAAAGGTCTAACATCCGATCGTCAGGGATGACCTAGCCACGACCGATGGTGACGATCAGTGGTCAACGATTCGGACATGTCAGAAAGAAGGAAGGAGAAGAAAAATAGGACGGTGGGGCAAAGTCAGGGAAAGCTCAAAGTTTTAGGGGTTACCTTGTTGTCACTGGGTGTTTGGCTTGTTGATAGTATGAAAGTGTTGCTTGAGCATTTTCTAGTTGGTTTGCAATGCCTTCATCTTGTTTGGTGCTAAACGGCAGGGGAGAATTTTCTCTATTCCTCCTATGTCCTCCAGGTTGCATGTGATGTAGAACTAGATGACCGTGATTCCTTTTGGCTCGAGGAAACACATTAGGATGGCCATAATCATCGCTTTTATTGTTTTGCATATTTTCTATGGGATGTAGCATGTATATGATACGTACTATGTATTGTGGTGACTGGATATGTATATGTACCTATAAAACCAAATCCATCATTAAATATTAAAGTTTTAGATGCCTTCCAAATGCAATACACGTGAAAAGCTTGATCGGCCAAGTGTGGGCACACCCTAGCGTGGTACACCATCTATCTCGTGGAAGCATGAAGAATGGATATGTGGGTCTGCCCTATCAGGGTGCATATTCATCGTGTTGGCTTTGGGTTAAACTTAACAAGGTGACCTAGATAGGGTCTAGCACCTTGAGGCATGGTGGTGATCATGGCAAGGAGTTGCACATGACATCTTTTAAGAGTTGCATATGATGCAATTGGCAAGAGTTGCCTACCTAGAAGATCTAAGTTGTGGGTGACATCCCTTGCTGGTCCATGACTCGGAGGATTTTAGGATCTTGACCCACTAGAAGATTGTATGTTGTAATCTTCCGAATTGATGGTGAGGGCTATCAATTTGAATCAAAATAGTGTGAGCGGTAATTAATTAAAGGCCTAATTAACTATCGTCAAATTTTATTCAAATCAAATCAAATCAAAAGGAGTTTTGACAAATGCAATTTTCTCTTGTAGAATGGCAAAAGAATCATCTTTTAAAATGGGCAAATTAATTGAGAATAAATTCCATAACTGGTTGGGGATTGTGAGAAGTGTTCTACACAATCTAGATATACTGGTAGCCTTTGAATCCACTCCATGTATGCTTAAGAAGGATAGTTCATTGTTGAAGATCAATGGAACAAAGTCCAAGGACAAAGGAGAAGGGTTCTCTCGCCAAACCAATGTTAGTCTTCTGCATGGAAAGGATGGAAGGAACGATGGAAGAAGAAGTGAGAGATAGAGATCTATACTTCTGGTGTATATGTGATATAGATTAACTTTACTACTTCTTTTTCATGGGTACTTGATACCGGATGTGGATCTCACATTTGTTCAAATGTGAAGGATCTTAAGAGAAGTAGGCCTTTGGGGAAAGGCGAGGTTGAACTATGTGTTGCCAATGGGGCAAGGGTTGCCACCAGTGCTGTAGGAACCTATGAGTTAACTCTACCTAGTGGGCTAATAATAGAGTTGAAGAACTGCTATTATGTACCCGCCATAAATAGGAATATCATTTCCATTTCTTGTTTGGACAAGGATGGTTTTGAATTTCTCATTAAGAATGGAAAATGTTCCATTTCAAAAGATGGGATCCTTTATGGAAGTGCCACAATATCTTATGGTCTATACTTGATAGATCTAGAGACAAGTGTATACAACGTAAACACCAAAAGGCAAAAACTCAACAACTCAAACAAAACATATCTTTGGTATTTTCGTCTAGGGCACATAAATGAGAAGCGCATTTCTAGACTCCATAAAGATGGATATTTAGACTCTTTTGATTATGAATCAATAGAGACATGTGAATCTTGTTTGTTGGGCAAGATGACCAAGACTCCCTTTTCAGGTAAAGGTGAGAGAGCTAGTGATCTATTAGGACTCATACATACTAATGTATGTGGGTCTTTTAGAACTAATTCCAGAAATGGGTATCAGTACTTCATTACCTTCACTGATGACTTCAGTAGGTATGACTATGTGTACCTGATGAAACATAAGTCAGTAAACCTTGAAAGGTTCAAGGATTTCATGAATGAAGTATAGAACCAACTTGGTAAAAGTATTAAAGTACTACGATCCGATCGAGGTGGAGAATACTTAAGCTAGGAGTTTGAGGACCTTCTGTGAGCCTGTGGTATCGTATCACAATGTACTCCGCCTGGAACACCACAACATAATAGTGTGTCTGAAAGAAGGAATCACACTTTACTAGATATGGTGCGATCAATGATGAGTTGTGTTGATCTTTCGATTTTTGTTTGGGGTCATTCTCTTGAAACCGCCGCATTTACACTTAACCGAGTACCATCTAAATTAGTTCAAAAGACACCATATGAGATATGGCATGGGAAGTGTCCTCATTTGTCTTTTATTAAGATTTGGGGTTGTGAGGCTTACGTCAGGAAAATGTTTCCTGATAAGCTTGGACCCAATTCTGATAAATGTTATTTTGTTGGGTACCCCAAGGAAACAAGGGGATACTATTTATACCACCCTACTGATAACAAAGTGTTTGTTGCTAGGATAGTTGTATTCCTAGAAAAGGAATTTATTTCCAAAGGAAGTAGTGGGAGGAAAATAGAGCTTGAAGTGATTCAAGACCAACAAGAAAACATTGAGCCAGTAGATGTACAAGAGGAACATAGAGATTCACAGAGTGTTGTGGAATCTCACTCTCCTCATGTAATACAAGGACCTCATAGATCTAGTAGGACATGCCTTGAACATGAAAGGTTTGGATACCTTGTGACTCAGGGAGGTGGTGAGTTGATCATAGATGATGATCCAACTACCTATCTAGAGGCTATGGAAGGACCAGATTTTGAGAAATGGCTTGAGGCCATGAAATCCGAGATGGAATCCATGTATTCCAACAAAGTATGGACTTTGCTGGAACCACCCGAAGGGGTAAAACCCATAGGGTGCAAGTGGGTCTTCAAGAAGAAGACCGACATGGATGGCAATGTGCAAACTTATAAAGGCAGATTGGTTGCAAAGGGTTTCTGACAAGTTCAAGGTGTTGACTATGATGAAACTTTTTCTCCAGTTGCCATGATTAAGTCCATCAGGATCATGCTTACTATTGCGGCTTACTATGACTATGAGATTTGGCAAATGGATGTTAAAATTGCATTCCTTAATGGGAATATAAATGAGGATGTGAACATGACACAACCTGAAGGTTTTATAGATCCAACAAATGCCAATAAAGTCTATAAGCTACAAAGGTCAATCTATGGATTGAAGCAAGCATCTCGGAGTTAGAATCTTCAATTTGATGAGGAAGTCAAAGTGTTTGGCTATATTCAAAATGAAGATGAACCTTGTGTGTCCAAGAAGGTTAGTGGGAGCATGACCTCATTCCTCATATTGTATGTGGATGGCATACTATTGATGGGGAATGATGTCACAGCCTTAGAGAAGGTAAAGACTTGGCTTGGGAATACTTTCTCAATGAAGGACTTGGGAGAAGCATCCTACATTCTAGGTATTAAGATCTATAGAGATAGATCTAAAAGGCTTCTCGGACTAAGTCAAAGCACATACATAGACAAAGTGCTAAAGCAATTCAGCATGGAGAACTCAACGAGAGGCAACATCCCCATGCTACTTGGAGTCACCATCTCTAGAGCTCAATGTCCCCAATCTTGTGAAGAGAGGGAGAGTATGAATGGGATCCCATATGCATCAGCCATTGGATCCATCATGTACGCTCTGTTGTGCACATGCCCAGATGTCTCGTATGCCCTCAGCATGATGAGCAGGTACCAGTCAGATCCCAGGGATGCTCACTGGAAAGTCGTAAAGAACATCCTCAAGTACTTGCGAAGGACTAAGGATCAGTTATTTATATATGGCGGTGAGGAAGAACTGGTTGTAAGAGGTTACACTGATGCAAGCTTCTAAACAGACAAAGATGATTATAGATCGCAATTAGGATTTGTATTTTTCCTAAATAATGGAGTTGTGAGCTGGAAGAGTTCCAAGAAAGAAACAGTTGCTGATTCTACTACAGAGGTCGAGTATATTGCTACTTCACATGAATCAAAGGAGGTTTTGTGGATCAGGAAGTTCATCACTGAACTTGGTGTAGTTCCCAATAGCTGTGATGTAGTTGAGCTTTATTGTGACAATAATGGAGCTATTGATCAAGATAAGGAGCCCATATCACATCAACGGTCAAGCACATAATGCGGCACTTCCATCTCATACGAGAGATCGTACAGCGAGGAGATGTGAAGATTTGCAAAGTACCAACTGAAGACAACATAGATGATCCACTGACGAAGGCCCTTTCTTAGTAGAAGCATGATGGTCATGCTAGGTCACAAGGACTGAGGTTCCTAGGTGAATGGCTCTAAGTGCAAGTGGGAGTCTGTTGGTATGTATGCCCATAGAGCAAGTCATGTGATGATTGTAATGGGATACTTTGTAAATGATTTGAATAATAAAGGCAATTTCCAATCTATATGTTTTAACTATTTCTGAGATGATAGTGTAACATGATATATGTCTAGAGAATTGTTTTTACTCAACGACGTATGCTTTTAGATTAAGGACCTAAATGATGAGATCATACGGGTGTTAAGAGTATACATTCTTGTTTAGTCCCTAGTCGGTTGTTATTGTGGAAATAACCATAGACATCAATAACATTAAAGACTAGATTGTGTGTTGGTTGATGACAGAATCTCATTAGTCACGATATAGTGATATCAAACCAAAGACATAGGTACTTATTAGAGAACAAGTATACCGGACAAACCCACCGTGAGAGTGACACATGGAACCATGATTTGGTAGTCACAGTCAGCTCTCACAGTCATGGTGGTGAGTGTGATTCTTCAACCTGAAATCACTACACTCAACACATGTCCTTGGGTACACTTTGACATCATCAAAAGTAGTCCTGAAACATGGGTTGTTATAAAGGTGATGATTGGGTGGCTTTGACACATGGGGCTTTTGAGGGGTGAGTGATAGATATGGGATTTGTCCCTCCTAAGGGAGTTTGATTTCCATGGCCACATGATGAGTAGGATTGAGAAAGGCATGTGCATGCATGTAGGAATCAATATATGATATTGATGTCACACACATCTCACCCAATCTTCTCTGAGATCAAGGAAATGGATGAATGTTGAAAGGATGATTGTACCATGCCTTGAGTTCATTCTGGACATTAGTGACAAAGGAATTATACATTCACTGTAACACCATTCACGGATTGTAGGATTGAAAGTTGTTCTCCAACTTTTTATTTCACTTGGGTAGCACTGATGTGTGACTAGGCACCGCTATTTTCTTGTAATGTCATAAGTGTTATGGAATTTCACTGCCAACGTGAAATGGACATGTAGGGTCACACACACTAGGACACGTTCTTGGAAGAGGAGTTTCTCCATAAATCTTGTTTGGATTGATTACTAAAGGAGTTTAGTAGTTCAATTAAATACCCAATCGATTGATAGCTCAAAATCATGGTATTCAAGGTGTTGGATCAAATGATTAGAGTATCAGATTGATTAAAACTACGATTGACTGATCTGCTGCCCCAACCGATCAGCTCATGCAGATGAACCAATCAGCTCAGGCTGGCGAGCCAAGCGGGTGAGGTCAATGAACTGATTGGTTCACATAGTTGAACTGGTCGGGTGACCAATCGAGTTCGTTTCACTTGTCAAATTTGATTTGGATAAGGACTAATATATGATTAGTTGGAAATGAACATGGAAAGTCAATTCAAGTTGGACCAGGAGCATGAGCTGATCGGCTCAGATGCCCCAAATGATCAGTTCAAGTGTGAACCGATCGGCTGAGGTCACCAACCGACCATTTCGTGCTTGAAACGATCGGTTCAACTGGCACAGTTTGTCAGATTTTGTGGAAAATCTCGAACGCTTCTACTCCTACTTTAATGCCACATTGCCCGGTGTAGATAACCCTGTCTCATGACCCTCCTATATATATAGGGGTATTGGGGGCTTCTCAGAGAGTACAACTCAGAACACCAGTTGCTCTATAAAGTTGTCATTCTCTCTTATTGTGGTAACCAGGAGAGCCCGAGCAAGTGCTACCCGATAAGGGAGGCACAACAAGGGAAAGACAACTACAAAAAAGTGAATGGTGGTAGGAGAGTGTGTCGATGACTAGTACGCCGACAGGAGGGTACGAATCCTTCCAATGCCTTATGTGATAAGACGATCGGAGTTCCAGGCGGTCTGTGTGGACTACTACAGAGGTGGGAGACTTCTGTCGCTCAGAGGACAGCTGTCAATCCTGACAATCCCGGTGAGACCAGGAGCTGCACAAACATCATCTAAGACCGGAGGTGAAGACCACGCAAGCGTGAAGTAATGTCACTGAGCAAGCCTTGGGACAAGGTTTGTCTCTAAAACCATCTTTCCTACTGTATAGACGTTGACGCGATTCATGAGTTCTGGGTTTTGGGAGAAATTTTTTCGTTTCCGTTGCCTTCTCTGCCTCCTTTAAAACCCAACACCTATCGCACCATCAACCGATGGTTGTGCCAACCAATCACTCATAGACACCCCTGCGAGCATCAGCCGATGGTATACTTGCGACCATCAACTGATGGAGTGCCTGCTACCATCACTGGAAGGCATGTCTGCACTCATCCTTCAATAACTTTCCTGTGTTCATCAACCAATGGAGCCTCTACTGTTATCATATGGTGGAACCATTGCAACCATCAACTGATGGTGTGCTTTCTATCATCACTCGCAGTCATGTCTACAGTCATCATTAGGTGACGTGCCTACACTCATCAATCAATATCACCCCTACTTTCATCACTTGGTGGCACCCCTACAACCATCAACTGATGACACATCTACGAGTGTCAACTGGTGATGCCCCTGTGCCCACCAACCGGTGGTGTGTCTACGCTGGTCAATCGATGGCAAACCTGTTCCTGACACCCGATGACAATTCTGAAAGGTATTGTACTCAAGACCGTTGAGGACGTGTACCAAGGGTGAGTGCATGGGAGGCTTGGGGCACAAGTAAAGGACCCTAGGATAACGCCTATAAATAGGAGATGACCAGTTATGTAATAGGGGTCGCATGTATTGCCTCTGAGATGGTGTTGTAGATCGAACATAGAGCCACCAAAGGAAGAATCCACCATCGATTGATCCCCGCTTTCACTAGTTCATAGGAATAGGTTCACCGCCAGTTAATAAGCATAGACACGCCACTTAAAACTAAATCATACTTCCTGTGGTTTTCCAACTTTGTGAATTATCTAGCGGTCAGTGTCCTACAACCTGAATATAATGGGGACTACAAGCAAAAATTTCTACATTATGTCTGAAACTTTTTTTATGATGACCCCTACTTGTTTATTCTATGCACAAATGGTATTTACCATGTATGCATATCAAACAAAGAAGCTCAGCACATTCTAGCATAATTCCACTCAGGCCCAAGTAGTGGCCACATGAGTTCCCAAAAGACAACCAGGAAAGCAATAAATGCAAATTTTACTTTCCCACCTTGTTTAAAGATGCATATGACTTCATTATCGCATGTTACCAATTCTAGATATTCCAAAATATCTAGAAGATAGATTAGTTTCCTATGATTTCATGGCAAGAGTTATAATTTTTTTTATGTTTGGGGAGTTGACATCATGGGACCCTCCCCCTATTCATGCACATTCAATTCTATTCTTATAGTTGTTGATATGTGTCCAAGTGATTGGAGGTCATTCACATAAAAACTTGTGAATCCAAATTAGTAATGAAATTTTTGAAAGAAACAATCTTTCCCAGCTCTGGGTCTTGATGCATTGGATATTTATCATTTTCACAGGCTATTTTATATTGATTTTTGTGCACTATATGTTAATTTTCATATTAATTGTGCATAATTTACTCTCATTAGCCTATGATACTTATTTGCATCAAATAAATGTGATTTTAATGTTTCTAAAGGATTTATTTTATTTTAAGAGCTTATGTTTGGATTTTATAAATTTCAGGAATTTTTCAAGAATCTACACTACTCGGTAATATGGAATTCAGAGTCAGTGGTACCCACACATGCTCAGGTTGGAACAGATAAGAATAAAAAATACTCGGTAGTAATGACTCTGCAAGTCAATACTACTGACAACATGACAACATTTTGGACTAGATTATTGGAAGCAACTTGATGCTATAGACATTCAAGTCGTTTGTACTGACAACTTGCTAGGTTGGCTACAATACAAGGGATTCGGTAGTACCGTCACGTCAGGATTAGGTAGATTTGAAGACAGTGTTCAATCTGGCGGTTGAGGGATTATTTCACCCTTAGTCACTTCTATGACTTAGGGGTAATACATCCAGCCCTATCGGCCACATTCTTTTGCATTGGACGGAAGCTGAGAGCAAGGAGAGGATAAAACAAAGAAGAAGAGAACATTCTAGACGATCCAGACACTTCTAATGGAGGGATTTGCAGCTGGAAGGTAGCAAATTGGCATGGGCATGAGAAGGGATCATTTGGACCATATACTTTAGGGATTCTTTGATTTCATTAATGTTCTCCATGTTTTTCTTCTTCTCTCGTATGTTCTTGACCATGAAAATCATGCAGGACTAAACCCCTTATTCCTTAGGATCTGAGAGTAGCCCAATGATGCACGGTATTTGACTTTTATGCAGTAATATCAATTTCTCTCAGTTTTTGGACTTATTTCTATGTGAGTGTTATGAACTAGCCATGCTTGATCACCATAGGTAGTTAATTAGACCTTAATTGCTTTGAAAAATTAAATTAACACTTAGAAAATCATATACGTACATGTTTTACATCTTCCTTTGAGAAAGGTGGATTACAAATATGAAGAGATTACCCAGAGGTTTCATTAAAGCACCTAGCTAATAACACAATTGATATGAGAGTGGAATTGGTATTAGATAAGGTAGTGAACTACACTACGAGAGTGGGTAGTTCTTGCTACAGGCTCTTAGTCCAGGGTAAGGAGAGATAATTATTATTATCATAATTTTTTATTTCAATGTCAACCGAGGTGAAATCATGATCCTAAGGAATTCCATCCAATTGTAATTAATCACCAATAATTCTAGATTCACTTTTTGCATTCTTAGTTAATTAAATCATTCAACCAGAGTTTTCTTTGGCCTAGCTGACTGTATTTTAGTTAGTAGTAGTTTCTGAGTTAAAGTTTCACGTGTTAAAAATATAGGCCTCATTGGCCTTTATTACTCTGATAGCGTACACTTGCGCTTTAAGGCGTATAGAAAATACCTATCAAATTTTTGGCGTCATTTCGGGGGAAATAAAAAATTTAGCACTAAGAGTGTTGTAATCGGCCACTCTAGGACACACTTTTATTGTTCTCTTTATCCTTTCAATCTGAATTTTAAATATCATTTCTTCAATAATTAGTACCCGGTCTCACATTATTTTCATCAATTTTCAATACTAGTGTATGGTGCACGCTAGAGCCCATGACTATGGAGAGACATCTCCACAGGGCTTTAGTTAGGTGGAGCTCTTACACTAAGGAAGGGAGTTTAATAACTCATGCAAAATACTAATTCCAACTCCTCTGACTCCACCACTGGCCACTCAGATACCTTGACCAGAGGGAGGAATCAGAAGAACAACCAGAGATGGTAGGCATCTTCCTCAACAGTTCAGCTTGGGTCAATCAAGTAACAAGCAATAAATGTGGGAAGTTACAAGATCGATCTGGGGCTGGTGTCTTAAGTCAAGCAACATGCCTTCCATGGCTATATACTAAAGACCCAAAAACACACATCAGCAATTTCGTTGAAAGTTGTGACATGGTGAAGATAGATCGAATGCCAGCGACTGTGATTTACTTAAAGATTTTCATCACTGGAAGGTGGTGCCAAATCATGGTTTTACAACTTGGAAGATGAGTCTATTGAAATGTGGGATCAAATGATTGATGCCTTCTTGGAGCATTATTTCCCTCCTAAAAAGTCGAACAAGTTGACCAAAAAGATCTACAACTTCAAACAACAAGCAGATGAATCATATTCTGAGGCATGGAAGAGGTTCCAAAAGATGCTGAGAAAGATTATAGACCATGGCATCGACTTGTTAGGCCAGGCAAAGATATTTTACTATGGGTTGCACTAAGGGGAAAGGACCATGTTGGGCAGAATAGGGACAAGATTTTTCCTCAACAATAAACCGTCCAAATGTCATGGATTCTTAAAAACATGGCAAAGAACCAATCATGGGGAGAAAAAAGCGAACGTCCAATAACTATAAAAAGTGTTGGAGAGTCCAAGGTGATTTCTTCTTTGAATGAGAAATTGGACTTAGTCACCAAGAAGTTATGCACCAAGGGTGGAAGCTCTTTAGGAGGACAAGAAGAGGAGTGCATGTTTGCACATCAACAAAACTACATAGGAGTAAATGACTACTCATGGAGAAAGGATCCAAAATTTTCATGGAGGGAACCTAACAACTTCCAGCAAGATCCTTCTCAAGCTTAGCAAGGCAAGCCATAATAGGGTGTTCCATAACAACAATACAAATAAGATAGGGTCTCTAGTAAGATAAACCACATAGAGGACATGTTGGGTAAGCTAGTTAGCTAGAATGAAGTGTTGATTGGACAGACTCAAAGGGAGCTATAGAATCAAGGAGCACAAATTAGCAACATTGAGACACAAATTTCTCATATTGTGGTAGAGGTTGCATCCTTATAGAAACTGACACATCTGGGGTTCCCTAGAAACACCAACATACCTATTGACAATCAACATCTAAAAGCAACGATGTTGCATAGTGGGTAGAAGTTGTTGAATGAATAAAAAGTAATTCTAGAGGTAAAGGACAAAGAATATGATAAAGGCTCACTGGTGATTACTATTGCAGTTGATTCAGTTGATCTAGAGACTATAATAGAGGACAAGGCAATTGATGCTAAAAATCATGAACCTGAGGAGACAAGGAAGTGAGTGTACATTCCACCTCATCCCAGAAAACTAGTGATGCCAGCACCCTTCTAGAATAGCTTAAAGTCAAACAAAATGGAAAAGCAATTTCAAAAGTTTCTAGACAACTTTAGGAAGCTTCATGTCAATATCCCACTCATTGATGCAATTGAGAATATTCCTTCCTACGGCAAAAATTTGAAGGACTTGATCAACAATAAGAGGAGGATAGATGATTCTGAGGTGGTAGTTCTGAAGGAGAAAGTTAGTGCTTTTATTTTGGGAATATCCCCACCAAAAAGGTAGGATCTGGGTTGTTTTAACATATCATTCTACATTGGGAGGAAAAGATTTGATGAAGCTTTATGCAATTCAGGGGCAAGCATCAATCTCATGTCATTGAACACCTTTAAGAAGCTTGGCCTTAAGGAGTCTACGTAGAGCAATATGACCATACAACTAGCAACTCAATGGTGTGGCCTTATGATATTTGTAAGGACGTTCTTGTCAAGGTTTATAGGTTCATATTTCCAGCATACTTTATTGTCATGGAGATGCAAGATGGTCAGGGCAACGAACTATTACTTGAGAGGCCATTCCAAGCCATAGCTGATATGATTCTAGAAATGTGCATAGGAAGACTAACATTGGGTAACAAAGAGGACTATTTTGAAATCTTGATGCCCGAGACCATATAGACTACCAACGGGGAAGCACGGTGTCACATGCTATAGTAGATTAAATTAAAAATGTCATTATTTATGGGAAATTTGTTTCTTGATATGTCTCATGTGATGACACAGGTCCACAAAGGCACATTGGCGGTGGACACCTTGTAGAACACAAAAGAAATCTCTTTGACAAAGGGAGTTCACTATCATGATGATGCAGAAGGGAACATTACCCAGCAATAGTTGAAGAGGAAACTTCTTCCTCTCTTATGTAATCATATCCACAATTTCCTTTTAGAGGCATGTGTAATGAATCTGATAGATGATTATACTAGACATTGTTCTTTGGAGGAGTGTGTCTTATTTCTCAAGGCATTACAATGGTACAACACCAGGCACTTTGAGGATCTAGGGCCACCTCCTCCACCTTTGGTTCCATCTTTTTTGAGTTCCCTAGAGCTAGAGCTGAAGCCACTGCCACCACACTTAAAATACACTTTCTTGGTAGTAGAGGAGAAGCTACTAGTCATCATCTCAGCTTCACTAAGTATTTATGAAGAGGAGGAGCTTCTTGTTGTTATGAAAAACCACTAGGCAGCATTTAGATGGTTTGTGGTAGACATAAAGCAAATCTTCCCTAGTTTATTCTAGCACAAGATCAGACTGGAGGAAGGAGCCAAGCCAATTGTACAACATCAGTGGCGACTCAACCCCATCATGACTTAGGTAGTAAAGAAAAAGGTAGTTAAGCTTTTATCTGCAGGTATTTAATATGCTATCTCTGACTCAACCTAGGTAAGTCCAACCCAAGTAGTTCCTAAGAAAGAGGGGACAACAGTCACAACTCACTCAAATGATAAATTAATTTTAACTAGGTTGGTGACTGGGTGGTGTGTTTATATTGATTATCAACATTTGAATTCTACCACTTTAAAGGATCATTTCCCACTTCCTTTCATTGATCAAATTCTTAAGCGACTCGTCGACCGCTCTCACTTTTTCTTTCTCACCAGTTATTCCGAATATAACCAGATTTCTATCGAGCCACAAGGTCAAGAGAAGTCTACCTTCACTTGACCTTATAGTACTATTACGTATCGTCAGATTCCATTCGGTCTTTGCAATGACCCGATCACCTTCCAGCAATGCATGCTGGCTATTTTTCTAATATGGTAGAGTGATGTTTGGAAGTGTTTATGGATAATTTTTCAGTTTATAGGGAATCGTTTGAAGATTGCCTTGCCAATCTTGATAAGGTGTTGCAAAGATGTAAGGACACTCATCTAGTTTTGAACTGGGAAAAATGTCATATGATGATGAGTGAGGGAATTACCTTGGGACACAAGGTGTCTAGTAAAGGAATGGAGGTTGATCCGGTAAAAATAGAAGTCATCTCCAAGCTACCTCCACCATCATCAGTGAAGGGAGTGAAGACATCTTTAGGACATGCCACTCTCTGAAGAGATTTTTACCTAAGATTTATAAAGGATTTTTCAAAAATTGCCAAACCACTCTCTGAATTTTTAGAAAAGGATGTTGGCTTTAGTTTTTATGAGTCATGTTTAAAGGCATTTGAGGTGTTGAAGGAGAAGCTGGTCTTGCACCAGTTGTCAAGCTCCAGATTTGAGGCAACCTTTTGAGCTGATGTGTGACGCATCAAATTACACAGTGAGGGATGTTCTAGGCTAACGCTGAGGTAAGGATCATGTGGTCATCATTATGCATCTAAAACACTTAATGATGCCTACTTAAATTATACAACAACAGAAAAAGAGCTTCTGGTGGTTGTTTTTGCTTTTGAGAAGTCCCACCAATATTTGATTGGGGATAAGGTGATTATATGGATTGATCATGTGGCAATCAAGTATTTTCTGTAGAAAAAAGATGCAAGGCCTAGGTTGATTAGATGGATATTGCTTTTACAGGAATTTGATATTGAAATCAAAGACAAAGCAGGTAGTTAGAATGTGGTGGTTGATCACCTATCTATGCTTGAAAGGGTGGATGAAAAGAACATTAATATACATATAGTGGAGGAATCCCCAGATGAGCAGCTTTTTTCTATTAAAAGCAAATACCCATGGTTTATAGATATTGTAAACTACTTGGCATGTGGAGAGTTTTCGGAATGTTAGGGATATTAGGAAAAGAAGACATTCTTCCACTCTTTGAGGTATTATATCTTGGATAAGTCCATCTTGCTTAAGCAATGTAGGGATGGCATTTTGAGGAAATGTGTGTTGGAGTGTGAGTATGAGAGCATATTGGCACACTATCATTCTCAATCTACTGGGGGTCATGATGCTAGTTCTAAGATAACGGGTATGGTCTTAGAATGTGGTTTTTATTGGACGACACTTCTTAAAGGTGCATATAACTTTATTCTTCATTCATGTCAACGTGTAGATAATATTTCAAAAAACATGAAATGCCTCTAGATGTTTTTTTAATAAGTTGAGGTGTTTGATCTTTGGGTCATTGATTTCATGGGCCCATTTGTGTTTTCGAACTCTAATATCTATATATAACTTGTTGTTGACTATGTGTTCGGTGGAAGCAATCCCAACCTGCACCAATGACACTCAAGTTGTATGATGCTTTGGGGAGGAATTACATTTTCTGTAGGTTTGGGGTGCCCAGGTTGATCATTAGTGATGGTGGATCCCATTTCACCAATAAGAAATTTGGGGTGCTTTTGAGTAAGTATGGAGTTTGACACAAGGTAGGTACTCCATACCATCCCAAAACCTAAGGGCAAGTTGAGGTGTCTAATAGAAAAATCAAGCAAATCCTATAAAAGACAGTCTCAACTAATAGGAAAAATTGAAGCATGTTTCTCAATGATGCTCTATGGGTGTATAGGACAGCCTATAAGACACCGATAAGAACCACTCCTTTTAGGTTGGCATATAGGTGATCCTGTCACTTACTCATATAGTTAGAGCACAAAACTACAATTTGGATGTGGAAGGAAGAAAAAAGATGTTAGAATTTAATGATCTAGATGAACTTAGGTTTTATGCATATGAAATCTCAAGCATCTACAAAGAAAGAACCAAAAAATCCATGATCACCACATCCTACATAGGGTTTTACTCCCGGACAGAAGGTTCTTTTATTCAATTCTAGGTTGAAATTACATCTCGGTAAGTTGAGGTCTAGATGAAGTGGACCTTTTGATATAGCTAAGGTTTTTCGCCATGGTGCAGTACAAATAAGCAATGGGGCTGAGGCATTCCTTGTTAATGGCAAACGGCATAAACACTACTCTGGGTCAGATGTGGAGAGAAAAGAGAAAGATTCGAAGCTCATTGACCTTTAGTTAAGGGTTAATAATGAATGTCGAGCCTAAGACATAAAACAAGGGCACTTGTTGGGAGGCAACCCAACCATTAGTTTTTGTTATTTCCATTCAGTTTTGTAGTTTCATAACTTTTATTTTGGTTTTATAAGTTATATGTAAAAAAAGGGTATCTTGATCATGTTTGTGTGGTGTATAGCCTGAGTAAAAGTTGGTACTACCAAAAAATTCATAGGGATGAAGATCAATTTTGTCTAAACAACTCAATTATACTGGCCTCCATGTCGGTAGTACTGATGACATCACAGAGGAGCCGAGCAAAAATTTGAGAATACTCGGTACCACCATCCCTTAAGTCGGTAGCACCAACTTTCTGTAGAGAAGGAGGTGAGTAAACTCATAAGGGTTTGGTACTACCAACTGAAAATTTGGTAGTACCAATAGAAGATTGTGCCCCAATTTCAAAATACCAAGCTCCCACTCGAAAGCACTGAAAAAAATTAAACGAGTTGGTACTATCAACACAAATTCGGTAATACTGACAGCTAAACACACGGGATCTGTGGGAGCACCATCGACGATCAGGAATCTTTGCATCTGATGGTCTATACTACCAATCTACGGTAATGGTCGGTAATACCGATATCCCATCAGTACTATTAACACCATGCAAACTGCGATAATGACATCATAAAATTGGGACCTTCAGTAGCACCGAGACATAGATTTATGATGTAAAGTCAGTACTACTGACACCAAATCGGTACTACCAATGCAACGCCAGAGCCACAGCCTCATCTATATAAAGAGGGGTTCATTTTCATTTCTCTTCACACCTTTTCCACTCCTCCTTCAAGAAAGCACGTGCAAGAAACTCTAATCATTCATAGGTGACTTCGAGCACTTCATTTCTTAATCTCCTTCTCTCATTTGTGATGGCACCCAGAAGAAAGGTGTCATCATCAGTAGGGATTCCCAACATGATACCCAAGCCAAGCTGAATCTCTCACCCCAATGTGGACATCATTAAGATATGCAAAGATCCATAAAAAAGGGGCATGGTTCTGACAAGATATGGCAACCGTGCTTTCATTGCCTCCCTCGGCTTCACTAACAACATGCTCTAAGTCTACGAGCGTCAAGGGTTGGTGGGTGACCATCCTTTCTTTAGTAACTGGTTGACCTTCTAGGACCTCGCTATGAGTTCTTGGCATCATTGGAGGTCTGCTTCATCCCTGAGCATGGGGACGGATGGATGATGGCCACGTCAAGTTCCACCTTTACAACTCTAACTACACTCTGACATTGATAGGAGGAGTGTGAACTTTGGTGCCTTCTTCCTCTCACACATGTTGGGGGTGAAGTGACCGGCACAGAGGAAACCTCCCATTCACTCTGTAGGATTAATCACGCCAATATCTCACCATCTCAACCTTAACCTGTCCACCGCCAAATCTATGAAGGACGCACCAAAGATTGATCTTAATCACTTCAAGATATCTAGCCTCCTCAACACATACCTGGGTACTGTATACGCCTGTTTCACAGTAGGTACCTAATACAAGGAGAGGATGCTTCTTGATGCCATCTTTTACTTGTAAGAAATCCATCTCATGATGTCATGTGGATAGCTCTTCAAAGAGGAAGAGGAATAAGATGAAGCTGAAGAAGACCACTAGAAGGAGCAAGATGCTGAAGAGGAGGAGGTGGACCAACCAGCCCCATCACTTGGAGGTAGGTTCCACACAAGCGTCCACAAGCTTATGCAACCTCTAGTTCTTCTGCTCCCCGGTCATCAGAGAAAGATGATACATATTCCATGGTAGGAATATACAAGATGTTGCAGGAGATACAACAAGGATAGCAACAACAGACAGCGACCTTGGCGGGTATCCACGATGTGTAGGGACGGTTGTACCACAACTAGCAAGAGATATTTAAGAATGAGAAACTTCTCTTATCCAACCAAGAGAACATGCACATGTGTCTACAGATGATGAAGGGTTACCAGCAACTATTCCTTGACCACTACTCGAACTAAGGATACTTTGGTGGTTATCCACAACCTCCACCAATGCCACAATAGTTGTCGATCTTTTAGGGAACATTCTACCCATTTCATTCCACCATGCCACATCCTCCACCACCACCCATGTGATATGGTACCACTATTCTACCTCTTAAGTTAGAATTATGACTATGTGGGCATAGTCAAATTCAAGATTAAGGGGGGGGGGGGGTTTGAAGAGTTTCTATCCTTTTTAGTAATTATTTATTTTTTTTTTACTTTTTATCTTTGTAAGTTGTAGGATTCACGATCTATCTAGTGTAAAAGTGAAGCTTAATTCATGGTTCATGTCAATCTCATGTTCTATCATTTGTGTGCAATGGAAAATTAAAAATTAAAATTTTGGCTTACTTGCAAATTTCTTGAGTTGCACCACTTAGAGGAAGTGTATGGGCTAGTCAGAATAAGGATATTTAATATGAGTGGACACCTTAATTATTCATGTAATGTGGATGAATATGGGTTTGATGCTAAACAAATCAAGCAGTTAACGAGATCTTAAATTGAAGTTTAAGAAAGAAACCCTAAGGTTATCATGTTCACTGGTCATTAGGGAGGGACATATTATAATCTCATGAAAGGCATTGTCTCTTAATTATGTGATTCCATCTATCCTTCCATTCATTTTTCACCACCTAAGATGACCAATAACCCAAATTATTTCCTCTGCTTTGCATTGCATGGCATGATAGTTTATATAATAGGTAGTTTTCTTTGAGTACATTAGTTACAATACAAAAAAAAAATTATTATGTATAAGAAATTGATGTGCATATCATTTTAGTTGTGTAAAAATTACATGTAGGTTACAAGCATTTTGTGTCATTCATTTTCATAATCCTATGGATTTATTTTTCCTTTAGAATTTGAGTGTAGGGATACACATACATACCTTCTAGAAAAAAAATAAAAAAATAAATGATATGCAGTAAAGCCCAAGCATAACGTTCCATCGTGCTAAAATAATGGGCCAAGGAAAAAAAAGTTTGCTAATGTTTTAAAGTAAAGAGGGATAAAGGATGCTCTAAACTCTTAACAAAAAGATGGAAACATTCACACGATACATTCTTTTCTTAAATTCATTCTCATTTAGTTGATGAGAATTTTTTTCCATGCATCATTTCACCCAATGATATTAGGCATTAGGACTCATGAATTTGTCATTCTCTTCACCATATAAGTTCATCATGTTTTATTTTTTTGCATAAATTATTTGTATGTTACTCGTAAATATCCATATCTGCCTATTCCATACAATCCATTGCTCTTATCGATAGGCCATTTAAATGATTATTATCCTCATTCATTCTTATAAAGAGAACTACTTCCAAGTAGTTGGTAGTTACGGAAGAGAAATGTAGAATAGGGAAACACATAATGCACCAATTGAATGCCTGATTTATTATGATGTTAACTGCTCTCTTGATAGTGTTCATTGATCTAAGGGTAGACAACTTCTGTGGAAATTTCCGGTCACTTTAGAGCAGATGATTGTTTAGTGATCAGTGAATGCCCGTTTGGACCGCTGGGTGAGGATGGTTGAGAAATGGAATTTATTATTTATGTCCTTTTGCTGACGTGTCTCAAATAGATATGAGGGTGTGTTTCTTGAGGAAGAGAAAGATTTAATCTTAGGGGAGACTAATGCACTGGATATTTGTCATTTTCACAGGCTATTCTATATTGATTTTTGTGCACTGTTTGTTAATTTTCATATTAATGGTGCATAATTTACTCTCATTAGTCTTTGATACTTATTTGCATCAAATAAATGTGATTTTAATGTTTCCAAAGGATTTATTATATTTCAAGATTAATGTTTGGATTTTATAAATTTTAGGAATTTTTCAAGAATCTACATAGTTCAGTACTACAGACTTTAGAGTTGGTGGTGCAGACACATGCTCAGTTGGAACAAAGGAGAATTGAGAATACTCAGTAGTACCAACTGTGCAAGTCGATACTACTGCCACATCATAGCATTTTAGTCAAGATTAATCAAAGAAACTCGGTACTATCAACATTTAAGTTAGTAGTACCAACAACTTGCCAAGTTGGCCGCAATATGAGGGAGTCGGTAGTACTGAAACCCAAGTCAGTAGTACCGACACGTCCGGATCAAGCAAATATGAATACAATGATAAATTTGATGGTTGAGGGATTATATCACCCTAAGTCACTTCTATGACTTAGAGGGAATTTGACCAACCCTGTTGATCACGTTCTTTTGCATTGGATAGAGGTCGAGAGCAAGGAGAGGAGAAAGTGAAGAAGAAGAGCTCATTCTGGTTGATCCGGACACTTCAACTGGACAGATTTGCAGCTGAAAGTTAGAAAATTGACACGGGTGTGAGAAGGGATGGTTTGGACGATCTACTTTAGGGGTTCTTTAATTCCATTAATATTCTCCATGTTTTTCTTCTTCTCTCCTATGTTTTGGACCATGAAAACCATACGAGGCTAAACCCCTTATTCCTTAGGACCCAGGAGTAGCCTGATGATGCATTGTATTTGACTTTTATGTAGTAATAAATCAATTTCTCTCAATTTTTGGACTCATTTCTATGTGATTGTTATGAACTACCCATGCTTGATCGCCACAGGTAGTTAATTAGACCTTAATTTCTTTGAAAAAGGAAATTAATGGTTGGAAAATCATAGAAGTACATGTTTTATATCATCCTTTTGAGAAAGGTGG
Organism: Alisma plantago-aquatica; assembly: GCA_963693085.1. Taxonomy (NCBI): domain Eukaryota; kingdom Viridiplantae; phylum Streptophyta; class Magnoliopsida; order Alismatales; family Alismataceae; genus Alisma; species Alisma plantago-aquatica. Next base: position 1,011,814,587 of record OY856411.1, read on the forward strand.
CTTACCAATGTGAAGAGATTACTCAGAAGTTTTGTTAAAGCACCTAGGTAATAACACAATCAATACAAGAGCGTGATTGGCATTAGATTAGGTAGTGAACTACACTACAAGAGTGGGTCGTTCTTGCTACAGGATTTTAGTCCAGGGTTAGGAGAGATAATTTTGTAATGTTAACCGAGGTGAAACCATAACCCTAAGGGATTCTACCCAACTGCTAATAATAACCAATTATTCTAGATTCACTTTTTGCATTCTTAGTTAATTAAACCATTCAATCAGAGTTTTCTTCTGCCTAGATGATTGTATTATAGATTGTAGTAGTTTCTGAGTTAACATCTCCCAGTGTTTGACATCCAGGCTAATTGGCCTTTATTACTCTGATAGTGTACACTTGCATTTTAAGGCATACAGAAAATACCTATCAGGTCCCTTGCATTGTAATTTCATATGGAGTATCACACCTATTAGATAAAAATTTGGGGCATTTTTGTGAAGATGTAGTGTTCACCATTAAGTTGTCTCACCCTACCATCCTCAAACTAGTGTCCTGGTAGAATTTTCCAACCAAAAAATTAAATCAATCTTGGAGAAAATTTTGAATCACACGGGTTGGGATTTTAAGCTCAATGATGCTTTGTGGGCATATTGAACTACTTTCAAGACACCTTAGGGAACTACACCCCTCCGACTTATTCATGGGAAATCTTGCCACTTCCCTGTAGAAACGGAGCACAAATCTAGTTGGGTTATTCGAACTTTTAACTTTGAATTATTTGTAGTTGGTGAGCAACGCTCTCTCCAAATTAAGGATCTTGAAGAACTCTGCATTATAGCCTATGAGAGTTCCAGGATCTACCAAGACCAAACAAAAATGTGGCACAATGTACATCTAATATAGAATGACATTCAAGTGAGTGACCAAGTCTTAGTATATAATTCTAGATTGAGATTGTTCCGTGGGAAACTTAAATCAAATTTGTATGGGTTGTATCTTGTGAAACATGCCTACCCACATAGAGAATTTATTTTATAGGACAAATTCATGGGTGACTTTGTAGTAAATGGACACACACTCAAACACTATCTCACTGTAGATAGTTTTGTGGTGCAAGTAGTAAGATGTCACCCTTCCACAATAGATCTAGAGAGAAAGGAACCTCAACCCATGCTAATCTCTGAATCTGAACTACTCATAACTAGACTACAGGCATAGGGCCTACAATGTTAAAATAGGGCACTTATTTGGAGGCAATACAACATTTTCTTGTCTTTTCCTTATTTCTCTTATTCTTCTTCTTTCTTAGATTTTCTCATTATTTTCATCCTTTCTCACTAGTTATATTATTTCCTTTGGTATTGTAGGAATATAAAAAGAAAGTTGACAATATTTAAATTGATGGTTAATCAAGAAAATGATCGAGTGGTGTAGGCATGTGCAATAGCATTTGAAACACTACATTGTCCCCCCCCCAACCATGATCATTGAGTTGAGCAAATGGTTAAACCATTCGATCAACAAGGAGGTTGATTTATTATTATAAAAGATGACTAGTTGAGGGGTCTTAATCATCCATTTCAAACCCCTGACTTCCCTCCCCTAAGAAGAAGATCCCTTCCCTACCAACACCACCAGTAGAGACAACCATTACCCTGACTCGCCATTGAGCCACTACATGCGTCTATAACATGTTGCTACCAGCCCAAGTGAATCGGCCGATGGGCCACCCAAACCACTGCCATCCTACCTCACCACCATCATGCCACTCTTCTATAGAAACATCGATTTGACCCACCACCTCATGTCATTTAGCCTCACGCCCCTTCTTCATGTAGCCTCCGCCCCACTCTAATGCACCACTGCCATATCTTTCACAGAACTCAGACTGTCCTACTCACACCACTAGTCGATTGAATGGTATACCAATCAACCAATTGGAGCCATCCATATCCATAGTAGCCTACTCTATAAGTTGATCGACTCACTCTCCATTCGACTGACTAGACATAGTAGAAAGAACATGTCTCAAGAAGGCTCATGCAGTAGTTTCTTCAACCACCTTTAAAAGTGGAAGGGAAAGAAAAAAGAGACCACCCAGAAACCCACCCCTCGCAACCCCCTCCTCCATAATGTTCCAGAGGGGTTTACATTAGAGAGCATTGAGTTAGTGTTCACACTCCTATCTTTGATGAGATGGTGGCTAGCATTAATAGGATCAATGAGTTCATTAAACACACAGAGACTAGCTGACCTGCATGCCTGACTACCACACCAAAATCTTCTATCATACCATATTGCCCCTCTACCGGGGAATTACATCCACTTCATTGACGATGATCATTTATAGATGTACAAAGACATAGGAGCGACTATAGTTAAGCTTCCTTGATGGGTGTGCAGATCCACACTCTTTTCCCTAGGCATTTGTGACTCTGTCGACACCATCTTACAATGGAATCACATCACACGCTTCCCATAGTAGATATGTTCTGTCTACAAGAATCTTACCTTGGAGTTCCTAATGACATTTCAAAAACACTACCTTGCAAAGGAGGGCTCCAGCTGTATGACCTAGATCTTTGGGGATAACACACACACCACCACTGGTCGGGTCACTTCTCTTATTCTTGACGGCAAGGACACCTCATGGTTTAAGAGTTGCAAGAAGTGCCTCCATGCTTATTATCATTGTAGGTATGATTCTAGAAAATTCTAGGTGGAACTCACTAGCCTGCATCCCTCTCTTTCTTCAGGATTGAAGGCCTTCATTCTACACATCCTAGTGGTCCCCAATCTATAGATGATTCTTTCATGCACAATCTACAACAAAACCGGCACATAGGGCACCATGACCAACACAGATCTCTACAGCTTAAGTGCTTACTCAATGGAGAACCCATCAACTGAGGGAGTGCTATCATCAATCACATCCACCTCTGGGAAACCTAAAACACTAGTTCATCCTTCAACATTGGTGACATCATCATTATCACCATATCCCTGGCCTACACCCATATCCCTTTCTAGGAAATCCAGAATAATAGAACTCAACACCTGATTGATCTTCCATAAGTATGTTGTAGTGACCTAATGTTATGATCTGGACAACCTGTTAGCCTAGATACAATGGTTTCAGGTTGAGAATCCTCTTCACGTAGATGCCTTACTCAGGCCTACAACTCACCACTTGAGCATCTCCTTAGAGGAGAACTATTACAAGATTGGACCACCCCCACCACTGACACATTACACTCAATGATGCACCACTATGGATGAAGGTCCCGAGGGAACTTGTGGCTTTTACGAGATCTAATAGCAGCTGCACCACATTGAGAAGTCCCAAGTGTGCATGGAGCACGAGTAGCAATGTCTGGGCCATCATCTCAACCACTTATATCTCATACAACGCTCTCAGGAGATATGGCA